>JADKLZ010000166.1:16585576-16595658 GCA_021533235.1 Biomphalaria straminea | reverse complement strand
TATCTCTAGGCGTCACTTAGCAATTATCTCTGGACATATATTCTCCTAAATTCTCTTATCTCTACCCGTCGCTTAGCAACTTTTTCTTGGTGGCTCAACCGAACAATGGCGCAATATTTTCTTATGTTTTTGATTTATAATGCTCTTTAAAGTTACGTTCTGTAAAAACAACCACAAACAATAAAAACAAAATTTTATTCCATAAACAGGCAAAGATCCGTCAACTTTTTCTGTTTGAGTACAGCGTATGTATAAGTATATATAAAAAAAAGAGCAGTTTTTTAAGTGGCTTGCAACGAAGCCCCAACGCTATAGGCGTTTTCTTGCATTCTTCACTTCAAAAAAGCAATTCTCCTGACATCTACAGCTCACCATTTATCAGTGGGGTTTGGGGCTACCCGACGTCAAAGCGTTAATTTTGCGTTTTTAACTACATAAATGACATCTCCAGCTCATTATTCATCATTAACAAAAAAAAAACCTTTTTAATAATGTTGTACTTGTCTTAATAATGTCTTACTTATTAAATTGACGATCGCCGCAGGGAAAACATATTCTCCAAATAATATTTAAATAAATGTTTATAACTTTGTTTTGTTACAGAATTATAATTCAAAGTTCTGAACAAAAAATTTTGGAATTGGGAGGAGATATAAAGTGAACCAATTAGATTGTACAATATTTTTTTTTCATTTTTAGAATTCAAGAATAAATTGTGAGCTATATCCCAAACTTAATTTAACTAGAAAAGTATCAGATTGAGTAAAGGTTGGAAATTGGCGACTAGAAAAATACTTTTGCATTCATAACTCATTTGAATCGTTACTCTTATATTGGAATATTTCATTTGAATTCTACATTTTCCAAAGCAAAGTCTTTCTTAAAAATATTATAATAAATTCATTTGAAATCACACAAACTCTTTCGCCATATTTGACTATTATGTTTTAAAACATCATGCTTTCGTCTGGAAAGGGGAAGAGCGGTAGAGTGAAAACCTTTAATCCTCGCTCCTTTTTATAATTTCTGCTAATCATTGCATTTGGCAATAATGAATGGGGTGGGGCGACTCGATATAAGAATTTAATTTCTAGCTTATACAAATTATTCTTAGTGACATGTATTTTTCTTCAATTTTGTAATTGTTTAACAATAATACAAAAAGAAAAAGTATTCTTCGTTTGTTTGACGGGAGGAAGACGATTGCATGTATCGCCCGATTCGCCCCTCCCACCTGGTACAACCCTTTTTTATTTTATATTTACTAAGGATAAACTTTGAGATTATAGTGTGATGCGACATAATATATAAATGGGTACACATATCAATACGTAGCTTAAATTATATAGATATTCAACTAATTTTATTTACAAACTATGATTTCTCTATAAAAATAGGACCGCCCCCACTCAGAGGGCTAGAGTGGGGAGGGCATTAGATGCAGTCCCCCCCCCCCTTAGCCCACCGAATCGGCTAAGATACAAGATGGGGAGAGACATAATATAAAACTAATAAAAGTAATATTTTAATTAATCTAATTGTGTTCACAAACTATGATTTCCCCATAAGTGTAGGACCGCCCCCACACTAAAAGGATTTAGGTGGGAAGGGCAGTAGAGGTATTCGCCCCCCCCCCCCCAAATTGGTCAACAAAAGAACGACATAATATAATGATCGGTTAAAACATCAATAACAAGATTTACTCATATATATATATATATATATATATATTATTTATTCTGTTAGCAAAGATGTGATTTCTACAAATGAATTGGACCCCGCCCCTTTCCAAGCCATTGTAATCAGCCCCAGTCGGAGACCAATTTTATAATGCAGCTCTTAAATTTCTTATTAAATTTTATTGACTACAACTTTACAAAAGTATTGAACAAATAATCAATAATCTTTCGTGGAAAACAAAATCAGGGATTCTATTCACTGTAAAATGTGAACACATTTTCAAAAGTTTTATCGGCTTTTCCTTGCCACACTGTAAACTAGTACTGTACCCAGATTACATGTAATTGGCTAATTCCTCACTAAATGTAGGTCACTTTCATATACTTTTGTTTATAGTTGTTTTTTTTAATCTTCGTTCTGCGTTTTTTGTAAGCAATACATTTCAGTAAGTTAAAAGATAAACGGAAATAATGATTTGAGATATTCATCTAATTTTATCTAAAGAATAACGTAGGTAAATGAGACTCGGCAGCTTGGGAGATATTCGGAAATAAATAGTCAGAAAAAAAATGAATGCTAAGGACGTTTTATTCAAATATCTTTGTTGCCACGTAAATATAAAAAGTTATATTTTTAAATAAATTCTATTTTTTAAAACTGAAGGTGATTAATGATTTATCACTGAATTTCTTGTCTTGCTTTAATCTTGCAAGGATTTCTTCTACATAGACTGGGGCAAATTTGTGTTTCCCTTGTGTCCTTATGGTAAGAAAAGGGTTGCCTGAATCAGCCAGGAAAACTGATGACTATGCCGATTTTAAGTCGCTACTTAACATATACGGCAATAATGACATAATAATGACACAGTAATGTGAGTAGGATGTAATTATGTTGTTTTTATGCAATGTCTGTAAGATAATATCACACGTTTAAACTACATTATGTTAGTATGACTAAGTTAAGATATTATTTATTTAAGTACAACATAATAAAATTCTCAGACAGACAAAGAGATTGATTCCATTTCTTACTCTGCTAGGATAGATAAGAGCTCTTTTACTTAGTGCCATTACAGCATGGAACGTGTAGCCTGGATCAGCCAGAGCAATAAAGACACTATAAGTTGTTGTTTTTTTTTTCATGAATTTACAAGACTAGCTAGACACATGTACATGCTTCCTTCTTAATACATAACATTTAATGAACAAATATGTAAAAAAAAAAGAAACTTACAGTTTAATAAAATAAAGAATAATCTATTACAATTTCGGTTATAGAACAATTGCAAAATTTATTATAAAACAATAACACCAATACTAGAAATGTTGAGACTCACTTTTCACGCTAGCTAATCGAACTGGAATACTCTTGTTGGTGCCTCGTTTTATTTAGTTTTCCAAATAAGTCGCTAACCCAGTCAGAATGTATGGATACGCGATCTACAGTTTACTTATCACCAGTGTCAGCCTGACCACTGGTCTCTACAACGCTGCCAGGTTCAAACCTTCCAGTCAGAGTACGACCTTTCAAAACTTGTATTCCTATTTGGGCGTTGACGGAGACTATAATGGTGTAGTAAATGATCGGCATTGTATGCATACAAACCTTGAACGTAAACCTTGGTGGATAGTGGACTTGCTTGGTCAGTTTGTGGTACAGCAAATAAAACTCTATAACAGGTACTTATTATATAAATATGGTTTTCATATAAAGAAAATAATTAAAGATTTTATTTACATATTAGATTCACGCCTTGATGTGTGTCTTTGTGTGCAACAAATTTTTTTTTCCTTATTTGTATGTCATCGAGCTCAAGACAGCTGAACTGAATATACAAAAGTGAAGTGTTGTTTATTTTTATTTACGATGCGTGAGCAGCGTGGAGTGAAAGTGGAAGAGTGCGAATGAGCTTTAAAAGAGGAAGATAGAAGAGAATTACAAAGTGGAGTAATGTGAATGAGGTTATACGGACATTATTATTTGTTCAACCAAGATTCAAGTTCTCATGAATGTAATATTAATGGGTCTGTTACAATGTTGTTGATTATCATAAACGATTAATAACAAAAACTCTTAATGTTAGATATAATCGATAAATCGGCTGTTTATTCTTACGCCATCTTGGTTGATAACAGTTTCAAGGGATGTTACTCACACACAATGAGTGGTACAACCTATATAAGACACACAACAGTACAAAATGGAATAATGTATATGGACATAATACTTTTTTTAACCAAGATTAAATTTCTCATAATCTGTATTGGATTGGCCTGTTTGGCGAATGGGTAAATGCACTGTAACTGACGTAACAATCTATACAATTGAGAAATCATATTTCAAAGAGAAATGGATTGTATTTATAGTAGGGGTGTACCGGATAGTACATAACAATATCCGGCCGGAGCCGGATATGACCGGATAATAAAATTTGATATTCGGCCGGAGCCGGAGCCGGAGCCGAATACCTAAGTATCTTGTATATAACTTGTATTGCTGATCATTTTACGAAAATGTTATATACCAAACCTATATTTGTTGGTATTATTTTTTTCCTTTTATATACCTTATTGTTTTAAACTCTGTTACTGATTGATTTATTAAAGATTAATAGTATTTATAAACAGAAATTAATCTGTGTAGCATCATCATGAATAGCATGAGCGTGTCTGTGTGTATGTACGAAGCCACCAACCATATAGGCTGTGTGTTGGAGGGTCACTGTAAAATATGTTAGTATATATTTTACTAGTTACTAATATAAATCTCTCGTCTGGCTTGTATGGTGGTTGAATGTATGTGTTCAAGAATTTCGACCAACAATCGGTCATCAGACTTGTATCTTTAAGTCCAAAGACTGTTTCTGGTTCTGGCTTCAAGAACTTAATACTGATAGCTGTTAGTTAATAGTTGGAATCTGAAGCGTAGTAGGTCATATATTTATTAATCCATTTGCGGCAAAAGATATTTTATTAACAGCAGGAACATCCATTACACCTACATTATTGATGTTTAGATCTACTGATAAATAGCTCAAAGATATTAGGAAACCAAATATAGACGAAAACTCATCCACACCCTACCTACCAAAATAGAAACATAAATGGATTTTGTGTTCGATTGATTGTAACAACCTGGTCAGATAGACGTAGTGAACCTACACATGTTGTCCTAGTGTAGTGTGTATAGATGATTGTGTTGACCTTCAAGCGTTTTTTTTCCTTTGGGCATACGCAATAGTGTTTAGTGTGCAGGCAAAAAAAAAATTAAAAAATAACACATTGGCACGGTCAGTCAAGCAAATAGATAGGCTAAATTATCCGTACACTAGTTACAGAGGTCAAGTGTTTCTTAACATTCCAGCATATTATGTTGCTTTAGATCAATTTATTTTCTGTGATCATTTATTTTCTGTGATGTTAAATTTTACTGTAAGGTTTTCCTTTAGGCCCTATATATTAAGTCAATAGGATTAAGCAATGAAATTAGCTTTCTTTCTAAATGTTTTAAGACTAGGAAAAAAACTACATACACCCATACATTTCTCTCCAAGTAAACAAACTTAGTGTCATCATCTGTTGACATATAGACAATGTCAATATGTCTTAACAATTTGCGTTAATCCATTCTGGCTTAAGTATGGTCAATGTCTATCAATACATTGTCATGGGTTAAACAAATAAGAAGTTAAGGGTGTTGAGTCTCTTGAGCCCTCCCTTAAAGATACCACTGGTCAGTGTCTGTTTGGCTTGTAGTCCAGCCTCCTAATTGAGACTTAACTCAAAGTAAACAAACTTATAATGGTATAAAAGGTGTGGCTTGTGGTCCTTAGACCCTTTGATTGACAACCTCATAATAAACAAACCCAAACCAGATTAACCTTATAAAGAGATGGCTTGTAGTCCCGCCCCCTAATAAAAATTCTTCTCCAAGTAAACAAACTTAGTTCCCTCTTAAGATAGACCTCTAGACAGTGTCAACACGTTGACATCTGGATTAATGTGGTCAGCTGCCTATCTGTGATCTCAATGTTATGAACTAAACAAACAAAAGGAGGTGGGGGTTGCTCATCTCTACCTATGCAGATATACCCGCACATCTTGACAGATTATCAGCGTGACGTAGTTAATGAATATTACATGTTTACTAGAACACTCAAAGGTCAAAACAGGCTTTTAAAATGTGCCAGACATCGCTGCTATGTTCAGTTTTATTTCTATTTAGATTAACACGCCTTGTCTTTGTACTAATTAAGATTTGGTGCATAGCTATTGTTTATTATTTAAAAAAACAAATTCTTTTATTTGAAACAAAAAAAAAAGTAAATGTATTTCAGAACTGACATTATTTAATCATGTCCACTTTGTGAATATTTGTATATTTTTATCAACATGCAGATTAAGTTTAAACTTCTTGTTAGACATCGTTTATCAGCGTCGACACCCTTATATTGTTTGTCTTTCGCCTGTGTTGCTTCGATATTTAAGTGTTACCTCCGTGAGGCGTATCTTGAAAAGACTTAGCGAGCGGAGGCGCCTAACAATATTAAAAGAAATACAGGTACTACACTGTAGTTTTTACTATCCGGTTTACTATCCGGTAGTGATATTCGACCGGAGCCGAATAGTGCCGGATAGTGAAAAAGTGCCGAATATTCGGCCGGAGCCGGAGCGACTATCCGGTACACCCCTAATTTATAGTATCCATTACGACGACGAAAAATGCGCACAATCAATGAACTCGAGGATGCTGTGAGGTCTGGTCTTTACTTTGAAAAGCCGATTTAGCTGTGTGAAAACACAATTAGGTTGTTGTATTAAAAGGCTATTGCAGTCTATCTTCTTTCTGTAACAGAAACGACTTTTACGGCCCTGCAATTAGAGTGAAAAACTTTACTATTGATATATTTGATGAAGATCCAAGACAACTTGCCAAAATTCCCACTATAACTGGTCATTTGTGCTACAATCAGACTAATCCACTGGGAACAACACCATTGCTAGTCAACTGCACGACCGCCATTCTTGGCAGATATATTCGACTAAGCATGACGTAAGTCCAATTGTTATCTTTATATTTAGGTCTAGATATTATATTTTAAGCATAATATTAAAATTCTAGAGGACAGTGCTGCTTGATATGAAAACCATTTCAATCCATCTACTGTCTTTTGTGATGGATAACACCTTTTTATAATTTATAATACTACTATATTGTTTTTCTCACTTTTCAGAAAGGAGTAATTAGTAATATAAATTAATGTATCATTAGATATTTAAATGTCGCTTATTGAACGCAGTCCCCACACTAGGCATTATATTTTAATTAAAACATTTCAATCCTCAAACTATAAGCTCGTAAAATTAATCTGCTCTTTATTTTCACATATACTTCAATGATGTCTATGGCTAATACCTACCATTGCAACTACACAGAGTAGAAATAATAAAATAATATATAATTTTGTTTTTTAGTAAATCTATTCCTTCCATAAGAACATGATGGCTTTCTGTAATGACAATTACTTCGCTCTTTGCGACTAATGAATAATTAAGTAAAAAAAGGAGAAATGTTTATATGTGCCCCAATTTTCTTCCCCCACTAAAAAAAAATACTGATTACGCCCATTTATAAATCTACTCTTAGTATAGAATATTCTGTTTTAGTGATATAGATTCTGACTTGGAAACATTATAAGACGCTTGTCAAGAGTAGAATGCTAGATCTAGTAGGATATAATGTATTGATTTAATACTAGTCGACCCACGCGTAGCATACGCCGCTATTTTGCAACCACTGCAACCTATGCAACCGCAGTTGTCCTCCCATGATTATAGGACCCGCGCTAATTCTAGGTGTAAATTATTAAATTAAACCATTTTATAACTTATAAAAGATTTCCCGCTGAGTCCTGATTTACTAGAAACTCATGCAAATCTACTAAAATTGCTAAATATACGAAAAAGTGCTTGAAATCTCCGAAATTATAAAAATATTTTGAAAAATCATAAAAATCTCTTGAAATATATAGACCAAAATTGTCATTTTGGTGTAATTCTATATAAAAAAACGACAATCCTACGTGCGTTAAAAAAAAAAAGCCATTTAGCAATACCCGTAATTGTGGAATCTGGTGAAAAAATCTTCTTGCGCCGCAAACTAATGAAGAATGTCAACAATTCTCTTTTATACATTGAAACATTTGGTAATTCTTGTTATTGAGCGTGATCTATGTAGGAAATAGAATTTTGTATGATATTATGTTTGACTTAGCTACACGCAAGGCTCGTAAAGTAGTTCTGTACGTTGTAAAGAATACATAAAATGCAAAGACAAATTTATTTTTCTAATACAAACTCTCAATTTGCAATTTTTATTAGTATCCCTACCCAAACTAATTAATGCAAATCCGTTTTTCATAGGCTTACGATGGTTAATGCATCCTCTGTTTGGGACCCCTCAACTCAAGAAAACATTAAGAAACTGGAACAGACACAAAATAGAGCAGTGAGATTCATAACAAATCAATATTCACATTTGACTAGAGTAACACCTTTAGTAAAACCACTAAATTTAGAAAGCCTTCAGGATAGAAAACTCAAAAGTAAAGTAGCAATAATACATAAAACACTGAACCATAATCTTCAAATTCAAAAACAAAATTTAATAAAATACTCAGAAAGAAGCAAAGAAAAAGGCACATTCCTCGTCCCATATGATAGGACAAATTTGTACAAAAGCTCCTTCTACCGTAGCGCTATTAGAGCATGGAATGGGTTGCCTGAGGTAAACCAGTGACTTGGCATAATTTATGTCATTAGTTGACATGCATGACTAAATGCATGACGCGTAGGACGTAATCATCTTCTTTTTGAAGTAACGTCTGTATTGTATAAGATAATAGACCTACTAAAACATTTGCGCACCATCTTATTCTATTTTATTTTATTACTAGACATATTTTACCCGCGGCCCGCGGGTCTTTATTTCCATATCACTGAGAGCTGAGAGTGTTCTGTAAACAATTAAACGAAATAATAATGTTATAAGTTAAGCGAATGCGTAAATGAATGAATGAAGCTGATTGACTTAAGTCCATATTTTCAAATAAAAATATTTGCTTGCAGGCCTACATATATTTAATTAAAAATTGAAATGAATAGACTTAATTTTGTATGTACATGTGTTAATGTATTAGGTAGATCTTGAGTTAAATATAGATCGAGATGTAAATCTTATCTTGTCTATAGAGTTAGAGTAATCTAGAATTAAATATTAGCTTGGATGGAGTTCATTGTGCGCATGCGTGACCTTTTTAATTAGATGTACGCTATGAATGAGACTATACTATTAGAATATATTTAAACACGGCTTCGCAACTTTCGCGAACGAATGCATGAAAAATGCTTTAGAAAAAACAAATATCAATGTTAATTTGATTAAAATCCTATACTCTTAAGCGAGCAATTCTTGTATATATATATATTTATTTATTTATAAATTTTATTTCGAAAACGGCTCTAACGATTTTCTTTAAAATTTCAAGGAGTGTGCGTATTAGTGAGAAAAAAATTCTCAACTCATTGGCCACATCGGGAAAACTCGAGTTCGACCGTTATTTCGATATGAAAATGTCTCAATTTAATTTTGGTCAGAATAATTTATGAATGAAATGGAAAATTTATGAATGAAAGTTTTTCCATGACGTAAACGGGAAAAACGCTGCTTACGTCACTAGGCTTACCTTACTACAAAGAATCAATGGACCTAATTAAACATTTGCGCACCATCTTATTGAAGATTGATTTATTATAGAACTATGGAAGGAAAGTAATGAAATTAAATGTACTGATGTATGATTAGTTATTACCAAAACAAAGGAAATTGGTGATTACACAGCTGCTCTACTGCTCCTTACTTTCTCACACTGAACAAGATATCTAGCTAGCGGTCAACGAGTTTGCTACGCTGCAGGCACTTTTGATTTAACTATAAACCTCAGTAAAAAACTTGGGATTAACGTTAGGGCGTGGTGACGAAAGGCCCAGGAGATTTATGAATGGGGAGGCATGTGTAAAAGCAGGCCATATCTTTCCATGGGCTGTAGCACCAGTAGCAGTAGTATATTACCTTTCTTAGTATAAATTATTTAACCGAGCAAGGCTCGGCCACCTGATATTATGACATAAATGGATTATACTTAGTAAGTGCATGTGTTAAAGTATAAAACTATCTTTGCGAAGAGAAGTTCTATAGTCTTAGAGTGGAATTATAGTTTTAGATTTAGGGACGTGACCTCATTTCACGTTCGCTGTGCTAGGAATAATATGTAACATTTCGTACATTACGTACATACATACATACAGACATACATAAGTACATACGTACATACGTACATACAT
>JADKLZ010000166.1:16540577-16551967 GCA_021533235.1 Biomphalaria straminea | reverse complement strand
TTTATGAATGAAATGGAAAATTTATGAATGAAAGTTTTCCATGACGTAAACGGGAAAAACGCTGCTTACGTCACTAGGCTTACTATAGTGTACTTCTTTGCAAACAAGAACGCGTTTAGAGATATGAATGAAGGGATGTGTAAAACTAAAAGCAGACCACGGGCTGTAGCACCACTGGGATGGATGGATGGCAAAAGCCGGTATGAACTTTTTATTGTCCGACAGTCAGGCTGGGCAGGGCATTTATTTAACCGAGCAAGGTTCGGCCACCTGATATTATATATATATACAAGAATTGCTCTCTTAAGAGTATAGGATAAAAACGCTACACTTCATAACCATGAACAATGCCAACACTATATAGAGCCGGATTCACGAGTTAATTTATGTACACACTCTCACAGTACGAGGTTACACACAACACTATGATATGAACTTTCTTACGAAGGGGAATAACTCTATATATACATAATAAACACATAATACAATGTCAACTCTCTCTCTCTCTCTCTCTCCTCTCCCACTGTTACCCTGTGTAAAGCCCCAGTACACAATATGTTGCCCACTTTGCAAGTATTGCAAGTATTGCATTATAGAATAGATCAATACATTCAATCAATAATCCAATAGAACTTTCCATCGTTGTTGCCTATCACAAATAGTCTTTCATTATTGATTTTGTCTAAATGAATTCACGTTTGTCTACATAACACTTTTCACTAAGCCTTAACTTTTCTCGCAATGGGTTCTTCAGGGTTTATTTGTTTCTTTCTTTTGTTTATTCCCTGCATTCACGGATACGACTTCGTAAAAAAATTGAATCACTACTACAACGTGGTTAGGTCTTACACATCTAATGTGTTCCAGTATGAAATGTGTACGGATAATTGGATTGTAGATAATATCCAAGGTATTTCAATCCAATGTTATTTTATTTAGTGAAGCATAGACTATAGTTTTGTGATTTTATTTATCTTTACATAATTAATGGTCATCTCATCATCTCAGCCTGTCGTCCCTACTGGGGCATAGGCCACCAACCAGTTTCTCCAGGCATCTCGGTTCTGGGCGAGTCTCTCCAACTGTCCCCATGTCTTGCCCATCTGCTTGGCTTCTGTTTCCAGATCGCGGCGCCATGTGTTCCTGGGCCGTCCTCTATTCCTCTTTCCTTGGGGGTTCCAGGTTAGGGCTTGCCTTGTTATGTTGGATGCCGGCTTGCGCAGGGTGTGACCTATCCATCTCCAGCGTCTCTAAAGGATATCTATTTCAATGGGCTGCTGTTTTGTTCTTTGCCACAGTTCCTCATTCGAGATCTTGTCTGGCCAGCGGATCATAAGAATCTTATAATTAATGGTAGTAAGTTTATAATTTTGTGCAAATAAAAGCAGGAGAAATAAAGCGTCAGAAAAAATATTCCTTACTTTAAAACATTACGGCTGTAAGTTTTTACAAAACGTATAGTTACTCATTCCGTCCGTCTGTCTGTCTGTCTGAGTTATTTCCTATTCTGCATTCTGTACAACATGTCGACTTTGGTTTATTGTCAATGTTACTATTAATAGTGAACATTTGAAAAAAAAATGATGTTCTTTTTATGAGAAACTGCTCGCATAAATGATTTTAAAAAATAGAGTTTTTACTTTCAGAAAAGAAAAAAGTAGCCGTTGCATTAGTACTTTGAATGATCTAAAATATCAAGGTGTCCAATTTTCTTTTTCTCTTTTAGTTTCTGAGATCTAAATGGGACGGATGGACAGACAGGCCACACAAAACTAATAGCGTCTTTTCCCCTTTCGGGGGCCTCTAAAAATGTATTTACATATTTATAAATTAGTGGTAATAAATTATTTTTTTAAATAAATAAAATATAATAAATGAGCCTTGCAATATTCAGAGAAACCATATTTATTGATTTAGTTGTTTTTATTGTATAAACTTTTTTTTTTATTGTTGTTGTTGCTTGAAGTAATTTTTTTACATTTGGCTTATTAATATTTTGTGTGTGTGTGTGTTTTGTGCAACCCATTTGTTATGGTATAGCATGCTAAGAGTGCTCTTAAAATCTTTGTTGAGGAGAGATGTGAAGAGAGACTTTACCGTGATGTCATTGTTTACCGAAAGCTTAACAATAGAATGAAAGCGTAACGGACCAGTTGGTCTTGATAACATTAAACAATTAAGCACAATAACTATTATGTTGGTTTCTAGAACTTCAATATTTTCTTGTTACAATAGTCATGTATCTTCTTTAATAATAGTGTGGGTGTGACAAGTCAAAACTCGCTGACAGATTCGCTCAATTTTATCACAGCATTAATTATTATATATTATTATTTATTTATTTTATTTTTTCCCCTTCCTTTGTCCTATTTCTTCACAGAACCCCACCTATTTCCTCTTCTCGCTTGTTTTCTCGCCGCCTTGTCTAGAGTTAGGCCGCGACGTGTCGCTTATCTCCCCTTGACCGGGGAAAGGATCATACAAACAGTCCCTTGTATCGGTCTTAGGCGCCGGATGTTCAACCATCTCGATCGACACCACCTGGACTTTCGTCCACCCATACCGGCGGCTCTCTTTGATCAAAGAGATTACTCGTGTCCACACGCCTCGTGACTTTCCCCAATATGTGGGATTCGTCTCATGTCCATCACGTGAGAGATAATCCCTATCTTATCACAATTCTTGTTTCTGGTCTTACTTCCGACCTTTATAAGCTAGACTATGTCAAAATAGACATTATCTCATTTTCACTCTCTCGCTGCCACACGGGCCTGGACTATTTCATTTATTCTTTCTCTTAGAGGAATACCTGGTGCCTCCCTCAGGTGTCTGCCTATTTAGTGCTATCGGGCACTGTGCCTATTTGCATTGAGTCCCATCTGCCTACTCGGTGCTAGCCAACACTACAAGATATCACTTAGACCATTGCCTACTTGCTATTTAGTGCTATCCCGCACTGTGCCTATTTGCATTGAGTCCCATCTGCCTACTTTGCGCTAGCCAACACTACAAGATATCACTTAGACCACTGCCTACTTGCTATTTAGTGCTATCCCGCACTGTGCCTATTTGCATTGAGTTCCATCTACCTATTTGGCGCTAGCCAATACTTCACTCGCCTGTTTGGCACTAATCAGTATCGCCTACTCACTTGGATCTTCTACGAGTATCACGTATCAATAAGTGCTCTTCAGCGCTAAAGATCACTACTCATCAAATCACTTGGCGCTATCGGCTCAAGCCTACCTATTTGACAGTCCATTAGGTACGACGTCCCTATAGATCCCACTCGACGTTAGACGTTATAGCTTGGCCAACTAACTGGACTTATCCTGCGCCCTCCGCTGCCCACGGTAGATCAGCTCTGCCCGCAGTATACTTGTGCCCACGGTAGCCGGCCACTCGCCCTACTGTGACAACTACAGATATTAGAACTTTGGACTGAAACTCCATAAGGACTATATCATCGGCGAACCTGTACCCGCTAGAACGCCACTTCAAGCCAGGAATACAGTCAGCTACGTTCCAATCAAGACAAATAGCTAAGCACCAAGGACAAAGTGACATATTCTCTCATTAAATGCAAGAGTGATGATCAAATATAGTATTGATTAGAGTTAGATGCAAATCCTCCCCCTTTTTATTTTCTATGTAAATATTTATGTAAAAAAATATTATTTACATTATCATCATTTGTATCTCTCTTCCATTGCTTGTCTTGTTGTGTGTCTTTTCCCGATTTATCCGCTGATGGGTCAGTGTGTGATAATTTCAAAAATAATCATCCCCTAAGCACCAAACAAGCTAAATAAACATCACCCGCGGCGACCCGTCACAGTGGGTCATTAACACATTTAGTTTCATTATATTGAAACATTCACAAATCTATTGGGCCTGTGGTCCAGCGCAATGTAGGATAATGGCCTTTTTGTCTGCTTTTATGATTCTCTTCAGCAACTGTTGACTATAGAAACAGTTCAATTTGTTTTTTTTCCATTGACGGAAATTTTCACAAATATTGGTATCTACCGTGACCTCCGTGACCCGTTGGCTGTGTATTTTCTAAGTTTACCATCGTTAGTGGTCTGAGATGACCTTCTGCCATATTCAATGCAACGCTACTATTTCACAAATTAACTGGAATAAGTTTGAATAACTATGAAGTCTTCTAGATACTATACTAATATTGTACTTTACTCTATCAAGAATAGTAGTACATCCACTCTTGACTCTAGCATAGAACCATTTATTTACATTTGACCGATTTCTTTTCTGGTCTAGATCCATATCTTTTCAGATATCTATATCTAATCACAACTTTAGTAGGCCTACCTCAGCCACCATGTTAAACGATTGAGAACACAACTCTTACGCTAGTTTCTAACTGACAAATCAGCTGTCTATTAGGAAGCCATTCTCAGTAGCAACAATTAACAAGGAACATTACTTCTATATACTGAATAGCATAACCTCTCGAACGCACATACTAACAGCTGGTACAAAGGTAAGGGTGGGGGAGAAAGAAATGAATATCTGCGTGAATTTTAATTTAATATGTTTTTAAAATCTTTATTAAAAAAGGGCGAACGACATGAATTCGAGCTCATAAAACAAGCCTATTCAAGCCGATATACTAACCACTCTTCTAGTGAAGTGCTTATATAAGTAGAAGATTGAATAACTATGTATTGTTTGCTTTAGCACTTTCTTTAAAGCGGCGAAGTAAGGGGACTCATTCATATGATATCACCAAAGCAAAGTACAATTTATTTCTCTTGTTCGAGATAACAAACAAAATAATTAATAACTAATAGTTAACTAATTGGTTATTTCTTTCTGTTGATTCATGAGTTGTCAGGTAAAAGAAATGATTGTGCCAAATTTCAGATTGATCTAGATTGGGGGTCGATAAATAAAGTGCAAAAACCTTTACCAGACTGAAAGACAGAATGAGTTGATATAAGCTTTTTAAAAAAGGCTCCATGAATCAGTCTAACCACAAGGTCCAAATATATGGAACGAATTTCATTTTTAAATAATTTATACTCAGTATATAATACAACTAAATTACATACTTTCAAAGCATCTGATCATAATTTTTATCACGCAATTTTTATATCATCAGAACTTGAAAGTACATTTCATAATGCAGTATTTGGTCAACACATAGCTGAAGAAGTGGTGGTCAAACTGATTAAAGGACACATAAAAGACAGTGATCCGACTAAAGCTTTGGTTTTGACCTTTCATGGTCCACCAGGAGTTGGAAAAACTTTTGTTAGCCTCAAAATAGCAGAAAGCTTATATAGGAGAGGCATCAAAAGCAAATTTGTTCAGAACATTTTTGCTGTGAAAGAGTTTCCAGATAAAGAAATGGTTGATAGATACAAGGTAGATCTTTTATTGATAGATATGAGGTATATCTTTTATTAAGTTTTGCTTAGATTTTATCAGCCAAAATTGCATTTTGATATAGGTATAGGGTTTGGTCTTTACACTTCCTGCTACTTTTACGCAACTAACATTTACAACTCTTCAAGTTCGTTAAATAGATTGAGATAAAGCATTGATTCTGCTGAAATGTATACAATTCTTTTTTTTATCTTTTTTTTTACAATACTACTACAACAAATATTAATAATAATAATAGTAATAATAATAATAATTATAATCTTTATTATCCGTGAGGAAATTTGTTTTACAATGCATAATTAGAGCAAACATGTGTACAATAGCATGTAAGATATACGTTCATTTCCCAGCTTCTCTTTTACACTACATGTGACGTTTATAACAGGAAGATACTATTTGTTCAACGATTTACTAGTGATACTAGTCAAAGGAACAAATGGTATGTTGAGATTCCAAAGATTAAGGATGAGTGCTGAGTTTTACATGCCTATGCAAACCCAGTTATTAACCACATATTTTTTTTTCAGATCTAATATAGGAAAAGCCGTTGTCCCCTGGCAGTTTAGTTAAACTTTCTTTTTGTATACTGGGCCTGTTTTCAACAAGGGTTTTTCTTGGGGTCTTAGATGTGTGTCCCTTAACTTTTCCAACCGTTTCTTTCAGACGTCCACAGCTGCCAGCTAGTTTCTCCGTTACGCCATCCTACTTAAAACTCGCCAAAGAGGATCGTTTTTTCCCCGTATTTGGCTGTAAGTAATGAGATGATGATGATGAAAGAAATCTTGTAAGACTCTCACAAACCATCCCCTTCTCTATATAATGTCGAAGAGAGATATTGTGTGTGAACTTTATCTTGGAGTGTTCGAAAACTGTTTGTTTAAATCTTTATCTGTTTTTTTTTGCCTCAAGTCATCCTCCAGCGTAATTCGTTTCATATTGTTACAAAAGGTAACCGCTTGTTTGAGAAGGAATGAACGATTCCATATTTTGAATAATCAACGCTGTACAGTCTAGATTTCTTTTTGTTAAACATTAGATGTACACAAAATTGAGCTATTTAACTTAATTTAAGTAAGTATTGAAATTACATATCCATAATTTTCGTTTGATTAGCAGGATGAATATTTAAAGGATTTTTTAAGGTACTATTCCTATAGGAAATAGTGTGTTTTTTTTTTAATTTAAATCACTTCCTGCTTAAATGAAATCCATTACCCAATGGACATCTCAAAAAACCCCAATTTATTTTTTCAATTTAAGTTTGTAGACCTATTGGAAGTCATCGTAGACACCTGGGGTCCACATGGACCACTTTGGGAATCCCTTAATTGTATACTATCATAAATAGATCTTCAGCAGTTGTAACAACAGTTATGTCTTTTTTAGGCCCAACTTAGGACTCGGATTGAAGAAAGTGTTGCCAAATGTGAAAGATCTTTGTTTATTATTGATGAAGTGGATAAAATTCCTGCTACATTACTCGACGCTCTTGTTCCTTATATGGATAGCAACACACAAGTGAATGGAATTAATTATCGCAAATGTATATTTTTACTTTTGAGGTACTCATAACACACTACATCGTTCGTAGCGTGTAAATTATTTAATGTCTCTAAACACTATATAGGCTATACATTTTTACAAAGCTTATATAAACTGACTCTTTCTGGCAAAAAGTTACTACAAGTCATTTCTCCCACATCAAATCTCGGATCAAGCTGAAATTCTGCATACCTATTTCTTTTACCTGACAACACAAGAATCAATAAAACTCATTAACCAATTAGTTAATTAACTATTGGTAATTAATTATTTTGTTTGTTATCTTGAACAAGGGAAAGAAATCGTACTTGACAGATATAAGGTATAGGTTGAATTAGTCCCTTGAGGACGTTTGAACCCTTAGTGAATATTGTTTGTATGTATTTAAAAATGGTAACCAAGAGACCCCATTCTCCACCCTCCCTCTAACTGGTCCAGAAATAGGATCATAACGCGTTGAGAATGCTAACAGCTAATCAAAAACAATTGATAAAAATATTTCTAATTGCGCAGGCTTATTATGTATAGGTCAACTACGTGTATAATTTAATGATTGATAAAATTGATATACTTATTATAAGCTTTGTTATTGTTTTTAAACGGATTTTCCTGTTTTCAATTTTATTTCAAATAGCAACACCGCTGGCAGTAACATTAATGAGATAGCCTTCAAGTACTGGAAGTCAGGGATGAAGAGAGAGGCACTGAAATTATCGGACTTGGAAAACGAGCTCATGAAACAAGCTTTGAATGTAGAACGGATCTGTAAGTGAATGGATGTTACAGACGTTAGAATTACTTGTTAGATCTAGCATTAAAGTACTTTCCTTGTATTCTCGTGCTTTCTAGTGCAACGTTCATTTAACCAAGTCTGCAAAGGTAAATACTTTTGTATTATTTTGAAGACGTATTTCAAAGAATAGTTTGTTGTATTAGCTCAATATATAGTGGGAAGATGGTCGACAAATTTTGCATGTTGCCCCAACGTTCCAACAGACTAAGGAACAGGTAAAGGTAATATTGTATTACTGTATGATAAATAAAATGATAAATATTAATTTTGATACAAATATTTTTATTACTTTTTAAGTTCTCTCTTTTTCTCTCTAGCTGGTCTACACCATAGTGAACTTATCGGCCGTCATCTCATATCTGCATTCATTCCATTTTTACCTCTCGCAAAAGAGCATGTGAGAAGCTGCATCCGAGAAGGACTAGTTGCCAGAAAGTATTTCTCTGAAACGAGAAACATTCCAGAAGATGTTGTGGACCGAATTCTAAAAGAATTAACTTTCTTCCCAGAGATAGAGCAAGTTTTTTCCATTAATGGATGCAGGCGTGTGCCAGATAAAATCTCTTTTGTTATGGAGCAAATACGATCAGAACTTTAGCCATGGAAAAGTATTTTTGAAACAATAGGTCATACGCTTAGACGAGATTCTACAAGACTTTTCTTTTTTCAAAAGGGACATTGTCAATAGGTCAGAAACTGTTCAAAACTTTATAGGACATTTTGTGTGTGTGTGTGTATGTGAGATAGAGAGAGTGAGAGAGAGAGAGCAATTGATTATTTAATTATTTTACAACTTATGCCAAGAAATAATGTTTGCTTTTTTTTTCTTTCATGTAAAAATGTGTAAAGGCGATGTGATATCATTTAGATTTGGCCTTGACTCTTAAAATTAAGCATAAACTGTGATAATAAATACGGTTTAAATCCTGGCTAATCTGTAAAACTCTCAACTAAGAAAAGAATATCTGGGAGCTTGTACTAAACCAAGTTGTCATGCTGTAAGGCGAAAAATAAGAAAATCTCAATATTGTAAAAGAAACGAAAGCAGAGCTGATTAGGTCGTATTGTAAGGCAGTGCAAACTATTAAAAGTCATTCTTTAAGATAAAGTGGAGGGAGCACGAAGGAAGGGTCGTCCAAAGAAACTCTTTCTGGATAACATAAAATAATACAATGGACTCTCTTGATATCTGCTTCTGACCGGGACAAGTGGAGGGATTTGGTTACACGAACTGTCACAGTACTCTATGCTTGAAAGTGAAGGGACAGATGATAAATTTAAATTATTAACAATGTTGTTTTAAAAGTGATTGATATATTTATCTTTTATTATATTTATTATATTATATTCTAAGTTATCACTATGTTAAATTTAATAAATAATTTGCAAATATAAATATTTATTTTTCTTAAATGTCAAACTAAAAATGTCACTTGTAAACATATTGGAAACCTGAAGTAATGAATATGTCTTGTAATTGTTCAATCTTTTTTTTTAGTTAATAAAGTAAGCCCAATGTTTATATTCCGATGTTGATTTTTTTTTTAATTCTCCTATTTACTGTGATTATCATTAGTTTAATTCTTATTTATGACTAATTATGTAAATTTAACTAAATGCAGATGAAAAGATTACAGAAATACTATAAACAACCATGAAACTAGTTAAGATATATTGCATAGTCGCTCTCGAAAGACTAAATTGAAAAATATTTAGGTTGTGACAGGAAGATAAAAAAAAATTTAACAAAATAGACTGAGAAGAAAATGTGTATTTAATAATTACTAGACTTGCCAAAATATAAAAGCTTAAAAAAAGAAGTCTACCCTCAGTATATTTATAAATGAAAATTGTCATTAAAAATATGATTATCTTAAGCACATACATACATGCACATACATGCACATTAACATTGAGTCTATAAATAGCTTAGCAAGAACAAGTTCATTAGACAGAGGACATTAATTAATGAGTTAATAAATAAATAAAAACAACACAGTGCAATATTTCCACTTATAATTAACAACAAATACTTTGGTAAATAATCATGGTATATTGGTATCACACACTCTATATATATATACATATATATGTGACCCAAAACAAAACCCCACAAAAAACAAACAAACTGAATTAGGCTTGAATGAAATATACACTTATAACAATATGACACATACATCAAATATAAAGCTTAGCTTTAATTCTAAACCAATCTCAAGCACCTCAAGTACTTTGTGTTGCTTTTTTTTCTTTGCAATGTACATTCAAAAATTGTTGCTTCTTTTTTGAAGAGAGAATTTCGCTCTTTTAATGAGATTGATGTCACTCTGATAAGAGAAACAGTATTTATTAAGCTATTCTCATCAAGTGAAACGGTATGAAGAGCATTCGTCTTTTTTTTATATTTATTTAGTCTTAGACTGTTACTGAATATGTATTTTCATTGGTCTATTCATAAACTATCCATAACTATCTTTTGTCTTTTAAGAAGCGAATAACAAAAAAAAAATATTTTTCAACCATTTAAATGTAAAACTTTATGAAGGACTATATATATTTCCATGTTTAAATTTGGCATTATTTTCTAAATACATCCACGCTACTGTAATTGAGCCCAGATGTCAAAACGCCATTATGAACATGACTGTTAATGATGCCGACACAGTAAGCTCTGGCCCCACTACTTCCTGAACATGTGCATGTCGTATAGATTAATTTAGTCATGTCAAAATCTTGATTGTATTCTCTGACTTTGATATGCTCCGCCCACTCGCCGATACTGACCTGTTTAGCACAGCCATGAGGGTGGGACACAATGAAGGTTAATTTGTCTGCCTCGAACTTGTCAAGAACTTGGCTCCACAGCAAGTCCTTCTTGGCCGCCGCTTCATGCAGCCTCTTACCTATTGTCATATCACAAGTGATGTACTTTAAATAACACTTGTCTCTCTGAAAGTCAACGCCTTCGAGGTCGACCTTCTCGAGCGTAACTTTTGGACAACTTATCTCATCAAAAAACAATCGACAGGAAGTGTGTTGTGCCTCGATCTTGTCGAAAACTACATGAGCAGCTGTGTGTATTTGAATCTCATACCAGACATTGCTTGGTTTGTCTGACTGTTGACATTTATCACACGGGCAAGTCTTGTAAGGCGCTTCATAACTTGTGCCTGTGAAAGAATTATAGGAACTTCCAGTTGGATGAAATCCGTGTCCATCTTTGTACATAAACAAATCTATTTCACCAGTGCCTGTCCTCAAAAAGGTCTTTCCTTTATCTTTGTAAAAAGGATACTCTTTCTTCGTGTCAGGCCAAAACTCGGGTCTGTTAGGACTCACTACTTCCACGGCTATTCTGACGGTCAGCTCAGCCACAACTTTTATAAATTCAAACAAATCATTGTCACGATAATGTTCTGGTAGATGTTCTATGGTAAAATCTGTAATTGGGATAAACAGTGCATGGTCAGGATGCTTGGTGCAGTGTGTGAACTTCTCATGTAGATGATCTTCAGTTTGGCCTTGACACGTCTCACATTCATGTTCACCTTAACACAAGAAAAACATTTTTAAAAATACATTTTGAAAAAAAAAACAAATCTTCTTAATCGGCTACGTCTTATAGAGTGACTTGTTTTCTTCT
>JADKLZ010000166.1:16475314-16487727 GCA_021533235.1 Biomphalaria straminea | reverse complement strand
TATATATATGTTTGCATATTTTTTTATATCATAATTTATTTTTATAAAGCTTATATTTATATTGCTTATGCATGTATTTAATAGTAGGCCCTACACATGATCCTGTTTTTCATTTTGCCGCAATTTTGAAGATGTTTTAACTTTGATTTAAAAAAAAAATTAAATTAAATAATTAAATTTAAAAAAATTGATTTTCAGACTGTCGAACTAAGAGTTGAGACATGAGAGAATGATGGCATCTCTTCTTGCTGGATCTGAGAGTCAATGAGTACAGGTATTTAATTTAAAATATAAAGTATTATTACTACTCAATTTTATTATAATTACCAATTTATTAAGTTTAAAAAAAATATTACTATACTTAAGCTACTATTATTTATATTTTGTTCTATTCTTCAAGGTGGACCATGTTGAAAAATAACTTTCAGTCAAGTTGTGATAAGAGCTCCATTGATGTTGTTGTTTTTCGTTTTGTTGGCATTGATAATTGAATTGATCAAAATGGTAAATTTTTTTACAATACTTTCAAGATAAAAATATTGTATACAAATCTGATGATCCATATTTCCTGAATAATTTATATCAGCAGTCTAGATTTACTTGTAAAATTTATTTAATACTTATTTTGTTTTCTGTCTACAGAACATGTTCTAGAGATAGATCTACTGGAGAAAATATGTGACTTCAGTGCAGACTCTACTTCAATTGAAAGCAATTAGAAGAAGCAGAGATAAACACAACCAGGATTGGGTATGAAGCAAATTTCCCAATGCCAAATGATATATCACTGTTGGAATTAGAAGTGAAACTGAAGGATGAAGATTCTCATGAAAATTTGGTAAGGCCCATATTATATTGTAGGATTTAGGATGTAAAATATCATTTATGTGAAACAATAATTCAGTTATTTATTTATTTATGTGTCAGCAGAATCATACTTATCTCATCTTATATATTACAGATCTATCCAGTGAAGACAGCATTAAGAGAACAATAGTATGGATTATAACTTGGCTGGACTGGACATGGCTCAAACAGAAAATAAATGTATTAAATTTTCAATTCAAATTATGGATGTTAGGTATGAATTTTTATTTCCAAATTTTTAACTCGCATACTCTTTAAATACTTCATTTTTTTATGCTACTATTGCATTTTTTATTTGTCATTCTAATCATTTCCTGAACAAATGCTGCATCAACCTAACCTAAGAAGCTCATGAGTATCTTAGTTGTTAATGTATATTGTGTGTTAACCGGTGGGTCTTAATACCTCTTATAGTTCGCTGTGTAGTTATGAAATGTTTGTTAGGAATATGAGAAGCTTTATGAACATCTCATTATTAACCTCAAGAAAATGATCAGGCCAATTGAAGAGCCAAGTTCAGCTGCTGTATCAAAATTTGTCTCAACCATCACCAGATAACTATGTTAGTGACTGTCTGTTGGAAAAACATACTACATATACATACAACTGTAAGCTCATATTTCACACAATTTTGACCTCTATGTTATCACTTGTTGGAACAAGTGAAGCACAATTGCATCTTGACAGACAGATTAAAAACAATTATATGTACCGTATCTTAAGTTTACGGCAAGTCAGGCTTTTCACATGAGGGTTACTGTGTGATTTTTTTTTGTTGCGTGTGCAGAGTACATGTGCAAAAATACAGTAGTTAATGAAGCCTGCATATACAAATCATGAATAGGTGATGTCAGCACTTTTGGTTTGGAAAAGTGAAAATCATTGTGTTTTTGTTTTTGTATTTTTATATGAAAATTTAATTTTTAAATCATAGGTACATATTTTATTGTTTTTAATTTTTTTTTTTTTTTTTGTGTGTTCTTCTTAGACTCTATTCAAGTGAATTACCCAAGTCTAAATACCGGTACCGTACATGTGATGACACAGAAGTTGTAAAAAAAGGATGATGGTTTGAGGTTTGCGTGCTGGGCTTTCGTTAGGATTTATTGATGGTCCCGGGTTCAAACTCTGCCCGCTCTCAGTTCCTCTACCCCTGCTGGAGATGTGGACTGGGAAGTAAACTACCGGGATATCTTCAACTCTAAAGGAACATGTAAAACATTTTACAAACAAACCTAATCAAACTTTATAAATGCTGAAGTAAAACAAAGTAAGATGCACAAGCAAATTTATTTACATACCACAAATGTTTGAACTAATGACTGATGGAAAAAAAAAACTACGGGTACCTATCTATACCTAACAATCAAGAAATAAGTAAATATAATATTTCAAACATGTGCTGGATATTGTTAGTTTTATAACCTACTATGTAGGTGCACTACATAAAACATGTAGTGGTTCTTGGTTGTTGATTGCTGTGCTTTTTTCAAATACACATTAATTTTGTCATATGCTAATGATAAATATTTATGTTCACTATTAATTATTTTGTTCAGCTATAGCAACATAAGGGAGGCAGGGTGGCTGAGTGGTTAAGCATTTGGCTTCCAGACCTGGGTTAGAATCTCAGTGAAGTTTTGAATTTTGGGATTTTTAGGACACCCTAACTCTGATGGGTACCTGACAAGCTGTGGAAAGTAAAGGCAGTTAATTGTTTCGCTGACCCCATGACACCTTGCTTTTTAACCATCGGCCAAAGAAACTGAAGACTATCTGCCCTATAGATGCTAAGGTTGAAAGGGGAACTTTACTTTTATTACAACATTAAGTAGACAGTTACAGATGATGTACCGTATGAGCATCGCTGTTGTTTACTGGCTTTTGAACAGAAGCTTTAAACATTTGCTCTTAACAATATTCACTGTTGTTAAGATATGAGAATGCAGCTAGTTACTCTGAACAAACATCTGCTATATAAAAAATTATGGTTTTCAGTGTTGGGCATACAAACATTTTCTTTGGTACTGGTAACTTATATGACCTATATTTTTTTTGAAAATCTTCTTGAACAGACTCAGCTTTTGGTTTTTGTGCATGTAGACCCTATTATTAAAAAGCATCATTCTCTAATTATATTTTACTTGTTAAAATTTATATATTTTATGTTGTTTTTTTGTAAAGTAAGCAGTGTTTTTTTCTGAAAGTATATGTTTCAAATTTATTTCATTTTAAACATATTAAGTCATTTACTTTGGCAATTTATGTTCTAGACATGTATTTTTATTCAGTGTTTATATTGCTAGCATTTCACAAACTTGTTACAAGTATTTTTAGTCATTTCTTGCTTACAACTACAACATATTCCAATGTTAAATTTAAAAAAAAACCTATTTATGTTCATGATTGTCAGAACAGTTTGCTTTTCTATTTACATACAGCAGGCCCATACTTTTGTTTAGATAATTCTGAATTACATTCTATATATAATTTATAGGTTTATGTATAGGCTATTCAAGCTTTTGTACATAATAAATACTATTACATTTGGTAGCCATTATATTTCTTTTTAAATGTATATACATTTTATGGTACAATAAGTAGGTATTGTATTTTTTGTAAATATAAGCATTCATATTTTAAAAACTAATTTGTCATTTTAAGTAATTTATTACAATAAATATTTATTACAATATGTTTTTTTACTTATTTCAGTCTATATATTGCTCACATTCCACCAACTCAGTACTTTTTTCCTAAAAATTTTTATTTTTTTACACAAGTTTCAAAAGTTTGAATTTAAACTTACTTTTTATATTGTAGATCATTCTGAAATATGTTCTTCAAACATTTATTTAAGATTTTCATGTTATCATTCATGACGTTTTTGTTGACTCAATGATTTTACATATAATAATCTATTTTCTCAGTTAATGTTTGCTATTGCTTTTAACATTTTATGGTGCAATAAACTATCTCAACTAGTAAATTGTTTATGTAATTATTTATATGTCATTTTACATCATTTCAGCCATAGCTCCGTCTCATTCCCCATGAGGGTTCAATCAGGGCATTATCTGGGCCCCCCAACTGAGCCCAGACTCAGCCCTAAGGGTGCCTGTTTGGGCCAACGATTATCCCCCAGATGGGGCCCAAGTGGTTAGCAATTTCAGGCCCCTCAATGTTTACCCCATACTGGCCCCATGAAGGTTCAATCAGGGCTTAATCTCGGCCCCCTAACTGAGCCCAGACTCAGCCCTAAGGGTGCCCGTTTGGGCCAACGTTCATCCCCCAGTTGGGGCCCAAGTGGTTAGCAACTTCAGGCCCCTCAATGTTTACCCCATACTGGCCCCATGAGGGTTCAATCAGGGCTTAATCTCGGCCCCCTAACTGAGCCCAGACTCAGCCCTAAGGGTGCCCGTTTGGGCCAATGTTCATCCCCCAGATGGGGCCCTAGTGGTTAGCAATTTCAGGCCCCTCAATCTTTACCCCATACTGGCCCCATGAGGGTTCAATCAGGGTTTCATCTGGGCCCCCTAACTGAGCCCAGACTCAGCCCTAAGGGTGCCCGTTTGGGCCAACGTTCATGCCCCAAATGGGGCCCACGTGGTTAGCCCTTTCAGGCCCCTGAATGTTTCCCCCATACTGGCCCCATGAGGGTTGAATCAGGGCTTTATCTGGGCCCCCTAACTGAGCCCAGACTCAGCCCTAAGGGTGCCCGTTTGGGCCAACGTTCATCCCCCAAATGGGGCCCATGTGGTTAGCCCTTTCAGGCCCCTCAATGTTTTCCCCGTACTGGCCCCATGAGGGTTCCATCAGGGCTTCATCTGGGCACCCTGATTGCACCCAGACTCGCCCCTTAAAGGGCCCCATTTGGGCTTTTATTAATGCCCCCAAAGGGCTAAATATTATTGGCCCAGTAGGGGCCCACAAACCCTTCCCCTTACTGGCCCCACACGGGTTTCACAAGGGGATCCACCTGGGCCCCCTGACTATCAGCCCTAAGGGCACCCGTTTGGGCCATCGTTCAACCCCCAGTTGGGGCCCATATGTGGAGTATGGGCTGGCCCAGTTGGGGCCCTTACTGGGCCCAAAATCTTTGCTATCAGGGACGATGATGTTGTCAATTGTAATCAAACTGAATTTCCATTAGATTGGATCAGTAAATTATCTTATCTTATTTGGTACTGTAATCTAGCCTGTATTGAACCAGTTGTTTTACTTGTACAACTACCCGAGGTAGACTCTAGGCTTTTTTTAAAATTTTACTAGATCTAGTCTAGATTCTAGAATTAAGTGGGGTGAAATATATCATTTAGAAATGGACTTGTGCAAAGTTACATGTCACATCACTAACTTATTAATTAACTAGATCGATATAATAGAGCCAACAGAACTGTCTGCTCGTCACAGCACACAGCAGATATTTCTTTCTTTGAAAACAATTGAGAAACCAAGGCAGTTAAAGATCTGTTTTAAAATAGTATATCTAGAGAAAGCTAACTTTTTTTTTCTTGTATTGATGTCTAAGTTTTGTGTTTCAACTTTCTATCTTGTTTTTTTTTTTTAATTGAATCTTAATTGTTAGCTAAGCCTAATACATGGCAGGAGTCTCTAACGATGAGCCTTATATGTTTGAACCCCAGAAATCACAAAGTTTACAATGTAAGGTCTAACAGTCGGCTTTGTCAGGATCAATGCTCAATAGTTCACGCTTCATTTAAAAATGATGAAATAACTCCTTTTATAGCAGATAAAATAATATGTTTAATATATTAGGCTATATACAAATAATACCACATATGAAAGATGATACACACAATTCCAGAATAATTAGTAGATATCCATTATAGAATGTTTCACAAATACTGTATTGTAAATAACTCAATAGTGGCTGCTTACACTATCAGGCTTACACATAACTTAACTCTAGTGACTGCTACAAGTAACTGTATCAAGTAGGTCAAAAATGTGTGTACAAGAATCTTCTTGTTTACATGAATGATTGTTACAAGAAATATAGTTTATTCAAAATAGTTGCACTAAATTGTTTAAAATAATACAAGTCTTATGTCCATATTCAAATAAAGTAATTATCATAAAATAAATGATTTACATCATGATTCAATCTCATTTTCAATACTATTGAGAGTAAGTTATATCATTGATAAATGACTTGAAGTAGTAAAAAATTCCAGTCTTGTTTACAATAGTTGTGGAAAAATTCAAAGTAGTTCACAATACAATGAGAAACTAATAACGTTTTCATTGTAGTGGAAAAAAAATCAATATTTGTTTACATTGCTGAGTTAAAATATAATCCGTTCTTGTTTACAAAAGAATGTGAACAAAATGTCATGTATAATCAATCATCTTGGATTCAGGCCTGTTTGTTTGAATAAAGACAGTCTACAAACCGCACATCATAATTATAGAGAACTATTTGGAGACCTATTTGATTATAAACATGAGTAATTTTAATAATTTTTATTATCCATAATATAAGGAAATGTGTCTTACAATATGTATTACACCAAACAAAATATAACTTATAAAAACCATAATATACATTGATTTAAACATACATAATTTGAACTTCTAACTATATTTATGTAATATACAAATTTAGATTCGATTCTTTTTAAATAATGTTTCTCTACCAAAAAGATAATTATATATATAAATATATTTAGAATAATACAACTTATTACATTTTTCATGTGCAACTTTTCATGTTAGACAATACAGATATACAGCATATAGACCTTTTGTTCGCTGGTGCTGTCTGGGAAGAAGCATAAGAGTTCCTCTTCCATCCTGTGTAGTGAATGAGATCAGAAAAGAATTTCCATAAGGCACAAAAACAGGTTTCAAGCCATCAGCATGCTAAAATGGCTACAAAAGATTTGAAAATAAAATGTGTATATATAGCATAAACAAAAAATATATTAATTTGAAATGAAAGTTACAAATCAAATTTACAGATGGTACAGTGTTATTTATATTATACATTTTTAAAACCGTGACAATCTCTGTACATTGTCCCATGAGGCAGGGCCGGTCTTAAGCCACTGCAACCGATGCGGCCGCAGTGGGCCCCGCGCTTTTATAGGCCCCGCGCTAAGAATATGTCTAATTGCAGGATGATGCAAAATATACGAAAACGTCGTGGAAATTATTATTAAAATCTCCAGAAAACTAAACAAACTTGTTATAAGGAAAACACCAATCTTACGCGAAAAAAAAGCATAGTCAGCTTTCTAATTTAAATAAAAATATAATAATAGGGCGAATTTAAACAGAAACCGAAAGTTCCAATACTTTATTTACATTAATAGTCACTGGCATATAAAAGTAGATCAAAATCTATCTCGATCTCATAAAGCAATGAAAAGCGATATTTTTTTATTTTTTTTTTTGAATTTTTATTAGATCTAGAGACCCACATCTAGAATTAGAATAAAAATGTTATGTAGGTCTTGATCTAAATATAGACAGATTTGATATAAAATATCAGTCACTATTAGACTATACTAGAACGATGGAGGTCTACTAGATCGAGATGATATTTAGCAGGTTTTTTGGTGAAATATGTAATAGAAAATGACCTAAAAGGTTAAGGGATGTTGGTAGAAAATATGTATCTGCTGGGAAAAGAAAAAGAAAAGAAAGCCAATGAGGCTTCAGCTAAGAACTTACATACGTTTTTAAAACGATCAAAACCCGAAAATGAGAACATAATCCCTTGTAGTGAGACAGCTGAAACATTTTTATGATGAATACGAAAACTGCAGTGGTAAATGTCGTAAGAAAAGAAGTCAATAAATGTAACATTGATCAACATGTAGTTATAGATAATGAGCTAAATGTCGATTTATTGAGAAATCTGGGTGAGCCTGCCATGTGGGTAGAATAAAATGGAAAGATCTTGTATTTATTATCTATTTCAAAAAGGTCCACCGGAGAATACTTTGGAGAATTTTCCGAAAAAAATTTGGTAGACATTTCTCTAAAGTGCATTGCAAACCAAACCTGGACTCGTACAACAACTTACAGGATACATTGCTTCACCAGAATTGTGAACACTACAACTTAATCCTTGCAGCCGAGATTTGAACAGCTGAAATCAGGCCACAATCTAATTGGGTTTCTTGACAGCTTCAAGAGCCTTCAGCTAGATGACATCCGAAAGTTTGGCGGGAGCTTCGAGAAAGCATTGACGTCATCAACAGACCATCAGTCAGCAGATATATGTGGGCGAGAATTAGCAGATGAAATGGAATCTTTAAGGCATATTCTACAAAATACCACCCAAAAGC
This sequence comes from Biomphalaria straminea, assembly GCA_021533235.1. NCBI lineage: Eukaryota > Metazoa > Mollusca > Gastropoda > Planorbidae > Biomphalaria > Biomphalaria straminea. The sequence goes on along the minus strand of JADKLZ010000166.1, from coordinate 16,479,541 downwards.
CTGATAGAAATTTTAGCTTATCTGTCCAGTAATGAAAGGTACACTGCTTTCCCATTTTAATTTGTTACACTCAGAATTTTTTAAACAATACCCGTAACTTTGGCATCTGGGGAAAGAAGCTTCTCGCGCCTCAAACTAATCAAGAATTACTTACGGTCAACAATACACGAAGAGAGATTGAACAATTTAGCAATTCTTGCTATTCAGCGTGATCTATGTAGGAAACAGAATTTTGATGATCTACTGTATGAGTTCGCTACACGCAAGGCTCATAAAGTAAATTTGATCGTTATTTTGTAATTAGTTAAGAATGTATAAAATGCAAAGACGAATTTATTTTTAATACAAAATCTTAATTTTCATGTTGGCTTATTATCCTTATCCCTACCCATAATAGGCCCCGCGCAATCCGTTTCGCATAGGGCCCCGCTATCGCTAGGACCGGCCCTGCCATGAGGGTCGTTCAAAATTTGAACACAATGGCTCTGGTATGTGATCCACATGCTCAGTGAGGCTCTTTGCCAAATCTTTAGGGTCCTTGCTAAATTCAGTAAACAAATACTTCATCAGTCTATGGACATAAACTGAAAAATAAAGAAATATTATGGTAAATACCTAAAGAAAAAATATACAAGCAATGTAAAATAACAATGTGTAAATATAATTTCAGTTCAGTTTTAAAAAAATGATGTTCATAAATTTCAACCTTGTGTTGGAGATTTCTTTTGTTTCTTGATGCTGTAGTCTCTTTTTTTGTATTTAGGGAAAATTATGCTGCATCGTACATTTCCTTCCTCATCTGTGTCATCAGTTTCATCTCCACAATTTTCATTGTAATGCATGGCTGCAATGTGGAGTCTAGTTAACAAATAAATGAAAAGGAAATTTAGAAATAAAAACTCAAAAATAGTAGTACAAACTGGTTGATGAAATATTATATGTATATTATATATTTACCTGCTTCGCATTCCTAAATAAGAAAAAGCAGTGTGCTTTGGTGCAAATTTTATCACAAGACTGTGGAAGGATTCCAATGCAGATGTTTGGTGTATTGGAGATAGCTTTTTAATATCCTTTTCCAATTTGCAATTCTCCAATATTTTGCACACACTTTCATAATCATCAGTTCCTGTAAAGCATTAATGTAGAAAAAAAAGTCAAAATATTTGAAGATCATTGTTCTGTTGGTGAGAAAACATATTAACCTATCTTGGGAAACCTGTTTACCTTTAATATAGTGGATCAAGAAAGTACTCACCAGGCTCAAACCAATCTTTATTTTCTGCATCGTATTCAATGCCATGCAAACATGATGGAAACAGCAAACTTGGGTGACCTACATGCCGATTTACCAAGTGATTTAAAATGCTTTGCCATTTGGCAAGCATTAAATCTCCATTACCATCTGCAGTTGAAACCGCACACCAATACAAATGATTGATGATGGATTTTCACCAGCTGTTTTTCACTTAAGTGGTCCAATTTTTTTTTAAGTCCTACAAAAAATATAGATACATTTTTAACAAACTGTAAAGCATTTTAAACAATGTACAGAACTTTTAAAATATGAAAGTTAAATTTTGGCACAACATACCTTTAGCAACATGCCAAATGTCATAGAAGTGCTGTATGTGATTTTTTTCATTTCGTAGGTATTTGGAAACTGATGTGTGACGATTGTCGTTAAGGATTTAATAACGAGTCCACTTTGTTCCAGGAACTCTATAGATCTTTTCAATCCTTCCAATTCGCATGCATTGCTATTGGCAACTTCAGTACTCTAAAAAAAAAAAATATTTAAATTTTTAAAATTATTTTAGTTTTACTTTTTTTAGTCTTAATGAAAAAAAAAAGAGTCTTACCTGTACAACTTGAATGTCCAGAACCTTGTTAATTTGACACTCCAATACAGAATAAGAGCCATATTTTGCATTGTGTCCTGGAGAGTCACTGCGCCCATCTCCTGCAAGGTTGAGACTCAAGTTTGCCATTTTTAGTTCATTAATAATACTTTTTTTTTACTCATTTGAGAAAACATTCTCCACAGTGGCATGCAAATACTCTTTCTGATGCCTAAAAAATGTTGATTCCGAAATCCTCGCAACATTCAGAGCATCTAAAAACTGCATAGTCTGACCCACTAGGCAACCTGTGAATAGTGTAGCTGCAGACAATAATAAATTGCCTACAGGCGTCTAATGAATTTTCGGTTGACTGCTCCATTCTTGCTGGTAGCCACACTTAGAACAGAGTTGAGATATGTTTACACAGGTGCCATTTTCTAGAAAAATAGCTTTCACCACACACCCACAAGATGAACAAGATGTGAATAATTTTTCTAAAGCCGATTTGAAAACAATGTATTTTCTCTCGTGCTGGATGGCAATTTCATCTGGTTGGTGTGGTGTATCATAAGGCATACTGCAATAAAAGAACATATTAAAATGTCAGTGCCAATAAATACTAAAGATCTTACAATATTTATTTTATAAATCAGTTGTAAACTGCATATGTACATAAAATATATGTCTATTGGTACCTGATATTAAATGAGGTATCTATGCTACTCCTCATAGCTGGTTCATAGCAATCTGAACTATATTCACAGCTATAGTCTGAATGTAGGGGTGATGATGTCTTGACAGGATATACAATGTCCATAGCTTCATCTGTCTGGGTACCAGTATCTTTCATGATTGTCATACAACACTGTGTATCTAAACAAATATTGAGAGTAAAATGTAAAAACAATTAATAATATACGCAATGAATTTAAATCAAGTCTACAATTCTTTTTGGTGACAAAATGAAAAAAAAACTTACATTTACTTCTTTTGTGTGGTTGTATATTGCACTGCACTTTTTTGTTTCCGGTTTCAAATGTGTCTGTCTGTATTGATGTACATATATGATATAGATCTACTGGTAGTTCCACTGGATCTGCATCATCAGCCACAGTAGCTTCCTCTGAGACACTAGTTAAATCACTCTCAGTAGTCTCGGGCTCGGGTACAAGTACTACACTTGTATTATCGTTGATTAGACTTTCCAATTGCTGAAATAAAAGGACATACATTATTAAAAAAAATAATTTTGGTAAGGTTCCAACACAAGTTCTAGAAAGACTACTCAGACTAGTGTAATTTAAAATTATGTTTTTCCTCTTAGCTACATCTCTAGACCTAGATAATAGAATCTAGATTTGACATGCACATTCACAATAGAAGAGAACCAGTCCAGATCCTATTTCTATTTTATCTTTGGTTATAGATCTATCTAGGCTTGGGCATAGCAATATATGATGGATCTTTGATTATTAAAAGTAAAAATGTCTGAATATTAGCTAGATCTATATATATATATAGGCTATCATCATATGAATATATGAATTTATGATGGTACGGTATATAAATATATATATTTAAGTTTACTGTTTCATAATGTAGATCTAATTCAGTAAATGACACTATCTAGATACACTCTAATAAGTCTAGAGAATAACTAATAATAATTACCTTCAGTGCATTACGTTTCACTAATGCCTTGAAATTAGATTTTCTTTTTGAGCCAGAATCAATATAGTATTCTTTGGCCTGGAAATCCAATGTATTGTTGGTACGTGTACTGCACCTGGGATTAACTTCAATTTTTTTTCATATCCCATTTCCACAGCAATGAAGTTGCTAAAACAGCTTCTCTCAATTCTCAAAATGGTTTGAGCATAAACAGGAGTAAGCTAATGCCTTGGTAAAATATTTGCTCTACAGACGAATAAATTTTTCCCATTTTCCCTTTAAAACTTCATCTCTTGGAAACAAATGAAAAGAGACACTAATTTCTGTGTCAGCATAATTGCTGATTTTATCTTTGTGATTGGAACTACTGCAACAAGCAGAAGAACAGTATAGTATCTCATTTTCTTCAAGGACAGCTTAAACCCCTAATTTTAAGAAATCGTGTCAAAAATGTCGAATTTGTACAAATGAGTCTATGATAAAGTTTATTCAATTCCCTACAATTATATGTATTATTTATTACTTAAATACTTTAAATTATATTTTAAATTTTTTTTTTAAAGTGGTCACTAAAGGTATATTTTAGCTCATTAATTATGCAAAAAAAAATCAAAACAGCATAACTTTTTTATTTTTTAACCGATTTCCAAAATTTTTTCACTAACCTGTTCAGAATTAAAATGCGAATAACACAATCTTTCTTTCCTGTTAT
>JADKLZ010000166.1:16463659-16475214 GCA_021533235.1 Biomphalaria straminea | reverse complement strand
TTTTCATTGGTCAGTATTTTTGAAAACCAAAATAAAAATCACACCTTTCAGCCAATCAGAAAGCGCCTTATAAAAACTGGCATAGCTTCCTTCCCAAACATTGTAACTAATATCCCCGGTAATCCTTAGCGATAGCGTCACTCTTTTATCATTTCACTATTCTTATCTACTTCTTCACTGTAGACCCCAGAGGTCTAGATCTAATATGAAAAAGATTTAGATGAAAAGTCAAAAAAATACATAGATCAAGCTTTAAATAAGTATATAAATCTAAATCTCTTAGATCTAGAAATGGGCCTGGACTCTACTAGTACTAGAATCTATCTCTAGAATCTAGATCTAGCCTGCCTAGGTCTAATTCTAAAATTCTAATCTAAATCAATGTTAATCTAGTAAATCTACGTGTCGTGGGCTTCTCATGGTCAAATTACAGTCATTATTCATGGATCACAATTTCGACTCTGATAACAATGCTTTCTACTTCGAAAACTAGATTTAGATTTAACTAGTCTGGATCCATATTACCAGATTTATTATTTAGATCTAGAATAATAAATCTTAATTCTTAATTAAGACTTCAGACGTTCAAGTTCAGTACCAAACAAATGAAAACATGGTTATGGAAATGGATCTAGACCTAGACTCTATACCTAGAACTAAATTCTAAAGATCTACTATATAAAATACAGTCAGCAACTTTGGCTGATCTCTAGATCTATTTCTCCAACAATGACAATGCCATTTTCTACATCAACTTGGTCTACATCTAGATCTAGAATATTTATCAACAATAGGTCGATCTTGCTCAGTGTCTATGGACATATAGATGTATCTGGATAGACCTGATAGTGGACCTATAAAAACACTGTTTCTTGTTGTGAATCAGACAATATATTTAGGATAACTGAAGAATCAACTCCTAATTTATTGTTGTTGTATGAAGTTGTTTTTAACAAGCCATAAGCTTTGGGAAATAAACACTTTTTCTTTCAATCTTCATTCTGTGACATTCATGAAAATAAAGGGTGTTGCTGCATTTGATATGAATCCACCACTGTCACCAGTTTCTAAGATATGAGCAGCTCTTTAGAGTCAGAATGTTAAAGTATAATAAAATATAAAATAAAATTTGTTTTGTTGAGAATGTATTTCTTTATATTAAAAATGTTTACATGGTGTAACGCAAAATGCTAATGAATCATTTCACCACATAATAATAAATAAATATCCTGAATATATTTTTTTGTAGGCTAAAATGGATTGGAAATTCATATATTTAAATGTATTATTGTATTTAAATAAAGGAAAACTGGTTAAATACATATTTTCAACATTTTAAGCCTTAAATATAATTATTTGGTCATTCTGCGTTTAAAAATATTGACAGGGCACGTATTATGAGAGCGGAAAAAAATTAAATGTACCAGAAACTAAAAAAAAAAGTAACAAAACCAATACTAGAGACCTAAATGATGATTATTATATAGAGGAGATCATTAAAATAACATAGTTTAGAATTGTCAGCTTTTTAAATCACATTTTTATCATTTTCTCAAAATACTCATTTTCAAAAAAAAAATTTCTCTTGTACATCATATCTCTAAAAGTTATTGTTATATCTGTATGAAATTTGGCACACAGCTGCAGGGATATATGTAGATCTCACTGAACTACAGTTATGTCTATATCTATATCTATAATACTTTTTTACCAAAAAATTTTTTCCTTCCCCTACCCCCTCTTTTTTTTAAGAAAAAGTCCATTGCAAACTTGTAAAATTAAAAAAAAATATTATTTTTGCTGCAATCATATTTGTTCTAGTTTACATAGATTTAGATATAATATACTATAAATGTGCAAAGTTTTTATTGAATATATCTGGTAGTTTTAGAGAAACTGTGTACAAAAATGTACATATTTTGTGTTGTTTTTGCCTCAAATTACATAAAAAAAAATATTTTCTTCAAAAATATACACAAATTTGTAGGCAAAATATTTTTTTTCTAACATTTACATCACTTTAAATAATTTAGAACAGAAAAAAATCAGTTTAAATCATGTATTTCAATTTAGGGGTTTAAGCTGTCCTCAAGTAGAACTAGATCTAGTTTCTTCAAGTAGAACTAGAGGTTTAGATCTAGAATATTATTTATAAACTAAGACCGATTATTGATTATAAACCCTGCCTGCTCCCATCCCTGTCGTCCTGCGGGAGGTTTGGACTAGGAAATAATTATCTTCAACTCTGAAGGAATTTCCGAAACATGTAAAACATTTTACAAACAAACATATAAATCAACGTGGAGACCACATCTAGCCGTGAAGAGTTTATCGGATATAGGTTCAGTTGTGACGTCACGTCTTTTAGAGCTATAGACATCTTGCAGAACCCCGTTTTTTTTTTTTAGATGTGAAGAATTTACTGTCTAATTTATTAAATATAAAATTTTCTGAGCATTTAAATAAAAAATGACATAATATTAATGTTTACTATTACAACTTTTTACGCAGAATTTAAATATGTCATTCACTAAAATTTGAAAAACTATGAATTAGTGACTGATTATTCGAATCATTTAGACAAATTTACTGTGATCTAGATCTAGATCTAGAAGTAGAGACGGTACAGTAGTCCCAGTAGACTAGTAGAGTCTAGACTGAGTCTAGACTAGGTCACTAGAGTGTCTCATCTATCTCAGTAGCCTATAGTGTATATAGATCAGTCATATCCGATATCGTGATCAGAAAAGTAGGTGGCTGTGGGTTTATAGACTGATTCCATGACAAAGACACTGGCTAAATTTAGATCTGCTGGTCTGGACATCTAGATCATGAGTAGATTGAGTAGATCTAACTAGAAATGCTAAATTAGAGAAGTAGCTTCCTGGATCTAGAATAATCTAGATCTAGAGAACTAGAATCTTTATTAGATTTAGATCTTGTTGCGTCAAACGTTTCATTTCTGGTTATTGTTTTTATTGTTTTTATATATATATAAAATACATTATATTTTGGCAATAAAAAAATACCCAGTTGATAATAAAGTTATTCTAATGATTTATTGAAGACTAAGAATGACTCCAATAGTAATGTGTTTATTTAGATCTGTAATATTATTATTATTTATTCTTATTTTATATCAATTGTCCAATAAAATCTAAATCTAGGCAATCTAGGCCTATTTGATTTTAGATTATTATTATAGTTTGTTTTTTTTGTCATTTTATTTACAACATTACAGATATAAACATTTTCCTTGTTTCCCACGAGACGTGTTTCACTGTGTGCCTGTAGTCCTTTCGAGAATAATAATAATAAAAACGAGTAGAAATGCGTAGCCTGGAGTGACAAAACCGTATATTAGGCCTCCTATTTTTTTTTTTATTTCTTGCAAGTAAGTAGGCCTTATATATATATCGTAACAAATACGCATTAGCGGAACGGTAGACAGGTCTTCATCCAGATTTAGTGTAAATAAACTATACACAGAAACACTGAAAGATTCTAATTTCGGAATTTAGATCCTATTTTTTATTTTAAAAAAAAGTGTCATTTTATAGGGTGATCGAAAAAAAAAAACTTTTGTGACGATCTCTTATTCGGGAAAATGTTATCAATTATATCAGATAGTCAGAAAATGGATGAAGTTTTGACACATCTAATAGAGTGTACAAAAGTTTTACACTCAATGAAGGTCGACCGATTCAAGTGACTTCCGGGAATAAATCTCTTTGGCATCATCATGGATTTCTCCAAATTGCACCATGCGCGAAAAAAGATGCGCGACGGCACTTCGACTCTCTTTGGCTTTGTAAATAACTCGAAGCTGGTGTTCCATTAGTATAGTTCCATGCGTGAACAAACTATTTACTGTACTTTTTCGTAAGTTAATCCGTGCGACTCATACATTCCAACTGGTTGATCAGACACAAAAATGCAAACGTGTGCGTAAATTTTAGTACTAAATTGCTTCTCGTTGCGATGGACAAGCTGCGATGAACACTTATCTGCAGTGCCTATATTCTTCATAATGTAGCAGCTCTTGCATCATTTTAAGATGTTGACAAAATAAGTATTGTGCATTGCTTGAAAAGCGAAAACGTAAATAAAGAAACTATCGAACCAAGTTACGTAATGTAAAGCCGTGTTCTATAATAACTCCTGAAATCCAAGCATGTTTTTTTTTTCTCGATGGTGTTCGTCGAATCAAAATTCTCAGCAGCACCACCAATTCAATACCCCGTTTGCCTGCCTTCCCCAAGATGCTATCCTTGAAGTGTTCCCTAACATGGCCAAGTTGGTGTTAAGGTAATTAATGTGACTGCTGGTTTGCTGTTAAGCGTCACTCTTGAAAGACATGAGCAGCAGGCTCATATCACACATATGCAGTTTGTCAGGTTTCACTTACAGACGTTATTTTAAAGTACGCCAAACAGTCGAAGATCTTCTCTAAGTTGTGCCTACTTAAACAGTCGAAGATCTTCTCTAAATTGTGCCTACTTAAACAGTCGAAGATCTTCTCTAAGTTGTGCCTACTTAAACAGTCGAAGATCTTCTCTAAGTTGTGCCTACTTAAACAGTCGAAGATCTTCTCTAAGTTGTGCCTACTTAAACAGTCGAAGATCTTCTCTAAGTTGTGCCTACTTAAAGCGCGAAGGAATTCGTATTTCTCAGCCAATGTGTCTCACACAAAAGAGGTAAATTTAGCACTAACGCTCTCTCTTGGGACTGTTATGGAAGAAATAGATAGTCTTCTGGATGACACAAACAGCATTACGTACATCTGAAATGGCATTCATGTCAATAATAACAAATCTAAGTCTGTGGGGCAATGTCTGCTTTAGGATATTTTTCACGAACCCTTGCCTGAACACCATTTTAAATGTTACCTATCACGGGCAGTTATCGCAGCCTTGGCCGAGTAGTTTTTCCATGTAAAACATGTAGGCCCTATATATTGTATTCGCTGACAAAGAAGTTGGACACAGGCAGTGTGTCTCTCTAAATAACAATGACAAAACCAATGAATTCTTATCGAGTACAATCGCCATCAACAAATCCAATGCTCAAACACAACTGTTCAGTGCCTGATATAGCTGCTTTTAATTAATGAAATACCAGAAAAAAGAAGTTAATTCATGCTGCTGCTCGTATATTTTGATTTCTTGCTGCTGCCAGAGCTCCGACGATATAAATCAACGTTTTGATTCGGGTCGTAGGGGAATAACTTTTTTTATATCTCTTCTTTCACAAACTGGTGGACATCTTTAACCTATTTTATTTTATTAGCGCTAACACTGACCGCAACTCCGCTTGACGTAAATATATTAAGCAAGCTGACTGCACTCTTCAATCTTGTTCAAAGAAACTTTCACATACATACACCGTAGAAACAGCTGGCAAAATTTTTTTTAATCCAAGACAAATAAAAATACTTGTATCATATTCTAGGTCTTTACTAAATATAATAACTATTAATTATATGCAAATAAAAACAAATCGCCTCGACTAATATGGTATAGAATATTGAATATTGAATTACTAGCATACATGGTCGGACATGAACTACAGATTACCTTGTTACAGTTTATTACAACAATAGCTTATCCTAATAAACTTTATTTTAATGGAAGCACTAAATGTTAAGTTGATTCCTAGCAGAAGTTAATTGATTTGAAGGTGTAAAAAACTGGCTAAAAGTTGGCTACCCAGAATTCGGAGGGGTGCACGTGAATGGTCAGCCTTTAATGCCTCAAATCTAGGCTAGTCTACTACAACTGTACTTCAGCCACCAGTGGAAGTACTACTTGTTTAGTTGCTACTTATATTTTAATTGATCTGATGGTGCAAACAAGATGCTAAAATTTGGCTACTCAGAATCCAGAGGGTGCAAGTGCACCCCTTTGCACCCCCCCCCTGCGGGCGCCCATGCATGCGTCTGCTGGTAATTAATGTATTCTCTTTTTAAAATCTTTACTATAAAGTAGTGAGTAAGGCGTATGTTACGAATAGAAATCAAAACCGTCTATTCATTTCCAATTTTCGAATAAAAAATATGAAGGCCTACAAGTAAATTTTTAATTTAAAAAAAATTGTATGAAGTCGATAACCTAATTTTGATTGCTCTATCTATACTATTTTACATTAACGCATTAGCTTTGCGTAAAAAATAAAAATAAAAAAAATTATTCAATTTAATTGGTTACAAAGCACTTAATGAATATATACAGTGTCCGGAAATTAAAAACAATAGGGCGACATTTATAACTGAATTGTATGTTGCTATGAGCGTAATTAAACGCGTCCACAAATTAAATATAGTAATGGATAATCAACCCGTTTTAGAGCCATGGTGACATGTAAAAGAGATTAAATTTCAAAAATATTTGTATAGCACTTTCTATACAGAAAAATAACTGTTTAAATTTTGTAAATTATATATATAAAATAAATTTTTTAAATATTATTTTTCCAAGTTTTTAAATAAGTATTAATTACAAAACATTTTAAATAAATTTTTATTTAAAAATAAACAAAAGTAAATATATAAACAATATAAAACTTCAACAAATGTAAAAATAAAAACTTTTTTAATAAATTGTGATTATTTCCCTGGAACATCAATGTATTGTTTTTGTTATCTCCCTTAATATATGTCCCAAGAATTAAAAATCACCTACGCTATAATCAATGGAATAACTAGCACTATTTATTTTAGTGTTTTACAAATAGCAGTCTCATATAGATCTAAATTCTAGATACACTAGCTGTATTGGAATCTGATATATAAAGGAGTAAGGAATTTCCCCCTTTCCACGTAGTATTAGATGTAATCTATATATTTTGCGAATCCCAGCCACTTCCTCCCATCACGTTAGCCATGGAACTGATCATTTCATCCTCTGAACTTTTTATACAACGCAATATTATTTCACATCTTTATTTTAATTTGCATGACAAAATGTGTGACACGTTGAACAAGAATACATTTAATGTGATTAAAAAAATATTAAATATTCAATATCTATAGATGTAGAGTCTAGATGTAATGCGGAAATCGTTATAGTATATTAATGTTATTAATTTCGGGATCTTTTACCGCCTCTGAGTCCACTCAGCTCTAATGGATAGGCCTACAAGACATTAGTTGTAGAAAAGTACAGGCAATTGGTCGTTGTAATGGCCACATATTCATTTGCCTCCTTCAGTGGTAGAACGACTATGGTTCATCTCGTGTGGCTGTGGAGCCCTATTTTGGAGAGACACTCCCGTCTACAAGTATCGCAGGTAAAGGTGGTCTTCGCTACAGTGGTAGAGGAGCTGGCCATTTTCCGCGTTGTCCGCTTTTCTTCCAGAGCTGAGGTCCTTGCTCTTTCGCTGTCCATAGCTTTCTTGGTCACTGTCTCTCTCCATCTGGTGCGGTCTGGCCACAAAACATCCTCGTTAACCATAGGCCTTAGAAATAGATGAACTTTACTTCACCTGCCTTATCGATCACAAGGGGAACTTTACTTTCTTATTTTACTCAACTTGTGAAGAAAATCGAAAACATATAAAAAAACAACATGAAACGTAAGACTAATTAACATTGTAAACATAAAGCTAAACATAAACTTATAAAACAAATATTTGCTTTTTAAATAGTACAGGCTGTGATCAACTTGTTATAACTATAACATTATAACTGACAAAGCAGTATATCTCAATTGTTGGACTGGCATCCATCAAATACAAACTTTACTCCTATTTTGATTCGTGTTACAGACATCAGACGTTCAGCTTTTTGGACTTGTATCGTCACCACTGAGAGGAAGTCACCCATAATCTTTTAAAAAGTATTTGAACCACTTAATACAAATAAAAATACAAAAAAAAATGTGTTTAAAATTAGTTTTGAAAGAGTGAGGAAAAAAAACTCCAAGACGTAATGTCACGTCATTTAAATGAGATCAACACGTACGCATCGAAACTAAAGTGTATTGCTGCTCAAACGTAGGCCTATAGTCATCTGATTAGTGTAAAAAAATGGATTAATACATATTCACACGTGAAGAGTCAGAATTCTCCTTTTCATGAAAGGTAAGCTTATAAACACTAAGAATGGCTGCAGAATGCGTGTGGTACTGTTGTTCAGTTCTTTCGATACTCCCTGGTTTATACCCTGGCCGTCCCGCGTCGTCCTGTGGGAGGTTTAGAGTAGGAAGTAGATTATCTTTCTCTGAAATAACATCTAAAACATGTAAAACATAATAATATCAGAAAACGATAGCGTGTTCTCTAGATAAGCGGAAAATCTAAGGTGTTCGTGTCAGACCATGAATAATACGCTCCAAACGTCCAGACCTTAATGTTTGTTATTAACAGAGCTTCAGAACTGTCAACATGACATAAACTCTATTGGTGATTTGAAAAAGAGATGAAACGATATTTTATCTTATATATTAAAGACGTTACTTGAAAAAATGTGTCAATCTAATCATAGGCCTACCTTTCAAAACGTTATACGAGCTTAGATTTCTATGTTAAAAGTCTGCTCTGTGGTATACGTTGATAATCTGAGAATCTCTGAGTGTAATACAACGTATGCCTTCAAAAAAAAAAAAAAAAAAAACATAGTAAAATTCTTTGCAAAAATAAATAGCTACTTGACCAAATATCCGTTTAGCTTGACAACACCCTATATAATTATTTAAACGTATTATTTGTTATGAGTAGGCGGCGTAGGCCTAACATCAAACATATACTTTAATTATATCAAAAATGAAAAACAAAGCAATCAAACCAAAACAAAACAACAAAGTTGCAGATTCTCGAATTAGAAAGTTTCAGACCTTAAAATATCTAGTAGTAGATCAAACATTTTATTAACTAGACTGTCGCTATATTTGATCATAGATACTAACAAACTATGTGTATAAGACTACTTTAGACTAGAAAATAGATCATCTTCAACTCTGAGGGAACATCCGTAACATGTAAGAGATAGAACTTTCAAACGTGGACCTATCAATATATATCATTAGATTTACATTTCTTCTTGCCTCTATAGTGCCTTACCATTGACCATTAAATGCAGTATTACGATTGAAGTTAACTTTCTTTTCTAGTCACGTATTAGCTGGAAATGCCTTGGATAAAAACGTATTGTTCTGTTTACTTTCCAACCATACCTAAATTTAAACGAAAAAAAAAAGTATATGCTTAAGAAAAATTCCACACAATGTACATATTCCCAGCTAAATAAAATAGGTTATATCGCTCCGTTTAGTGATATACCTGCACTTATGTAGAACATAGTTCATTAAACATACGCTTAATATCATATGAGATGAATGTTTATAACATAACAATGAAAAAATAATAATTTTATTGCTTTATTAATTAAATCAATCAATAATTTAAAAAAAATAATCTGATCACTAATAAATTCCTCCCTTTCGGTATATATTTTTTTATTCCTAAATAGAAACTAAGAATATCTGTTCCATAAACCTTCAACTGGTTGGCATATATTTGAATTCTCTATTACTCTTTAATAATTTTTTTTTCTTGCTACATGTCCTTTTAATAGGCCTACTAACATTAAATTAGCAACAATGACATTTATTTAGAGAAATGTCTTGTTCGAGTTTTAACTCTTTCTCTCCGCAATTATTTTTCCACGTTCTGACAGAATAGTTCATTTTTCACATCTGTACATTCTACCTTGTTATTATTTAACTTCAATAGCATTTTTGTTTGTAATCTGAAAACATTACTTTTGGTACAGAATTATAGAAGAATGCATGATCTTTTTATACAACACAAATAACGTTTTTAAAACCAAAAATAAATTTAATTTAATTGGGTCAAAGCAACGATGATATCGTTAATTATGAGAGAAAGAGTTAAGATTACAATTATTCACGGCTGCCATCCGATTCCATCAAGATTTGAAGCTGTTACATGTCTCAGATTATATGAAAAATATTTATTCATATAGATCCATGTAGCAAAGACACCTTTTTTTTTCTAACAAACGTTTTCTTTATTTTAGATTAATAAAAAAAGTTAAAACAATCAATGCTGTAATATGGGAGAGATCAAAGGTAACCTGTCGCAGTTGCAACAAGAGTCTACTCTAGCCTTCATACCAGCTCTGATCTACCTGTCTCTGCTAATGGTCACAGGTAGTATCGGTAACTGTCTGGTACTAGTCGTCTACTCAACAAAGATTATCAAAACACCACTCAGGATATTTATTATGGGCAATACGGTTGTGGATTTCCTGATAATGGTTATTGTTATACCAGGTAAATAATACATACATAAATACATGAATGAAACATTTCTTCAAATGTATACAATAATCTTCATATTTGAAGAGCATTAAATTAACTTTCCCCCACAAAACTAATAAGAAGCAACGTTTATTCTTAACTAATCATTTTTAGTTGTAACATTTATTACATTTGAAATTTTATTTTATTTTATTTTTATTTCTTATATGCTATATTTTCTGTGATTGTTATAATTAATGAATTAGTTATACTTGTTTTGTTTTTGTTACATTTAATATGCTTGTAAACATAATATATTTTCAATGTGTTCTATTTGTAATATTTAGTGTATGTGTATATTCCTACTATCATGCAAAATATACCAGCTGTCAAATCTCTACAAATTCAATATACAGAGATTGTATTTTTTTATACCTTGTTTTTTTTACACTGATAAAGTAACACAATTTAAAACTAGGGAAATGTTCGAGTCATGCTGTCATGTACAAGTCATATGTAAGAACATGTACCCGGGCGGCCTTAGGCATAACCAACCTAGGCAGCAGCATTTGATTCATCAGGGCCTCGCACTCATACACATTCTTTTAGATAAGAAATAGAGAAACTTGTCCTGAATGTTATTATTCAAGTAGCCCTGTTACACAAACTGAGACCTCAAAATATCTAGATGCAATAATAAAATAAAATTTATCATGGAATACCCATATTAATGGAATCATTAAAAAAATCAAACATAGCATTAGGATTTATTAAAAGAAAGTTTTACATATCAAACAAGAACATACCACTAAAATGCTATTTAACCCAGGTTAGGCCAATATTAGAAAATGCCTCTTCTGTTTTGGGATCCCTGAACTCAAGAAAATATAAAGAAACAGAAACATTTAGAAAATAGAGCAGTTAGATGTAAAACAAACGTGGAGACACTTCAGAACAGAAGAATATAGAGTAAAAAAGCAATAATACATAAACACTAAAGCAGAATTACAAATAGAAAAGCAAAACTTAATAAAATACTCAGAAAGACACATAGATAGGGGCATATTTCTTATTCTATACGCTAGAACACATTCATATATGTGCTCCTTCTTCCCTACAGCCATTACAGATTGGTATGGGTTGCCTGAATCAGCCAGGAAAACTAACGACTTAACAGAGTCATTAATTACAATGCATGGCTAGATTGACTCATGGAATATATACGACGAAATCATGCATTTTTTTAAATGACGTCTGAAATATATAAGATAAGTGAAGAATAGACGTCTGAAATAT
>JADKLZ010000166.1:16434840-16453027 GCA_021533235.1 Biomphalaria straminea | reverse complement strand
CTGTTTACCTTCTTTAAGTAGGCCTACTAATGTACATTAACGTAGAACAAAAAAAGAGAAAATGATATATAGAATATCTGAAAATGTACAAAGAATAAATCTAAAGATAAACAAAGGAAACAATGGTAAGGATCATAGGCAACAAACATTTCTTGGACACCTATTAAAGAAAAAAAATGTGAGGAAAACTATAAAGATTTTGAGCATAAAAATCAACATCACAAAAAAAAAAAAAAAAGGTATAGGACACTGATCGATAGTTTGAGGTGTTTAAGTACGTAAGATTCATCTTTTTTTTTAAATCAATTCTTTGCGAAATAGCTATGCTTAAATAATGAATACACTTTATTTCGAAATTTGAATTTTTTCTTGTTCTTGTCTAATTTCGGATATTTTAATAAACCCCCAATCCTTTGATTGTTTAATAGTTTTATCAATATGGGGATTACATGATAGTTTTAATTTTCATGTATGTATGTATTAAGATTTTTTTTCTTTGAAAAATAAGATAAGTGGAGGTTTTTTTTTTTTTTCCTTTTTTTTTTTACTGTTAATAGCAAACAATTTTCTAGGTGGAGAGACGCGCTCCAATTTGATTCCCGTTTCTGTAATTCATCTAATACTCTTTATAAAATTTAGGTACTTTGGTGGGTTTTTTTTTATTATTGTTCAATGCATAATGAAGTCGTCTGCAAATAGAAAAAAAAAAGTAAAGTTCCTCCTTTCAGACCTTGTGGTCTATAGGGCAGATGATGTAAAGGTCATCTGATTCTGTGAACGGTTACCAAGGGTGTCATGTGGCCAGCACAACGACCAACCGCCTTTACTTTTTCCCAACTAATGTCAGGTACCCATTAGAGCTGGGTGAACTCAAGGGCGCCCAAAAATCCCGAAATAAAAATCCCAGTCTTCACCAGGATTCGAACCCGAGACCTCCAGTACGGAAGCCAAGCGCTTTACCGCTCAGCCACCGCGCCCTCTCGTCTGCAAATAATCTGACTTTATATGTCGTGGTAGGGAAGCAAAAAGAACAAAGAACCCCCTATGGGATGCCTAAGAACCGAGTCTATTGCACTGTCGGGGATGGAAGAAACCCCCGACAAGCTTGTAACTGTCAACACACTGTTCTTCTTAGGATCGTTTTAATGTCGGACATTTGCTCGGCTTATGTGGTACAGAAAAAGATCGGTCTTTGGCCTCGCTTCTAATGCCAGTGCCTTAAGATGTGAGCCTTCGATAAAGGAAATAGGGATGTCGTAATTTACATCTTCTTGGATCTTTCCCAGACAGTAGTTTGTTTAGACAGGCAGAAGAAGGAAAGCTTCCATAGGCCTAGAGTTCCAAGAGTCGTATACTCATTTCTTATAACAATTCGAAAGTATCTTACGGAGGACGTTCTCATCAAAGGTTAAGGTCTAGGGAAAGTAGTGGAAAACTTTTGAAAGATTGTACAGCAATACGAATTAGTGGATCGACTTCTGTACATACGACTAAAGTTAAGTTCCCTTTCGAGACCTTGAGGTCTATAGGGCTATAAAGGTCATCTGATTCTATTACCTGTTACCTATCCCTTAGTCTGGTGGACCGTTGGGGCACCAAGCAAGACCTGAAGACCGTCTTTCTCCATTCCTCTCTATCCTTTGCCCTGATTAGAACTTCTTTCAGTGGTATGCCCGTCCATTCTTTAATGTTGTCTTCCCATCGCTTTCTCTGTATGCCTCTTCTTCTTTTTCCTGGTACTGTTCCCTGGAGGAAGGTCTTTGCGAGCCCCGAAGATCTTGTTATATAAATTGTTATATGATTCTGTAGCCTACGGTTAACGATGGTGTCATGTGGCCAGCACAACGATCAACCGCATTTACTTTCCCCCAACTAATGTCAGGTACCCATTAGAACTGGGTGGACTCAGAGGCACTCAAAGATCCCTAAATTTATTACATTAATATACTATAACAATTTCCATATTACATCTAGTTCTCATATCTATAGATGTTGAATATGTGTATTTGTTAATAATCAATGCCAGGTGATAACGTGATGGGGTGAAGTGGCCGGTGATGAAGTGACTGGGATTCAGCAGAATATGTTGATTACATCTAGGACTACGTTGACAGGGGAAAATGCCTTACTTCTTTATATATCAGATTCCAAGACAGCCTGTGTATCTATAATTTATCTATAATCTATTATCAGTGCTATTTCTAAAACACTGAAATAAGTAGAGGTAGTCTTTCCATTGTATGATTGATTGTAGCGAAAGTGATTTTTAATTTTTGAGACGTATAGTAAGGGAGACAACAAGAAAAAAATACATGTGATGTTCGAGGGAGACAATAACAATTTATTAAAACGTTGTTTTTTTTTTACATTTATCAAAGATTTATATTATTTTTATATATGTTTTTAATTGTTTAATACAAAAACAAATTTATTTGTTTATATATTTAACTTTGAAACTTATTAATTGCATAATGTTTTTAATAAAAACACACAATTTATATATTTTACAAATTCAGTAACGTTCTTGTGCTTTTTACAAATTGTATTATATCTATACGAAAAGCGTAACGCTTTTCAGGCTAATTGCTGTTACCTTGTCTAGGGGTAAATAAACAGCTAATTTATGGACGCGTTTAATTACGCTTATGTAAACATCTTATAGAATAAAAATTTAAATAGTCATATTGATAAATATTGCAACATCCTCGTATAGACATAAAACAAGTTTTTTTAAAAAAATATTAATTCAGACATTCTAAAAAATATTATACTGGGCATAGAATTATATCAATCGTTTCTTCCTACTTCACTATAAACATTGCGAAGTGAATATTAATTAATTAAGACTTCACTTGAAGACAGTTGTAGAAATTTAGATCTAGTCAGGCATTTGAATATCTATTTTTCAAAGCTCCACAATCCATATCAACACAATTTTACAATTAGCCGATTTATGTATATATGATCATATATAAGGCTTGTTTTCGAGTCCGAAGAATAGTGATTATGCAGCCCCAGCCGTGACCTACATATTTTGCCACATCAGGGCAAGCAAAACCATTGTCCGCAGGTGGTCAATTTAGATTTTCTTTTCGTCGTCTGCGTTTATCCTCGGCAGCAGATTTTCGTTCGGTCTCAAATGTGTATCCCGCGGCCTTCGTGAGTGATCTCCAGCTTTCTCGTTCCGACGCCGCATGCAGCCATGCAGGTGCTCTCTTCTGTCAGCCAAGGAAAGTTGACGCCTAAAGCTGGTCTTTGTAGCTTATCCGTGGGGCGCCTCTGTTACGTCGATCATAATTGCTACAGCTCTTGTATCACCTACACTATAAAATCAAACATTTTTTTTCGGGCGGGGGGGGGGGGGGGTTGTTATTGTTGTTTTTATTGTCTACTATAATATCTAGATCTATAATGGCCTTTAGACATAAAATATATGTTGTCTAGAAAAACGAAAATAATTTCTTGTAACTTGATAACAGATAGTCTATATTACATCTGACGCGATTACATTTTTATATAAATTCTGGAAAGTCTCATGATCATTAAAATCAAACTAGATCTATAAGAGCTCCGTAGCATGGACACAAATTACATATTGATATAGATTAGATTGATACAGATCTAGATCTAGGACTGTGATCGAGATCGAGTTTTTTTTTTTTTTATTGTTTGACGGTTTCCATAATCTCATTATTAATCATTTCTAGATCTAGATATCTAATGGTGGCATATAGGCCTATCATCATAGCTTCAATTTTTTATTTTTAACACAAAACGTCGAAGAAAATGAGCAGATCGTGTTTTTACGCTCGTATAGTCCAAGGCCAAGGACAAGGTGCAAATGAACAAGCCTAGTAGGCTTATTACTATTAGGTCAATATAGTCATTTATAATTATAAATAATTTCAAGAAAAATTAATATATATATATAGCTCCTCCTTCGTGTTCGAAGATGTGCTAGCTGACTAGATGTCACTAATAGTTTTAGTTTAGTTTTAGTTTTAGGCACATATGTCACTAATAGGCTTGTCTTCGAGTCCGAAGATTAGTGAGGAATACAGTGTTTCCCGTGGCTGTGCAGTCCCAGCTGTGACCTACATATTTTGCCAGGGCAAGCAAGATGTCACTACTCAAGTATTATTATTACTATATGACTTTACGGCTTTACTAGATCTAGATCTATAGGCTACTATATATAGTCTATAGACTAGACTATAGTAGTTATAGTTTATAGAGATTAGATCTCTCTAATCTATTCTAGATTAGATTTAGAGATCAAAAATATTCTAAATTCTAATCTAGATTAGATCTAGGGCCTATAACTAAGAATATTCTAGAATCATAGATTGACTGAAATTTGAAGTAGGCGTAGATAATTCGATTTTCCGGTCGCGCGAGAGTTTTTTTTTTTTTTTTTTTGGTTACCGTTACCATTCTTTCGGCAGTATTTAAGCCAGTAACAATAGCAATTGTGCTCCAGTCTGGATGTGTCTTCATAATCATACACAAAAGGATAATCAGAGTCCTTTGGCTTTGTTTGTTCAAGGATTGGATTTATATCAGTGCTTTTCTATTGTCATAAAAAAATAATGGAGTTCCAGCGTGTAGAACATATAATATATGATAAATGATATCATGATACTGGCCTGGTGAGTTGACCACCCATAATTTTTTTTTTATTAATTATGCTAATTAGCCTACTAAATTAAGTTATCCTGTGTACTTTAATATATATTCTAACTATATGTGTAAATATTATCGCGATAAGTGGTCCGCATTTTTAGTAAATGGCCATCCAGTGCATCAAGTATCTTGGTTAGAAAACGAAACTAGCCGCCATTACTGACCGGAACTGATAGATTCAACGGTTATCAATGGCTGCATCTCTTTTTTGTTAGATCGATTTTTTAAAAATCCTTCATCAAGAACAGTTTTATGTAGTCATCCATAATTTTGAATGTAATTTTTTTAAATTTATAGGATGATTTTAAACTAGTTCAACTATTATTTTTCGTTTTTAGTTAAATTTAAGTGATATTTCTTGCAATAGCTGCTAGATCTAGTATAATTGCGATAATTATAAAATTTAATTTTTATACAATACCGGTATTTTAAGTAATAGTTACCATAACAATCACAAGTAAATATAAGTTATAAATAAAATAAAACACATATCAGTTGAAATTTACACTTCATTTCAATGAAAATAAATTTTCAGATATTATTCTATAGATCTAGATCTATATTCTCTCTATATTAATTCTAAAGCCTAATATTAGTCTATAAATATGATGTATGTAGAAATTTATTTTAAAGTAAAGGCTAGTAAAGTAAAGGCTTGGCCCAACAGCCCCTTGGCTGGACTTATGAAGTTGAGTCAGTTGAGACTTAGGACATTTTTTTTTCACAATTAAATAAAACTTTAACTTTTTTGTGACATTTTCCTCAGACTCAGATAATGTGGGCGTGGCAGGCCATGATGTGAATGTTGTAGGTGTTGATGATGTTGACAGGATTGTTGTGCAGACTGATGAAGATACGTCAGTCAGTCCTATTGTTGTGACAAGTTCCTTTATACCTGGAAGCATGAAGGACTTCAGGATGTATGTATCAGACAAAACCCGCATTGGTAAAGCTCGAGCAGCCTTCCATCAGCTGAAGAACACCTGGGGATCTACGGAATTAAGCACCACCACCAAGATAAGGCTATTTAACACCATTGTTAAGCCGATACTACTTTATGGAGCAGAGACCTGGAGAACCACCCTCACCACCATCAAAAAAATCCAGGTATTCATCAACACCTGCCTGAGGAAGATTCTTATGATCCGCTGGCCAGACAAGATCTCGAATGAAGAACTGTGGCAAAGAACAAAACAGCAGCCCATTGAAATAGATATCCTTCAGAGACGCTGGAGATGGATAGGTCACACCCTGCGCAAGCCGGCATCCAACATAACAAGGCAAGCCCTAACCTGGAACCCCCAAGGAAAGAGGAATAGAGGACGGCCCAGGAACACATGGCGCCGCGATCTGGAAACAGAAGCCAAGCAGATGGGAAAGACATGGGGACAGTTGGAGAGACTCGCCCAGAACCGAGATGCCTGGAGAAAGCTGGTTGGTGGCCTATGCCCCAGTAGGGACCACAGGCTGAGATGAGATGAGATGATGCTAGTAAAGTAAAGGCTTGGCCCAACAGCCCCTTGGCTGGACTTATGAAGTTGAGTCAGTTGAGACTTGGGACATTTTTTTTTCACAATTAAATAAAACTTTAACTTTTTTGTGACATTTTCCTCAGACTCAGATAATGTGGGCGTGGCAGGCCATGATGTGAATGTTGTAGGTGTTGATGATGTTGACAGGATTGTTGTGCAGACTGATGAAGATACGGCAGTCAGTCCTATTGTTGTGACAAGTTCCTTTATACCTGGAAGAATGAAGGACTTCAGGATGTATGTTGTCAGACACTTATTGTGTTGATATTTCAACTGTTGCTGTTGCAGCAACTGTTGGATTTGAACTGTAATTTGGCAACATAGAAAATCTTCTTTACAACAACACTATTGTTAATGTGGCTGATGCTGTTTTCAGTTATTTTACAAAATAACAGTTGCATTGCAACAACCAAGGCTACAGTTGACAATAAGGTTCGAAGGCATATGACTGAAATGAAGAATTTTTCTCGGAAGATTACCCACAGCTGGCACCTAGTTGCACCTTACTTGGACAAAGTTTTTTCTATCAATGCAACCAATGCTGGCAAAAAGAGACCTTTCCAAGACAGCACTGAATAACCTAGCATGGTGAAGAAGTTGCAACCTGAAGGTGATGTTCAAGCCACTGAAGGGCCAGGTAACACAGAATGACACTGTGCTCGTTGTTGCACACAACAACAGCATTTTGTAGCTCACAGTTCCAGTTTGTCAGAAAAACTTTGAGGCTGCAGATAAGTTATTAGACTTTTGAGAAAATGCTTCAACACAAGATGGGTCAATCAAGAGCTTATCAGAAAAGCCAAACGAATTTCATCTTAGAGATAAGACAAAGGTAATCTGAAGCGAGAAAATGTGCTTCTGCAAAAAAAATCTCCTATTGCATCTCAATTTAAAAGAAGCATCATCTAAAGTATCAAAGCTGAGAAGAATAGCAGACAGAAGATTGGAACAGAGAGTTACTTTGAAGGATAAAATTCAGTCTCTTAAGTTGTCATTAGAGGAGGCTCAAATGCAGGTGAATGATCTTACTGAGAAGCTGTCTGGTTGCAATTCAAGTCAATCTGCTCAGAGTATCTGCCAGGAAGGCGTGTATGATGCCCGTTTTCGCAAATGCCTCTATGCATGTCTAGAAAGCCAAGTGCCAGTTGAAAAAGCGGGACATCTTGTCAGGTACATTTTAAGTGAACTGACACAGATGTCTGTTTCAAAGATTCCTGCCCCCTCTACTGTTGCACAAATGGCTTACGAGATGGGCATCATATCCAATTTGCAGGTGGCAGAGGCTCTGTATACAGCACCTGAGCTGGTAGCAACATTGACTTGGGATGCCACAACCATTGATGGGTCTCACTTTAACAAGGTTAATATATCATTTGGTGGGAAAACATTTACACTAGAAATAGGTAAACTTGGGGGTGGGTCAACATTAGATTACTTGGAGCACATTGTTGGCATTATTAGCAGTTTAGGTACAACTTACTCCACATATTCTGGCATACAGCAACACCTAATACTGCACAAATTTAAAGAAATGTTTCAGACGACACTAACAGATAGGGCCCCAGTCAATAATTGTGTCAGTCAGCAGCTCAGTCAGTTCTTTGCCAAGGACCTCATAGTCTTGCACTGCAATCTCCACCCACTTGATGGCTTGGCGACTGAAGCTGAGAAAGTACTCAAGAGAATGGATTTGAAGTATGCTATAGCAATCAACTTGTTTGGCAAAGAAGGTAGTGCTGCAAATTTGATTCATGCAATCTCAAAACTTAGGTAAGTTGAAAGAATAAATATATATTATATGCCAAACTGTTAAATTCCACTGTTAATATTTCTTTTTATCTACTAATCAGGATTAATTTGATTTTAATAATATTCCTTTATTTTTTTCCTTTTTAAAATTATTTTAGGTACAAGGCAACTACAGGGGATCCATCCAACTTTAATGTTTTTTTAAAACTCTCAGGCCTTAAAGTAGGAGTGATTGCCAGATATGTGGGGAACAGGCTTCACATTATGTTCCGCTCTGCTGGAATCATCATTCACTTAAAGAATGAGTTGCTGCAGTACCTGGATAGATATGGAAAAAAAAAACTCATATAGGCTGGCATTGTCCTGAGACTTGCAACAACCCAAACTTCTTATGCAACTGAGAGTCTTAGGTAATAACATTTAAAGTTCATATTTAGTAAATTAATATTTTAATTTATAGATATTTTCCATTTAAATTATCCTAATCTTTTCAACAATTTTTTTTTTCATAAAACAGGGCTTTTTGGAAAGATGTTGACAGGCCCATGGATGGCACTATTTTACAGAAATGAGAAAAAGATGAAGCATCTGGAAATGGTAATATAATTTTACTGCACTTGTACTGGTACCTTACGGTTAAATGTTGGTTTAAAGATATCATTTTATCTGTCTCTAAATAAGTTTTTGACTCTTGTCTTCTAGGCCCCTTATGTAAAGGTCTGGATTGAAAACTTGAAAACTATTATGGATGACCCTGCCTTTCTCCTCTCTAAGCCAACTGATTGTTTTGGCCAGGCCCTGGATACTAATGGTGATGTTCTGAGAGCCCTAAGAAATGTGACTGCTGATGAGGTGTTTAGTGATATTTCAAGAGAACTTGCTGAAGGGTTTTTCAAGGTACTAAAGAGACAGCTCTATCTAGCTATCTGGATGGCTCAGTCTCAAATCCAGATGCAGAGACAGTGATAAGGACATCTGAGGCTCCTCTTCACAATATGCACAGCGAGAGGGCTCTTGGAATGTTTGACTTTCATTTTCACAGGGCTCACAATGCAACAGTTGGCTTTAGAGATGGCAAAGTCAAGTTTCTACTAAGAGGCTAAGATCTAGATCTAGAATTAATGATTCTATTCGACTATTCTTATATATATGATCTATATATAAATTATTAAATTACCAAATTATTTATTAAATACATTATATTAGACTCTATCTATCTTGGTTAGATACTAAGATAATTGATCTATAGATAAAAATTGAATTTTTTAATTAGGAATAGAATTTAATATTGATTAAAAATAGAATCATTAATCTGTTAGAGTTTAAGAGCCCAAGACTAAGAGTCTAAGTCTCTTGAAGAAGACTAGTCGCTAGACTAGACTAGCCAAATACAGTCTATGCACAATAAAATAAAAGAATTAGAATCTTGTCACCGCATTAATGAAAGGAAATTTACAAAAGATCTTAAACAGCTAAATAAAGAGCTTATTAAAAAAACATCAGAACTCCAAAAGTCTAAAGACGAAGTGGAACATTTGAATTTGCTTTTAGCTGAGACTAATGCCAGTATCCTTAAAGGTAAAGAAGCTACTGATAGATGCTCTTTGCAAAAATCATATGATGCCTAGACATGTAAATGCCTTTCTTCTGCTTATTAAATCTGGTACCTGTTGAGCGGGCAGAAACTTTGGTTGATTACATATATGAAAGTACTAACCAATAGCACTCTCGCAAGGATTCCAAATACTGCAGCACAGATTTAAAAAAATGGCATATGAAATGGGCATCATATCAGATTTGCAAGTAGCAGAACATCTGTTTCTCGCAGATGAACAAGTAGCTACTATAGCTTGGGATGCCACAACTATATTGATGGGTACCACTACAATGAGATTAACATCTCTCTACAAGACCCAACATTCACACTAGAAATAGGAAAGTTAGCAGGGGGGACAACATTAGATTATGTACAACACATTGAAAATAGTATTAAAAACATGGTATCACTTTATTCACTATATATACAAGTATTCAACAACATTTAGTTTTATATAAATTTCAACAGATATTTCAGAGCACACTTACAGACAGGGCACCTGTCAATAACTGTGTCAGCAATGAGCTAGATGTCAAGTGTTCTGCAAACCTTTAGTTACACTGCATTATTGTGGCTTTCACCCTCTTGATGGTCTGGCTTCTGAAGCTAAAAGGATTCTTTAAAAAATTGATTCAGATTGCCAGATCAGCAGTCATATTTATGGAACAGAGGGATGTGCTGCTAATTTGATCTATGCTTTATCCAAATTGAAGTGAGCATGAAAGCATTTCATCATTTGGAAAATATAAGTAATTTATTTATTTTTATAAAAGTTATGTTTCTTTTTTCTTCTTTTAGGTATAAAATGAAGTCAGGTGATCAATCTGGTTTTAAATACTTTTTAAAGCTTTCTGGAGTGCCAGCTATTGTCATCTGTGGATATGTGGGCAACAGGTTGCACATCTTGTTTTATCTGGCTGGTGTCATCATTCACTTAAAAAGCATTTTAACATTTTTTGACAAATACTGCACTGATGGATCTTTACGCTTGGCAGTGTTAAATGATCTTCAGAATCCTGTTATTCTTACACAAATGAGAGCTATGGGTAATTATTAATTTTATTAAAACTGATTATCATAATATATTTTATAACACAATTTTGATGTTTACATTTTTTGATAAATTTGCAGGACTATATGGGAATCTTCTGACTGGTCCATGGATGACTTTGTTTTATAACAATCAAGATAATAAAAAGCATCTAGACATGGTAAGTAGTTAAGTACAAGTATCTCTGGTAAAGTATATAGCTTATATAGCTTCTAATGAACATTGTATTGTAAGATTCTCATATAAAAAAATACTTTATGATTTAGGTACCATTTTTGAAGATGATTATGGAAACTCTAACTACTTTTGAAACCAACCCTGCTTGCCTCCTTGAAGCAAGAGTCGACTGCTTTGGAAATGACTTGGAAATTGATGACACTGTACTCATAGCTCTGAGAAATGGGGGTGTAGATGATTTTTTTCTTTGCATTGCAAAGGCTCATGCAGAAGGTTTTAAAAAGGTTTTAGATAGACAGCTGAAAAATTATTTAATAGGGGATCTATCTAATATCTCCACAGATCTCTTAATCAAGACATCATCAGCTCCTCTTCATAATATGCACAGTGAAAGGGCTTTAGGCATGTTAGATGCCCACTGTGAGAGATTCAAAAACGCTTCTACAGGTTTTATTGATGGCAAAGTAAAATTTAAAATTAATAAACCTATGGAGTGGCTAGAAAGCAAAACATTTCAAGAGCAAAAGCAGATAATTAAGTTTGCTGTCCGCCAAGCTGCCCTTAAAAGAAGTAGCATGTGTGAAAGAGAAAAGGAAATATACCAGGCTAAGACTCTGATGCAAAAGATGATGAGCCAAAAGAGAGATGACAAGAAAAGAAAGGAGAAGGCAATACAAAATGATACCAGTCTCGGTTTTGTGAGCAGCCTTTCTCCAGAGAAACTTTGTATCTGTCAGTCTCTTCTAGAGAATGTATCTTCTTTTATTGGCAACACAGTTAGCCACAAGTGGGCTACTGGTGAAGGCACATGACACAGGAATCCAGTAAAAATGTTATGAATGTTCATGACAGTTCCATTTTTATTCATTATAATGGAGAGGAAGAAGTAACTAAATTATCTCTTTTTGCTCTTGTTGCTGATCTTATTATGAGGGATGCTGATATTATGCTTGACAGTGATGTTGTTCAGGATCAAGGTGCTATGAATCTACTCATCCCAGAATTCAATGATACCGGGGGTACTGATTCTCATGATGACAATACCACTGACAATAGTGAAAAATGTCTTGAATAGTGTTAACTGGGAAAACGTTGATGTAAGGTGGGATGGTCTGAACATATCTTAGATGGTTTAGATCCTGTATAAAATAATTTTCCACTTTTGATATCATTGCAGCTGTCTATATTTTATTATTGTATATATCATAAATTATCATTGTGTAAAATTGTATGTAAATAACTTGAAAAGATTGTTAAAAAACTTTCTTTTCAGTTTGGCGCGGCAAGTAATTTTTTTTATTTTTTAAAAATGTTTTAAATATTAGAAGTCTATATGTCTACATTTTATAATGTTGTATATATAATAACTTATCCTTGTGTTTAATTTTATGTAAATAACTTTAAAGATTGTTTAAAAAACTTTCTTTTCGTCAATTTTCAGTTTGGCGCGGCAAGTAAGTTTTAAATTTTTTACAAATGTTTTAAATATTGGAAGTCTATATGTCTACATTTTATAATGTTGTATATATAATAACTTATCCTTGTGTTAAATTTTTTGTTATGTTGCACATTTAATAAATCATGATTGTGTAAAATTTTATGTAAATAACTTGTTCAAATAAATTGTTTAAGTTTTAATAGAGAAACTCCAGCGCATCTTTTTTTTTTTTCTCAATGTATAAGAATATATTTATAATATGTATTTCTTTGTCTGCACATTTTTATTCACTTGACATAATAAAACAAAACATTACATTTCAGAAATTTCAGTCTTGGCTTCATTTAATTCATTTATCGGTTAATATTTAACTACATAAGTGTCATAAAAAAAATTTGTTTTTGTGTCTGCTGTTTCCCTGTATTAAGAAATTTGTCCTAAGACCATTATATTGGGCCTTAGTTTCCTAATCAAAATATAAAAGGTAACATAGTAACAAAAAACTCTGTGAAGTTTTATCACCATATCTTGAGCGGTGATTAAAATACACTCTTTTAATGTTAATTAGTCAGATTTTTGGTCACAGTTTTTTTTTGTTTTTTTTTACAAAAGCTAAACCAATTTTGATGACTAAAATTGCAATAACTTCTCTCATGATTAACTCAGCAACATAAATTTGGTATCATTGGAAAGCATTACTCTAGCTCTATCTATCCAAATAGGTTACATTGCAATAGGATGATTTTTAATTTTTTATCAAAGTACCTATAGAGAGTAGAAGAGACTAAAGAGATCTTATATAATACAGACGTTACTTTAAATGAGAAGATGATTACATCATGTGCATCATGCATTTAGTGATGCATACTAACCAATGACCTAAATTCTGCCAAGTCACTGATTTTCCTGGCTTGCTCAGGCAACCCATTCCATTCTCTAATATATCTTTAGGTAAGAAGTAGCATTTGTACAAATTTGTCCTAGCATATATGGAATGAGGGATGTGCCTTTATCTTTATGTCTTTCTGAGTATTTGATTAGATTTTTTTTTTGTATTTGAAGATTATGGTTCAGAGTTTTATGTATATTTGCTTACTTATAATAATATCAATTAAGCCCTTAATTTTCAATTAATTATAATCTGAGAAATTGAGATTTACTCTTGTAACAGATAGATCTTGATCCAAACTGGTTTAGCAATGATATGTATTACTAAAATACAAACATTTTATATGCAACTCAATTTTTTTTTTATCTCTAACAGATTTTCAAAAAAGTATTAACATCAGGTTGAAATGGAGAAAGTCAATTGGAAAAAGAAGAAGAAAAGAACCCTAAAGAATATGAGTTTTCAGACAGCAGAGATTTAGATGAAAGGCATAAACTAAATCCAATGGTAGGTATATACCAGCTATTCATCTTTTAAAAAGACAAATTTTAGAATATTTTTAACAGGATTTTTTTTTATATAATGTTCTACTTTATTACAGTTGTCCAATTAGATATTTATTCTTGTAAGGTTGATTAACAGTAGACATGGTTATCTTTTTGTTGCACATAAAATATTTTTTTCTATTTCTAGATTGACAATCTTAAACCTAAAACATCAAACACAAGTGAGGTAGCTCTACTGCCGAAGACATTTGTAAGGAAGCTCTGAAATAGGTAAAATTTCTGCTTCATAGTGTGACTTATACTAAACATAATTTACACCAAGTTGAAAACAGGGGATAAACATATTTGCAATTTTTAAAAAAAGATCCAAACTGTTACCCATAGAATAGAAAGCCTACATCAGGAAAATATGATACAGTTGTATTAAAATGGAAGCTAATAAAAATCAATTTACAGAGCATAGTCTAGAATTGAAATTTAAAACGTCTTGAACTTGGGCTGCATACATGTGAGAAAAAAAAAATCTTGAATAATTCAGATAAATGGAAAAAAATTAGCTATCTCAGCCCAGCTTATTGTACACAGCACACCAGTGTGCTGACACTGATCCTGAGCAAGGCACAAAATTTAAAAATTCCACTCAGCCATCCCTGGTATCTTAGAAATTGAGCTGAATTATGGAATCAGTAGTTATTCATGAAAGTCTGTGGTGACTTCAAATTGTCATTAAAGAGGCATGTCATTATGTGAGGAGTCAGTGTATTCTTTGAATAATTAAATAATAAATTTGCACCAGTGGTGAAAATACTTTTTCAAATTTCCCTTAATTAAGGATGAGTATCAAGTGACTGGAACTTCCCTCCCCTATTTAAAATAGCTTTCAATAAGTTTTATACCATCTTATTAAAAATATTTTAAAATGTTGGCCTTAGTGGCCCATTACTCTAATGGAATCAGGTTTTCTTGATAGTGAAAGAAAAACTGCAATAATAAATAGCTCCAAATTTTAAAGGTATAATAGTATAGTAATAAATATAAATATTAGGATTTTTTTCAAGATAACATGAACTTTAATTAACTTTGTCAAAGAAAAATATTTTAAACCATTTATTTTATGAACAAAAGGTGTAGAGTTGTGAATACTACTTCAATTTAATTTTTCTATTTAAATACACTATTTAAATAATTAATATTTTATATTCTGTGAATATATTACAGGACATTAGGAAGGTATATGTGTTTCCTTTTTTGATTTTTGATTATGTCTCTCAAGGAATCTAACAAAGACATGATGGAAGCATTATAAAAGCTAGTGACAGTCCACAAATGTATTCTTACATGGCTTGAATGTGACATGCTATGTCCAGAAGGCAAATTATTTATGATGTAAAAAGAAAAAAAAATTCCCTTTCAGACCATGTGATCTATTGGGCAGATGATGTAGAGATTATCTGTTTTTTGGACACTGTTACCGAGGGTGTTATGTGGCCAGCACAATGACCAAATTCCTTCTTTGTTTTTCTTGGTTAATGTCGGGTACACATTAAAGCTAATTGGACTCAGTCACGTCCTAAAGATCCCAGTCTTCACCAGGATTCAAACCTAGGACCTCGATTCTAAAGCCAAGCACTTTATGACTTAGCTACTGCACCTCCTATTTATGATGCAAAGAAAAAAAATTATTTTAGATATTTTAATGTGTGTCTTAGAAAAAATTGCCTATTCTTCATGATGGCAGACTATACTTCAATATAAAGACTAAAGCATTATGAATAGTTGATAGTGTTAATTTATGCTTACAAAAATCATGGAAGTGACAGAGAAAGAGTGTGAGTTAATAAAATGGTGGTCATGTTTGTTGTATTGTATTTAATAATAATATTATAATATTAAATTACTTTAAGGTACCAGTTTTCAGAATGCTATGTAATGTTAAAATGTAATTTTTTATAATTAGAAATCATTGTGTTAATTTTGTAATATTAGAGATAATTTTAGGTCTTTTTGTGTAGCTAATATACTGCTCTCTTTTATCATTTATTCAGTATATTTTATCATCTATTGAAAGATATTAAAGAGCTTCCAAATAATTATGTCTTAATATAATTCTTTACTTTTTATTTCATAATACCAGTAATAATAATAATAATAATCTTAACTGTCAGGGAGGAAATGCATTTACATTTACTATGTTAGAAAAAATATTTATATCTTAAGATCCCATAAAAAAGAGCCATCTTATTTTCTAAAAAATGCATTACATTTGCTTATAACTCTTACTAACAATTACTAAGAAAAAGCTTGAAATTCTGCAAATTACCAAAATTCAAAATAATATACAATATTGTAGACATACTGTAATGTTGACCTATATTCTTAACATAGGGCTGGTTCATTGCAGGATGTCCTTTCTGCTAATGGTGTCTGGACAGAAGATTTTATAAAGAAAAAAACAATAAAGCTATTCTGATGACAGTATCATATAGCAAATTTTGAATTTTTTTTTTTTTTGTGACAAAGAACTCTCTCTTGAGCTGTATGAAGAAGACTCTTGACAGCAGTTTTTCATCTATGATATGTCTTTGGTTGGTTACAGTTTCTACTGTCTCAGCCAGAGTAATAGGTTGTGTATTAGTCACCCGGTTTTCTTTATTTTTAGTAGCCTACCAACCTAATTTTAGATTAAATTTCAAATTTCTTTTTTTTTTTAATGAAGCATAAGTGTGATGTCATCAAATATTTCAGTCCTCAAAGTTAAATTAATTAATTTAGGGATTCTTTTTCAGTAGAATGCCCATAGAAGTTATAATTAAAAAGTTTTAGAACAAAACATTATGAAATGACTATGCCTGATATGGGCTCTCTTAGAGATTTAAAATAACAATAGTGGAAAGATTGCAACACTTATATAGGTTATGGCTGAAATAAATATGAATGCTTTTACTTTAATAATGTTCATAACTGCTTTATAATAAAATACACACAAGTGCCAGTCAAAGACTCTTTTATTGTCCAGTCTTAATGTATTTTATGTCTATACGCTCTTTAATCAATAATGACTATCATTCGGAAATTCTCTAACACGATTGTCCTTTCAAAACCAATTTTGGATCTAGATCTATAATTAGTTTTCTAGCCAAAATAATATGTAATTATGTGTATGTAATTTGAACAATTATAACGTTCAAACTAGAGTTTTCCCAGTGTGTGCAATGAGCTAGTATTTATTTTCTCAGTTATATCACAGATGTTTTTTCAAAGATGAATTTCTGCCTCGTCCCATTTTCCTGTAGGACATTATGTCGCTTTAATATTTTTTTCATGTGCTCCACAACATTTTATTGCCACTTAATGAGTTTTCTATGAATCGTCTCATAGAAATTAAATCGAGGCCTGAGCTAAGCAATGTCCACCACACAGCAGTCCCCCACACACCTGTTTTTTTTTCCCCGCAGCTGATGTGTACAAGCAATTCAACAATATTTTACAAATTTTTAACGCAAAGGCTCAAAGCACAAGTGTTACAAAGGCAGTCCTTACATAAAATAAAAACAGTATACAAATAACATACAATAATTAAAACGGCAATATACGATTTAGTTTAGAATAAGTCTCTTAAGTTCTGCCAGAGTGTATCACAATGTGCTGCAAGGTGTATAAGGGTCACGGGTCTTGATTTTTTCTCAGTGTTGACTCAAGAAACCATGTTTGGGTCTAGCCGCAAGGCAGCAGAGGTTTGCATTGACAGTTTTCTTTTTTTTCTAGATGGATAGCCAACCAAGGCTGTCGAGCCCTTCCAGTCCCTGCTTATTGGTTTAGATGCCAGATTCCGTAATGTTGTTATCAATTAAATGTAAATTGCAAAAGAGTATAATATAACTTGTAAAACGAAATATTTATATGATTTTACAAAAATAATATTGTTTTAAATATTATGCGACGAATTGCGCGCGCTGCTACTGTTACGTACAGTAGTGCGTGAGTTCAAGTAATGAATCAGTAAAGATTTCTTACAGGTGACTTAATAGTTTAACAACACTCACTGCTTCTGTCTTCTTGGCGGTAATAAACTATCTTTCAATGACCCTCTTAATCGTGAACCCTTGGCGTGAGTCTTTTCGCGCCCTGGTTGCTGCACTAGTGATTGCGTAGGGTATTATGATAGAGAAACTTTGCGTGGCAACACTTTTGTTGGTGACGAATTGTTATACGGAAAGCATGGAAAGACGTTATTTTATATTAAAAAAATGGGTAAAACGTATTCTCAAAACTAATTTTAAAGTATAGTCGTTATGTGTTATAAAATACTTTGAAAAAAAATCATTGGTCTCTTTTAGTATGAAACCGATAACGCGATAACAGACGAAGAAGGACAAAAGAAGAGATGGATTGAACATTTCCAGGAGCTGCTAAACAGATCTTCACCTGTAAACCCACCAGAAATACCCCCAGCTACAAGAGACTTACCTATCAAGTGCAATGCACCCACCAAGGAAGAAATTCGTAGAGCAATCAAACAATCGAAGAATGGCAAATCTGCAGGACCTGACAGCATCCCAGTTGAA
>JADKLZ010000166.1:16406789-16432386 GCA_021533235.1 Biomphalaria straminea | reverse complement strand
TTGTTTAGTCTGGGTAGCCTGTATATTTTCTTTAGTCTGGGTAACCTAAATCGTGTAAGTGAGCAACACATTCAATTATTTTGCTTTTTTTTGTTGACAATGATCTTACCAGCAGTATTTAATGTTTTCCATTGTTTATTTATATATTTAATGATTATATTGTCAAACTTAGCATTGATGTTACAAATTAATGTACTGCTGATGCTAGCATGGTATAACATTCACATGATTTCGCAAACAATAAAGATAAACATGATTCTTACTGTTGCATTTTTGTTTGTAGACTTAATTAGTATTTGCAGTTACTCAATATTCATCATTTCCATTTCGGGCTCCCAAGTGTTTACCTTATGACGCTAATTGTTGAACAACATAAAGATACGGACTGGCCTGTTCTATGCAAAAGACAGAGAGGAATGGAGTGAAATGGTTGTCAAATCAAATATGGTGTCCAGGTGTTTCAACAAACTATGGAACAGGTAATGGTGAAGTGGATTTACCTATTTAGTTATTGTAGTATGTCAGTAATTTGATACATTCTCT
This sequence comes from Biomphalaria straminea, assembly GCA_021533235.1. Lineage (NCBI taxonomy): Eukaryota > Metazoa > Mollusca > Gastropoda > Planorbidae > Biomphalaria > Biomphalaria straminea. The sequence goes on along the minus strand of JADKLZ010000166.1, from coordinate 16,431,843 downwards.
TCTAAACTTTCTATCCAATAAACTGTAAACTATTGGATTGACAGCGCTATTGAGCAAATAGGATCTACTAAAAAGCTGATACATCGCCAGTGAAACGCCTTTCAGAGATGCATAACTTTCTGGGGCAGCTGTCTTGTAAAAGTTTAATCCGAGAAACGGAATAAATCCAATAATGAACACCAGACTGACAGTGATCATCATCCACGAAGTCCTTCCAAATAGACTTCTTCGTTTCCTATTTCTAGTCAAATTTGTTTCTTCTAGTAACGACACTTTCTTTGTTGTTTTTTTCAAAATTGAGTTCTTCCTTTCTATCCCAAAGTCCTTCCTGTTGGTGCAGTAATGAAGCTCAATGCTAGAAACGCCGTTCTTTCTCGATCTCTTTGAGGCCAGCTGTTGTCTGCATTGAAGCGATCCTAAATTAGGCGATTGGTTTGGTCCTTCTGTACTTCCTATGTTAGAACTACTGTCTAACATGGAGTCACTTTCTTCCAATCTAGAAGCCTTGCCAACAAGTTTGAGATCCTTTCTAATCTGTCTGTGTTTCCAAGTCTTACATCCAATACATATGTAGAAAACAATCATGGATGAGCAGCACGTGAAGAAGATGAGAATAAAAAGTGCGGAGTTTAATTGCGGCCATTTTGTTGTGACGTAGAAATCATCTACCTGACAGAAGTGACCACAGATTCCAGGAAGTGGTGTTGAAATGGTTTGGCTTCCATGGATGACACTATAAGGGATGGATAAAACAAGGCCGACAACAAACATTAGAATACTTGAAACTTTAGCCTGAGTGATTGTAACTTGTCTGCCAAGAGGAGAGCATACCATTTTGTACCTAATTTTAATGAAATAAAAAATTGGTATGAAGTATAATGAAATAAATAATTTAAAATGTTTTAAAAAGAAGTTTCAATGGAAAAAAAATTGTTGCATGAAATTGACCAATCTATCCATATATACAATTCTCTTCTTCTCAAAGTTTAAAAGTTCAAGCGAGAAGAAGTAAAGGAAAGATCACTCTGCGAATCGTCCAGGAGAAAAAAAGAGGAGGGGGGATCACGCATAGTCACAAAAAAGCAAACAAGAAATATCACTCCTTTTTTTTTAATTTTTTTTCTACCTCCGTTTAAAAAAAAGGGTGAGGGAGAGTAATGTATTCTGTTGTAACTATCTAGGTGACAGAGCACGCTCAAGAGTTTGAACCATAGACAAATAAATATAGACTGGAAACAGGAAGTAACTTTATGTAACTTGACAAAATGTATATCTATTGAATTCGGATTTCCGAAATCTGTTAAGTTGCACGATCTTCAGTCTTAGAGATTAAACAAAACTACACTGCCTCCTTATTTGCAATATATATAGGTGTGTTTCATTGTGTATATAAAAAAGAAAGTTTAAAAAAGCACTTCATGGCGGAAATAGATATGAATACTTAACTTTTATACTGCTCATGCTGTATAGTAAAGCGCACAAATTTGCAAATCACATAAAACTCATAAAACTCTCTTATTGGCCAGTCTATATGTATTTATGTCTATGGTACCGGTAGTGAATGGAAGGGAGGTTAAAAAAGTGGAAGCCGGAAGAGATACACGAAAATGGCTACCGCTTCACATATATATCTACTATTGAATTTGGATTTCTAAATTATGAAAAATTAAAAAAATTGCATGATCTTCAGTCTTAGAGAATAAACACATTTTATAGACATAAAATAAAGTACACACAATGCAAAAATTTTTTGTTTCATAAAACTCTCTTATGATATTTGTGTAGTGAATGGAAGGGAAGTTTAAAAAGTGGAAGCCGGAAGAGATTTAATTGTGTTGTAAGACTCTTGAAACTAGATCGACAATACACAGAGTCTACTCTCAGGTTTGACTTTGGAAGTGCTTTAATCAATATCACAAATTTTTTTGCTTTTACTTTACAAAAGATTTTAATAATTTCCGGACATTTCCAGGACTTTTTCGTAGGCCTATATTTAATAATATTTCATGAGATTTCCAGGGACTCCATGTAAATCAGGAGGCCGCGGGAAATCTGTTATATGTTATAAAATGGTTTAATTTAATATCTGCGGTCGCATATGTTGCAGTGCCTAAGGCCTGCCTTGCAAAATACCGGCATATGCTTTGCCGCCGGTTGACTAGTTTTTAATATTCCGACTTGAAAACAACATATTGGGTCGAAATTGCGGAAACAAAATATGATTAATTGACATTACAGTCACTCTAAGAGACACCAAAAAACACTAGTGAAAATATTGTAATACTTATGGCTGAAATAGATATGAATACTTAACTTTTATACTGCTCATGCTGTATAGTAAAGTACACAAAATTGCAAGTCACAAATTTTCCCTTCATAAAACTCTCCTATTGGCCAGTCTATATTTATTTATGTCTATGGTTTGGACACAATGGAAAGATCACTGTTTTATTTTTGCAACAAGTTATCCTAGGTAATTTAAGAGGCGAAAAAAAAAGACAATTTTCATCTATATATTTCAGGAGATTTGTATGAGTTTTCAAAAGATTTTAAAAATTTCCGGATATTTCCAGGACTTTTTCGTATATTTTGCAAATTTCAGGAGATTCCCAGGACCTTCTGTTAACTCCACAGGAGGCCGCAGGAAATGATATAAGTTATAAAATGGTTAATTTAATAATTTATACACTTTAAATTAGCGCGGGTCCTATAGAGGTGTGGGGCCCTATGCGGTCGCATAGGTTGCAGTGGCCTAATGTTGGCCCTTCAAAATAGCGTCGTATGCTACGACGCCGGTCGACTAGTATATATAAAATTCTCTTCTTCCCTCTAGAGTTTTGACGAGCTAGAAGTAAAGGAAAGATTACTCTCTTATTTCTGCGGATAGTCATCTCTTGAAAAAACAAGAGGGGGGAGAACACGTAGTCACAAATTAGCTGGGCCTGACTGTTGTTACCTGAGATGAACTAATGAAAAACAGGGCAGGGAGACCTCAGGTCTCCCGTACTGCCCTGGAAATGAACTCTGCTGTGCGGCGTAGTTCCTCATAGCTTCCATACAATGTCAGTTGACTATTTGATACGACTCCCCGCAGCTCGCGGAGCTGCAGACACTCTTGCAAGACGTGCACCACCGTCTCTTCTGATTCCCCGCAGTGTCGGCAACGGGCATCAAAGTTTGGCCGGAACCGGGCGAAGTACGCACCTATGGGGCAGTGTCCCGTGCGCCACTTCGCTATTGTTGTCTGTTCTGACCTTTTTAGCCTTTACCACGGGTCCTCTCGATCTGGGCGGCGCATGTGCTGCCAGACTCCCCTGGCAGTCTCGGAGTCGTCCCAGGATTTCAACCACTTTTCATGCACCCACTCTCGGATTTTTGTCGTGGCCTGTTGAAACGTACATGGAGCTTCGAAAGTGGGCACGGCCAGCGCTCCTTCTCGTGCTAGGGCGTCAGCCGCGGCATTGCCCCTCACGCCGCAGTGCGAGGGCACCCACTGCATATAAGTGACAGCTCCAATAAGTAGGCGGATTTTGTTTGCGGCGCCTAATGCCTCTTCAACCAGTTTGGATTTTCCCCCTAAGCCGGCCATGGCTTGGAGGCAGGACAGGGAATCGGTAACCATTACAACGGTTGTCGCAACGGTTATCTTTTCACTTAACTTTTTGGAGCACGTGTTTTAGGGTAGTGGTTATCGCCGTGATTTCGGCGTCAAAGCTGCATGCAGCGAGGCCGCATGCGCCTGACAGCCTGTCTGGTTCAGTATCTGGGTAACTGATGTAGGCCCTATACCCAGCTCTTACGGGGTCCTTCAGGACTGACCCATCTGTGTAACTATATATGGCATTGGGTGGGTAGGTCTTAAGGGTTGCCATTGCCATTTTCCTAAATAAGTCCGGGGGTATGTGTCGTTTTGTGGCCCCCTCCATCCCTTGGATGGTGAAATTTATGGGAGGGGTGGGCAATCTCCTCCAGGGCGGGCACGTGCCTATCCTTCTAATGGGGACTCGATCAGTGGAGAGCCCAGCTTTTGCACTCAAATTCGACGCAACTTGCATGAATGATTGCCGTTTGATGCTATGTTTTTCTCGCCACTGAGTGATTAAGGTATGAGTCGGTAGTCCTGGTTCGCCCCTTTTATAGCGTTTCAGGGCCGTTAGCACGGCGCGCTCTCTCCTCAGGTTTAGAGGAGCCACGTTTGACATGATTTCAGCATCAGAAATTGGGCTCAAATTGCCGCAAATGAATCTCAGCGCTTGGGCCTGTACACGGTCGAGTGATTCGAGGGCTGTCCTGCTTGCGTACACCTGCACTGGCAGGGAGTACTCAATTTGGGACCTGTCAGCCCCAGTGTACAGTGTGCGGAGCATGTCAGCTCGGGCACCCCACTTGGTACTGGCTAGCTTTCTTAGTAACCCTAACTTCTCCTAGGCTTTCCTTTCTACTTCCTGGATGTGCAAGTGCATTGAGAGCTTACGATCCAGGGTGATGCCTAGATACTTTGGCGTATTTTCGCGCTTTTTATTTCTACTCATGTAGAGGAGTGGGAAGTAATCTACTCCATAGTAACTATTTAGGCGGCAGAGCATGGCTAAGGAAAATAAAGATGGGGGACAACAAGTAATCATTCTCTTTATACATTCTATACACTGGACTATATTTATGTGTGTATTTATTTTTACACACGTCAATATCTGGTGTCATTAATATAGTTGAATTTTCTTCTGTAGCTTTGTTTTGATTTTGCTCCTTAGTATTGCCTTTCATTTCCTAACCATGGCCACCGCTTCACATATATTTTGTGGAGTCAACAGGTCTATCCTTAGCGACCAGAACACAGACCTGATGTAGTTTCCCGCGTCTTTCATATCAAACTTAGGGAGTAGTTCCTAACTGACATTCTGGAGAGGAATATTTTCGGCAATGTAGTCGCATATGTATTGTCATTGACACTGACACTTGATTCACCGTGCAAAATAAGGACCGAAGATGTCATAGACAAATATGTCTGCGCTGAGCTTCCAAATCCCAAAATACAGCATCGATTTTTCCAAATTGTCACTAAATGTATGGTCCGTGTGGCACGCTAAATGCCAACTCAACCGGCATGAAGGACAGCAAGTGCACCAAAAATTTCCCATAGAAATTCAACGCCGCGACTCAGGAAAACACACAAGGGTACTCCTTATATTCAGAAGACAGGGCATAACTGCCGTTGTTGGCAAATACAACATTGACAATCGTTGGTTAGTATCTTACAATCCCTGGTTTTCTCAGAAATTTAATTCCCACATTAATGTTGAAGTGTGCGCGTCCATTCAATGTATTAAGTATCTTTACAAGTCTACAAAGGACACGACACTGCATCCATTGGAGCCAGCCGATGGTGTTTTCCAACATGACAAAATACAAACTTTCCTTGATGGTAGATGTGTTAGTGCTCTTGAGGCTATGTAGCGTTTGAAAGAGTACAGTCTTTCAGAAAAATCGCACGTTATTACACGATTACCAGTTCATTTGCCAGAACAAGAAGTCGTCTTCTTTCATGAGGGTCACGAAGAACGAACGCTACAAAGACATGCCAACAAAAGCATCAAGCTCTTAGCTTGGTTTGAACTGAACAAGGCGGTTCCTGAAGATGTGCAGTTACATTACAATAATTCTCCTTCCCCGTTCCTTGGGCATCACAAATTTCAACCATCTACGAAATGTCATCGGCGTGGAATGTAAAACTTTCAAAGAAGCGTGCCAACAATTGGGTCTTCTTAAAAACGACAAGATATGATACTCTTAGAGAGGCATCTCAGATACGAATGCCAGCGTTCTTGCAACAACTTGTCGTTTTCGTCTCTGTCTTTAGCGAACCACATAACGTTCCATAGCTCTGGGACACGCATAAGCTCTCCCTTTCTGATGACTTTCTGAGAACATATTCCACATGTACCGCTTGCATGTATGTTCTCGCAGAAATAAATGACATGCTCTAACCACATAGCCTCAACCTGCAAAAATTAAACCTCCTATAACTGACATTCTTCCAATGTACCATTCATCTTCTGTCTTCGACGCTCAGGCTGAACATTCCCACACTATGGAACATTACGACAAACTCATCACAGAACTAAAGCACGCTGTTGACACTGTTTTGGACGCAGCATACTCCCATCAGCGAGAAACTTGCTTGTTCTTAAATGGTCACGCAGGAAAAGGGAAAATCTTTGTCTACAAAACCCTGATTATACCATCAGAGCCAGGGGAGACATTCCTATCACAGTTGCATCTACAGGAATAGCTGCAACATTGTTGACAGGTTGTTACGTTATTTCACAGGTGAGACGCAACAATTTGGAAGGCAAACATTACTATTGGCTGGAGATTTCCGACGAATACTCCCCGTCGTTGTGCGTGGCTGCCGAGCTCTCACTGTCCCCAGTTGTATTTAAATGCAACCTTTGTGGCTTTACTTGCATGTACTTACACTGACGACAAATATAAGAGCTCTTCCTGACGAACAACAATAGCAAAATGGCTTCTCGATGTTGAAGACGGGACAAAGGGAACACCCGTAACATTACCTTCTCATTGCTTTCCTGTTAATTCTGATCCCATTCAACAACTATACGGCGATCTCGACTTCTTAACTGTTACTTCAGAACAACTCAGCACGCGAGCTATATTAAGTGTCACGAACAAGGACTCCCTGCACCTGAATGAACAAGTGTTGAAACCTATCCCAACCGAAGAATTAACTTACACAAGCGTTGACTTCATCTTCACAGACGATCCCGCAGATCAAGTTTCATTCCCAGAATAACTTCTTAACAGTCTTACCCCAGCAAGAGGTATCTAGAACGGCACTAGACTAACTGTTACCAGCATTCACCGCAACGTACAGGAGTGTAAAACTATCGCAGCTACTACCTCACAAACTGTCCTTATTCCACCTATATCCCTGACTCCATCAGATTCAAATTTGCCTTCAACCTTTACCCGCAGATAATTCCCTGTTATATTAGCCTTTGCCATGACAATTAATAAAGAGCAAGCCCAAACGTTCGAAAAGATATGCCTGTACCTCCAAAACAAGTTTTTAGTCATAGACAATTGTATGTTGCTCTCTCGCGAGGTTTTTCTTTACATTCAGTCACAGTCGTTTGCCCAAAGCCACCCTCATGTGGACAACTGTGTCTTTCGAGAATTGTTGACCCTTCATTACATATATAGACATATGCTACGCCGTGGGTCGACTACTTAACAATATTAACTTTAAGAAACCAACCAATGGTATATTTAGTGAAGTGGCACATGCAATACACATTCTAATTTTTTTTTTTGCGGTATAAATTGTGAGATGTATTGTCTGAAAATGGAGGAGAGGTGGGAAGGGCTTTATAATACAGTCAGACCAAAGGCTACATCTGACGGGGCCTAGGGGGTTGTGGATTGTTCTACTAATGGAAGATAAAAAGGGACAAAAACGTGGGGGTTATGCATTCCATTATTTTATCTGTTTATTATTAGTAGCTGAATGACTCTTCACCAATTCTCCAACCTAAAGTTGACGAAGAAATATGAACATTTAACCTTTTGTAGCTTACCAACCACATAGAACAACTACGTCATTAACACGATTAAAAACCACAGAAATGAAATTTACCAAACAAAAAAAACGTTTTTTATTCGTTATTTTGACCCAATATGTCGTTTTAAAGTCGGAATATTAAGAAGAACAATATTATCCTTTACGTATTCTAGAAAACTAAAACTCTTGTTACAATACAGTATTGAACTCGTGTCTTCGTGGAATCTTCTGGGTGGTCTCTAAAACTGAGACACGGATCTTGAAAACGAATCTAACGATTTCCCTAGATATTTGACAATTAAAGTATATCGTTGTAAAAGTTTACAGCTCATTAACAAGATGGGAAAACTCTAGCTTTAATTTTTTTGCAGTTTAAAACAAATAAAATGTAAATTTGAGTAGACAACTAGACATTAACTATTCCTGAACGAACATATATATCTTGGAATATTTCAGAGTTCATTCAAGAGTTCAATAAATTAATGTTCAGGAACACTTTGCGCATCGTATTGCGCATCGTATTATATTCCTAGATGGAAACTCCTACCATTTGGATATTATACGTTTTCAAAGAAAACCAAAGTATTTTTTCTCTGTCGAAACTCAGCAGATTTAATCTTTTTATATAGCCAACACAATGGTCAAAGGCATAATTAAGAGCTTTAAAAATTGTTTACACTCTTATATTGACTACTAAGGTCACATTTCCCACATTTATTTTTTATATCTTTCATTCGATCCATTTTTATTTTATTTCCCTCATTTGTTTAAAATGTAATATTTTGTTCTCATTTTCTCTTCAGTTTTTAGACACGGTCGAAGTAACGAACAACATCCACTACTAACAACAAAAAAAGAGATAGATCTATTTCGATGTTTTTCGAAAGCAAACGCTTTCTAACTTTGCGATTGAATGCGTGTGGATACGATTACGCTACTATGTAGAATTAAACAGTTATTGTCTTATTATGGATAGATCTTGATTAAGCCATGTCGTTGTAATGCTGGCTGCTTAAATTCAGCTTAAATTAACAAGCAATGGGCTTTAATAAAGCGTTTTTGGAATTTAAGGGCAGTAGTTTCATTGGAAAATACAATGGCCAAAATATGTGTTTTTATGGGTTACATTCAAAATATTATGGGGGAGAGGTGGGAAGGGCTTAATAATACAGTCAGACCAAAGGCTACATCTGATTGGGCCTACGGGTTTGTGGATTGTTCTATTAAGGGAAGACAAAAAGGGACTTCTAAAATTTGATGACAAGAAATTTTTTTTTCGGGTTGGGATAGCGTAGTAATGCGGAACGTTGTATATTTATGGATATCAGCTAGTACATAAATATTTAATTCAAAATTAAAAATATGTAATAAATAATGTCCACATTTACTTTAACAAATAAACTTGTTTGAAAAGATAATATTGTCTCAGCTGACCTGGTAGTAGCTATGGCAACCAAAACAAAGATGGACGACATTACACACACAGCGTTGAAATATCGTCTAAGTTTACAGACGATTGGCATATCAAAGTCCCAGACATAAAATGTATCATAAATATCTCCTGTTTCAATAGAGTATAAACAAAAGAAGCTTCATATAACAAGTGAAATATGACAATAAAAACATTAAAAATATATTTTTATACAAAAGACAGTAAATCCATTTTACAAAATTTCAAATAGAAGGAAATATGAAAAACATGTTTTTAAAATGTTTGGTTAAAACCCTGTATCGAACCCGTAATTTTGGCTGCTTGAATGAAAGATGTTACCCATTTTGGGCAGAGGGCAATGCAAACGTGTGCTATTATTCAGTAGTCAACTGTTAATTTCTAGAAAAATCTTTAGAACCGTTTTTGAGATCAGCGTTCAGGTTTTGCCCACCATAAAGTTCTGACTTGGATAGAGGTATTTTAATAAAATACTTTTAAAAAACTTTGCTTATGCTGAGTGAAATTTCATTCAGTTTTTTTCATGTAATTAATTTATAATAGAGCTAGACCATCAATAATAAAAGTGTGCAGTGGCAAGGGGGAAGGCGGTATCTTCTAGAAGGTTTCCGTGCTGCCTTTTCAAAAACATTTTTTTTAAGTTGCTCAAGTCTGAATTCGCACTTGAAGTCACGTGCCTCCATGCTAGCCACTGAGCTATTCAAGTGCTTTTAAAATTAAGAGGTATCATAGACTATTGTATATAACATATTTATCAAACGACCTAATTTATTATAATAATAATTCACATAAAGCATATTTCCTTTAAACTCAGTACATTGTTTAAATGAAAAAAAAATAACTACTAATTTATTAACTTTTAAAAAAAATATATGCATGTGTTGTCATCGACAATGAATAATTGCTTAAAGTGTCAACTTAAACCTTGTAGAGAAAGTCGTAGAAATGACGTGAACAAAATTGAAATGCAAGTAGTGATTTAATATTTACACTTGTGGAAAACAGTTAACGTAATATAGGTAACACGCTAATATTTGAGTTTATTATTATAATTAGTGATTTTAATATGTATATACAGGAACTGTAATTAATAGTTTTTTATGAATAAAAAAAACATTTATAAAAAGTTTGTTAACAAAAAAAAAACTTAGAAAACTTTACATTTACACACATACACACACACAAATCAATATTACAAACACAATTATACAACTTAAATCAATGCTTAACTTTAGCCAAAAGAAAAGATGTCTTCAATACTATTTCTTTTTGTTTTATTGGCTCTATACCGACACCGTTGGCATTTATTTGTGACCGTAGGGAATTAAAGTTAGAGCACCGGTAGCTTTATTGAAAAACAATTTAACAAATGGACGAATCAGTTTATGTTTACTATCGGCTTGTTTGAGCAAATTAAACAACATCTTTCAAACCACGACGCTTGTTTGACAACTAAAGTTTACCCTGAACATTTCTTCTCACCTGGTATTACTAGAAGATTTGTAGGCAGATCATAAATGGCCATGACTATGATGTAAAGTCTCAGCGGTGTTCTGGGCATCTTTGTCCAGTAGACAAACAAAACAAAACAGTTGCCTATACTGCCCACAACAATCAGGAGAGACAGGTAGATCAGAGCTGGTATGAAGGCTAGAGTAGACTCATATTGTAGACCTGACAGGTATTCTTTAATCTCTTCTGGTGTGTAGTTTTTAGAGATATTACACATTATGATTTTTAGGTTATTCTACTTTTACACTTGTACCTATAAGTGAGATTGAAATGTGTGGTTAGTAAACTGCTTTATAAAATCGTGTTGTAGAGATGGTGTAGATCTTTGTGAAAAAAATTTGTTCTCATATTTTAATTCAGTGAAGACGAAAGTCGAAACTGTTATTATCATGAGGTGCTTTATTTTTGTTGAAGTATATAGTCTATTGTTTTTAACTTCTCCTGAAGAAAAAAAATGTGTATAGGTATTGACTTAAATTAGTCATACTTATTTATTAAAAAAAAAACTATAGACGTTGCACATTTTAATCAACATGAAGATAAAGACCTTACAGTACCAGGAAGAAGAAGAAGAAGAAGACAGAATAAGCGATGGGAAAAAAAGGACAGGCATGTCAGTGAATGAAACTTTATCCAGGGCTAAGTCAGAGAGGAATGGAGAAAAACGGTTGACAGATCTGGTGTGGTGCCCCAACGGTCCAGCAGACTAAGGGTTAGGTGAAGGTGAAAAAAATCGCGAAATCGGATTTTTTATTCGCGTTTTTAATTTTAAAATACCAATAACATAAAGAAATATAGAGCTTTTTAAAATCAATTCCTTCTTTTTGGAAGTTGATGGTGGTATTTTTTTTTCTTTTAATTTCTTGTAAAGCTCCATATTGCAGAGAGTCTCTCCAGCGAACTGTGCATGGTCAAGCTCTTCTATTAACAGTCCAGCTCATGATTTTTACATGAAATAATTCGCAAATGTTCTTTTACGTCTATGTAATTGAAAGCTTTATTGAAAGAAAGAAATTTAGTTTAAGATTATTGTATTGTGAAAACGTATTACAGTTAAACCAAAGTTTTCACTTTGTGGCTAATTTAGTAATTTGTTTTTCCTGAGATATATATAAACTATCAAATATCTGGGATAATCGTTAGAATGATTATTTAACTCCATGACAAGTTTTAAGTTCCCATGCAGGTTTTTATTTCTTTTTTCTGTCTTGAGCCCATGAAGAGTTTGCAAGCTTACAGAACAATTTTGGAAATACAATAACATTTTCTTTCATTGAAGAGGCCTCTAAAAATTCTATAGAAGAGCATGAACTTCAGGCAACAATACATAGGGGAAAAAAAACTGTATTATTTGTTGCTCATCATTATTTTCTATTATTATAGCAAATAACAGTAGAGAATTTTTTTATTGCCTAACATTTCAATAACAAATAGGTTTTTAGTGATATAGAATAAGAAATTTTTAAACAATATGTATATTGAGCTGTAAAAAAAGCCTAAATGTTTATTATGCAAATAAATTTACATTTTTTACCTGCAAAAATTGGCTACAGAATAAAATAAGTCCTTGTTTATTTTATTAAACTATATTATAACACATTCTGCTTCAAATTTCTTTTTTTTTTAAACTATAACAAAAATTTGAATCTTAGGCTACATAATTTTTAAATATTTTTTCTCTGAATTAGATTATAGACTCCATAAATCTATCTCTACATAATAACATATCTTTACATAAAACACTTAACTTGACACGGACATGACGTTCAAGATTTCCGAGGCTGTTGTGTTTGATAAGGAAGAAAATCGAGGCTTACGAAAACTATCAGTATGACTAATAAAAAGTCCAGTTTTTATTCAAAAAAATAATTACAACCAAGCATTTGCATTTATGTATTATCAATTCAGGCAAATGTCTGTTCAATCCAGTTCAGTAATGTAAAGAGAGGCAAATGTCTGTTCAATCCAGTTCAGTGATGTAAAGAGAGGCAAATGTCTGTTCAATCCAGTTTAGTGATGTAAAGAGAGGCAAATGTCTGTTCAATCCACTTCAGTGATGTAAAGAGAGGCAAATGTCCGTTCAATCCAGTTCAGTGATGTAAAGAGAGGCAAATGTCCGTTCAATCCAGTTCAGTGATGTAAAGAGAGGCAAATGTCTGTTCAATCCAGTTCAGTGATGTAAAGAGAGGCGAATGTCCGTTCAATCCAGTTCAGTGATGTAAAGAGAGGCAAATGTCCGTTAAATCCAGTTCAGTGATGTAAAGAGAGGCAAATGTCTGTTCAATCCAGTTCAGTGATGTAAAGAGAGGCAGGGGACGTTAAATCCAGTTCAATAATGTAAAGAGAGGCAAATGTCCGTTGAATCCAGTTCAGTGATGTAAAGAGAGGCAAATGTCAGTTAAATCCAGTTCAGTGATGTAAAGAGAGGCAAATGTCCGTTGAATCCAGTTCAGTGATGTAAAGAGAGGCAAATGTCCGTTAAATCCAGTTAAGTGATGAAAAGAGAGGCAAATGTCCGTTAAATCCACTTCAGTGATGTAAAGAGAGACAAATATCTGTTAAATCCAGTTCAGTGATGTAAAGAGATACAGGGGACGTAAAATCCAGTTTAGTGATGTAAAGAGAGGCAAATGTCCGTTAAATCCAGTTCAGTGATGTAAAGAGAGGCAAATGTCCGTTAAATCCAGTTCAGTGATGTAAAGAGAGGCAAATGTCCGTTAAATCCAGTTCAGTGATGTAAAGAGAGGCAAATGTCTGTTCAATCCAGTTCAGTGATGTAAAGAGAGGCAAATGTCAGTTCAATCCAGTTCTGTGATGTAAAGAGAGGCAAATGTCTGTTCAATCCATTTCAGTGATGTAAAGAGAGGCAAATGTCTGTTCAATCCAGTTCAGTGATGTAAAGAGAGGCAAATGTCCGTTCAATCCAGTTCAGTGATGTAAAGAGAGGCAAATGTCCGTTAAATCCAGTTCAGTGATGTAAAGAGAGGCAGGGGACGTCGCGAGGCTGTAAAGTCTTTGGATGACTTTTATTTTAAAGTGATGTTGAAAGAAAAATTCAGATTGCTTTACATGTGAACGGAAAGATTAACAAATTATTAATCTAATTCATTTATCATTGTATTCTGACTCACGACTTCACTGAGAGAATATATTAAACATATACATTACGTACTTTGATCTAGATCGAATATCGCTTATTGTGAATCTATGAATGTATGAGAATAGTTTCAACTACTTACACTTCGGTATAGTTGTCCCATTTATCTCATTAATGATAAGACGGGGGAACAAGCGTCTCGTGTCAATCCTTGAAACTATTAGTACATCAAGTGGATTTCCTTTAATTAGTTTAATCAGCAAATTAATAAGTATCTGACTAAATGAAAAAATAAGGGACGGAACTTTAAAAAAAAATAGCAAAACAATTTTAGTGGTAATCAACTCCACTTAAACTAAAAAAAACAAACATATTGTAACTAAAAGTGTATCTTCTATTCATTTATATATATGCATCTCTATATCATCCAACCATATGGGCCACCACAAACGCAAGACGGACTCTCTAACCCTCGATGAAAAAGTCATGGAATGATAACTCTTTTATCTCTGCAAGTCGGACTAGAGTTACGCCATGTAACTTTCGCGAAGACAGAGCTCAGGAAAAAAAAAGAGGAGGGTGTCACGTCAATATCTGGCGCAGACAATTCCTTTTTAGTTTAGCCTTTGCCATGACAATTAATAAAGTATAAAGGGCCAAATTCAAAATTTCTAAAAGATATGCCTGTATCTTTCAAACCCTGTTTGTAGTCATGGACAATTGTATGTAGCTCTCTCCTTCTCCTTCACTCACAGTTGTCTACCCTAACCCATCCCATTTGGCCAAATGTGTCTTTCAGGAAGTGTTCACTCGTCACTAAATAGCGGGTGCATGTTGCGCCGCGGGTCGACTAGTAACTCTTATTTCACTAATATTCTAATGCATGGGTTGCCAACCTATGACACGTGCACCAAGGGTGTCGCTTTGCACAATTACAAGTGGCGCATTTCATCCCCAAGAAAAACATAACTGATTTATAGAAAAAAAAAAGGTTCGACAGAAATTTAATTGATCAGCTGTTGCGATGGCCAAATCGACCGGCATGTTTGGAATATAAATGAATAAACACGTAACAATTATATATGTGTAATGAGTGTACTGGTTGCCCCTATGTGATAATTCAGAGCGGAATAGAAATAAGATTACTATATTGATTAGTACTTATGACTCTAGTTGTTACAGACCTTTATGAACATTTTTAATGTTACCTAGTTAAGCTTTTTGTTGTTACAGACCTTTATGATAGTTTTAAAATTTTTGAAGAATTTATGGACCCTGAATAACTCTTCAGGAAAAAAAAAAGTGAGACATATTTGAATTAGTAAAGGAAATCAGGAACTGAATTTTAGTAAACTAAAACCGTTAATGACGTGCACAGGTACTGGAACTGTAATCCAGTGGCGTGGCTATGGTGAGGGAGGAGGGGGAGAATTTGAAAATCACCCCAGCCCCCACTTGAGGGGACTCCTATTAAGTGTTTTTTTACATAAAAAATTAAATACTACTCAAAATGCAGGGGGCCCCCAAAGAGTCCAAGTAACAAACGATGGAAAATTCTTATCTACGCCCCTGCTGTAATCGTGCTTATAAAGTTTTTAGATTGTTCACTTCTATAATATCATATTTAAAATAAGGAAAAAGTAGATTAAACAGTAGAGAATTAAGAGGCAATTAGGATTTGTACAAATGACTATACTTTAGAGGACTGAAACTTGTACAATTAAAAGTGGTGCATTCTTAATTAAAAGTGTAAAAAGGTTTGCCACCCCTGTTCTAATGTAATCTATGCATACGGTATAGGTTAGTCAAGGCCATTTGTTATAGAAGGCTTCAATATTCACCTGCAACGTCACAACCTGTGGGCAGTTTAGACCAATAGCTCGTTTCAAGTCACAAGTTTGTACGCCGTGGCAACCAGTTAGTTAATAAATAAATGGTATTTATTTATTTTTTATTTCGAAAAATGGAAATGAATGCTATCTATTGGAAGATGTGATTGTATATGTGGACTTATTGCCCTATTACATTTTGTATACGTTTTTTTTCTGCGACTTTTCAGTCTTAGATCTAGTTGAAATCAACAAAAAAAATAACCAGTTATTAAATTAATTGCAGGCGATGTGGCTGAGTGGTAAAGTGCTTGTCTTCCAAACTGATGTTCCGGGTTTGATTCTGGTGAAGACTAAGGTTTTTACTTTCGGGATCCTTAGGGCGCTTCTGAGTCCACGCAGCTTTAATGGGTACCATTAGTTCTGGAAAGGTAAATGCGGTTGTTCTTTGTGCAGGCCACATTAATCGCGGGCCACAGAAACAGATGACCTTTACATCATCTGCCTGCCCCATTGATTTAATGTTAATTAATTAGATATAGCAGAGACAGCGCCGATATTAATTGTATTATTGTCTTATAATGTACATATGATATGTACCACATAATGGTAATCAGCTTTTAGTTTCCAAAAGCAGGGATCGTGGAAGGTATCGGTGCTGATGAATATCAAACATTTTAAAAAGATTATATCAACTCTGTCCTGTAAAAGGTTTGTACACGTTATTTCTCCCACACCCCATCTCAGTTCACGTTGAAATTTCACACACTTATTTCTTTTACACATGAATCAATTTAAAAATTATTAATCACTTAATTAACTATTGGTAATTAATTATTTTGTTTGGTATCTTTAACAAAGGGAAAGAAATTGTACTTGACTAAAGTAGTGGAGTAAGCTGAATTAGTCTCTTTTATAGATCATCGATGTAAAGTAAGTTTGAGAAAAACAATGCATAAATATACAAAATTTTATAGTGGTAAACACCTCATTAGCAGAGTGGTTAGTATGTCAACCTGAGAAGACGAGAGCCATGACAAATAATGTTAACAGTTTAACAATTTTATTTGTTTTGCCACAAAGCACAAGTGTTACAAGGGCAGTCAAGATTATAAGTAATAACAATATACACATGATCAAGATGAAAATAAATACAAAGTAATTATAATGAAATTGGCAATATAAATTATAATTATAACAATAGTACTGAACAGCAATACCGCAACTATCAGATCACGCGATTCACAAATAGTGATTTGATTTTCTAGCACCTAATTACAATGCAACATGCAATATGAGAATAATGATGACAATACTTTCATAAAGTGATATATTAAAATAACAATAAAAAATTATATAGCAGGATAAAGCTTGTGTAAAAGGCAGAGAATTATCTTTAAGAATACACTGAGGTTTTATAGTATTTTTATGTATTTAGAATTTAACAGTTCAACTAATTGTTCAACATTGAGCCTGTAATAGTTATTTTTTCACTAATCTTATTCTGTATAATTTACAATGCTCACACACCAGCAGATAATGAAAGGCCTCGCCTACTTCATGAGTACAAAATGAATATATTCTAGCTTCATAATTCGTCCTATTGCGAAAGCTAGTTTTCATGGAAAGTCGGTATTACAACTTTTAATCTTAAAATAAAATTTACTTAAAAAGTATGAGCAGTCTTCCCAAGTATGTTTACTTTCAATAAAAGAGTGTAGCTTCCCTTTCTCACTATTTTGCATTATTGCTTAAATGTTTTGTATACTTTGATCTATTATTCTGCGAACAAAAATAGCGCGAACAAAATAGCGCCTACAAAGTAGCGAGGAAAAATATTTTTCAGTCACTTTGCAAGAAGCACTTTAGATATCGTAAAATAAAATAGAGCCAATATTTTTTTTTTATTTCAGTGTTATCATTATTTTTCAGTCATGTTTCATGAGGAACTTTACATACCTTAAAATGAAAAAAAAATATGCAAGATTTATAATAAGCCACATTGCACATTTATTTTTGTATAGTTATATATATATATATATATATATATATATATATATATATATATATATATTGAAACTGCAGAAGTGCACTTCGAAAAAACTCTATGATATTTCCATACTTGTCAAATTTACATACACACACACACAAAACTTTCACAAAGTTGACATTGTATGCACTGTCACGTAGAAATTCTTCAGTGGCTTGTTTCTGTACATCGGCAAAATAGCTGAAATCTTGGAGTCAATCTTGAGGTCGCGTCTCTAGCTACCAATAGAGTCGTACTCCCAATATTCATAGCTGCTGATTTTATGTCATGCAAAAGAATGTATCATAGCGAGAGGAAGGCGGGGTTCATATTCTTGTCTCATGGATTACGTAGGGTGTGTTGAGAGATTCGCAAGTTCATTGGGACCTACAACTCACAGTGACACTCCAAACTTTGATATTTAAAGGATGGTGTTAGACAAAGACGGACAGGGAAATAAATTATTGAAATGGTCAAACGTTTGCCGAGTTGAGAAATGTGATCGCCTTCTTAAACAAACCCTGACACACCTAAATTTGTCAATGCTGCGACAAGAGAGACGTCCTTGTTTTGATCAAAGAGAGATGCCGCAGATAGGCCTAATTATAATTACTGATTATACTGTGACACACATGTAACACAAAAAATGTACCTAACCCTTGAATTGGATCACCACATTTCAAAAATATATTTTTTTAGCAAGTTATGCAATTTAAACAGCGATGAGAAAGGAGAATGAGATAAAAAAAATTAAAGTACTCTCTTTCTCGGCAAATATAGCAAACTTAGATCTATCAATATTGAAGACGATAGAGGCCTCAACAAAAGACTCTGCCCAAGATACTCTTCATATATCAGTCTGCGCTATTTTATTTTGCGCTATTTTTTCGGGAAATTTCGAGCTATTCTGTCGACGCTTTTTTGTCCGCGTTTTCTTGTCTGCGCTTTTTTGTCGAGTCACTTTGCCACACACCTCATTATTTACTTTACAATTATTTTTGTTAAGAGTCATTTCTACCTATCTTGCCCATTAAACTGTAAAACTATTGGATTCACGCTGTTTAGAAAACAGTTAACCCTTTTTCTCGAAATGCCCGTTCATAAGAAGTTTGTGATAATCCTTAACTATTACATAGAGGTGCCAGTTTGTACGTAGCATGTAAAGTGTGATTCTTGTTTGTTTGACATGTCACAGTGTGTGAAGGGGAGAAGTTTGAATTTAAATCAACCATGTATTTCAGCAAAAGTATTACACAAACTTTCACTCGATGTTAATTGTTCACCTATTTGTATTTGTAGCATGTTAATTAAGAATTTGAAACATTCTTTTCTAAACTTTCTATCCAATAAACTGTAAACTATTGGATTGACAGCGCTATTGAGCAAATAGGATCTACTAAAAAGCTGATACATCGCCAGTGAAACACCTTTCAGAGATGCATAACTTTCTGGGACAGCTGTCTTGTAAAAGTTTAATCCGAGAAACGGAATAAATCCAATAATGAACACCAGACTGACAGTGATCATCATCCACGAAGTCCTTCCAAAAAGACTTCTTCGATTCTTACATTTAGTCAAATTTGTTTCTTCTAGTAATGATACTTTTTTTGTTACAGATTTTCTCATTGTTATCATCTTATCTTCAGTTCTCATCATTGAGCTCTTCCTTTCTATACCAAACTCCTTCACTTCCTTCCTGTTGATGCAGTACTGAAGCTCGATGCTATACACGCCGTTCTTTCTCGATCTCTTTGAGGCCAGCTGTTGTCTGTATTGCAGCGATCCTAAATTAGTCGATTGATTTGGACCATCTGTACTTCCAATTGCAGAGCTACTGTTTAACATAGAGTCACTTTCTTCAAATCTAGATGCCTTGCCAACAACTTTGAGATCCTTCCTAATTTGTCTGTGTTTCCATGTCTTGCATCCAATACATATGTAGAAAATAATCATGGATGCGCTGCAAGTGGAGACAATGAGAATAAAAAATGCAGAGTTTAATTGCGGCCATTTTTCGTGACGTAGATATCATCTACCTGACAGAAGTGACCACAGATTCCAGGAACTGGTGTCGAAATGGTTTGGCTTCCATGGATGACACTATAAGGGATGGATAAAACAAGGCCGACAACAAGCATCACAATAGTTGAAACTTTAGCCTGAGTGATCGTAACTTGTCTGCCAAGAGGAGAACATACCATTTTGTACCTAATTTTAATGAAATAATAACAAAAATAATATAAAGTATAAAGATACAATTTTTAAATTTTGTTTTTTGTTAAAGAGAAGTTTTAATGAAAAAATCAAAGCCATATACCCTATTGTACGTATAGCATAGGTGGGAGGGGACTTGTCCCCTATTGTTTGTAGGCCTACTGTAAAATATCGACTAATAAGAAATATTAAGTTAAAAGAAGCAACCAGTGAAATAGTTAATACAGTGACATTTGCAATATACATTCTAAATATTTTGCGATATAAATCGTGTAATGAAAATAAGTATGGTTTAGTATTTCATAATTTTGTGGAATATCTGTTTTATGACCCAATATTTATGTATATTATGCTTAGCACTGACTCTTTACTAATTCTACTACTTGAGCTTGACCGTATAATTTTAAAAATTAAACCTATTGCTGCTTAACTAGTACATAGAATAACTAAGTCAGTTTCACGATAGAAACCACAGCAATTAAATTTACCAAAAAACTGATTTTTTGTTTCCGCAATTTCGACCCAATATGTTGTTTTAAAGTCGGAATATTAAAAACTAGTCGACCAGCGGCCTAGCATACGCCGCTATTTTGCAGGACAAGCCTTAGGCCTGCAACATATGCGACCTCAGTGGGTCCCGCACTTTCTTTGGAACCGTGCTAATTTTTAGGGGTATAAATTATTAAATTAAACCATTTTATAACATATAACGGATTTCCCTCGGCCTCTTGATTTACCAGGAGCCCCTGGAAATCTCCACATATGTTATTAAATATAGGCCTACGAAAAAGTCCTGGAAATCTCCGGAAATTATTAAAATCTTTTGTAAAGTAAAAGTAAAGTTAAAAAAAATCCGGAAATATATAGATAAATATCCGGAAATGGAAGTGAGATTAAAAGGAAGAAGCTAGTGAAATTATTATTTTAACGTAATTTGTGCTATTAATTAAAGTACTTCTAAAGTCAAACCTGAGAGTAGACTCTATCTGTGTATTGTCGTTCTAGTTTCAAGAGTCTTACGACACAATAATCTGGAATTACTTTTAATATTATGACAAATTGAGAAGAAGAGAATTATATACACCACTTTCATTCACAAAATAGCACCGTGGGATGTTTGTGAATGAAAATAGAGCGGATTTGAATACACCATTTTCCATTCACACCATGCTGCGCCATGGGATCTTCCCATTTACTTGTTGCTTGTTGCTTGCTTGTTGTCTGTTTGAACTTATCGACTTTGAGAATTATATTGTTACGACTCTCAGATTCCTATCTCAGGCTTTCCGTAAACACTGCTAAACACATAACACAACACATCAAAGAATCTGACAACAAGAGCTATAAAAATAATCTGGTACTTTACTAATGGAAAAGATAACAGCCAATACTAAACAATTGGCACATCAACAGCTACAAATGCTACACTGTACATCACAGAACTAAACTCTACTGTCTCTATCTCTTCTGGACACGTACATTCAGTTCAGGACTCGACCAGGACCGACTTCATAAGCAGACTAACAGACCTGGTCTCCTCCGTGTCCTGTCTTGAACTGCTTGCCTACACACTCTGTCTCTGGTTTCTCCTACACACAGGCTTATGATCAGATGACCATAACAGTAGTCACATTTGCGTGCAAAGTTCATGCCAGTCCAGTTCTTCCCCTTCAATATAGCACGCTAACTGTACTACTTGCCTGTGTCACATATGTCAGCTGTCAGTTAACCCTTTTGCGCCGCCAATAGGGCAAATAGGGTTATAACAATATATATAGATTACATGATTATACATTACTTTTTCAGCACTACTGAAACTCTTTTCAACAATACCTCCATTGAACTCGTACTTCATGGAAACTTCTGGGTGGTCTCTAAAACCTAGACACGGAGCTTGAAAACGACTCTAAAAGTTGTTGATTGACTTTTTAACAAAATGTGAAAACTTTAGTTTGATCGTTATAATGTTTCAAAGTTTAAATTGTAAATTTTAGACAACTATAAAATATTTATAAATAAATAAATCTTGGAGGATTTCCGCATTTACTTAAGGATTAAATAAATTAATGTTCTGGAACATTTTGCGCATCGTATTATAATATACATTATACATATACATTATTAACATTATATATTTTTGACATTGCAGAAAACCTAGCTTCCCAGTTTCATTCTGCCATTCATTGTAACAGAACAAATATATAAATATTTAATTATTTTTTTTTTAGATTTAGTCTTTTTTTAAATTCTGTTATAATTATAACTTGAACATTTTTTTTTACATTATAAAAAGACAACAAAACAATGTGATGAAGACTTCAGAGGATGCTGTTGTCCTAAATTAGTGTTTTACACTATTTCCAAGTATCTACTTCATTGGCTTGGACATAAAAGTTTTAGAATCACTACTGTTGGCATAGTTGTTTACTAAACTCATTTAACACAGTATAAATTCTGTTCTCATTATATATCATATTAATAGTAACAAAGACTTGTTATAAAACATGAATACAAAAAAAAAAAAGAAACCAATTGAGCTTTGATAAAATTGAATAATTAACAGCTGTTTCGAAATTTTAATTCGTGAAGTAGTGTCATCCGTAAGTTCTCGCGTCGGCCCCAACAATCAAGTGTCATGGGCTCAAGTGCAATCAACCCCTTTATGACATTGTTGCTACTCCACAGGCTGTGGGCCCCTAATGGTCGTGGGCCTGGGTTCATTGAACCCCTTCGCGCCATGGATGCTACGCCACTGGCTAAAATGTATTTTTAGGAAGCGTTGCATAAAAAAATATTGGTGTGGGGAATGGTAAGCGCTTTATAATGCAGGCATACCAGTTGAAAGGGTTTAGAAGTGTCTTTATTTTAGGAGGTTGTGGGTTTCTCAATTGAAGGATGAAAGATAAGTAAAAGGGAGTTTGATGACTAAAAATATTCAGGGAGGGGGTTAGTATTGTAATGTGAGCCGTTTTATTTATGGATGTATAAATACATAATTAAAATTCGTAATTAGGTAATAACTAAAGTTCAAATCTAGTTTAACAAATAAACTTATTCTAAAAGATAATTTTGTCTAAACTGACCTGGTGTTAGCTATGGCAACCAAAGTAAAGATGGACGACATTATACATACAGCGTTGAAATATCGTCTAAGTTTACAGACCATTGGCATATTAAAGTCCCACACATGAAATGTATCATAAATATCTCCTGATCCAATGGAGTAAAAATAATAAAAGTAGCTTCATATAACAATAAAAATGGAACAAGAAAACAAATATTTAAAAATAAGGTTTGGTTCATACCAAGTATATAATCCTTAATTTCGTCAACGTTGGCTGCTTAAACAAACAATGTTACCCATTAGGGCAGAGGGCAATGCAAACTTGTGCTATTATATATTAGTACGTTCATATGGACATCTAGATCTCAATCCAAATTTACATTTACTAGTCGACAGCGGCGGAGCATACGCCGCCATTTTGCAGAGCTAGCCTTAAATTTTACAGCAAATACAGATTACATCAGCAAAAAAGGGCATCGAAGATTACGATTACTGAGAAAACTGCCCTCTTTTAATGTTAGCAAAAAGGCTTTGGCTATGTTTTATCACGCTCACATCGGCAATATTTTACATTTTAATATCACTGCATGGTGTGGTAATCTAAGCACTAAGAATAAAAATAAACTCCAGAGAATCCTAAATGCTGCTGGTAAAGTCATTGGCAAAAAACAAACCACATTAGGGTACCTGTTTGAGACAAACATCCTTACGAAATCTAAAAATATTCTAGAAATAAAAAATCACCCTTTGGGTCAGGATTTTGTTGTTTTACCATCACAAAAGAGATACAAGATACCGATAGCAAAGACAAACAGACACAAAAACTCTTTTGTTCCTCTAGCAATCAGATCATTAAATAAAAACAATCTAATGTAAACTTTTCATATGTAAATTTTGAGTGAGTCTGGTGTTAATATACATTTTTAAAAATAATGTTTTGTTTTGTATAATATTAATAACGCACAAATTGTTAGACAAATTTCCTTACGGACAATAAAGATTATTATTATTATTATGTTAGAAAAGAACGAGTGTTCATTCATTATTATTAAACCACTGCAACCTATGCGACCGCACTTTCATAGGATCCGCGCTAACTCTAGGTCCTGGTTGTATAAATTATTAAATTAATCCATTTTATAACTTACAACAAATTTCCCGCGGCCTCCTGTCGATTTACCAGGAGCTCATAGAAAATTTCTTGAAATTGCAAAATATACGAAAAAGTCCTGGAAATATCCGGAAATTATTAAAATCTTTTGAAAACTCATACAAATCCCCTTAAATATATAGACAAAAAATGTCATTTTGAGGTGTCATTTAATATGGAAAACGCAAGTCCTACGCGCAATTAAAAAAAAACGCAGTATGCAATACCTTTAAGTGTGAAATCTAGTGAAAGATGCTTCTCGCGCATCAAACTAATGAATAAATACTAGAGGTCAACAATTCTCTTAGATGGAAATATTAGGTATTTCTTGCTATTGAGCGTATTCTATGTAGAAAATAGAATTTTTATGATATACTGTATGACTTCGCTACACGCAAGGCTCGTAAAGTAATTATGTACGTAGTAAAGAATGAATAAAATGCAACGATAAATTTATTTTCTAATACAAACTCTTAATTTTCACTTGATATCCGTATTCTCTGGGCGTAGCTAAATGGGGCTTTGAATTTGTTTAAAACCCTTTAACAAATTATTTTGATGACAAAAGTTTCCTTTTCGATATAAAATCTAAAGCAAACTACATTCACCTAATTCCTAATGTTAAGAGTCAGTTATAGAAATATGGTCTCAATCAAGGCAATACTTTGCCGAACTAGGAGTCTTCCCTTAGTAAGGTTGTGACAGGGTAGAAACGGGGTTTGCGGTACATAATCTCCGACAAAATGAATTATGCATACAAAGAGTTGCGATGACATGGAGGCCAATAGGAGGAAAGCGGAAACAGGGACATCTTATTACAACGTCACACTTTCATTGAGGTCATCAGAGCAGGTGGGAACAGGCTTCAGGCATTGCCAGAGAAAGATATTTGTGGAAACAGCTTTCCGCCCAAAGAGCTGAACGGCGAAGGAGGATCTAAGTTAGTAAAGATGGCACACTGGGTTTTTTAAAATAAAACTTTTTAATAGCAGGATAATACATGTAGATACCTCAGAATATGCATTTTGTTGGTTTTCAATACCGGAAATAGTGATGGCGACGGGGCTCACAGCGCTCCCCCAGACCCCTTAGCCTGCAAGGGAAAATCTACATCTATTCGTTTTCGAAAT
>JADKLZ010000166.1:16389469-16406689 GCA_021533235.1 Biomphalaria straminea | reverse complement strand
TTATATATATATATATATATATATAATTTATTTTAAGCTGAGGAGGGGTAGAAAAAAATCCCCCACACCCCCCTCCGAAAAAAAAAAATCCTGGCTACGCCCATGACTTCTATGGTTACTAAATAGATTTTTTTTTTAAAACTGAAAGGAAGCATCTTTTTTGTGTGTAAATAGGGTAGTTAGTATGAAAGAATGTACTTAACTTGGCAATACAATAGTAAAAAAAAATAGGCAAAATATTAAAACCGTTTGCATAAAAGTTCTAAAAATAGGGTAAGTGGTCATCTCCTTACTACATAGCTTCCTGTATTTGTTACTATTAATATTGAATAGTTGTAAAATAACGTATTTTTTATAAACAAAACTGCTTGCATAGTTGATTTTAAAAAATTAGATTTTTTGCTTTCAAAAAAAAAAAGTATCTGTTGCATCAGAACTTTGAATGTTCTAAAATTTTATGATGTAGGATTTTCAATATCTTTTCTTGTTTACGAGATCTAAACGGGACGAACGGACGGACCGGCAGACAGACCACACAAAACTAATATGTCTTTTCCCCTTTTTGTGGCCGCTAAAAATTGACTTCGAAATGCAGTTGTATTATTGTAAATCTTTTAAAGAATTTTAATGAATCATTTTATGTTAACTTTCGGAATTGTTTTAGCAAATCAACAACAACATCTTCCTCCAACAACATCTTCCTCCAACATCTTTTTCCAACAACATCTTCCTCCATGCTTTCCAACATTGATGTTAATTTGACAACTAAAGTAAACAAAGAACATTTCATCTCACCTGGTATTACTAGAAGATTTGTAGGCAGATCATAAATTGCCATGACTACGATGTAAAATCTCAGCGGTGTTCTGGTCATCTTTGTCCAGTAGACAACTAGAACGAAACAATTACCTATACTGCCCACAACAATGAGCAGAGACAGGTAGATCAGAGCTGGTATGAAAGCTAGAGTTGACTCATGTTGTAGAAGTGAAAGATATTCTTTAATCTCTTCTGGTGTGTAGTTTTTCGAGATATTACCCATCTTGATAACTAGGGTATTCTACTTTTACACTTACAATGTATTGACATTAGATTTAATTGTGTGGTTAGTAAACTGCTGTATAAAATCGTGCTGTAGAAATGGTGTATATCTTAGAACATAAAATGTGTAATACTTTGTCCATATTTTAATTCGATGAAGACGAAAGTAGAAACAGTTATTATCATCAGACGCTTTACTTTCGGTGAAGTATATGGGTTGTGGTATTAATCTTCACCTGCAAAAAATGTGTATACATATTGACTTACATTAGTAATACTTAGTTATCAAAAAACTAAACGATAGACGTTGCACTTTTTTAAAATCAAGATGAAAATAAAGACAATCCTTCAGGAACGAGCACCTTATGCAGATGTCCAAATGGTTCGAGACTTCGTCCCTTTAATGAACCATGTGATCAGAGAAAAGCTTTTATCTCATGGCCAGGATGAGAGATTGGCTCTTCACCGACCTCTCTGTCTGGAGACCCCCTGCAACTAGGTGATCAAGAATCACACCCATTTGGTCGTAGGACACGGCTCCTTGAGCCTGCACGAGTGCCCCCTCCCGTGCAAGGCCGGAGGCTACGTGTGGTAGCTCACTGAGGGCTATGTGTGCTACCATTCTTTGCCTATCCACTTCCCTAGATGGACGTTTCCACGGAGGCGCCACGCTCAGGCGACGGTAGCCGATATCCTCCGGAAACGAGCACCAGAAAGAAGAAGAAGAAGACAGAGAAATCGATGAAAAGAATGAACAGGGCAAAGGTCAGGAATGGAGAAAGACGGTTGACGGATCTGGTGTGGTGCCCCAACGGTCCAACAAACTAAGGGATAGGTGAAGATGAAGGTGAAAATAATGTAAAAAGTAGATTTTTATTCGCGTTTTTTTAGCGGCCCCGTAAGGGGAAAACCTGCTATTAGGTTTGTGCAAAATGTCCGTCTGTCAAACTGTCACACTCAGGGCGCCAAAACTAGAAGAGATACGAACAATATTTTTTTCATCATTAAATGCGGCTTGAAAAGTTTAGGTGCAACGGCTATTTTTATTTTTCTAAAAGCAAACCGTTTAATTTATAAAATTCATTATGCAAGTGATTTTTTAATAACAAAACACCAATTCTAAAAGAATTACGTAAATGTAAGGGAGGAAATATTACTATAAGAAATGCTCTTGACATGTAGATATCACGCACAATTTTTAAAATGAGCTTCTGTCCGTCTGTCCGTCAGTCCGTCTGTCACACTCAGGGCGCCAAAACTAGAAGAGATACGAAAAATATTATTTCACCTTTAAATGTGGCTTGAAAAGTTTAGGTGCAACGGCTACTTTTAGTTTTCTAAAAGCAAACCGTTTAATTTATAAAATTAATTATGCAAGCGATTTTTTAATAACAAAACACCGATTGTAAAACAATTACGTAAATGTAAGGGAGGAAATGTTACTATAAGAAATGCTATTAGCACGTAGATATCACGCAAATTTTTTTTTAAATGAACTTTAAGCAGCGACTTTCGTGTACTAGCGTAAAGCCCGGCAATGACATGATTCTAAACTAATTTCTTAAACTTTTTTTGAAAATCAGATTTAAAAAAAAAATGTTTAGTGCGATTTGTCTGTTGGTTGGTCTGTCCGTCACGGTTAGATAAAAAAACAACACTAAAGGCTTTTGAAAATATGATTTAACCTTTACTGTTCTTTCAGAAATATTGCGATAGTATAATGATGGGAGCATGCAGGAATTGAGCCAGGGACCAACGATAAACCCGAACTACAGTCTAGTGCGCAAACGTCAAGATAAGGCAGGTTTATACCCTGCTCGCCATCCTCCGTCGTCCAGCAAGAAGTTAATTATTATCAACTTAGAAGGAACATCCGAAACATCTTGCGAATAGGCGGATCTGACAGGGATCCGACTCCGACGGGGGCCGCCTATAAGTTTGTGTATCACACAAACTCTCTTTGTAATCTTGTTTTATTTTGTTTTAGAAGTCTAACAATAAAGATTTGGAAATACAATAGCATTTTTAGGAGGCCACTCAAAATTCTAGAGTCCAGCATCATCTGCAGGCAACAATATATAGGGGGAAATGAGTTTTAAAAATTGATCATTATTATTTTATATTATTATTGCAAATTACAGTGTATTATTTTTTTCTATTATATTACATTTACATATAAATAAGTTTTTAGTAAGATGGAATAAGAGATTTAAAATAGTGGTTCTCCAGATGTAAAAAAAAAACTAAATGTTTTTATTATTATTATAGCTTTTATATAGCGCTACTTTCATGCTTATAGCATGCTCAGAGCGCTTTGGTCCAATCTCATTTGTGGACCAGTGGGGGGGAGGGGGTATCTAGGAGTTGGTTTCCCATGCTGCCTTTGGGCGCTCAGTAAACACAACTCTGCCCGAGTCGGGTGTCGAACCTCGAGCCCCCTTCTAGGTAGCCAAGCTAGCCAAGCTCAAGCCGCACTTAGCCTCTTGACCACGCTTTTTATGCAAATAAATCAACATTTTTTTACCTGCGAAATTTGGCTACAAAATAAAACAAGTCCTTGTTTATTTTGCATGAGAGGAAATATATATATCATAACACATTCTGCAGCAAATTTCCTTTTTTTTAAAACTATAACAAAATTTGAATCGTCGGCATGATAATTTTGTTTTAATATTTTTTTGTCTGAATTAGATAAAAGACTCCATAAAGATATATATAATTGATGACATATCTTTTTTTGTAGAACACTTAAAGGAAACCAGACATAATGCATAAGATTCCCGAGGCTATTGTGTTTGAATAGGAAGGAAATTGAGACTTACGAAAACTATCAGTATGACTAATAAAAAATCCAGTTTTTATGCAAAAATATAATTCTAACCATTTGCATTTATGAATTATAAATTCAGGCAAATGTCTGTTCAATCCAGTTCAGTGATGCAAAGAGAGGCAAATGTCTGTTCAATCCAGTTCAGTGATGTAAAGAGAGGCAAATGTCTGTTCACTCCAGTTCAGTGATGCAAAGAGAGGCAAATGTCTGTTCAATCCAGTTCAGTGATGTAAAGAGAGGCAAATGTCTGTTCACTCCAGTTCAGTGATGTAAAGAGAGGCAAATGTCTGTTCACTCCAGTTCAGTGATGTAAAGAGAGGCAATGGATGTTACGAGGCTGTAAAGTCTTTAAATGTTTTTTTTTAATAATGCTAAAAGAGAATTCAGATTACTTTACCCGTAAACGGAAAGATTAACAAAATTAGTAATCTAATTCATTTATCACTGTATTCTGACTCTACTGGGAGATATAAGATATTAAACATATCCTTTATTTTGATGTAAGCTGATCTACATTCGAATATCTTTTTATTGTGAATATATGGATGTATGCCAATCTTGTAAAGTACGTATACCTCAGGATAGATGTTGTGTCAGATGGGAGGACGTCGCGTGTCGAGTCTTGAAACTATTAGGACCTCAAGTGGATTGTCTTCAATTAACAAATTATTAAGTACCTGAAAAAGTAGAAAACATGCTTTTCAAATTGAGGGAGGACATTAGGAAAAGTGGAAAACAAGACTGGGATTTAAAGTGTAACGAAATTAAACACAAGATACTCGTGGCAACTTTAGAGTGAGGTCGGCTCTGGTTTCATTACATATTAAAACGTCTTGTTCAACATCGCTCATCTGTGTTGAGTATTTTCTGCATTGTTGCACTTTCTCATGCGTTATTTAATTTAAATACACACATGTTTCATCCATTTAGATTCATCAGCATAAGACAGCGACGGTACGTGACGTTTTGGCGCCGCCGTTTTGGCGACGTCGTTTTGGCGACGCCGTTCTGGCCCGAGACGTTTTGGCGCCAGCCGTTTTGGCAATAGGGACGTTTTGGCGCGAGATATAATTTGACGATAACTTATATAGCACGTAGCTTTTATAACTGTTTATTTCACTGTACCATAATATTGTATGTATAGTATGAATTCCAACACTGTCCAGCGTTTTTTTTTTCTAATATTAAGGTTTTGCTTCTTTATGAATATTGGCCTATTTAAGTCAGATTCCCGAATGGTAATGACATGCTATCCTCTTCCTTTTTTTTTTGTATGTGAGTTCTGCTAATGGTACTGGATGACATTTTTCTACGTCTTTCTAAAAGACATATTTGTTTATTTGAAATTAATACTGAATAAGTACTAGCTAAGTGCCACACTTTAATGTAACAAAAAAATCATATTTACATCTCAAGCTTTATTACGCAGAATGACAATAACTCCACACATAGTAAAAATAAGGACACGGAATGTGGTCAGTACAAACTCTAACGTGAATCCACAAATGCAAAAAATACTAGGGGCAACAATAGATAGATACAAATTCACGACACTAAGATACTTTGAAAAGATATATTTTGAGAAATTTGGTAGGGGTGATTTGGGTGACACATCTCGCATTGACGCAGGTATAGTTAAGCAAATGAAGTTAGACTAGCATCGAGCACTGGTCATTGGCGTCATGCGTCTGGCGATTATCTGCTTGGGACTGGTCATTGCCTGTGACACCTATCCCCCCCCCCTTCTCCTCCCGCTCACATTTCACTCCTTGTGTATACTGCTTCCTTCACCCCTTCCCTCTCTCTCGCGTAAGCCGTTAAATAAACCGATGTTAATGTAAACAAAGAATTGCTCATTTTTAGCGGCCCCCGTAAGGGGAAAAAGCCGCTATTAGGTTTGTGCAAAATGTCCGTCTGTCCGTCTGTCCGTCCGTCCGTCTGTCACACTCAGGGCGCCGAAACTAGAAGAGATAAGAAAAATATTTTTTCACCACTAAATGCGGCTTGAAAAGTTTAGGTGCAACGGCTACTTTTATTTTTCTAAAAGCAAACCATTTAATTTATAAAAATTATTATCCAAGCGATTTTTTAATAATAAAACACCAATTGCGAAGCAATTAGGTAAATGTAAGGGAGGAAATGTTACTAGAAAAAATGCTCTTGGCATGTAGATATCACGCACATTTTTTAAAATGACTTTCTGTCTGTCTGTCCGTCTGTCAGACTCAGAGCGCCAAAAATAGAAGAGATACGAAAAATATTATTTCACCATGAAATGCGGCTTGAAAAGTTTAGGTGCAATGGCTACTTTTAGTTTTCTAAAAGCAAACCGTTTAATTTATAAAATTAATTATGCAAGCGATTTTTTAATAACAAAACACCAATTTTAATACTATTACGTAAATGTAAGGGAAGAAATGTTACTATAAGAAATGCTCTACATATGTAGATATCATGCACATTTTTTAAAATGAACTTTTAGCAGCAGCTTTCGTGTACTAGCGTAAAGCCCGGCAATGACATGATTCTAAACTAATTTCTTAAACGTTTTTAAAAATTAGATTTAAAAAAAATTGTTTAGTGCCCCATTAGAATGAAGGAAGCATATTTTTGTGCGTTTTGTCTGTTGGTTGGTCTGTCCGTCACGGTTAGATAAAAAAACACTAAAGGCTTTTGAAAATATGATTTAACCTTTACTGTTCTTTCAGAAATATTGCGATAGTTTAAGGATGGGAGCATACAGGAATTGAGCCAGGGACCAACGATAAATCCAAACTAAAGTCTAGTGCGCAAACATCAAGATAAGGCAGGTTTATACCCTTCTCGCCATCCTCCGTCGTCCAGCGAGAAGTTAATTATTTTCAACTTAGAAGGAACATCCGAAACATCTTGCGAATAGGCGGATCTGACGGGGATCCGACTCCGACGGGGATCGCCTCTGAATTTGTGTATCACACAAACTCTCTTTGTAATCTTGTTTCATTTTGTTTTTGTTTTTAATTTTAAAGTAATATCTTTTTTAAAAAAGCTTTAATTTGAAAATAAAAGTGTGCCTCCATGTGTTCCCCTTAATAAACACACATACACAAGCCAAAATCCTTATTAAAGAAAATGATGTGAAACGCAAACACACATTTACGTTTAGTAAATGATAAGTCACATTGATTAATGGACTTGCTATAGCTCACATAAAAAAATATGTTTTAGGAACAGATATAAAAATAATTGCTCAAATAACATATATAATGTACGATAGCTACTAATTATTTTCGCTTAAATATGTGTTTAAAAATGTATAACAAACAGCTTTTTTAGTATTTTATACCGAGACAAACAAAACATATATTCTACCTCCCCCCCCTCCCCGATCCAACGAAAAAAGTCTAGATAACTTAATAATTTTGACTAGAAATTATGTCTTAACACAAACACTCTTGCAAAACATAGATTTGAATAATTCTTTTTTAAGAAATAATACATAAAACGTACATAATCTACTTCGCGCCAAAACGTCCCTATCGCCAAAACGGCGGCGCCAAAACGACCTTCGCGCCAAAACGGCTGCGCCAAAACGGCGGCGCCAAAACGTCCTGCTTCGAGACAGCGAGGAGGTGAGTAACTCTAAATAGATCAATGCATTGTACTTTATATTAATACTTCTAAATGAGGGACTTTCACAAAGATAAGATAAGATAAATTGGGTGGACGAGAGATAAGCTCTGATTCCTGGCTGTTGAGGGAAATATTTTCATTTGTTGAAAGTTCGCGGTCAGGAGTGGAACTGTGTAAGCTTTCATTAATTATAGTTATGGTTTGAGTTGTGTGTTATAAGGACGAGTGTAGGCCACTGTGTTCAGAGGGGGGTAATATGTGTTGGGCCGGGTGATCAGTTACAAACCTGGCCGTGGCTATGAGAGGTTAGGTGCGTTGTTTTTACAAAACTTGTATACGCTCATTCTGTCAGTCTGGTACAAATTTGTGTTCACGTTAATTTTTTTTTTTTTTTGCCTTTATCCATTCTCGGATTAAGTTGAAAATATTTGTTTACCTAACAAAACATAAACCAATTTTAAAAAATACAACATTTCTATTTTGTGTACCTGAAATGATATTTTCCAAACAATAAAGAGATGATGGAATGCTACTCATTCAGGGATGTGGCTGTATTATTGCCCCATTACATTTTGTACAACTTATTTCTCCCACTTTCAATTCTTTGATCAAGTTGAAATCAAGAACAAAAATAATCAATCAGTTAATTATTTGGAGGTAATTGATTTTTTTTATATATATAGGGTAGATAGAATAGCTACACCCTGCTATCTTGAGATATACCGCAATTATTAGAGGTTATTCCCCTTAGATAAAATTTGTTTAGTTATTTTGTTGTTTTTCTGGCTTGCTCTCTTAATACAATTGATTCTAGTTTTCCTATATGTAATTACGGATTCGTAATATTTAAATCATTACGTAATCTGCTAGACGGCTGTAGCTATATCTGAGAATCACTCTAACTACTTTGATTCAGATTAATGTACATTCTATTCGTTTCACATTTATAGGCCTATTTTAGAATGAACTTATTGTGCCAATAAATCATACTGTATTTTTAATAATAAATCATGCTTTATGTTTATCAATAAATCATACTTTATGTTCATCAATAAACCATACTTTATGTTCATCAAGCGGAGATTCACACAATTATCCATTTTACTTGACAACACAAGAATCAACTTAAACAAGATTACAAAGAGAGTTTGTGTGATACACAAACTCAGGGGCGTCCCCCGTCGGAGTCGGATCCCTGTCAGATCCGCCTATTCGCAAGATGTTTCGGGTGTTCCATCTAAGTTGAAAATAATTAACTTCTCGCTGAACGACGGAGGATGGCGAGCAGGGTATAAACCTGCCTTATCTTGATGTTTGCGCACTAGACTTTAGTTCTGATTTATCGTTGGTCCCTGGCTCAATTCCTGTATGCTCCCATCCTTAAACTATCGCAATATTTCTGAAAGAACAGTAAAAGTTAATTCATATTTTCAAAAGCCTTTAGTGTGTTTTTTTCTAACCGTGACGGACAGACCAACCAACAGACAAAACGCACAAAAATATGCTTCTTTCATTCTAATGGGGGCACTAAACAATTCTTTTTTTAAATCTGATTTTTTTTTTAAATTTAAGAAATTAGTTTAGATTCATGTCAGTTCCGGGCTTTACACTAGTACACGAAAGCCGCTGCTAAAAGTTCATTTTAAAAAATGTGCGTGATATCTTTATAGTAACATTTCCTCCCTTATATTTACGTAATTGTTTTAGAATTGGTGTTTTGTTATTAAAAAATCGCTTGCATAATTAATTTTATAAATTAAACGGTTTGCTTTTAGAAAACTAAAAGTAGCCGTTGCACCTAAACTTTTCAAGCCGCATTTAATGGTGAAATAATATTTTTCGTATCTCTTCTAGTTTTGGCGCCCTGAATGTGACAGTCGGACAGACGGACAGACGAACATTTTGCACAAACCTAATAGCGGCTTTTCCCCTTACGGGGGCCGCTAAAAATGTATAACCACTTAGCTAATTAGCTGTTTGTAAATTATTATTTTGTTTGGTATCTTGAACAAGGGAAAGAAATTGTACTTGGCTGAAGTGGTGGAGTAAGCTAAATTTGTCTCCGTTTATAGGTCACCGCTGTAAAGAAAGTTTAAACAAACAATGCATAAGTATAAAATATTTTATTGTCCTAACCACCTCACTAGCAGAGTGGTTAGTATGTCGGCTTGAAGAGGCGTGAGCCATGACAAACAATGTTAACAGTTTAACAATTTTATTTGTTTTGCTACAAAGCACAAGTGCTACAAAGGCAGTCAAGATTATAAATATGAACAATATACACATGATCAAGGGGAAAAAAATACTAACTAATTATAATGAAATTGGTCATATAAATTATAATTATAACAATAGTAATAAGAAACAATACCACAACTATTAGATCACGCGATTTACAAATAACGACATGATTTTCTAGCACCTTATCACAATCGAAGCCATCAACACACAATATGAGAATAATGATGACAATACTTTAATAAAATTATATATGAAAATAACAATAAAAAATAATAAAGCAGGATTTAGCTTTTGAAAAAGGCAGAATTAACTTTAGGAATACACTGAGGTTTTTTAGTATTTTTACGGACTTAGAATTTTACAGTAACAACAGCACAACTAATTTTTCAACATTGAACATGGAATGATAATATTTTTTTTAATATTTCAGCAAAAGTATTACACAAACTTTCACTCGATGTTAATTTGTTCACCTATTTGTATTTGTAGCATGTTAAGAATTTGAAACACTCTTTTCTAAACTTTGGATCAAATAAACTGTAAACTATTGGATTGATAGCGCTATTGAGCAGATATGATCTAAAGAAAAGTTGATACATCGCCAGTGAAATGCCTTTCAGAGATGCATAACTTTCTGGGGCAGCTGTCTTGTAAAAGTTTAATCCGAGAAACGGAATATATCCAATAAGGAACGCCAGACTGACAATGATCATCATCCACGAAGTCCTTCCAAATATGCTTCTTCGATTCTTACTTTTAGTCAAATTTGTTTCTTCTAGTAATGATACTTTCTTTGTTACAGATTTTCTCATTGTTATCACCTTATCTTCAGTTCTCATCATTGAGCTCTTTCTTTCTATCACTTCCTTTCTGTTGTTGCAGTACTGAAGCTCGATGTTATAAATGCCGTTCTTTCTCGATCTATTTGAGGCCAGCTGTTGTCTGTATTGCAGCGATCCTAAATTAGTCGATTGATTTGGACCATCTGTACTTCTGAGCGTAGAACTACTACCTAAGATAAAGTTACTTTCTTCGCATCTAGAGGACTTGCTAACAAGTTTGAGACCCTTGCTAATCTGTCTGTGTTTCCATGTTTTACATCCTATACATATGTAGAAAACAAACATGATTGTACAGCACGTAATGAAAATGACTATGAAAAATATGGAGTTTAATTTCGGCCAATCTGTTGTTAAGTAATAGTCGTCTATCTGACAGAAGTGGCCACAGATTCCAGGAACTGGTGTTGAAATGGTTTGGCTCCCATGGATAACACTGTAAGGGATGGATAAAAAAATGCTGACAAACAGAATCACAATTGTAGAAAGTTTAGCCTGATTTACTGTAACTTGTCTGTCGCGTGGACTGCATACCATTTTGTACCTAATTAGAAGGACATAAATATAAAAAAATAATAGATACGTAATAAAAAAAATAAACATTTGTTAGATTGTACGAAACTTTTA
Source organism: Biomphalaria straminea (assembly GCA_021533235.1). NCBI lineage: Eukaryota > Metazoa > Mollusca > Gastropoda > Planorbidae > Biomphalaria > Biomphalaria straminea. The sequence continues at coordinate 16,395,499 of JADKLZ010000166.1, read as the reverse complement.
AAACAAAAAACTTTACATAATGCAAAATATTGTATTATTGTGAGTATACTATTTTTTATAATTGTCCTTTATAGAAAGAGGATATACTAACAATACATTATTAAATTAATAGATATTGGCGGAGCAGCATTGTGAGATTTGCATTTTTAAACTGTATAAATCGTGTGATGTATCGTTTAAAAATGTGAAGCATTTTTTAGTTATTTTAATAACATTTTTTGGATTTTTAAGTCTTTTCCAAAAATAAAACAAAATTAAACGTTCTAAATTAGTTAAGGAGCGTTGTTATAAAAGTTGTACTCTCTCCGACTGACCTTGTAATAGCTATGGCAACTAAAACAAAGTTAGACGACATGACACATGAAACGTTTAGAAATCGTCTAAGTTTGCAGAATATTGGCCAATCATTGTCCCAGACATGAAATGTATCGTACATATCTCCTGGTTTAATGGAATTCAAAAATAAAGTAATTTAATGCAACATATAGTTATATAAAACAAATAAGGAAGTATATACGATAGGCTACTTATGAAAATTTTTATTATAATCAGCAAACTAACTAAGCAAATGGATCGCCTTGAACTACAATATTCCATAACAAGTAATGTATTTTTTTAACAATAATACTTTATAACAGTTAGATAAACACACACAAAAATAACTTGAAAGTGATGCTATAGTTTTTACCTTACAACATCTCAATAGAAACATCAATAATTTTCATGAAAAGAAATAGATTTTGTATAGGGGTTTTTAAAACTCAAAGTTCATCAAAAAAATTCTATTTATTTGTTTGCGTTTTCAGTTTTAAGATTTCGTAAATGTTCTTGGAATAATTTTTGTTTTTAGGGTACCTTAGCTTTTTAGCTTTTGACATCACTTGTCGAGCTGTTTACATCCTGGGGATCCTTGAGCTTTTGCCTCTTTTCCTTGCCTCTTTTTTTTTTTTTTTTTTTTGGGGGGGCTCTGTCTCTTTTTGGTCTTCTCGCCTATTTTGGGGGGCTTTCATAATTTTTTTAAACCAAAATTTTGTTTTTTTAAATAGACATATATAATGCAAATACAACTGATTTTTTTCTTAGAAAAAATATACCTAAAACTAGGCTTAAAACGCAGTGGCGTATCTAGGAATTGCCATCCTTTGGAGGCCCATTGGGCTTGACCTTTTAGATTTTTGCGTAATATTTAATAATTAAAGTAAAAAACACTAATTTGGGGGCCCCCCTTAAGTGGGGGCCACGGGAAATTTCAAAATTTCCCCCACCTCCCCCCCCCCCCACCCTAGCTTCGCCACTGCCCCGTAAGCAAAATGCGCTCCAAATGATGGAAAAATCTTATTTAGATTCAGGGGAGTTAAGGTGTTGCCACGGAAAAAAACAATAAACTACTTTTGGAAATCAGATTTAAGTAATTAATTTTGTATGAAACTTCATTTTGCTACAGAACTACATTTCGTCTTACAAAACTAAAAAAAAATATAATAATGTTGGAGAGAAGAAAGAAAAATAAAATAAACTAATTTTCAATATTTGGAGCATTTTAAGCAGTTAAAACATTCGATCTATTGTGTAAGTGTGTAACGGTGTTGAAGTTGTTTCTAGAAATGACAAATGTAAGATTCAGGAATGGTTGACAAAGAAAAAAAAAGTATTAAGAAAAAAGTATTTAGGCTCCAAACTCATTTGTTCCACTTACTTAAGTTTTGTATGAATTTTAAAATTTCCAAAAACAAATTCTTTCTTTAAATAATCGCAACAAATTTATGCCAGAATAAGAAAATTTTAGAACCTGAAGAATTTCACAAAAAAATGTCGCCGTATCTGACTGTGATTCATGTTTTAAAAGTTATACTCTGTACGGAAAAGGGAAGGTGCGGAAGAATTTAATCGATTAATCAGATACAGATCTTCTCTACATTTTATATTTATTTATCACTAATGATTGTATTTGACATTAGCCGGGGGGAGCGCTCCATATACGAAGGAGTGTATAGTACATGTTACTTTTATAAGTAAATTTTTTTTTACATAAATTATGTAACTACTCCACTGCGATACGTTTTTCCCAGCAGCCATCCAAGGAAAGAATTTGTTTAGTTTGTTTAGTGGGGTTGACTATATATGTATAAACACGGGATACACACAAATGGTTTAAAACATCGATAAGTACCATATACAATGATTAATTTTGTTCGCAAACTGTGATTTCTGCACAAAAATCAAACCGCCTCCCCACCCAAAGGGTTAGAGTTGGCTGGTGGGGTAGATGCATGGCCCCCCACCCCACATAATCGGTCAATACACCTTAAGGGAGAGGCGATAAAATAGAGGAAAAAAGTAAACTAAAATATAAATAAAAAGAAAATAATAAACAGATATTTGACAATTTCTGCACTAAACTTTAATGAGCCCCCTACTCGAAAGGTTTTAGTGGGGGGGGGGGAGATAAATGCATGTATCCCCCCCTCTCACCAGAGGTGGGACGACATACTATATTTTATTGATTTTTAAAATGTGTAAATATTCTTTATAAATATTAATGATTGTGTGCATAAATTTGTGTGATTTTTTGTATAAAAATTCGCAGCACCCCTACCCCGCTAGATCCGGGGAGGGGGGTACAACGGATGCACACAAAAATCTTTCCATTTATGACTTGACGCTTTATATGACAAGTTTATATTACAAGACTGCATCATTTCAAGTGATCGGAATACTTATCACAACTTAGAATGCCAAATAGGAAAGGCAGGGACCATTTTCTAAATGTCACAGACTATTTGGACAAGCTATTTATCTTGAGTCAAAAATACACCTATTAAACACAATCGGCGTCCAAACGAACAGATTGTCTCTGCGGTTAGGAATTTAGTACAATAGACAAAAGGCTTTCTAGAAAAATAATAAAGTTTGGCTTGACAACGGAATTAACAAAATTAAACAAACCATTTTTATTTTCCGATATTGGGGGATGTTAATTCATGCTTTGAAAAACTGAATTTACTAAACTATATAATTACTACTTGTTCTTACCAGGTATGATTAACAGATTTGTAATCAAATCATAAACAGCCACGACGATTATGTATAGTCTCAGAGGTGTTCTGGTCAACTTGGTAGAGTAAACCACCAGAACCAGACAGTTACCTATACTGCCCACAACAATGAGCAGAGACAGGTAGACCAGTGTTGGTATGAAAGCTTGAGTAGACTCATATTGTAGAACTGACAGGTGTTCTTTAATCTCTTCTTCAGTGTGGGTTTTGGAGATATTACACATCATGGACTGCAAAATCTTGCTACGTCTGTTTCTATTCGAAATATATGCGAGATAAAACAGTAAAAAAAAACCTGCTTTTTAAAAATCGCGTAGACATGGTAATGTTTAGACATTTGGTAAAATTCGCATACCTAGTCCTAAACATGTGAACCTTTTTCAATAAAACAGGACGTTTATATTGACAAATGTTATTAAAAAACAAAATAATATAACATCGTCATGTCCTTATAAAAAAGGTTTATATGTATCTGTCTAATGTATCATTACTAAATTTTTAAAATAAAAGGGTAGGTTCTTATGTCGACTTTGTATCTAATACCAGCACGATGGATAATTGTGAAAACGGATATATTAGAATTTCTAGTTTTAGGGATAGTAAAGTAAAAAAAACAAACAATGACGCCTCTTTTTTAAAAAAGTCACTCAAAACGCCAAGTGTATATCTAAATGATATCTGAAGATGTAGTCTAGATCCCTTCTATATCTAGAATCTAGATGTAATCTATATTAGATTTACGTAAAGAAATATTAGTAAAGCGTAACAATTTGTTTTTAAATTTTACCTGCAAGGCTATACATTGAAATAATAATTCCTTTTCTTCAATAAACATTCAGGATCTTTTACAAACTTTGAGGCTAATTCATTTTTTTCCCTAACTAATTTATTGATTTTATTTCTTTATTTATTTTTCTAAATTAAACTTAAGAAAAAAAATGTATCTTTATTCTAAATCAGTGACCTAACCTTTTCTTTAAACACTTGACATTTGATGAATAGCAAAAAATTAGATTTCCCAGGCTCTTCAGTCTGGATAGGAAGGAAATCGAAGCTAGCGGAAACCATCATATGACGAATACAAAGATTTAAAAACTAAACGCTAGTATTATATTTTTGTTTAATTGTTAGGCCTAAAATAAAATTAAAACTAATAACTTGCATTAATCACATTTAATCCTTGGTGACATAATTCAAGAGAGTGTCAGCTCTAGACAATGTAGAACACGTCACTTACCGTGGTTCTGTTGTGATGAATGTTCTTATTAAGGGATATTTTAAAAGTAAATTTTAAGTTAGAGAAAAGGTTGGCCTTCTAATACACTGTCAATCTATTCTTAATTCTCGACTCACTGGTTGAAACACGCATGCATTTCCATACTAAAATGTATTAGTATATCTACAATACATAGCAATCACGACACCTGTATTTTTTTATCATTCATCTACGATATATAAAGCTATTAGAATGACATTTACATTAATAATCAAAGTTTTTACTTTATCCCGTTATAAGTAAAGCATGGATATGTTTAAAGCAAGTCCTTTATGAAATTTAGCTGTTGTTTTATAAAGGGAGAGTAATCCTTGAAGGATTACGGACACGACATGGCCTTAATTGTGACAAAAACTCAAAACTCAAACACGCTAATAAATGAAGTAAAAAATTATCTTTTTAAAAACATTAAAAACTAGTAACTAACATATTAAAGTTAAGCATAGTGAGAAGCCTGGTCGAGAGGCTAAGTGCGGCTTGCTTGGCTTTCTAGAAGGGGGCTCGAGGTTCAACACCCGACTCAGGCAGAGTTGTGTTTACTGAGCGCCCAAAGGCAGCACGGGAAACCAACTCCTAGATACCCCCTCCCCCCCACTGGTCCACAAATGAGATTGGACCAAAGCGCTCTGAGCATGCTATAAGCATGAAAGTAGCCCTATATAAAAGCTATAAAAGCTATAATAATAATAGTTTTAAACCAGTTTTAAAATTTAACTATACAATACATACGTTAATGTAAAGTATAATACAGCAGCAGATACGTATGTCCTGCGAATCGATAAATAATTTCATGTTCTTGAGTGTCGAGATACTATTAGTTTTTTTTTTTTTTTTAATTGTTTGATTTTGGCAATATAATGTTTTTCCACTCGGGTTTCCTACTTTGATGTGGTGTGGCCCCCATCCCCCTTACTCCCAGTTACCCACAGGGGATCAGCAAATGTACTAAACTCATTCAAAGAAACGGTTTATTCTTTTGCTTGCATCTGTTTACAAATAGTCACAACCATCATGGAAGCTAAATATATGCTGTTTGGTAGGGATAACAATAAAAAGGCGTTCCAATATAACGTTTACAATGTGACTAGAAAGCTGAAGGAGCCTGTGGGTTATCAAGGGAAATCTTCCCCGGTCTGAGATCACAGATCACAAGTGGAAACGTTCATAAAAAGCAGGATAAGCGAACGTGGAAAGGAACAATCGCTTCATATACGTATCACAATACGCGGTTATTTGAAAGTATATTGTAGGAATATGAAAGGCTGACTCAAGACACATGTCTGTACGACGTGGCAACACAGCTATTGGTCTAAACTGCCCACAGCTTGTGACGTTGCAGGTCAGTGTTCAAGCTTTCTTTAACGATTGGTCTCATCTGACGCAAGGGTCATCTCGCAAAGGCAAAAAAAAATAAAAAATTATGTGACTCAATGATCACGTGGTTATATTTTAGTTGAGAGGGGCTACAGAGTGCAGAGGTGAGGATAGGACTAATCTTTCAGTCCAGGTCACTAAGAAGAATCTCTTTTTTTTTGGTCAAGAATCTTCTGCCGGTTTTGTTTTTTTTTGGTATTCTACAGAAGAGGAAGGAGAAATGTCTTGGAGCTGATATATATCAAGGTAAAACATAAAGTAGTCTACTTATATAATGCTTCTACTTCTACTTATATAATGCAGGTGTGCATCTATTATATGCAT
>JADKLZ010000166.1:16351431-16370416 GCA_021533235.1 Biomphalaria straminea | reverse complement strand
AGTGACCAGGGGATGAAGTGACCAGGGGATGAAATGACCGGGGATGAAGTGACCGGGGATGAAATGACCGGGGATGAAGTGACCGGTCACCGTTTGCCTACTATAGATACTACAGTTGTGGATTGTAAATTGTGTCCATTTGTTGTAGCGCATCAGTCTCTCCGAAGACATTGCACATCTTCTGTCTGTTTGTTTCATTACAAACATTGAAAAAAAAGTGGGTCTGCTGAAGTGATAGTCCCTATTGGTTGTAAACTTCTACCCAAGAAAGTAGGTCCTATGCTAAACTTCAAATTGCACTACTTGTGTCAGTAGGTCCTATGCTAAACTTCAAATCGCACTACTTGTGTCAGTTAAATTGTTACAAACTTCATCACCTCACATTCACCTATCCCTTAGTCTGTTGGACGTTGTCGTACCATGCATTATCTGTCAACAGTCTCCGTTCTTCTCTACATTTCAATTTTGATGTGATAATCGTTTTCGACTAACAGCCATGTCCATTCTTGTTATCTTCCTATCGCTTTTTCTGTCTCTTCTTCTTTTGCCCAGTTCACAGGTCATGATCGGACCCAATCGCCGTTTTGAGTATGGCATGGGTTACTCTGGTTGGCATTAGAAAAGTACAATTTAAATTACAAACTGTAAAGAAATGGTTCATTTTGGCCGTTTTGTATCTAATGGCTTATTTCGAGTCACTCGACACTCTTTTTGGCCCAAATTATTTTTATGAGAGCTAGTAGACTCGTTCATAACTATCTAATTATTTTTAAAGTATCAAATGTGTGGTCTTAGTGGCCTACACTGTTCTATTTCTTATGGATATATATTTCCTCATCTAAATATTGTATAGTAAATGTGTAAATGCAGTATATTACAAAGAAAACGTCAATAGAATAGGTAAATAAAATAAAATATACTTATTAAGGTTTTAAAAAAGAGTTTCAATTAATTTTCGTTAATATTATGACGTTAGCCTACGTTATTTGTTAATTAACTTTACTTATAACTTCGTAAAATCCGCAAAGTGCGGATCGTTTAGAGTGTTTTTGTTTTATTATCAAATGCAGCATCTTTCTATGTATATGATTACTTGCCGTTAATTACTGTGCAATTATTAATTATTATTTTAATTGACTATTGTCACGGTAGCCCTACAAACAACATGTCTTGAACTATTTACCGGTTAACTTATTCGCTTGTTATGTTGTTATAGGTATAGTTCATCCATCGTACGACGATGTAAATAATTTTAATATCCAGTGGGTTGAGGGGTTTCAACTTCAGTTATGTCTCATCTGTGTGGCTGCTGTCACCTCACCTTTACCTTAGTCTGTTGAATCATTGGTGCGCCGCGTCTTGCTCCATGACTCCATTGCTTTGTTGTTATTGTTTTTGTGAATTCTTTGTCAACGACATGCCTGTCCATTCTTGTTGTCTCTTGCTTTCGCTGTCTTCATCTTATTAATTCTTTTTCTTTGCGAGCCCTTAAGACCTTGTTATATTGTCCATAAAGTCTTAGTTTGCCTTTTGTTTTGGACACTGGTCAGCAGTTCATCACGGGGCCTAAAAGCCACTTTTTTCCTCTTTCGAATCTCATTTGTGTTGTGGTATTTGTGGGTGATACCTAGTATACAACTGTAGCATCTCAATTCTATTGCACGGATCCTCCTCTATGTACTGGTATATAGTTATGTAGTTAGCGTAGAAGATTCGCAAACATGAAGAATGTGGCTGATGTATGCTATTTAGAATATCAAACTTTGGCCTGACACATATCTCTTTAATACAAAAGCGCTCTATCATTTTAAAGGTTCATATTATATTATTACTTTGCATTATTCACATATGTTGCAGGGTAGTGTTTGTGTTGACAATAATTTCCATGGCAATGAGTTTCTTTTTAATTATCATTGGATTCTTCCACACAGAATTGTCAAAATTCTCTCCAAAAGTGAGTAAGCTTATATTTCTAACTTCAAAGTTTAAAGTTGTTTTCTACAGGTTGCTGTGGAAAAAAAAACACTTAAAGAAAATAAACAAACATTAGGACTAAATATCCTTTGCTTTTGGACTGAAGTAGTTTTTTCATCTATTTTAAAGAGGGAAAAAATTGTTTGAAAATGTTTATTTATTAATCTCCAAAAAAAAAAATGCCCTGTTCATTTTTCCCTTACAATTTTTGATTGGAATAAACAAAATGTACCAAATCTAGGATTACTTTTGATGCTTTATCTTTTACCAAAATGTTTTACTTTAGAAACTAGCCACAGGTCGTCGTTGATATTTCCTTTAAATCTTTTCTTTTTTTCTAGATTGTGAATCCTGCCATAGCTTGCATAGACTGTTCCAAGATTGATCACATCCCACATAACTTGCTAGATTCTGTCCCTTTGAAAGAAATCAATGGAATCGACCACTGTTGTGCTTACAACAGCAAAGAACTAACAGCACTTTTAGAAATTGTGAGTTTCATTTTTATTTAAATAATGACCAATTATTTTTCTTTTCAAATTGTGATGAAATATCCTAAAGTCCTGGATGGAGGTAATAGAGAAATTACTTTTTTTTTTTTACTCTTTTAAGTTTAGTTGATGCCATATAGATTAGATCTTAAACATTATTTTATTTAATCTTATAAATTATAGACATTCTTTCAAAATATAAGATAATTAGGTTCTACATATATCCATGTGTCAATCTAGTCATGCATGTTACTTAGAGACTTTTCTAAGTCATTGGTTTTCCTGGCTGATTGAGGCTATTCATTCCATGCTTTAATGACACCAAGGAACAAGGAACACATTAATTTGTCCTAACATATAGAACAAGAGATGGGCCTTTACCTATGTGCCTTTCTGAGAATTTTATTCAGTTGTGTTAATGCATCTGTACATTATAAGGACTTGTTGGGGCCAATGATTACATTTAGGTTTTTGTTAATTGTAATTCTAATATATTCACAGTAATTGACTTATTCCTTCAACTTTTTGTTTAAGCGAAGAAAATAAAAAAATAATACAAATAAACATTTTGTGTATGCCTTGATACCAAAAAGGTTTTGCTAAAAAGTGTAAGCCACATTTCTTTTTATGAACTATTAGTCTTTCAAGTTAACAAGTAATAACAAAAATATATTTTTGTTTTCTTTTTTTTAGTTTAATTTTTTTTAATATTGTGTTTCTTTTTTGTTGTTTTTTGTTGCTGTTGTTGTTGTTGTTCATTGAGAAATTCTGTAGATTTGGGTAAAAAAAAAGTACAGAGAATAAAAAAGTTAAACCAAAACATAAAGAAAATAAATGCAAAATTATAAAGGAAGCATAAATGAAAAAATGAACTTTTTCATTCATAAAAGCCTAGACCTTAAAATTACCATATAACTGATCTTAAAACAAGACTCCAAAGGAGGTTCATTATGTAATGGTATTTATGCATTTAGAATTAAATATAACCTCAAAACTAACACCAGTTTAAAATTAGTTTTAAAAATTGATTTAAAAGAAATCTAGCACTTAGTGTTTATGTCTCAAACTATGCAGTGAGATTTAAGATAACCACCCAAGACTATTGTTTATTGACAATTTAAAAACATTATCTTTATTTAAATAATATTCTCATTTTATTATATTTCATTTATGAAACAGTCCATGAGAGGAAAGCATGTTAAATCTGGTTAGTAAAATTTCCATCAAGTTTTCAATTTTTTAGGATATTTTATTATTTATATTCAAAGTTGCTTGAATAAAAAGCATTTAATTTACATTTTCCTTTATTAGAATTTATGATTTTTATACCAAATGTTTTTAAAATTATTTTTTTTTACTATTTTCATATGGGCCTATGTATATTTTTTTAAATTTTAATAAAGATTAATGTAGTATAATATTTATTGCTTATGTGTTAATAAAAATTCAATTGGATGTGAAAGCTGTCTTTATATGGGATGAAAAATGTGTTGTTCCTTCTCTGCAAGAATAGGTCCATATTTCAGTAAAGAAAAAGTAAAACAATTACTAATATTATTAGTATTTAAAAAGTCAACAAAATGACATCAGTTTATCTTAGAAGTAGGACCTTTTATACTAATTTTGCAAGAGGCATCTTCAACATGAAAAACTGAAAATTTCTTTTTATTTATTGACATTTATTGCCAATTCTTCTTTTGTGCATTTTATTTTCAAAAAGATCTCATTTCTCAAGAGCACTATATCTTGAGCCCTTAGATATCTTTTTGATGACAAAAAAATGATCTGTTTCAAGAAAATGATTTTAGGATGATCAGGTCCCTTTACATACCGGTACCTACATGTACTACAAAAGCCTTAAATGTCTATTACACGTTGTTATTGGCCCTTCCTACCCTTTCTCTATTTGACTTACACTTTTATCATGTTGTAGTCTGCACTGTAGACATCAAATGAAGGCATTTCTTGCAGCTAAAAAAATTCAGGAAACAATTCAATTCTAGGGCTCTACTCTAGTTGACTATAAGGTAGCTTAGGATGGATGCAGACATATCCTTTTTGGAGGGGGGGGGGGCGAGGCATCACTTATAGCAAGTAGAAAAATACTGATTTAGTGTAATATTATTATATATATAGTTATAATTATAATTGTGTTTAATTGTAAACATTCATAAATTATACATTAGAATTTTTTTGTAAATTCAATAGGCTTTATCATGATTAAAAAATGTCACAGATCTGGTATATTAATTCAGACTCACAAAAATTACTATTAGTGTGATTGCATGCCATTATATTACAAAATTTACTACTAAATTATTGATGTAATTATGCAATTTGAGGTCAAATGCTCTACATTTTTATGACAGCTCTTCCTGCATTCAATGTTTCCAATTTCTCCTTGAGCTCAGCCTCTGCTCATGTTCAGTTGTTAGCACCAAACAAAGGATCAACAGGCAGTTCCAGTAAGCTAAATATTTATCTTCTTTTTCATATATTGTTATAGATGTCTGTCATTATTATTTTATAGAGATTCATGTGTTTTTTTTAATGTCCTAGTTTGGAATATACATTTTTTTATTTAGTGTAGATTTTATCAGGGCCAGATTTAAGGTAGGGCAGGCAGAGCTACAGCCTTTGGTTCTCCACAAGAGATAAAATATATCTAAACTTCGATGGATCAGATATTTTTAAAACTTTTTTTTTTTTGCAAATTTACCACCAACACTTTAAATCTTACATTGGCTTGCAACACAGAGTGAAAAAAAGTGTGCAAGTGTAACACGATTATAATATGCAAATACAGCTATGGAATTATGGAAGTTTGTCTACCAAGGGCCATATTGAAAATATACTTTTTTTTAAACTAAAATATTAATCTTAATTTTTGTTTATTAGATTAAATTTACAAGCACTCTCTTTCTTCTAAAATATGACATATATATGCTTATTATTCATAACTGGATCTTATGGAAGCTTTCCACCAAATCCTGCTCCAGGGCCTCCACATACTTAAATTTGGCCCTGTGTATTGTACTTATAAAATAGGTTGTTATACAAAAATTTTACTTAATATTTATATATTATTACTAATTAATTAGCAATTTACCATGATTACTAACACTAACAAAAAATTAGATTTTCTCAATTGTTAACTAAATTATGAGAATTATCCACGATCAATAACCTTATACTCTTATATTCATATAGTTCAGTTTACAAATGAACTAGCCACAATGATTTTGAAAGATGCTGGTGAACATGATACACCATTTGAACATGTGAGAAAAGTTGATTTACTTAGAGATGGATTCAAAGTGATACATTCTGGAGTGTATTATCTGTATAGTAGTGTACATTTCAAAATCGGCTCTGAAATAAAATGCTCAACTCTAAGTTACACGGTCAGAAACATTTTTGTATATATAATACAAATTATTTAAGTGTAAAAATATATTGCTCTTAAATATTGTATATATTGCTCTTAAATAGTGTATTTCTTTATGAGTTTGATAAATACTTTGTCCCACAGTTAACATTTATTTAAACTTTTAACTTATTTAAGACTATATCTATTTTTTATGTTGTGCTTTAATTTTGTTGAACCATAGAAAATAGTCTTTTAAGAGAACTATATATATAGAGAGGTTATTTATTTCATAAAATAGAGGTATTTGATAATTCAGATATATATGTGTGTGTTTGCAATACTTACTGGTGGGTAATGTTTTGCATATGAAAAGTAATTAATGAGTACAGTCATTGATGTTGACTAAGATCTATTGGATTATTATTTTGTAATCTTTACTAAATGTAATCATGAATCCATTAATATAGTAGATCAGAAAAGTTAAAAGATTTTTTTAATTAGATTAGATTGTGAACATTATAAAATGTTTTAAGAAATATGGCAAAATAATTGTTGTTTTGTTAAAAGCTATCTCAGTTGAATAATTATTCTGTTCTCATAGTCTATCGCATTAAAGAGTTGTAAATATTTGAACATTACTTGGACTTCATAGGATATAGACATTTATAAATCAAGAAATGAAATGCTTACATAATAAAATTGTATGTTAGGCTTTTTATGTTTTGCTTATTTTTCATAGACATGGCATCACACAATCGAAAAGAAATCTTCAAGTCAGTCAATGGTATTATTTAAAACTGCATATACCTGTTGCAATGATTGTACCAGCAATGATGAAACAAGTTACACAGGTAAAATATTTTGCACTTGTAAAATATTAAGACTTTGCAAGTTCTCATTTCTTATTTGACATAAAAGAATTACAGCCCATTTCTCTAGTCAACTTATCAACTCAATGAAAGTAAAGGCAGAAAGGCAGTCGATTCTTGTGCTGGTCACATGACACCCTGATTGTAAACCGTGGCTAAAGAAAACAAAGACCTTAACATCATATGCCCTATAGATCGCATACTGAAAGTGGAATTATAATTATGACAGGCTTGACAACTGACCCATTATTTTTGTTCTATATTGAAATTTAGAAGTAATGATATTCAAGCCGCCTACTGACTGATATTAGTTAGTGTACTAACACAGTATAGGTAATGTTAAATAAAAGGTATTGAAATATAGTTTTTATCTTTAAAAATTCAATGTATAGAAATAGTAAATACTTTTAAATATGTATTAATTGAAATGTAAATAGCTGCAATGAAGTAATGTATATGGTCAAACATTGCTTTTGAAATATAAGAAATGTGGGGAAACAATTATTTTTTATCACAAACATATTCAATAACTAGTGTACACTTTCATGTGATTTGTTTTTTTGCTGCAAGGAAACATTGCAGGAATATGCATGAGAGAACAAATAACAGATAAGTTTTAAGAAAATGCATAACCACATGACACCCTGATTGTTGATCCTTGGCCAAAAAAACAGATGACCTTAACATCATATGCCCTAATTATGGATTTGCTTAGCAATGGAGTTAAAGGAGTAATAAGTGTGAAATTAATCATAAAATTTAAAACATTAAATAAATTAGAAGTTTGTTATTTCATCAATAGTAAATTAATTGAGTTTACTAAAAAAGTTATGAATGATGGTTTAGAACAGTGGTTCCCAAACTTTTTTGTCCCGTGGACCCCTTGACATGTTTTCTGGTCTTCCGTGGACCCCCTGTTTAAGTTATATTGAATTTTTGAAAATTCATCGATTTCAAATTACGCATTTTGTTAAAATAATTTCCAACCAGTGACATGAGGAGTGAAAAAGTAATTTAAAACTACATTTTAAGTTGAATTCATTTTTTGTACAATAAAATTATAAACAGAATTGAAATTTAAACCCATTATGTGACTGTTAATATGTATCGTTATCTATCACTAAACACATTGGAAATTTTTTGCATTAAAGGTTTGCAAGCTCGACTTCCATTGCTACGGAGATTATTTTTCATATAGAGATTTGTTGTTTTAGTAAAAGGTTTCACAAAGAGCTGTTTTTTGTGGATTACTTGAGCCATAATAATTAGATTAAAAAATACATCATTACCAGACTTACATTTGAAGAAATAAATATTTAGCTTTATTCCAACAGAGCTCAAGAATTTAGTGAACTCTTCTACAAAATACCTTTGCGCTAACAGAATTTTCATGGATTGTTCTCAGAAAGCCACCACCAACGAAAAACTGGAGAAAAAATAATTTATCATCAACTTCTCAATGTCAGGTCAAAGATAGATTTTGCGGGTGTATTCTGAACTTTAACTTTGAATGTTTGAAAGTTTTGCAAACCTTTATTTTTTTATTAGGGTCGCATCAAATGATTTTCCAACTTAATTGGCCTCATAGCGTCATAAAAAATGGCACATTAACACTCTCTTGTTTGACAAGGAAGTAATGAAGTTCAATTTCAAATACTTAACGCTTAGTGCTGTGAATTAGTTCAGCTGTAAATTGGTGCTTTGTGATTCAACTGATGAATGTTCTTGTCATTTTCTCTTCACATTTGAGCATGTAATTGCGTATTTAGCTTCTCATAACTGCATTGATAACAAATTGAAGATATTCCTGCAATATAGATCTACTACTTTTTAGTTAGCCTACTTAGTGTATTAGTAACACCAAGGTACACTATCCGTAGTAGGACTCAACCATGAAAGGTGCTCCATTTGTTGCTACTAACCATGAAAGGTGCTCCATTTGTTGCTACCGATAAAATAGTTACAGGTTTTGCCTTTTCTTCGAACGATTCCTTCAAAACATCAAATGTGTATTCGACTTTATTGTCAATTATCAGTTTTCACAAAAAGAATTTTTGTCGTGAATTTCTTTATCCATAAATGAACATGTGCCCAAAAAATGCTTCATTACAGGCAAAACTCGGTTCATAAATAGACCTTTCAACTATTTGTTGCTTAGATGAATTCTTAGCAAATATCATATGCAGGTTTGTGTACAAAATAGTTTTAAAAACTTCAGCGGCTGGCTTAATCGTTTATTTTAATTTTTTTTGCCAATTGTATGTCATTTTCATAATTTTGCACGATATTTTAAGACACAGCAAACCATTATATTTTCCTTAAAATTTGAAAGCAAATATTTTGTCAATTGTAAATCTTTTCTCAACTGTACCATGGAGTGTTCAATAGTATTTCAAATCTTATCAGGGTGGCTTTGTCTCCAACGATCCTCCAGCTTAGGTGGTTTCATGGTGACATTACATAAAATGTTGTTAAATAAAAGTCACATAGACAATATAAGTTCGATTACAAAAGATGGCTGCCTGGTCAAGCGGTTTGCACGCTGGACTGTCGCTTCGATTTATCGATGGTCCCGGGTTCAAACCCTGCCCGCTCCCATCCCCGTCGTCCTGCGTGAGGTTTGGACTAGGAAGTAACTATCTTTAACTCTGAAGGAACATCCGAAACATGTAAAACATTTTACAAACATTTTACAAGAAGAAAAAAAAATTGAAAATTAACACCACCGTCTATTATATATTTAGATTCAGCCATGTTAAATATTAGTTATCTCTAGACAAAATAAAGCTATTTGAATGAGGTATTAAAATTTAAAATATATTTTTCATTCCAATTATACCATAAAACTTTAATGGCCTAGCTATAATAAAGTATAAATAATGTATATTGGTATGATATAATAGGTGATATCTTTAATGTGAGATTTATATTAAACTCAATTCCTTCTTAAATGAGATCCACTCTCGTGGACCCCCATTTGCATGTCATGGACCCCCAATTATTTTTTTCACTTTCGTGGACCCCTTGGAAGTCCTCGTGGACCCCTGGGGGTCCACAGGGACCACTTTGGGAATCACTGGTTTAGAAACATTCTAGTTTTTAAAGTCACAGTAAGTCACAGCTGGGGCTGCGTAGCCATGGGATATTCTGCATTCTTCAATAATCTTAGGACTTGAAGACAAGCTTTATTATTATTAATTTCCAAAGTAGTATAAGACAATTTGAACCATGCACCCTTTGATAAGAGGTCTAATTTCTATTATGTTATCACATCTGCCCACAAATATGACATAAAATTAGCTTAAACTAAAATTAAGCCACCCAAAGATTGATTAATAAATGTATTTTATTTGTTGCCTTCTCCAGGTGGTGCAGTAAGATTATTACTTGGTGACATTATTAACATCAAGATTTCTGGCTTTGGCTTGGCATTTATTGATCGAAATTCAACATTTGCCGGCCTTATGATGATGGGTGAAAGTTAAAAAAATAATAATTGTTATGGAAATAATAATTAACTCTATTGAAAATAAAATACATTAATAAAGAATCATAATTTATAGCCTAATGAAATGAAAAGTTTTTTTAATATATTATTAAATGTAATCAAAATGACTTTATGTTGAAAGCATAAATTAAAATTTATTATACCTGTGCCTGAAGCAGAGTGGAAAATTATATGAGCTTTATTTTATGCAGCATCTTTTTTTCTATGATGTGCTATCTGATTAATAAAAGTAACAATTACGCCTAATAATTTTAAAGATGGTAGTTTAATTTTGTATTTAATTCTTAAAGGAGAAACACTAAAATTTTGTAATAAAATCATTTCAAATATCTATAAAAACAGTTTATGGTGCTTTCTCTGGTCATTTTTTCACTATTCAGCATCAGTGTAGCACTCCCAAGTATAATAGGCTAACAAAGAAAAATGAAATGGTTCTTATAAGTTACCTCAATACTGTTAGGGAGTATTGTTTCTGAGGCCTTAAGGAAAAGATTCAATAAAGACCAGGTTAGCCAAACCTAGAATGGAGGAACCTTCAGACACAAGTTGGGGGGGGGGGGGGGACAGTATCTACTTAAATACCTGATATCTTTCTCAGTAGTCATAGTGTTTTATATTGCCTAGCATTAGCTTTAACCCATAATGGCCTTAATGTCAGATCACTTTTGACATATTGTACAAGTGTATTAAATGCATAATTTAAAGTTACAGAGTATTTCAAAATCCCTATTATACTCTTTAGAACCCAACCTGCATTTCGTCGTTGAGATATTGATATTAGAGATTAAAATCTTTATACTTATTTTTTATTTATGTAAAAAACAAATTTTTTTTTTATTAAATTAAGCATGTTGATAAAAAAGGACCATTTTTTTTTTATTTTATACTACTATAGGTCTACTTATGGAGGCCATGATGTGGTCCTGTCAAACAGTGCACTCATCCTCATGCTATTTTTCATCAAATGGTTTTTCTTCTTCTTCTTCTCATTGTTATGTTGGAGGGTTCAGATCACTACACCAATATCTGAGATGAACTGCGCAGTGGTTTCCAAGTCAGGGAGCTCTCCATATAGTTTTCTTTCTATTGGGGTGTTTTGCGGCCAGTGTCTTAGATGGGCCTCTTGGTAACGAGCGCAGTCTTGGAGGACATGGTCGGCATTCTCTGATGACACTCCACATGGGCAGATATCACTGGTTCCAATTTTGAGCTTCCGGTACATGTGTTGTCGCATTCTGTTGTGTCCGGTCCTAAGTCGAAAGATTACACAATCAAATGGTTCATTCTCCTATTTTTTCATTGCAACTTAAGTTACATTCATCTCTTTTTATGTGTCATTTCAGTTTAATAAAATTCCATATTTTAAAATATATAAACTTATATAAACACTAAAAGACAATGAATTCTACTTACTGATAAAATAAACTAGTATTAAACTATTACTCCTGTTTGCAATATGTGATAATTGTAATGATATACAAAAATGTTTGAATTTTATTAATGTTTCTTAGAGAAACATTAATATTTAAACTTTGAATACACACTGGTAGCCTATAAATATTCATATAAATTTGTGTTTTCAATTATTGTGGCATAGATTTTACATTCTCAGTATTTTATGTCTAATAATTATAGATTTATCAAAGGTTTGACTGTATATTTGTTGCTATTTTAACTCTTGTTGCCTTGTTTTACCATATGTTGGTGTTGATATTATAAAAGTCTGTCATTTGTAAAATGTGTAAATTAGATATTTATATTGTAAATACTTTCCTATTTTTCAAAATATATATATTTGCCTTTTTTTCAATTTCAATTTTAGTATTTTTTAATTCTAATTTTACGGCCTTATTTGTTTTTTCACTTATAACATATTTCAGTGTATCAAAAAAGATATTTGAAAAGTATATGTCTTGTTTTAACTTTCTTTGATTTAGTTTCATTCCTTTAAATTAAAATAAATATTAAATTAAGTTATATATTCTATCAGCTAGTCTGACAATCAACTGTGATTTCTTTCATGGTTAAAGCCTAATAAAACTTTTTTTTTTCTAATCAGAGTTAATTTAATTTTTTTAAGTAAATGTCTTATAAACAGTGGCGTCACTAGGGGGGTGCGGTCAGCACCAGGGGAAAAATGCACTTTTGACAAAAAATATAATTAAAAAATACCAACTTTAAAATATGACAGAAGCAAGATCATAAAGCATAAGAATGGTTGAATAAACTTTTTCTTAATGGGGAAAATTAATAGCAAGATTTTCTTGTTTGATAAACAGTGGTCATGTCCACAAAGAGAAACTAGCGAGAAGACTGAAGAACATTTATCAGGCTTTCAAATTTGGAGCATTTTGGCAGCAGGACCTTAGATTCCAAAAAATTGACGGGAAGTCATTGTTTTGATTGACGTTTAGTTGGGAAAACAGGAATATCTTGTACTTACAGATTGCTTACTATGGCATTGTTTCTAGAAAAGCAAAAGTTGGTATATGGTGGCGAATTGAAGAAGACTTTTCATTGAATAATGGAATTTTTTTCTTGGGATTGTGCAAATGTTTTCAAAATAGGACCCATTGCTTAAATAATAACTTAATATACAATTGCAAGGCAGTGATGAAAAAAAAAGTTACTTTCCAAGCTTGTACCAAAACTCAGAGTTTATAAATGTTAAACCACTTAAGGGATATACTTATCAGAGACATAAATGCTGCAAGATAATCTAGTATCTTGTAATACATCACACCTAACACAAATCTCTGAAGTTGTAAGATATATTAACAGTAGCAATGGTAATGTTGAAATGACAGAAATGTAGGATATTCCTCTTGAAGTGGAATAAAAGCTGATGGTATCAGTTCTGATAGTTTAAAATGCCTGGAAAGAGATGGGCTTAAAGTATTGATATGATGAGCTCAAGGACATGGTAATGCAGATACAATGTCGTCAAGGATTCATGAAGAAGTGCAAGCAGTATAATAGGCCTAAATGAAGAACAGAAAAGAAACTTGAGCTATGTTGTCAAAATTATTAATCAGAAAATACTATCAACATACATTTTCTCGGTTTTCTAGAAAAAGTGTTCTTTATTTCCCACCACTACCAATCGAAAGAATATTTTTAAATTAATGATAGAGTATCATGTGAACACTTGCTGCTGTGCTCATCATATTGCTGTTAGACCCATGAAAGAACGATTTTATCGAAGTGTGATTTAGATCTATATTTGAATACCAATGACAATTAAAGTTAATTAAGTATTTGAATTTCTTGTTTTGGTTAAAATTTGGCTTATTATTACGTTTTTTTTAAAATGAAAGCTGACATTGCAGTTTGAAATTTTGAAGATCTCCCCGGGGCCCCCAAGTGAGTGTCTGATTATTTTAGAACAGAATTTAATTAAAGAATTAAATATTACGTTACTGTCTTATAATATTGCTTTTCACGTTATTATATAAGTTAGTGATCTTGTTGCATAAGTGGCCATCTCTCTTATCTTATATAATACAGACGTTACTTCAAAAAAGAAGATGATTACGTCCTACGCGTCATGCATTCAGTCATGCATATTTACCAGTGACTTAAATTCTGCCAAGTCACTGGTTTTCCTGGCTAGCTCAGGCAAACCATTCCATGCTCTAATGGCACTAGGGAAGAAAGAGCATTTGTACAGATTTGTCCTAGCATATGGGACGAGGAATGTGCCTTTATCTTTGTGTCTTTCTGAGTATTTTATTAAGTTTTGTTTTTGTATTTGGAGATTATGGTTCAGTGTTTTGTGTATAATTGCTACTTTACTCTTAAGTCTTCTATCCTGGAGGCTTTCTAAATTTAGTGATTTTACTAAAGGTGTTACTCTAGTGAAATGTGAATATTCGTTTGTTATGAATCGTACTGCTCTATTTTGTGTCTGTTCTAGTTTCTTAATGTTTTCTTGAGTTGAGGGGTCCCAAACAGAGGATGCATATTCTATTATTGGCCTAACCAAGGTTAAATAGCATTTTAGTTTTATGTCCTTTTTTGATTTATAGAAATTTCTTTTAATAAACCCTAATGTTTTGTTTGATTTTTTTATAGTTTCATCAATATGGGGATTCCATGACAGTTTTTCATTTATTATAACACCTAGGTATTTTGCGTTTTTAGTCTGTGTTACTGCAGAAGCGTCTCTAATTCCAAAGGCCAAATTTCCTTTTCCCAGTCTATATTTATTTATGTCTATGTACTGTTATGTGATATGTAAAGTACCTTGATAGTGCCCGTCTTAGATCTATATCCTTAAAATTGATGTGGTAATTGATGGTTTAAAATGACACACTCCCCAGCAATATAGGGCCTATACAAAATTAAAGCAAAAAAAAGTCACACAATACCCTGGCTATGTCCATGGATTATGCTAAAAATTTAAATGTTTGATTTGATTTTATGGCACATTGCACGATTTAGGCCATGTCGAATTTTAAATTTTACATAACCTGTGTGCAGATTGCTGACTTTAGACAAAAAAAAAAAAGTAAATGAAAAATATTTTCTTTCGTTGTGTCCCTTTACTAGACATCTAGAAAATTATTTGATTTGTCGGTTTCAGTTCTAAAATGCTACTTTTTAGTTTTTGCTGTCAATGTCAACAACATTCGTGTCTGCTCATGCCAAAATGAAGAAAATTGTTTCGATTTTTTACGTTTACGTTTTGTTTAGTTTAGAAGTTAAGATCAGACATTGTTTTTTACAATAATAAAAAAAAATAAAATAAGATGAAAGCTACTTGAGTACTTCTAAATCTAGATGTAAGATATAGACTCTAGACTAAGACGACTAAGTCTGTAAGTTGAACAAAGTGAAAGTTATAGAATCTAGATTGTAGTTTATTGAATGATTGTAGCCCGTAACTTAGTCGTGACTCTCACTCTACCAATGCCAGAAAGTAACCAGATCAGTACTCTAGAAGTCTACTCTAGATCTACTATCTAGTAGATCTACTAGACTCGACTACTGTACTACTTTACTGTAGGGCCTACTAGTAACTAGTCAAGTCTATAGTGAATAGTGACTAGTAGCCACTGACTAGTGTCAGTAGTCACGCCTGAGTAGTGTCTAGTGACAAGTGACAGCCTAGTCTACTGACACAACTCAACTGTCTTAAAACAGTCTTAAACTCAAGATTCAAGATGAAACAAAAAAAACAGTGACTGCAATGTCACTCTGGTCTGAGCGCATCCATTGTCTTCCAAGACTAAGACAGAAAGAAGCTGGGAGAAGGATTATAGGAAAATAATAATTCTAGCTAGATCTAGAACTAGATATAATAATATAATCACTATAGATCAATTTAGATCAAATCTAGCTAGATCTATAATATGTCTTTATATAGATCTGCTAATACTATGTCACTTTGTCTATAGTGTGTAACTTGGTCAGTTTGTGAAACTGCAATGAGCAGTTGAACTAAAGTTTTGAGGACAAAACTGTGATAGGACTATTATGGTTGTGTTTCAATAAGATCTCTAGATCTAGGCTAGAATAATCTAGATTACATTTTTTAGGTTAAAGTTAAATAAATATTCTGATTTAGATTAGATCTAGATGTATTTTTATTATCTGCATTATATTCTAGTCTAGATTTAGATTCTATAGATAAATATATGTATATATATAGAGAGATGATAAATCATAGATCTAATTAAATCTAATAAAATATATCTAATAAGCAGTTAGATTATAAAAATTCAAAATAACAATAGTATCAATACACATATATAAAAATCTCAATATCTATAAAGTTAAAAATGTTAGGGTAGGCCTACATGATCTAAAGGTCATCTGTTTCTGTAGCCCACGGTTAAACAAGGTGTCATGTGGCCAGCGCAATGTCCAACTGACTTTACTTTTCCCTGTCAGGTACCCATTAGAGCTGGGTGGACTTAGAGGTGCCCTAAAGTCCCAAAATTAAAAATCCCAGTCTGCACCTGGGAATGTCCAGTTCAGAAGCTAAAGTGCTTTACCCCTCTGCCACTGTGCCTCATAGATAACTATAGTTGGATCATGGATAACTATGGTTGGATCATGGATAACTATAGTTGGATCATGGATAACTATAGTTGAATTTTGTTTTCAAATAAAAATTTATTATTGAAAAAAATCTGAAAATCTTGGTTTGTAAAGTCAAATCAGAGTGATTGTGAAAGTTAGGTCAAGCTGTTCTAACTGGTTCTTTTGGCTGAAATTTGAGTGAACTTGGTTAGTTGATGTTGATTAAATAAATGGATTTAAGAACTCTTTTTTAAGTACCAGTTGTGCAAGCAAGAATAAAGAAACAACTTTGATGAAATTTATAAGTCTAGAGTTGAAATTACATTCTAATTTAATTTTATAATATAAAGTTATCATTATACAAGAGCTATTTCTTTTCAAGCCTATAGAGATTTATCCTTTTTTTTCTATCCAATTGTAGCCTAGTCATCCTGTCAGAAGTGATGTTAACTTCATGACAGACTCTTAGTACTCCATCTGTTAGTAGCAGAATGTCATTTGTTGGACTGAGTGATGACTTTCAATTGGATGATGATGGCATCCTTAGGGACTCTATGAATGGTAAGTTATTATGTTATAGCACTTTTTAGTTTTTAATTTAATGGACTTTACAAATTGCTGATTTGAGACTCCATTTGTCATGATTTAATATTCAGGCCCTCTACAAAATCAGTTAGATTAGAAAGATAAACAACTTTATCATGAAGTGTCACACATTAGAAAAAAATGCCAAACAGAAAAGAAAAACAAACAATAAAATCACTATTAGTTACATCAATCTTGACTTATAAATACTCTCTTTGTGGATTATAGGTGCTGATCTGTTAATTGACGATGAGGGCATCTTACGGGATGATACATTTGATGCATTCAGGCATGAAGTGCGAGGTCAATGGACAGACTCAGGCTTTAGTGGAGACAAGCAGTCTACCACATCCACCTTGTGTCACTTGCAAACTAGTTTTGAAGATCTGGCTCCTATTGGAGATGAAAGTATCAACATTAGTGAGCTGGAGGTCAGTTCAAATTGATTTTTTAATATTGTCCAGTACATGTTATCCTTAAAAAAAGGTTTGAAAGTACATCATAACAATCTTAGAAATGATTAAGTTTATAGAATATATTTCTTTTAAAAAGTTTAATTAACAGACCAACTCTCCAACCTGATAAAAACCTATGTTATCCATACACTTAAAAAAAAAATCACAGCAGTTTCAATACAAATAATAGAGCTAGCCCAAACTTGTAGTTGTTAAAAAATATGAGAATAACATTTAATAATTGCACAATCTTCTCTCAATAAATGAATAAATGTAGCACTTCAAAAACCAAGTATTATTTCAACTGATTTTGGTGTATCTTATATTTAAATATTTACCATTTATTTGGCTATTGGAATTTTTTTGAATTTAAATTAAGAATTCATTTTATTTAACATTTTTGTTCTTACTTTTAATTTATTTTAGGCTTCCAAAGATGAATTGAGTTTTGAGCATCAGGTTGATCTTTTAGATAGAAGTGCTTTAAAACGTCAAAATGCATCATCTCATGGTCTCCTAGACACACTGGAGAGCACTTTAGATAAGCCTGAAGATCTAAATGAATCTTATAGGAAGCACAAAAGGAAGGTAAGAAGTTCTTACAAATTATTTTATCAGAGCATAATTTTGGATATATAGTCATTTATTCTTATGATTCATTTCCATATTTACATGACATTCTTTAATTTTGTTATTTAGTTTTCACGTCAAGAAGAGCTCAGCCCAGAGAATGCCCAAAGTGAATTGTTTCCACCTGAATACTATCAGCAGCTTCGTGAACTTGGAGTATTGGTGGATGGTGTTGACTTGTCAAGAGACTCTTTGGATGAGTTTGAGGATGAGGATTCCAAGACAGAGGAAATTGAGAAAGAGGACAAAGAGCATGATGATCTTATTGCCCAGTACCTGGCCAGTGAGTACAGAAGAGAGGAAGATGAAGAACGAAACCTCAGAGATGAAGAGATTCAGAAAAGAAAGTCTAGTCTTCAGCAGTCTGGTGCAAGAGCTGGAGAAAACTTTTCCAGCGCTAGTTCTGCACGAACAATCAGCAGCCATAGCTTCCCTGATGACAATGAAGACTATGCTTATGACAGAATGTCACAAAATCTGGGCAGCCAGACACAGTCTCAGAAGACAGTGGGAGACGATGAAGAAGTATTAAACATTACCAGCAAAATTATACAACCACCCTCATTGACTAATGCGCCGACATTGGGAGGAAATGTTAACTCCAGTTTTCGTAAAACTGGTCGAGGCAGCACGTCTGTAGTCTCTGATTATCAGGATGATGATACCAAACTGGCTTACTCTGAGTCTGTGCCTCGACCATCGTCTGCAACAAGCCACTACTTAACAGCTTCAGAGCTAGTCTTTGCCAGGCAAAAGAAAGCAGAGGAAGCAGCAACTCAAAGGATGTTCAGGGCCAGGTCACAAGATGAACTTCAGATTAAAGGAGGAGAAAGAAACCAGAAACATTTCATGCCAACTCTGAGTAGTGCCGAGCCTTCACACTCTCTCAAGACAAAGAGTAAAAGTAAAAGTGTCAGCAACATTGCCAGGTCTGGCCCAGTCAAGCCAACTCACATGACAGTTTCAGAAATATCACTTCTCACGGATGTTGAGAACCAACAGTTTTTTCCTTGGGAAGATGCTAACAGCAAGTCAGTGACCCAGGTGAACGAATCCGCTGGCGAGCTCTCCACCCG
>JADKLZ010000166.1:16341099-16351421 GCA_021533235.1 Biomphalaria straminea | reverse complement strand
CCAAAACTAATGAATTCATCTAATCTACAGCTTGAGTTTCACTCTGAGACAGTGGAGCATTTCAAACATAAATGTAATGATTCACAAGACTCCAACAGATCTCTGCAATCCAAGTATGATCAATTGGAAAGGTAAGACCCTATGACCCTAAATATCAGCATCGAGAAAAAAAAGTATATTATTTATGTGCAATGTCATAATACCCTTTTGTAAGTCATATTATCCTGTCAATATGACATAATTTTGGAGGATTTGTGTAATCAGAAAACACAAATATTTTGCTACTCTATTAGTTGGAATCCTCCTGTCATAGAATGAGACTATAGCTCATATTTTTTATTTGACTCTTGAGCCCTATTCTCAAGAGATGTTCCCATCCATAAAGAAAGCCACTTTTTTTTTACTTGCTTTTCTGTCAGAGCTGAGGTATTGGAGTATTCGAGGCAAGGGTGACCAGTTTTTCTTGTAATTTAAGTTGTCCTTTAAGGATGACTGGGGGTTTGTTTGTCCTCCACATGGCATTTATGATCGAGGTAAAACAGCTAGTGTTACCTGAGGCTGCTAAATATTTTGGGGAGAACTGTGCTGCTTATTCTGTTTTGCCATGTACTTTTCAAGACACAGCTACATTAGTAGCCGTGGTATTTCTTAATTTGTTCTCTTCATTTTATTGGCTATACCCAAACGTGGGAAAGGCTTCGGGAGACAACCCTGAGGAAAAATCAGGAGCTGGTGACCCTTAGGCAGATTGTGGCACACTGTGCTACAGCCTGGCAGAGCCTGCGGCGTTACTGATCCCAAACTGTATCGGATATTCCGTTCCTTTGGCCACATCAGCTTCGCGGAGAGGGGGGAACTGCTGTGTGGGCGACATCGTTCCGACCATAAACAATGCCCAGGCTTTCATCTCACTCACAGCCACACAAGGAAGTGTGCGAGATGAACCATAGTCGTTCTACGACTGAAGGAGGCCAATGAATGAATGGGGTCTCTTCATTATTTTTGGAAGTAATAAGAGGAACTGTATAGTAGTTTCCAAATCAGCCAGCTCTCCATTCATTGGTCTTTACCAGAGTTATCCTGACGTCCAGTATTTGGAACAGGCCTCTTCATAAAATATGCAGGTTTGAAGACCACGCCGCGCAAGTTACTTTGCCTCAATGTGGCGCCGGCGTGGAAACGGCTCACTAGGGGAGGTGAGCTAGGCGAAAAAGTAACAAATAGGACTCCCGTGGGGGTGCCTACGGGAAAGACGAGAGTCTGCCCATTGCACTGCGCGGAGTTGTAAGAGAGCTCCCACAAACCGTCAACAAATCCATGCGCTGTTCCTCAAGGGACCGTCTCATCAATGGCGGATTCTGCACAGTTAGCTTGGTACAACGAAGGTAAATGGTGGAGGCCCCCGGTGCCACCGAGTGGTATTGGAAACAGCAATGCTCTATAAGCATTGACTCGGGTCGCTCCCAAACAGGCCTGTTGGTCCGCAGGTTTGTTTTTTTTTACTGTTTGATTTTCGGGCAGTGAGGTCAGACAGGTTTTTTTTCAAACTTAGTGCTCGAAGAGCCTTCGGCTCAGCACTTATGACTATCCAGCGGTTTGAAGACCATGTTCTAATGATTTCAATAGTCATCTTGAGTTTTAAATCAATTCTACAGTTGAATGTGATATTTCAAGTATGTTTAACTGAAAGCTAACTGACCTTTTGTTACAGTTATCAAAATACTTACTAAAACTTTAAGGTTTCACTGGAAGTAAAAAATTATATTAAAAAAATTGTAAATTTGTTTCCAAATATAACCTTTTCTTGTATGAAATAATTTTTGTATTTGTTTAAGATTGATATTAAGTCATTCTGTTTGTGTTCAAGATTAGTTTCAGAATGCTAGATGTATTGTAAAGGCATACAAATAATTATCTTTTAATATCACAATTAGATTTGGCAATATTCTCTATCCATAGCTGTACAGCTGTTTTTCAGTTTTTAGTTTTTGATTTTGTTTGGACAATGCATTGTTGTAATTCCAAGCAATATCTGTTTATAGAATAACTAGAAATGACTGATATGTGGTAGCCTGATCTTGTTGTACACACTTTGGACTGTTATCTTGATGGTCCAGGGTTCAAACCCTGCCTGCCGCCATCCCCTGCAATTTGGAAGGTTTGGGCTAATACTTGTCAATTCTGAAGGAACGTTTGAAATAAGTGAAATAAACCAACAAGTATTTCCTAATTACCCATGAGAAAAATCTAATAGAGATTGACATCTAGAGAATATGTTTTACAATAACCTTGTTTTGTATTGTTTTTTTTGTTGTACAATAACTCTGTGTTATTTTGTTTAGCAAGATCCTTATTTTGTCACTTTTTTAATTGTCACTGTAATAGTGTATATTATTCATATTGATAAATGTTCTATATTTACTATGTCATGAAGGAGGCTGAAGGAATTAGAAGACCAAAACACAGAACTACATACCAGTCAGGTTAAGATGCAGGAAGTCTTGCACCAAGAGTCAGTGAGTACACTTTTAAGGCTCCTGGTGTTCAGTGACAGTAATCTTTTTATTAATTGAATTTTAGTGTTGCCTTTCAGTCATTGGGTTGTAGCTCCGAACAGCTAGTACTACTAAACTGTTGTATGCCTATTATATTCTTATGGCAAAACTTGAATTAAAACTTGAAAAACTTCCTATCATAAAAAAACTTACCTTTCAAACACAGCTTTTAACTTCAATGTATTTAGAAACACAAGTGAAATGATGATGTCTTCAACAACTTACAATTCACATTGAACTCTTTCTGTCACTGTCTCTTCATCTTTCACTGCTCTATTAAAAACCTTTACTATGACAGACTTCCTCGTGATTACATCAGAATCAAATCAATCTTATGCAACCATCTAACAGTACTTATGATCACATCAGAATCTATTCAAGCTTATGCAACTGTCTAGCAGTACTTATGATTACATCAGAAACAGGCAAACACACTCCATAATTAGACATCTGCATCTATTTTCTATGTTAGTTCAATAACATAACATAAATAAAATATAATCAATTTACAATTAGCAAATGTTCAAAATATCACCTAATTGAACACATGCATGTTATGTATTGTCAGCTCCGCCTTGAAGAAAAAGCTAGAGAGAATGCTAGTTTGACAAGACAGCTAGAAAATGCTCTATCAGACAACAGACAGATACAGGAGCACAGCAGAGAACGCTTTGCTTCAAAGGTAGGGTCCCTTTTTTTGTCAGAACTGTCTGGCCGTTTGATTCTCTTGAAAAAAGGCACTTGGCTCATTAAGATCTTTCTTTCCTAGAGAGAATATTGCATGGAAAAGTTTGCATAGTTTTACAAATATTAAGTTATACATTTTTACATTGATTAATTTATCATTTGTATGTGGTCCATAAAATACCGCCACAAAAAAAAAAAAATTAAAATATTTTCTTCTTACTTGAAGACATCAGAATTGATGGTGGGACTTAAGATATTGACTAAATACAATATGATGTTATATATTTAGCATTTAATCTTTTAAGCTCCTAAAACTGCTTTCTTTTCAAATTATTTGTTATATTAATATTAAAAAATATATATACTGCCAAGTATAACATGAAATGTTCTATTGATTGTAATACATATAACTGGTTGTGTTCTAATACAAGTGCTTCATGTGTTTCTATTCTAGGAAAGAACCTACCAGTCTCGTATAGCTGATCTAGAGAATCAGCTCAGCCAGCTCAGAGCAGATTTGGCCAAAATTAAGAGAGAGAAAGAAGAGGTAATTCTTATTGTTTCAGAAAGTTTTCAATTCTGTTTCATTGATTTGAAAATAGTATTCCATTATATTTAACTAATATGGCTCTATTTCTCTTTGATAAAATGATAATGACTTACACAATGGTCACATCAATATTTTACATTTGGGAGCTTAATTTTTTGTTTCACATATCCAAAAAATTCTTTCAAGTCATTTCAGGGAGGGAGACCTTTCTATAATGAAATTAACATTTTCATTAGTTAGATTGACTAGGATGTACATTTTAAGATGTTTTTTGAAAAAAGTAAACTTGAAATAGTTGAATAGTTATTACAATGAGAGGAAGCCCTATTACAGCTATTGCAAAAGAAAAATATTTATAAAGCTATGTCTAAATAAATGTTTATCTTTATTTATAAAGCAATGACTAAATAAATGTTTATCTTGTTCAGAATGAAAGGAAGTTTAATTCAAGGCTATATGACCTGAAAGACAGATTGGAACAGTGCCATTCCACCAACCGTTCCATGCAGAATTATGTTCAGTTTCTCAAGAACTCTTACTCCAATGTATTTGGTGAAACATCATCCTCCTTTCCAGCTCCACCGTCTCCTATCAAGCAGTACCCTTAACCTTGTAGCTCATACTTCTCTAGCTAGCTTCCAAGTGTCTGATTCCTTGTGGTGAAAGTGTCTCTTTTGAAACGAATTCATGTATATATGGCAGTAAGTTTGTAACTATGTTACAACAAAAAATATTTTTCTAGTTTTCTAATATTTATTTTTCTTAAATACTATCAAATATATTCCACTGGACTTACAACTCTTTTTGTCCACATACTCATTGTATACATTAATATATATATTTATTTATTATACTGCATTACTACATATCACTCATATAGTTAAAATAGTTGTGACTTGAGGACTATTTCATTAGTACTTTTCTTTGATCTAGTTCCTGTGACATTAAGATGAGGATGAATCATTTTAAAAATGAAATTACAAGTTTTTATCATTTTGTCTAAGTTGAGTTGAGGATATATTTAAGACATATTTTTGAAGATCACCCAACTTTTGTAATAATTTTATGCATAAATATATATCACTTGAAAAAATTAAAAACCTTTGTATGTATTTCTTTGCTTTGTTTAGTCATTTCATTATCTGTGTAACTAATATTTTTTTTTATAAATACATCAGCATTATGAAATCAGGGTTAAATTAGTTATTAAGCCTAATGTGCTGCTCTTCCTTTATAACACAATGTGTAACTTTCACTTTTTTAACAAACATTCATTTAAATATCTTTTTGTTTATAAATATAGTGGTCAAGAAAATGATGGAAAGTTGCAATGAGGGTGGATAGATTTAAACTAATTACTTTTATGATGTGACAAATACCAAAAAAATTATAAATTAATTGGTAATGCAAATTTAAATAAGGTGACATCTAGAAATTTTGAATTAACTAGAAAAAATTGTGTGTGGCCTTTGTCTTTTTTTAAATATCTACTTTTAAGTGCATTATAAGGCACTTTATAACAAATATATGTAATACATTTAGTATGATCCCTTTTATTTTTAAGTTAGACTTTTAGACTATCTGCTCCACCAATTTGCTTACAGTTCTTTTAGCCATCATCATAAATTTAGGATTTCATCTGTTGTGTTTTTTGCCAAAATATTTTACTGTAATTAGTCTCTTTGTTGTTAATTATTATTTACATTTGAAAATCTCTTTGTCTCCGTCCATTATGTTTTTGAACATAAAGTTAATTAGATGTTATCCATGTTTAAGGGAAAAAAATGTGGTCTTAAGTTGTTTTCTTGACAAACCAAATGGTTGCTTAATTGTTTCAAACTTTTGTTTGTTTGTAAAACATGCACTTTTTCTGATTTGCAAACTAGATGACAGGTGTCTTAATGCACAAACATAAGGATAAGGGGATGTTTACATTTTAATATTCTGGAAAGGCAACTTTTGTATGATCAATAAATATGAAAGTTATTTGTTTTAAAGACTCCTTACTAATGTAGAACTTTTAAACTTAAGTTTTGTATACATTGAGAGGTTACCAGTGCTTGGTTTCGAACATTTCTTCAAGCAGGGGATAACTCAATTGTATAGTCATTTATTTAGCTTACTTTGCATGGTTTTTCAGCTGTCTCAAAATAACTTGCATGCATGAAGTGGTTAATGTTCTACCCTCTGAAAGTAAGATAGCTTTGAGCTCCTCATTTGTAAGTTGTTTTTTTTTAAACTGAGGAAATATTATTAGTTTGATAGAACATGATTCTTTATTGATAGCGCTAATGAAAGTGTCACAGTGTTGTTACTATAATATGAGAAACATGCTTATTTTTTTTTAGCTTTTGGAATTCAAAATTTAACAGACAATCTCAGTTGTATCTTTGTGTTAGTGAACAGCTATTTACTTTTGAGTTGTCTGAATGACTTTCAATGATTATTGAAGATTTGTGTAATTATGTTCCCATTACAAAAATTGTGTTTCTAGAATTGTAACAGTTAAAAACATGTACAAGTAAAGGTTTTGACTTGAAAATACATTGGGCTCTTGCAGGCTTGATTGATACCTTTTAGTAGCCTATTTGTGATTTTATACAATTATTGTAGAAAGCACTTCTATTGTTTTCTAAGGTCATTTTCTTATCATGTTATTATCTTTACTCACTTTCTGTAGTGTAATTAAAGTTTTTTTTTTATGGCTTAAGTATTGAATTATTTGATTCAAATAGAGTGATTCAAATAAGAGTGATTCAGAGTTTATAAAAAATTGCCTTTTTTACTTTCCACAAAAAATTAAGACTTTTTAGTTTTGTTTTTCATTAAACACTACCACACTTTTTGTTCTCTACCTGCTCTTTAGATTTTTTTATTTAAATGAGTGATTCACATAAACATATTTATAGATCAAGTAAATCATGTTAACCTTAGATACTAGTGGTAACTTTATAATACATATTTTTTTGTACACACAGTATTTTTTTGTACACACAGTTGTTGAACTATATTTTTGATACCTCAGTTGTGTAACTCTAAACACTTGACATAAATAGAGGAAGTAACTCTTAGGGGATTATAGGCATGACATGGCCTGAATTGAGCTGATTTGCCAAAACTCCAAAACTAAACTAAACTATATTTGACTGAACACATTATATGTCTGTACTCTAGTACATTGATGACTAAATGGTTTGATTGTGTGTGTGCTTTGTTTATCAACCTATTTGAAAGTGACTGATCTGTGATATATAGAAATATTTTTTTTTTCCATTTTAGTATATGGCATACATTGTAATAAATATTATTGTCTACATTAAAATGATCCTAGACAAATTTAGCTGTGTAGAAATTTTTTGTGTAAATATGTTTTAATGCCAAACGTAATTCATAAGCTAAACTCCTTTGATATTGAAAAGTGATGTCACGTTTGCTAGATCTGTCAATGAAACATTAGATGAGAATTGTACTAGATTTCTAGTATCACAATGGCTAATATGTCTCTTGAAATATCATTAACCAACAGACTGCCAATATTGATTAATTTTTTTTAACAGTTATCTGGCAGCCAAATATCAATACTTCAATGAAAATCTAACCCAAATGAAATTGGAACTTTAGGCTGTCAGTTTGGCAGTCTTTCTACAGATTTACACCTCTGTCGCCTCCCTTAATTTCCAACTATGATGTTCAAAAAATGGTTAAGAATTGAAAAGTTTTTTAATAATTATTATAGGAATTTAATAAAACCAAAATATCTGATAATGCAAATTTTAAAGACTCAATAGCAATATTTGTTTTTAATTTAATGATAAAATAGGAGTCAAAAGTAATTACTGGTATATAATCTAAAGGGCAAGAATATTTCCTTTTAGAAACTAAATAAATTTCTATCCCACATCTTAATGTTTGACCTGCCCATGACACCAATCTCAGTAGGCAGGTACTAGCTTTAGTCTCTTTAAATATTCTATTTTTAAATATTTCAAACATTTTTGCTATATTTAAAAAGTAAAGAATATAGTTAGGATGGGAAATGTGTGCTGTGTTGTGTTAAAGATCTCGCATCAAAATACAAGACTCATTATAACATTGAATTTGCACTCACATCTGTGAGTTAGGACAAAACAAAACTGTTTTTTTAACTTGTAGTGAAGCCAATAGTATTTCTGATTCCATTTCTTGCTTTTGATGTTGTTTATCCAGTCTATTCCTGATTAAGATTTCACGTTTATAAAAGTTTACCAAGGCAGATCTGCTGTACAAGTTTGCTCTTTCCTTAAAATATTCAGCAGATAACTAGCTTAAAACTTTATAGATGTAAATCTTTTTGCACTTACAGTCATATCCATGTCATAGTAAAAAGGTTCCAATCAATATACCTGACAGATTTAAAAAAAAAAATGTTGAGCTTTTTGAAAGAAGGCGTTCACATGGGCAACACAAAAGATATAAAGATACTCTTATGCTTCAGCAGAAATCACTTTGGTGCTAATAAGTGAGTGCTAATGTTCAGGCAGGACTAGACATCGTACTTACTTTTGTATGTTAAGACATGCTAAAAGAAAATTAATTTCATATCAAAATCTGAGATAAATTTTACTTTAAAATTAAAAAAGATTTTGCTAATATTCACATGATTGTGAGTTTCCAGAAGCTACAAGTGCCGGTATTATGAAATTTATTGTTTGACATTGTAACACCACTTGCAGTAGAATTTAACAATATTTTATTAAATTAAAATGTCTTATCCTGATCCTGATGAAAGTGATAAGTAACAATGAAAAATTTATTTTTTTTACATTTGGTTTTCTAAATATTATTATGAAACATGTTAACCCCACAGGCTTAATGATTTCCTTATTGTATTAAAAAAAATGAATGTCAAAAAGTTTGGATATGTTCAGGTACTTTTTGAACAGGTGCTGTGACTTTACAAGAGTAGTTAGTGAAATTCATGAGTGACCATTTAATTTTGTTACATGTATTCAATTAAATAATTTTAATTAATTATCTTACAAACTACAACACATATCAATACAATGGAATAAAAAAAAATTAATGCACGATATATGGATGCTAGATCTAGTTCTATGCAGTAACATCAATATTTTGAAGAACATAATTAAATGACGTTTTTGCTAATGACTGTATCATTTGTAATACTGCATTTATTAAAAAAAAATTGCACGTTATTACTTAATATTTCAATAAATTTGTACCGTCAAGATGAAATTGTTGAAAACATAGATCTATTAATATTAATGAAGTAGGTCTATTTTTTAATTTGAGTATTTTGAGCTTCTTTTTAACCAGTCATTTCCCCTCGAATAGATTTTCTCATTTCTTGTCTTTGGAGGCCAACATTACCCGGGAACTTATTCAACAGGTAGCACACTTTCATAAATGCCGTGTCTGGGGTCATGTCTGAGCCTGAGACAACATTCCCTTGTACCAGACCTGTAACGTAGGCCTCTTCTACTCTTGTGTGCAGACACTGTGATACAACAACAACCAGTTTCTTGTTCGCCAGATCTCTCAAACTCTCTGCAACTTTAATTGGTCCATTTCCGCTTCCGTAAGCATGAACGACAACTCCTTGAATATTGGCATCAAACAATGGCTTGATGCTGGCTACATCTGAAGCACCTTGAAGCACTAAGCTGACAATGTTTTTCTTTTCCATTTGAAAAACTTTAAAAGTACCCTCTCGTTTTAATGACGACTCTCGCATTTTGTATTGAATGTCAACACCCAAAATAGCTAGTGGTTCAAAGTTAGGAGACTCGTAAGCCTCAAAGTTCCTACTGTCAACCTTGACACACCTGTTTCCTCTGTAAAGTTTATTATGAAAACAAATCATGACCTCGTGGAGATTTGATGTACCAGCTACAATGACAGACGAAATCAGATTATTCCAGCTGTCATTCCTAGCCTCGAAGATTGGAATCTGTGCTCCAGTAAGAACGATAGGTTTATCGAGGTTCTCGCACATAAAAGAAAGTGCGCTGGCGGCCTGGGTCATGGTATCAGTGCCGTAAATAATGACAAATCCTTTATACTTGCCATGGTTCGATTCCAATATTTCACATATAAGGTTCCAGTCGTCAAAACCCATTTCAGACGAATCTTTTAACTGCGGCATTTCAATTATTTCAACTTCTAGACATTTTGGGGTATAGTTCTCCATAAACTCTAAAGTATAGATTGGTTCGGAGGTTATCTTTTTCTTCTTTTTAAAATACGAAAGTGACGTCAGTTGATCTAAAATAAGAGAAATGTTTTTCTCACTTGGCTTTAAGAGGTTATCTTTGTCTCTTTCCATAAATAAAGTTCCTCCTGTCATAATTACTAAGACTTTGATGTCTGCATTGTTGTTGGAAGACATTGTTTTGTTTGACTTTGATAAATGACAACCAATGGTGTGATTAAGTTTCCTGAAAATATGCCTATTAGAGAAAAATTGCATATATATAGGCCTAATATAAATATATCTATCTATCTATCTATCTATCTATCTATCTATCTAT
>JADKLZ010000166.1:16324871-16340999 GCA_021533235.1 Biomphalaria straminea | reverse complement strand
TTGGTTGATACTGGATTGGAGGATAATGGATTGGTGGATACTGGATTGGAGGATAATGGATTGGTGGATACTGGGTGAATAAACACGGATTTCGAAGAAAAGCAACATTTTTCTTAGATATTTAACAGTTATGCATATCTTTCAAAAAAAAAATAAATAAAAAAAGTAAAAAGCTAATTGGCCATACAATGAAAACACTGGCTTACGGTTATAATAATTCAACACGCATCAGTCGCCGTCAGTGGGAGTTCAATTCCCGCATTCAACTCCAATCTTTTTCTGTATTCATAACGGAGTTGAATAAATAAATAGACGTACATAAACATTTTGTCCATTATTTTGAGAACTATGTAATATTTCATTAAATGCAGGCTTCAGTTATTCGTTCTGATAAATTCTTGAGGGTACCAATAAAGAATTATTTCTTTTCTTGTTGATATTAATAAACATAGAAATATTTACTGTTAAATAAAGGAAAAACAAACCAAAACATTTTTTTATATAACTGAATTCAACATTATGTAAGTGTGTAACCTTCATATCAATATCCTTGTGCTAATTATACGACGTTAATTTTGTTTGTATTTTAGGTAAAAATCTCATGTTTGTAGTGTTGAGAGACGGCACTGGCTTTCTGCAAGCTGTATTTACAGATGTTTTGGTAATAACTTCAATTTAATATGGTACAACTTTATCTAGACAATAAGTGCCGTCCTTTAAAGAAGAATCTTTTCATTGATGTCGATGTTTAGACTTTATAACTTACAACTTAACGTTAAAGGGAAGTGATTTTGTGAAGAAAGGACCAAAGCTAAACTAATAATAAATATAAAAGGTGCTCCCCTAATTTCTTTTGTTCTGGTTTATGCGACATATTATATATAAATAATTTATTAATTCTCAGGTCCCCCAAAGATTAATTTTGTCTAATTACTTTTTTTTTCTTTTTCGTAAATCGTAAAAATCCTCACTTTTCAGCTCCCTATTGTACTGTGTCTGATTGACTAGTTACAATAAAAATAAAACGAAACTCAATACAGTATAACAAATGAGACATATCTAGACTTAATAGTTTTATACTATCTTATTGCTACACTTTTCTTTACTCAGAACTTTCAATATTTAGTTGTGTAGTTCTATGTGACTGGTGTACAGTTTTGATGTGAGAAAAAAATATGTCGAAGTGACACCCTTATTTTTTTTTACAACAAACATTTTGGGTGGCATGAACATTTGGTTTGGTGGAAATGTGGAAGGGGGAGGTGTCTGGACTTTGATTATTTAATTAATAATCATAAAGTTGTTTACGTACCGGTATTAAAAATGTAATTTGGATTGCAATGTGCGTGTGTCTTATAATTAATTTATAATTTATTATTACTTAATAGATATAAGGATAATAGATAGATAAAACGTGACCTCAAATCAGTGAACATCAATACTGACCAGTGGGAAGACATAGCTCTAGACCGCACCAGATGGAGAGAGACAGTGACCAAGAAAGCTATGGACAGCGAAAGAGCATGGGCCTCAGCTCTGGAAGAAAAGCGGACAAAGCGGAAAATGGCCAGCTCCTCTACCACTGTAGCGAAGACCACCTTTACCTGCGATACTTGTGGACGGGAGTGTCTCTCCAAATTAGGGCTCCACAGCCACACAAGGAAGTGTGCGAGATGAACCATAGTCGTTCTACGACTGAAGGAGGCCAATGAAGAATAGATATATCAGTCCCAAGGTTCAGTCTAACAGACACACCATACACACCCGGTTGTACATAAATTTATAAACGATGTGTATGATTTACAGTTAAACTATTAATAGAATCCAAAGAGATTTATACAATGAAATGACATATGACTAATGGGAATGAAAAATTAATACAAGTACATATATCATGATTCGAAAATTAATACCTCAGCATAGTTCAAATTAAAAAAAAAACTTAATTAGCTTGGCCATGTGATTCAACTTACACAATGTTTAAACTAAGACTTTATTGTTTTCCTAAACAGTGTCACACTTACGAGGCTCTAACATTATCAACAGAGTCCTCTGTAGCTGTGTATGGTACCATCCATGAGGTGCCAACTGGGAAAATGGTAAGTGGCAGAGAGAAACTTTTAACATGGTAAACAAACCAGTGAATTTGTCTTGATAAGTGATACGCCTTCTTTGATTGTCAGAATGCACTCAGAGTCTTGTTATAGCCAAGCTTAGAAAACAACAACAAACATATCTAATGTTATAATATATGTAAACAATATAATGGTGCACATAATAAATTATAAAAACAAATATATCTTCCAATGTATCAGGCAGTTGATGGCCATGAGCTGTGTGTTGACTTCTGGGAGTTGATCGGCACATCACCTGCAGGTGGCATAGACACTATCCTGAATGAGGTGATTATATACATTCAAAAACTCTTTAGTGGAGATTTAATTTTAAAGTGTTAGTACTTATAAACCGAAACCTAGAAAAAACACCTTCATCTATATCAGCTACACGTGAGTCGTACTGACATTACTCTGTGTTTTTTCAGGAGGCGCATGCAGATGTACAGATGGACAACAGACACATGGTGATCAGAGGAGAAAATGTAAGATGCACTTTCAACGCTTGCAGTACACACGGATGATATTGGGCTCAATTCTTACAAATCCAAAATAGTCATTTGTCTCCCTTTGTTTAACTAATTGTAACTAAAAAGTTTCTCTATGCCTTTAGAGACCCAGCCAGAGAACATATACAGCAAAGTCAGCACATGTATTCATACAAACTAAACTGTGGTGTCATAAGCCTTTAAATCTAGAAAAAAATCAATCAAATGTTAGGTGCATGTTATGTGGAACTCCCAATGTCTTTAGAAGGGTTAACGTTCACTTCAAGCCTACAAATAGTTTAGTTAATATTTTAATAATATTAATTTAATGTAAGCACATATTAGGGAGAAAATGATAAGCCCACTTGTTAATATTACTGTTGACTGTTTCACTAATTCTAATTGTACGATAATTTAATTCATGAATGAACTGTTTCCTATTTCTTCCTAGACTTCCAAAGTGCTAAAGATGAGATCAATCATTACTCAATGTTTCCGTGAACATTTCTTTGATCGTGGCTACTTTGAGCTGACACCACCAACATTAGTACAGACACAAGTGGAAGGGGGATCGACACTATTCAAAATGAATTACTTTGGGGAAGAGGTCAGTGAACTATTTTTATTTCTAATCAATAATTCGTTTGTTATGTACAACTGATATAATGAATATATATTTAAATGCTCTTCTATTAGTTAAAATAATGAATTTTAAATCTAATTCTAAATACTTGGAGTAGGCTAACATTTTGTTAATGAGAATATAAAGTCGTTAATTAAACTTATTCTAATTACAACATCTGACATAAGTGAATGACACAAAAGATGGGGCTATCATGATCTTATTTGTCTAAAAAAATTCGTTCCTTTTAAAGTAGAATGGACATGTGAGGATTAGTTATGCGAAATTAAGTCATCATGTTCTTTCCATTGAGCACACTCAACGCAATAGCAGCAAGTGGGTTTATCTAAGTTACGTCAGTCGTACGATACACTAAGTATGTTAACCCCTTAAGTCCTACATCTTTAAAAGTCTGTGACAAGAGATGTGACTGATAGTGATAAGCTTAATTTAAATTGCTGGGCACCGTGCCCAATTAGGAGCAATCGGTTAAATCGGCCCTGCACACACCCCATTCTTCTGCTCCATGCTGAATGAGCTTAACTATATTTGAAAAGCTGATCAACAACTATTTTAAAACATAAATAGTTTACTTTGAAGTAATATAAAAAAATACAACTTTTTTTTTCTCTTCAGGCATTCCTGACACAGAGTTCCCAACTTTATTTAGAAACTGTGATTCCTTCAATGGGAGATGTTTTCAGCATGGCCCAGTCTTATAGAGCCGAGCTGTCCAAGACACGACGCCACCTAGCGGAGTTTGTAATTTCTCAATAACTACTAGATGTTGTAGAGCAGTGATGCCCAAACTACGGCCCGCGGGCCATATCCGGCCCGCGACGAGGTTTCATCCGGCCCGCCGAACATCAGAACAAAGTACAGAAAATAAAAATAAAAATGGAGAAAAATGTATTTTCCCTACGTTAGAGATGAATGGCTTGCATTCGAATCTAATACAGTCTTATATTCATATTATTTTACTAAAGAACACAAAGTTTATTTTCGGCGACAAAAGTTAGCAGTTATTTTTATTCTTTGGTCAATACCGTTGCTGTCAAGCTGGCCGTGTCCTTGACATCTTGGGTGTGTAACACAGGGCATTAATGCATACTTTTTGTTCGTGCTCTTTTGGTGTCAATGCGAGTAGACTCTGAATGTAGAAACTTCAAAACAAAGTGGACAGATCTTTGCTTTTTAAAAAAAATAATAATTCAACGTTAGAGTTGTACAGAAAAAGTGTCTGCGCTTAATTTTCTGACTTCTTTTTAAGAGGACAACATAAAAAGACTTTGTAAACCAAAACATTAAAAAATATATGGCAAATTTGTTGGTTTGAGCTGTAAAGAAAAAGATTGCTAATATACGCCTAGTTGAGTGATTCGA
This sequence comes from Biomphalaria straminea, assembly GCA_021533235.1. NCBI lineage: Eukaryota > Metazoa > Mollusca > Gastropoda > Planorbidae > Biomphalaria > Biomphalaria straminea. The sequence continues at coordinate 16,336,392 of JADKLZ010000166.1, read as the reverse complement.
GCCATTGACGAAGTTATTTAGCAAAAAGTGACAAGAAAATGAGTTGATGGTAATGGCAAACTAGAGAGCTGCTTGCAAAAAAGATGTAGTTGAAGTCGTGAGTCTTTCTCGTACGACAATTGCTAAACGAGTGGAAGACATGTGCAAATCTCCATTCAAAACTAAATGAGACAACTCTTGTTCCGACAGATAAATACATTTCAGAATGTTGACTGCCTTTGAGGAGTGCCCGACAGATATGTAACTGAAACTGCAATAAAGCTAGAGCTTGAGAGATTTCGTTTGATACAAATATTATTTTCTACACAGCCTTGACTAATAGAGGCACGGGGTTGTAATAAGCTATTTAAAATAGTTTTTTTTTTTCATTTATTTTATCTTTTTACTGATGTGGCCCTCGACACGAGAGTTGGAAATTAAAATGGCCCGCAGACCGTACAAGGTTGGGCATCACTGTTGTAGAGTGTCTATGCTGCAAGTTATTCCCTCTTATATCTATGCCGTCCTGTATGGGACTTAGGCTAAAATGTTAAAATCTTCTTTTCTGAAAGAGCATCTAGAACTTAGAAAACATATGAAAATTAAAGCCTAACTATCAGCTAGTCTGTACCAAATCCTTGGTACTTTGTCACTATGAGAATTTAGTACGTTTCTGCCTTCATTTAATTATAACTATGCATCCAAGCTTGTTACTAAATCGCGTGGGTCTTGAGGATATTGTTTTTGCGTGTTTCTATTTTGTTATATTATACTTATCTTGTTTCTTAGTCATAATAAATAAATAATATAACAATAAATAAATTATATAATAAATTACAATATTACTTATCACTAACATTGTGTTCTTATTATTTTGATATCTTTACAATGAATTCTATTTTTCATTATTTTTGTTCATATTATATATCGAACAAATAGTCTCCAATACTTTGCAGATATACTCACATTGAAGCAGAATGTCCTTTCATCTCATACGATGAACTGCTTGACAAAATTGAAGATCTTGTTTGTGACACAGTTGACAGGATACTGAAGTCTCCTTGGGGAAATGTTGTCTTTGAACTTAACCCAGTAAGTAGCCTGTATATCTCATTTCTAAATCTAACATCTAAGGGACATTTAGATGTATAAGTATGATACAAATATGAGAGCATTGTAATTTAAAATTGATTAAAATTGGATAGAAATATGACAGAAATATGAAAGAACATTGCTTATTTCCCCCCAGGACTTTAAACCACCCAAAAGACCTTTTAAAAGAATGAACTACACTGATGCCATAGAATGGCTGGAAGAACATGAAATCTATAAAGAGGATGGTACGCCATATAAGTTTGGAGATGTAAGTTTAAGAAACCATTAATTAGTTTATAATTTATAGTTTATACTAAAACGTGTCTAACATTAAGTAGTTCAATTTTTCAATCATATCTCTAACTATAGTGACTCTGGTTGATAATTCACAATAATCAAAATTACTATTCCGTCAAGGTTTAAATATGATATGTTCGCTTATATATTTATATTCGTACTGAAACATGGATCATAATCACTATAGTTTGGATTTAAGTTATTTTTGATAGAATGACTTGATTGTTTGATATATGTTATATAATGTACAATTTTGACCAGTTGTATTTTGTTGAATGTATTTAGTACTTCTGCCTTGGCTTTCTATTTACTAAGATTAATCTCAGTAATCTTCTTCTAATAATTACAAATATACATTGCAAGTAGATGATTGCTATTCAGTGGCGTAGCTAGGAATTTGCTATCATTTGGAGGCCCGGGGGGGCTTGATCTCTTTGGCAGCACCTGCATTTTGCGTAATATATCTAATATTTAATGTAATAATATTTATGTAAAAAACAATTTCAAACACTCATTATTCACAAATAATAGCTCAATTCTTCTCACCATCCCCATAAAACACATACACACACACATACACAAACGCCATAACACATACTCTTCGAAGGACAAAAAAGTTGAATAACATCCACCTTCAATGCTTTAGAGCAGTGATGCTCAACCTCACTCGGACGGCGGGCCATTTTAATATCCGACACTCGAGTCGCGGGCCACATGACGAAAAAGAAAAAAAAAAGAGAATTTTGCAATAATTTTTTTTATTAGAAACCCGTGAATCTAGTATTTACATTAATTCATGAGAAGTTTATCCTAAACCATGGGTCGGCAACCTGCGGCTCGTGAGCCACATGCGGCTCTTTGGATGTTAAACTGCGGCTCTTTGGTTCCATGCCCAAATATTATTTATTTTATTAAAAAAAAACTTTATAAAATTTTTCTGATTTGATTTTATCTCACAGCCACTTGTACTTGTGGATGCGCGGTGGCTGAGCGGTAAAGCGCTTGGCTTCTGAACCGGGGGTCCCTGGTTCGAATCCTGGTGAAGACTAGGATTTTTATTTCGGGATCCTTGGGCGCCTCTGAGTCCACCCAGCTCCAATGGGAACCTGACATTAGTTGGGGAAAAGTAAAGGCGGTTGGTCGTTGTGCTGGCCACATGACAACCTCGTTAACTGTAGGCCACAGAATCAGATGACCTTTACATCATCTGCCCTATAGATCACAAGGTCTGAAAGGGGAACTTTACTTTTTACTTTACTACTTGTACTTGTCAGAGCACCTCTCTTCATGTCTTGAAATGTAACATATTTGCAGATAGAAGAAATTCTATTTTTTTCTTCCTTATTACTTGATATAGAAGAGTCTTACGACATAAAAGACACATAAAAAGTTGGCTTTTTTGTCAGGTATATGTCTTCCAAAGTTCCAAAAGAACTTCTAGAATTGCTACCGCTCTCGTGACAAACCAAAGGAAAAGGTACAGCCAATGTCGTGCAAAAATACATTGAAGACAATAAAATCGATATAAATAAATCATTTCAATAGCAACTGATGGAACCAGGACTTACCAGGAGTATGCCAGGAAAATTAAAATGGCAACTACGATTCTTTGGTGCAAAATTAAATTATGAAATTTTTATGTTTTACTGCAAGGACGAAATAGTTGAGGTCATGAATTTGTTAATCATGATTCGTAACAGCATCTTGTTAAAGCACTCTACTAATGTCAGTTTAATGAATTCTTAACGATTTTTTCTTTAAACGTTGAAATTTTGTTAATTGTAATTTTTGGCTCTTTTTACTCAAAAGGTTGCCGACCCCTGTCCTAAACTACTTTTAAATATCCGGCTGCTGTCAACCATAGTTATGGCACCATCAGTAGTCATTAATTTTTCCAAGGGAAAAATATTCTCTGTGATGGTTGAAACCTTTTTTTTTAGTGTTTCGCCACTGGTGATCGAATGCAAGCTCCAAATAGCTACTACTTTTCTGATTTAAAAACTGTTGTTTTTATAGCCAATAAATACCAATAATATGATACCGCTCAAAATTTCGATGTTGGTAGACTCGTCAGCGGCAACAGAAAATAGAAATACAGCCAACACATTTTCTTCTCATTTTAGGTAAATATTCTCATCAATCATCCTCTCTAGGTGTGATTTAACTATCGCGTCTCAAACCAAGAATGCCGCCTTATTTATGTATTTGATTTCCTAAAGCTGTTATGTGCTTTAAAGGGAGTCACTCTTTCTTTATAAAACAAATATATTGGCTTACCATCGGTACCAATCCATTTACCCTAAAATAGGGAAATATATTTTTTAAACTTTTTTTTTTGGACAATGGATTTCTTTACACTTTGTGCCGACGTTTCGGCGGGCCGGATAGAACCACGTCGCGGGCCGGATGTGGCCCGCGGGCCGTAGTTTGGGCATCACTGCTTTAGAGTCTTTAGACGGATTCTTAATATAAGGTAGCAAAATAAAATTACTAAATAGAAAGTACCGCAAGCTGTTATCAACAGTAGACGCCTTGGCTGACTTGGACATATTCACAGAATGCCAATAAGTCGACTTTCACAAGACATTCTGTATGGATTAGATAGATCCCCAACGCAAAAGGCTCACTCCAGAATCAGAAAGAAAGTTGAAAATGCTACAGTATCAAAGATTGAAAAAGATGACCAATCAAAACATAAAGTGCCACAGACTAATTATCATTTAGAAATACTCTTAGATACTCTAAAAATATATCATCTAGCTTGAAATGTGTTTCTATTGGTTTAGGATATCCCCGAAGCCCCTGAACGTAAAATGACTGACGCCATTAATGAGCCGATCTTTCTTTGTCGATTCCCTGCAACTCTGAAGTCGTTTTACATGCAGCGATGTCACGATGACACTAGACTGACTGAGTCCGTAAGTTAACTTTCATTATGATTCAAGTGTCGAGTTTAAGTCTTTCTGTTTTTCATTTAATCGTCATTTACTTTGTTTAAGAATTCAGGTTTAGGCCTACTCATGTTAATAATGCCTAAAGTTACATCAATTCTAAAACTATTCCAATGTTCATCACTTTCAGACTGATCTTCTAATGCCCAATGTAGGCGAGATAGTTGGAGGCTCTATGAGAATCTGGCAACAAAATGAGCTGGAAGAAGGCTTTAAAAGAGAAGGCATTGACACGAAACCCTATTACTGGTACATTGATCAGGTAAATGTATATAAATTATACATGAATAATGATTAATGAATATTAATTTGAAATATATTTTAAATAACTAGTATGTGCTCCTCAATCTTATAAGTAATACATTTAATATTACACTGGAGGTCAAATGATTAATCCCTTAGTATTTTAAACAAATTTTTAAAAAACATGATTTTGTTTTTTGCATTTTTTAAAGTGGAGAACTGTAAATAGCTAACTTAAAAAAAATATAATACTGATGATATCACCAAAAGAATGGTCCAAAAGATTATGATTACACGTTCATTGTGTACATTGCATTCCTTGAGATGCAGTATCATTAATCATAAATTGTTGTACTTGCTTTTTATGTTCTTTGTTCTTTAATTACCTTTGATCATACTGAAATAGAGTATTTTTTCTCACATATTTATTCATTCCTTATAATATAATTTATATTCACATTAAACTTCTACATTTTTATATTATATTACTAATCGCTCAGAGAAAATATGGCACGTGTCCCCATGGAGGTTATGGCCTAGGACTGGAGAGATTCCTGTGCTGGATCCTTAACAGATACCACATCCGAGAAGTCTGTGCATACCCAAGATTTGTAGGTAGATGTAAACCTTAAACTACAGACTCTGTAACATTTGGAGCTTACAAATCATAACAAAATGCAGTCTATTATTATTTCGTGTGTAATGTAACTTGGGAATGATAAAGAGTTTTTGAGGTTCAATGTAAAAGAGAATGCTGGGATAATTATACTGACTGTCATATATGTACAGGTGTTATTTACTATCACATACAAGGACTCAATTATGCAGTGATAGCAGATTTATTATGTTGTGTAATAGAATGTAATATTTTTATTTTATGTATGTACGAATATAAAATATTCACAATAAACAAACAAACAATAAATATTTGTTTAAACTTCTCATTGGTAATTATTATTTGTCTCCTGTCAGTTTATTCTCAAGAGAGCTGTAAACTTTAAAAAAAAAAATAGAATTGAGCCTCTCTACCATGCGAAAACTCCTAAAAGGAAACAACAGCAACGGTATAGGATTCTTCCCCCGATGCTTTAATGTTTCTTTTATAATTCTTCAGTTTACAAAGTAAAGTATAAGGCTAAATATGAGAATTTATATAATCTACAAAATCTACGGCTGCCCCCGCCTGACCATAAATAAGGAATATTCAAGCAAAGTTCTTAATAACATCGAAACGTAATGACAAACAAACAATTGTATATAAAAACAATTATTCCCCCTACCCTCATTGATAATAAATTTAGTCGACCGGGATTGATGGCGAACCCCACGACCTCGGGGATCTCACATTTATTTGTAAGCCCATAAATGATCTACATTTTTGCGTTGACAGTAAGAATGCCAGTTGAAGACACGTGCCTATACAACTGAATGGGACATCGATCTAAATGTGATGCGCCCCTAAATGTTGATAGCCAACGAATTAGACCTTTCGCTGAAGAGTCCGAGTTACTGCGCTGATAAGCTGATATTTACATGTATACGTTTTCGGCAGTAGCTACTTGCTGTAGTGCTTAAAATGATAAACTTTGATCCCTGATACTTCTTATCAACGGCATGTGCTATGTTAGACAGTTAATGTAAATTTGATTTGTTTTACTAGTTGGGTATAAGAGCCTTACTATATTGTTCTTCTCATTAGCCTATACAAATAGATAAATGTATGATTTGATGATCAGTATTTATAACAGTTGACAAAACATATGGGTAAGGGAAACCGTACAAATGAAAGACTCATGTATGATTGGATTATCAGTATTTATTTTATACCTTGCTAAAACAGATGTCTACTTTAAAAAAGATTCACGTAGAAAAATGACCAATTTTGTTTGGGGCTGTACGTGTGTCCGAGCGTCCTTGCGCCTGTTTGTCCACCTGTCATGTTTAGAACTTTAGAAAACCAAAAGCGTTATTGAAAATACAATAACACTATCACTAGTATCGTGCACGAGATAAGCGCTACGGGTACCTTGGTCTTACAATGAATAGCAATTGTTTTTGTACTCAATTCAAAATATCCAAACAAAAGAGAAAGCGGTGGGGAGACAACATAAAAGAAAGGACAGGCCTGTCACTGAATCCAAGTCTATCCACGGCAAAAGACAGAAATGGAGAAAGACGGTCAACAGATCTTGGGTGGTGCTCTAACGGCTCAACAGATTTAGGGAAAGTGAAGGTGATTACGAAACTTTTTTCCCAGCACAAACATCATTTGGAAGGATGAAATAAAGTTTTGAAATTCACACCTAAATATGTCATTGAAACTTGTTGCTATTCTAACCTGGCATGTGTGTGTACAACGTGTTCTTTTTACAAAGCTTATATCAAATATCTGTCTGGTACAATTTTCCTACACGTTTTTTCTCCCAAACCCAATCTCGGATCAAGTTGAGATTTCGTATAATTGTTTCTTGTTCATGACAAAACAAGAATCAATTTAAAAAAAAAAGTAAACTAACTATTAGCAATTACTTTTTTCTGTTTAGTATCAAACAAGGGAAAGAAATTGTATTAGATTAATATCGCGGGTCGGTATAAGTTGAATAAGTCGCAATTATACTTTGAGTCAGGGGCGGACTGGCTATATTGGCAATCGGGCAAATGCCCGGTGGGCCGATACCCAAATGGGCCGGTAGGGCTCCTAAAGGGCCTCATGAATGCCACTATAGAACGTATTAAATTGTTAATCATGTAGTGTTTAAAAAATTCTTTTACAAAATCTTCTGTAAAATGCTAATTTAAACACATTTTCCGAAATAATGTAATAGCCTACATCCGTAGACAGTGCCACTATAAGGCTTCAACCTTTTACAGCCCACACTTTTAGCGATGAAAAAGCAACATAAGGCCCACTATTAGGGGTGTACCGGATAGTCGCTCCGGCTCCGGATCAGCCGAATATCAAATTTTATTATCCGGTCATATCCGGCTCCGGCCGGATATCAAAAAGTACTATCCGGTACACCCCTACCCACTATATTTCTTAAAAAAGATACAAGGCTCATTGTATTCATGTGTTCAGTTATCGATATGTTATAAAAATTAATAATGATTTTGAGGACAGATAGACCTAGAATTGGATGCCCATCATATGATATACAACTTGTGGGCCGGATCGTATAGAAATGCTTGGGCCGATTTTAACACCCAGTCCGCCCCTGCTTTGAGTAGAGATTTAGGTTGTCGCTTAAAAGTTTGAAACTTACAGTTAGCTAAAAGCTCCTTAAATATTACCACCCCTTGACCTCATCTTTATGTTTATTCAAAACTATTCTATCTTGAAGGGTTTTATTTCCAACGCACACGTCACGTGACGTGAATAATAAGGATAATTGGTCACACATTTGAAAAAATCGTACTATCTCTTTCATTTTTTAAGGCATGTTTGATTCCTACAAACGGCCTTGCCTAACGCTTTAAGTTATCTTATAAAACACAGACGAAATTGGCATTTTACTTTCAATTATATTCTATAAAACAAGTTTCAGTGGGAAGCGTGGTCGAGAGGCTAAGTGTGCTTGAGCTTGGCTTGGCTTGGCTTGACCACCTAGAAAGGGGCTCGAGGTTCGACACCCGACTCGGGCAGACTTGTGTTAACTGAGCGCCTAAAGGCAGCACGGAAAAACTAACTCCTAGATACCCCCTCCCCCCCACTGGTTCACAAATGAAATTGGACCAAAGAGCTCTGAGCATGATATAAGCATGAAAGTAGCTCTATGTAAAAGCAATAATAAAAACAAATCGATCTACACAGTGTGTTCAATGTATACATAAAAAAGAATGGTCAACATATATAATGATAGTGACAAATTAGTTAACATAGTCTATCAGAATTTTTTTTCAAGGAAAAATCTCCTGATAGTGTATCTTTATCTTTTCCTTGGAAAACAATTTACTAGTGACTACTGCAACTATTTCAAATAATACAAATTACTCGTGGCGAGAGAGTACCAAACAAAGATGAGCTCAAGTAAGAGTTGCATTTGTATTTTCATTATCATTATCATTATTATTATGCTATTTTCTTAAAAAGCTATCTAATGAATAGTTTATCATAAATGTCTTTGTTACTGGCTCATTAGTCGAGTATTCAAATCTTTTGACTAAACTTAATTGTCTGCATGAAGGGAAAAAGGGGGGTGTCTACTGTTTGGGTGACTATAGCTAATTTTAAGTCTGCTGTCGTAGTTTCGGTCACAAAAGAAAAATCATCTTTACTCTAGTATAGGGAAGACCATTACTCCAAAGCTATGAAGTGGATAAAAATTACCTCAGACTATCTGACCAGTAACACCTCACAAAAGCCATTTATCTAGCTGCACTACACCTTGGATCTACACTACTCGATCTAGTATCTGAGATACAGTACTTCTGGAACAATTCATGGCTTGGATGTTTACTGGCCCGCAATAGTTATGAAAGGAGTCAGGTTTTGATAATATTCCAGCGACCTAAAAATGCGAATAGAGAATCAATTGTTGAGGAATAAGAAATAAAGCAAAATAAAAAAAAATCCTTGAAAAAATAAACAAAGCTTATATTGGTGGAAGAACTTCTTCCTAACAAATATATTTATTAATAATTTCGATGCTACTTTCCTTATTCGGTATCAAACGAAAAAATTAATTACCAATATTAAATTGAATAATTGGTCTATTTGTTTTATTGATTCTTGTTTTGTTCGGTACAATTATCAATTTGATCGGAGAATGCATGTGGGAGAAATAGCGTTAAGAATTATTTAATCGGACTAAACACTTTTAATTTAGCCATATATGTGAATACTGAAAGATAAATCTCCCTTGTTGGTATCAAACAAAGAAATATAAATTACTAATATTTAATTGACTAATTGGTTAATGTTTTGTATTGATTCGTGTCTTGTCTAAGCCAATGTCTAAAAGTTTCAATTTGATATGAGAATGGGCTTGAGAGTAAAACGTCTACACACTTTTTACCAGACAGACAGAAGGACGGAGTGAATCGATATAAGCTCTGCAAAAAATAATTAAAGTATGTTAGAAAGTTAATTACTTAGCAACTTATTTAATTAAGATGAAACGACAGCACTATCTCGTGTCATAGCCAAGCGATGATTGCAGAGTGCAAGACGGTGAATACTTTGCAAGGTTCCGAAGAAGACGTCACAGAGAAGCTGTACTGCAGAGAATTGCCATTTTAAAAGATAGAATTCTTGAAAAAGACAACGGCACGGGAAAACTTCAGACATGCATAAGCAGTTTAGATCTTGAGATTAAATCAAAGCCTAATCCTTGGTACTTCTTCTACTTTTTTAAAAAACTCTACTTCCAAAGTGAACACGATAACGTCAATCTAGTCAAAGAGGTTCAGAGAGAGAAAGAAGGAGGAAGAGGAGGAAAATCAAAAAGAGAGGAGAAAAAGAAGTAAATTTTCCAATTTAAGTTAAAAGTCTATATGGGAGAGCATTACGATGTGAAAAGTTTTAAAAAAAGGATCATATAAGTGCCTTTAAGGAGTGTGACATTTTTAAAAATTAGCTAAAATAACAACATTCGCCCAGTTATGATTAATTGCTTACTATTTCTGTACTTTCAACTACCAATGGATTTATTGCTTTATTTCTGTACTTTCAGTTACCAATAAGGAAATCGCAGTGATACTTTTGGGTAAAACCGGCTACGGTAAAAGTACTACTGGTAACACCATACTTGATAGCGACAAGTTCGAAGTAGGTCATAATACAGCATCAACCACAAAACTTATTGACCATGGTACAGCGACAATAAATGACTGGAAATGGACTGTTTACGACACTCCTGGTTTAATGGACGTCGAGAGTAGCGAACTGGAAAGCATACAAAATGCTGTTCATGATATGTCTAGACTTATGAAAATATGCAAAGAACGTGGACAAATCAATATAGTATTTATTTTGGCATTCGACATAAATAACAAATTTTCCATGGAAGACAGTAAGACCTTTGACGTACTAGAAAGTATTTTTGGAAATAAAAATTTCTGGAAGAGATGTGTTATTGTGCTGACAAAACTCGACACGTTACTCATCCCATTTGATGAGTGGTTCTCGAAAGAGAAACTAAAAAAGACTGGGGTTTTCATTAGACTAGTGGAGAAATGTGGCAACAATGTCGTACCAGTGTGTAACAAACAGACGAATGAAAAAAAAAAGACAATGAGGAGAGACTCAAGAGAAATACTTCTGGAGGTAATATTAAAACTGGGAACCTCAGCACCAAGTTATACCTTTGATGAATTTAAATCTTTCGAGAATCTTCGAAACGATGTCGTTGTCCAGTATGAGCTTCCGTCACTGAAAATCAAATACAATGAAGAAATCAATGAAGTAAGAAAACAACGTTTGCAAGTAAAAAGAAGACGTCACAGAGAAGCTGTACTGCAGAGAATTGCCATTTTAAAAGATAGAATTCTTGAAAAAGACAACGGCACGGGGAGACTTCGGACATACATAGAGAGTTTAGATCTTGAGATTCAATCAACGCCGAATCCTTGGTACTTTTTCTTCTATTAATTTAAAAACTTTACTTCCAAAGAGAACACGTTAACGTCAATCTAGTCATGGAAGTGTTTCAGTGACTTCAGATATGCCAATTCAAATGTTTTTCTTGCTGATTGAGGCAACCAGTCCTATGCTCCTACAGCAATTGGAAAGAAAGAACAGTTATTAGAATTTGTTGGAAGATATGGAATATAATTTTTGTGTGTGTCTTCCTGAGTATTTAATTAGCTTGTTTGTTACATTTGTAAATTATGGTTTATGTTTGTGCCACTTTACTTTGTAATCTTTTGTAATCTTTTGTGCTTAAATGTCTCTAAATTTGGTGATTGTACTAAAACTGTTATTCTTATCAAATGTGAATATTCGTTTGTTATAAATC
>JADKLZ010000166.1:16311818-16324771 GCA_021533235.1 Biomphalaria straminea | reverse complement strand
AAGTTACTTTATGGTAAGTTTTCTAAACTAGATTCGTTTAAAATAGTTCGTGTCCAACATTTCACATATCGGTACATTTCTTTTGCCTACGGTGGCTGCTTATTTTATTATAATCCTACTTAGCTTTTATAGCTGCATAGTACAGATATTCGATGAATATATACTAGAGCAATAAGCTTTTATAACGTATTTAAAAATAGCATCTAAATATATTATTCTACTGCTTAAGAAACTATATTCCTAAATAGGTGTTGTTGTTTTTTTTAACACTGTAGGACTCCAGGAAACCCAAGATGTCGAAGATTTTGAGAATGATCCAGAAGCCAACGAAAAAAGTTGTCATAAGAACCCCGGCCATGCATCTTTCCATTTAGTAAACGAATTCACAATGAACCATTTGCCAGAAAAGTACAGGACTGATGATTTCCATAAATGCATTCTTCAGTTGGCTAAGTTAGTCATAAAGCTATCTGTTGACAAGGTGAGCCCATAAAGACCCAAAGAATGGCCAGTGACTCAACAGCCTTATCCATACCATGGATATCAGCGCAAGTCGAGAATGGGAACAGCAAGAGTGGAGCAAGTAATCCAACACTTCGATGGTAAAAGAGTTTGCGAGTGCCGCAAATGCAAAACTTCGGCAAGCCCCGGGGTATTATGGGGCGAAATCGAGGTCTACACAGCGGCACACGTTATTTTTGACCAGACAGAAGCTGACGATACAACGTGGACACTATTTGATGACGCCATCAAACTGTCCGGTGGACTTGTCATTGACACACGTGACGTCAGGAAAGATCTGTGCAAACTGAAATTCATTACCTGTGACACTGAACTCGTCAACAAGCTGGCAGAAATAATGTCAGAATACATTCGACTGTGGGATATTGTGTACTCCAAAGTGAAATCTACCTGGAATGAGGATAAAGTTGCTGTCATAGTATCCCACCCTCATGGTAGATTAAAGAGGATTAGTGTAGGTCAGTGGAAGGAACTAGAAGAAAATAAAAGCGATGATTTCAAAGGAAAACGTTTTAGTTATACAGCAAGTACATGTCCTGGAAGTAGTGGGGCCTATGTCTTCATTCCAGGCTATAACACAGGCAGTTGGTATACAGGCTTTGATCAACTTATACACAGTGGGACTGATGGTCAAATTAATTTCAGTGCTTTCGGCATATTTTTGGACTCCAAATAAAGATAAAGATAACTAGCTGAGAGAGAACATTTTTATCTAATAATATTTTGTTATCTAAAGAAATTTTTTTAACGCAAATGTTGTCTAGAATGTTGTAGTCTAGAAACAGTTTAATGGCATCATCAAATGACAAATTTGTTTCCAATATTTACACTGTAAAGTGTTGCATGGCTATAATAATCACTTATATTGCACTCAGTAGCGGTCTTAGGGTGTGACAAGTGGGGCAACCGCCCCAGGCCCCGCGCTTGAGAGGGGCCCCGCGCTGGGAGATTTTATTGTCACCAACTTCGAAAACTAAATGAGTGATTATAAACAAGGACTTGTTACTCAAGCAAAAATAACACCACGACTTCGACCAGTGCAGATCAATAACGAATCACTATTGAACATGCACGATACTTCTGAATGAAATTTCAAGACTCCAGGTATTACTGTGAGGACTTTGTAATGATTACTATTTTAGTGTCAATTATAATACCATTTTATGTTTAAAATTAAGTTGCTAGTGCAATGATTATTTTCCTTTGTGTATATTAAATGGCCCAAACATAATCGTTTGCCGTGGAATTATATAAAATATTAAAACAAACTTAAGAAAGTTGTGTTTTTCTTTTTTTCTGTAATAGACTCTTTAATAAACTCCTCTAAATAGCATCCATTCAAACAATTTATTAATTCTCAATTCTTCATTAACTTACAATTCTTGACAATTCAGTGAAGTAATAAAAACAACAAACCAATGTTTCTTGGTTACACTGTAGTTATACTGTTACAACGTTAGTTTGTTACCACTTTGCGCAGATACAATCTTGTACTAATATAACTTAATACTGATACTGGTCTGGTGTGAATGTACTTTTTTTATAGTTATAATGTTTTGTTTGGTGTTATGCACAAATCGTAAGACAAATTTTTTTTACGTACAACAAAGATTAGTATTATTATTATTAAAAACAATCTTTTATTCCAAAAGCAAGACATATGAAGTTTGATTGAACACATTAATTTGGCAGCATCTGAAACATAGCATTATGAAATAGAAAAAGACAACATTCATGCTTTATACATTTTCTGCTTACAACAATCGAGTTAGATTAGTGTCATTTAGATGTAATTAGTTATAATTAAATCTTTTTTTTGCCAATGACGATTCCTGGTTTATTTATATCGCTAGTGTTTCGGTCACTGGTACATATTTGATTTTATTTATCGTTAAATTTTTCAAATTGGCCTAAATAAATCCCTTTTCTATAAAAATCAAGAAATTTGCAATTTTAATAATATGTGATATAGTTATTTTATTTCAAAGAGTCGAAATGTTAGTTAAACATTTTTTTTTACCCAATGAAGTTGTCCTCTTAATGAAAATCACTTATTCGCTATACAGATTTGTAATTCCAGGAGGATATTTTTTTGATGGTTTCACTCGTCCGATCGGACTTGGTCCACTGCAATTGAATTCACCCTCCTTACAAGTTCCACTATGTACATGAGGATCCCATCCAATGTAATCAAGACAGAGAACTGGGGCTCCGCTGCTTCCTTTGCAAGTGCTCGTTGTATAGATCAATTTATTATTGAAACAGTGTTGTCCAACCTGTTCAACAGTTACGCATTCACCTTCTTAGAACAGCCATGCGGATGTGAAATTATTATTGTAAGCCCAAAAGGGTTATATCTACCAGTCCATATTTTAAACACTTTCTCTAAATTTTGATTATAATTTTTCATGATTTCGAAAAGTTGATCGCCTAGTGACATATTACATACCGATAAATTGAGTTTACAATAGTCTCTTTCAATATTGGCATCTATCACAGTGGCACCTGTTAGAGTTACTACTGGGCTGTCATCAGTGTCAAAAAAAAATCTGAAATGCATACTCTTCGCCTCGATGTCATCAAAAACAACATGGGTAGCTGTCAACACTTGAATCTCCCACCAATCTTTTTGAGGAAAGTGTGATTCTTTACAACTCTGGCATTGGCATGACGTGTAGCCTTTATAATGTTTGGTTTTCGAGTCACTGTAGCCGTTCCTGTAATTGACTAAGTTCATGACTCTACCAGTACCAGTTCTTTGTGTTCTACTTTCACTAGGGTCACTAAAAGGATAAGCCTCCTGTTTGTTTGGCCAAAACTTTGGTCTTTTAAAACTTGTCTCAGTGACACATAATCTGACTGTCAGTCCTGCCAAATCTTTGATTAGTTGGTACAAATAAGGGTCTGTATAGGGTTCTGGCAGATGACAAATGTCAAACGATGAAACGTCTATAAATGTTGAATGACCTGGATTTTTATCACACTTTTCAAAATGGCAGTAAAGGTTAGCCTCTTCACCTTCAAATACTTGGGTCTCCTCTGAACCTGTACAGTTAAAAAAAAAATACGTAAATAAAAAATATGTAAATTTTATTGACCAAATTTTGGTTTAACACATGTAATAAATAATTCAAACTCTTAGACCCAGACTAAATACAAACAAATCAGTAAAATTAAACTCTAAGACTTATACTAGTGCTAAAATTAATCAATTATGTCTTTCTAATTTATATTTCATTAAACTAAAAGTAAACGATTCTATAGCATTTGTGAGTGTGAACCATTTAGATTGATAGGCCACTCATAATTATATATATCTTAGTTTTAGTTTTGGTAGAACTAAGAATTGAATTAATTGTCCGATCATGTTTTAGATTTAGTTTTGTTTAGTGAAGGAAATAATGACAGCTTCAACATCAACAACAGCCAAGATATGTTGAAAGTTCACAGTGAAAAAACATGAGAATAAAGGAGGAATGTAAAAGACCATATTAAAGTACAGAATGACAGCAACTAAGAAAAAGGTTCCACTTTAATAGTATGCTAATTTACACGTAATACGATGGCAATATGTTACAGTTGAATGTCATGGGAGATGTGTTAATGTTCAGATGTCTTACAATTAAATCTATTACGCAGAGTCCAAGATTTGTTTGAACAATGTATTCCATTACTCTTCAATATATATATTGACATTAAACTTCTTTGAAAATCAAAGTTATTTAAATCAACTTCAATATTTCTACATCATTGTCATCATCATTCATTAACTATTGTCGTAGGGGTGTTATGCAAGTTCTCTTAACCGCATCACTCCACCTTTCCAGTGAGCAGCTTTTCTCAGCATTATATCATAAGAGGCGCGGTGACTGAGCGGTAAATCGCTTGGCTTCCAAACCGGAGGTCCAGGGATCGAATCCTTGTGAAAACTGGGATTTTTAATTTCGGGATCTTTGGGTTTTAATGGATACCTTATATTAATTTGGGGAAAATGAAAAACAAGCTTTTATTAATCCTCCATTTCTTGCTACGTAATTTGCTTTTTTTGCCCGGAATATCACAATGATTTTGAATTAAACTTAAGATATTACAGCTTCCAAAGTTTTAACATAGATATTGATCCACATTTCTAGAGCGCTCTGTGTGAACTAAAAAGCGATCCACTCTGGCAACTTATCTCTAGCTTTTGTTTTACAACTCTTGTTCTCTATTTCTCTATGAGCTTAGCTTTAAAGATACAAGACGTTTCTTAGTTTTTACATTTACTCATCTCCAAGTGCAACGCAATTTAAAGCACTTAGTTACAAAATTGAGACTGTGGTGGTTGATTGGTAACGCGCTTGGCTTCAAGCCGAGGATTTCAAGTTTAAATGCCGATGAAGACTGGAATTACGAACTTTTGAATTTTCAGACGCACCTGAGTAAACCCATCTCTTGACAAAACGTAAGTGGGGTTGGTGACCACATCATGCCCTTAACAGACATTTCTATTTACATAATCTGTCTTATCGATAACTATGTCTAAAAAAAATAACTTTTACATAATTAATATATTTTCCCAAGCAAGCAATGTTTTATGCAAATTGGAACTAAGTGTCTGAATGCGAGTTAAATTAAAACATCTGCTGACCGAGAAAAGTGGAGGAATTTGATTACGCGAACTGTCACCGCACTCCTACGACGAAAGTCTAGGGACTAATGAAATGAGAGAGCAAACATTATTTTTATCGTTGCGAGATCAATATCTTTAGGGTTTAGATTAATAGTTCATATATTTTAGTCAACTAGTGGTGTGAAAAAAATGAATTTCGCCCCCTCTAGGTATCACTCGGGCTTAGGCATTTAATTAATTTATTTTATTACACTATCTTTATTCTCTTAACTTAGCCCATATGGCTGTATAAAGCACTATTACCACCCATCCGACCCCCAATCTCACTAGGCATCGATGTCACATTGTATTTTCTTAAGCTGACACGTGTCTCGCCAGTCTATCGACAAGAGTAAACACACCTCTAACTATCTTGACCGGACATCCTGCCGCCCCCCCCCTTTCGGGGGACGGGTCACTTCAAAGGGACCATTTCAACTCGACAACAATGGCTATCTCGATCGTCTCGCGCGTCTAATCTCTTTGTATAGAGTATAGACAAGCCCTCCTCGTCGTCTAAACTCACTGGAGACGCGAGACGGCCCATATTTGCGGGTCAATCAAATCTTATCGATACACAGGAAAAACGCGGCAATGTCAAGCGGAAATCCTTTGTCTTAAGCTCTTCAGACAAACTACCATATTTGACATGATGTCCCTCCCTCTTGCTCCACCTCTCATCCATCTCTATATGGACAAAATTTAGCAAATCGTTTCATTTTCTTTCTGAGGAGCTGGGAGGAAAGATACAAATCTCTGTTTGAGCTTTACGTTTATTTACTTCAATATTCCTTACTTTTGGATTTGGTGCTTTTATCTTTAGGCAACTCCTACTGGAAGCCCTATGTTCGTAACGCTGTTACCAGTCTGCTGACACCAGATCTGAAGATACCAGCCTTACCTACTACACATAAGAGTCCGATTAACAATCTACGTATCGTTGGATTGCCCCGTGCACTAGGATCAATCACGCCAGCTCACCCGCAGACAACGTCAGCATCAGCCATACCAGTCTCACCAGAGCAGCATAGGACTTAAAGCTAAGCAACCAGTCTAATGACATTCAGACCACTTGGTTCTCATATCTTATGGTGATAGTGTCATTTTATGTAAATAGTTAGGCCCCATCCTAACACTGTACAGCATTTTAGCTTTACTTATTTTCTCTATGTAAATAAACTGTACATATATTTTACGTAACAGTATTTGGTAGACCACTTCACATATCTTGGTAGCATAGTGTCAAATGACGCCTCACTTTCAAGGGAAGTTGATAACCGTCTGGCCAGGGCCAGTAACGCTTTTGGACGCCTACAGGCGAGAGTTTGGATGAACAAATCACTTCGCCTACCTACAAAAATAAATGTCTACCAGGCGGTGGTTCTCTCAACCCTTCTATATGGCTCTGAGATATGGACACTATATAGAAAACAGCTAAGACTCCTTGAGCGCTTTCACCAGAGATGCTTGCGCTCCATCATGGACATACGATGGCAAGACCGCACTACAAACAGCGATGTCCTTGCGAACGCCGGTATGGACAGTATAGAGGGACTTCTTATGATCCGACATCTACGCTGGGCAGGGCACGTATCCCGAATGGGAGACGAACGTATGCCAAAGGCAGTCTTTTTTGGTGATCTAAAACGGTTAGGCGCCCCACGGAAACGCTTCAAAGACCAGCTTAGGCGTCAACTTTCCTTGGCTGACATAGAGGAGAGCACCTGGCTGCATGCGGCTTCGGAACGAGACAGCTGGAGGTCACTCACAAAGGCCGCGGGATACACATTTGAGACCAAAAGAAAATCTGCCGCCGAGGACAAACGCAGACGACGAAAGGAAAATCTAAACTGACCACCTGCGGACAATGGTTTTGCTTGCCCTGGATGTGGCAAAATATGTAGGTCACAGCTGGGACTGCACAGCCACGGGAAACACTGTATTCCTCACTAATCTTCGGACTCGAAGACAAGCCTATTATTATTTATTATTATTTGTTGCCTGCAGTCATAACACTGTGCCTGTAAGTCTATGTGCAAGTTGAGGTCCTCACAATCTTAAAACCCCATAGACACCTAAACGACCACCATCTTTAACCTACTTGTCACAAGTGGAACAGTCAACTATAAAAAAAAACTTACCCCCAAATCCGCTGTATAAATTCGTTGAATCCATATAACAGAATGATATCTGAAATTTAAAAAAAAAGAAGGAAAAAAATTGTAATAAACAACAATAATGTGTTATTCGATGAACGCTTTTAAAAAAGCTTCTTTTTAAATTTGATGCAAACTTGAAATAATAACCGTATACCAAAATATTCTTGATGACAACTATGATAAAATATCTAAAACTCGCGCTGCCACTGCCACCATAAATGTCTAGGACATCTTTCTCTGTTGAAGAAACAACTTTCTATATTAATCTGTATTGCGTACCCAAAGTTGATCTGACTTCAAAGTTGATCTGACTTCAAAGTTGATCTGACTCGACAACTGGCGGACCTCTTTATTCTCGCGTCAACTCCATTCAACCAATCCTCTGACTGAAGTTACTGAACCACCCACAAAATTACTGTTTTGTTCAAATCTTTTATATATTTTGGACGTTTCTCAAGAATCGAAGATGATTGCATACTAGCCCAAACTTTCCAAAGGACGGCAGAAAATGGTGGCTGGCAGGATTCAAACCCGGGACAAATCTAAAACAGTTTTTAAACTGCCCAGGTTTAGCCTGGACAGGAAGTGAAGACACGCGTGGATGGCTACGGTAAGTGGGTTTCAGTGAGCTAAATCAGGAATTGCTCATTATAAAACAGTTTGACTTTTAAGTTTGTTTGTTGTAGATTAGCCTACTAGTATGAGGCCTACTACACAGAAAATGGAAACCTAAAGATTTCTTTAAATAAAAAATCCTTTTTTTATAGGATGCTTAAAGGATGCTTAAAGGATGTCAAGAATTTATTCAAATGAATGTGCCATTAAAATCGTTTCACATGCTTCGTATGTTCCTTAAAATAATTTACTTCTTTGTCCAAATCACGACGGTTGTATGGGAGCAGACAATGTATGAACCGAGAACCATTAAGACGACCAAACGGCAGTCCAGCGAGTAAACCGCAAGACAAGGCAGACAATCCAGCCATCCATTTAGAGATTATACACTAAATGGATGGCTATATACACATCTACATGTGTAATTTGATAAGCTTTCTGGAGATACATCACAGTTGAATAGAGAAGTCTTGGTAATAAGAAAACACGCGTTCAGGTTACCAGTATGTTCAGATTTCTTATCTTTCAATGATACAATTAAATAAAACGAGATTTAAAAAGAGCTAAAACATTAACATGATTCTTATAACTTTTATTATGAAAAACGTAAATAACTTTAAAATTATATCCGTAAACTGACGTTGAACCTGTTTTTGGTAGGTATTTTATCTATACCCCGGGATAACTTTTCATCCTATTTTGTCTTATAGTTACAGTTTGAGTAAAAAAAAAAAGGTTTAGGTTAAAACAGAATGATTTGCAAAAGTTTTTAGGTTATTGTAATTTTACCTTGGTTAAGATTTATTTCTTTATTTTAAATGGAAAAAAATTTATATTAATAGCCTAGTGTCAAAAAGATTTATTTCAAATTATGTTTTATTGACTTTTCTTCTTTATCATTTCGATGCACACCTTGTTATTGCAGTCTTTCCTAAACTGTTTTCCTTGGATTAGTCCTGAATAGGTGTCTCACGAACTACTTAAACAATTAACAAGTAGGCCAACACGTGAATTAATGTCTCGAGAAAAAAAAGCAATGTGTTCCACTAAATACTTCCGTTAAGAAAAAGTTTGGAAAACATTGACTTACAGTACTGTTTTTTTCAAATTGTGAGATTCTTCGGTGTTGATTATAGTTGATTATACGTTTACCACTTTCTAAATTGGTGAGAATTTTATTTCATCTATTATTCGACAAAGCATGGATTTTATCAGAAAAAACAACAACAATTCTTCACATGTCTATTTCTATAAATAAATCCATGTAATTTTTAAAGTAGTCAAACGGGTTTTTCCTATATTACAAAAAATGTTTTTTTCCAATTATCCCTTGGCGGGAACAAGTTCGAAATTACTCCGCTTCGCGCCTTGTCTCATTTTATCGTTTATCACTCAAACTTGCGTACCTTGTAAATATAGGCCTTCTGTACTTATGGCATTGACACTCAACGCTCTCGAAGCTAGACATTTAATTATTCTGACAGGAATTGAATTTTTTTTTTTTTTTTTTTTGCAAAAGAGGAACTCAAAATAAATCTATAAAACGTCTCGTCAATAGTTGTAGCTTTAATGCGCTTAAGGGAAATATTAATAATGTTGTACTGCCTGGTATCATAAATAGATCTAAATGTAGGCCTATAACTAGCGTAAAACAGATTTAGATTTTTTTAAAGTGGATAGAAGACAAGGTTATTGCTTTTTTATTTTTCATCCAAGAGTCTACAAATGTAAGCCCTAAGCCTATTTAAAATATAACTTGAGCTAAGACCCAATGTGAACAGCTGGGTACTTCTGTCCGCTTCAGAAAACTTTGTTGATCACGTTTCATTCAGTGTTTTGTATCCAACAGTTGACTAAATATCCATAATCCATATACTGATGATAAAGAAACGTAACGCTATTATCTGATCCGATTTACATTGTCTCTTGTTCAATTAAAATTTGGGCTATGGAACACATTCTGCAACCAAGCGGTATAATTAATATGTGTATTTAATTTCAAATTAGCTAAAGGGTGTTAACATACACATAAAAACGTTACATACACAGTCACGGGTAAGGCACATTAGCTAAGACAGTAGGCCTAATCCTAATATTTCATTAATCGTATGATGTAGCTACTCCCATTTTAAAAGGCCAAATAGTATATCTATATAAATTTTGTTTACATAGCTTACCTTCCTTTTTTAACAATGATTTTCAACACAATCTTTAAATAGACGTATCGGGGAGTGATCTAGGCCTAATTGTCTACAACTACCCAGTGCAAAGAAAATAATGTAGATCTGTTTAGCTTTTAAATGATTATATTGTCGAGAATGAGGCTATAGCCTTGACAATTGTAAATAAAATAATAACTTGTATTGCTTCCCAGGCAATGGAATTTTCCGCTGATTTAGTAGGTTAATGGTATTTAAACCTTCAACATGCATGTATAAGCCAACATTTTGGTTTTGAAATAATTGAGATATGGTATTGGAATTTTCCGCTGTTTTAGTAGGCCAATGGTTTTTAATCCTTGGATGTACATATGTAGGCCAACATTTATTTATTTAGAAATCTATTTCTAAATGGCATTGGAATTTTCCGTTGATTTAGTAGGTCAGTGGCTTTTAATCCTTGGATGTACATATGTAGGTCAACATTGGCAATGGAATTTTCCGCTGATTTAGTAGGCCAGTGCTATGCAATCCTTGGATGTGCATATATAGACCAGCCTTTATATATTTTTTAAAACTTGAGAAATGGCAATGGAATTTTTCCGTTGATTTAGTAGGTTAGTGGTTTTTAATCCTTGGATGTACATATGTAGGTCAACATTTATTTTATTTAGAAATAAATGATACATGACAATGGAATTTCGCCGCTGATTTATTAGGTTAGTGCGATTCACTCCTTGAATGTGCATCATTGGCTAAGCCAGGTATTTTTTTTTCGAAGCTACGGATTTTGGGGGAAACCTGCCATATATATGTATTATATAGCGCTACTTTCATGCTCTTTCAATCTCTTTTATAGTCAGGGGTATCTGTAAGAAGGTTTTCTAAGCTGCCATTAGGCAGCTCTGTAAACACAAATCTTATATATATATATATATATGTGTGTGTGTCCTTGCAAGCTAATGGGTCTGTTTTGTGAGCTCCCCGAATGGGATCCATGGAAAATCCCCTGCGCCAAGCACTATTTCCCGAATCTAAAACCAAAAAATGCATATTCTGTGGTGTCTACTGTGCATGTGTGCTATTTATAAAAATTGTGATAAAAAAAACAATAATGCTATTTACTTCACTTTATTAAAGGTTATTAAAGCCGGAAGAGGTAATGGTTTTAAGCCCATCATTACCTATAAAATGTTTCAATGGCACGCGTCTCAAATAGCCTCTGATAACCAGTCCAACTTCTAATCTTCACTACTGAGCCTGGCGGAACCGTCACCATCGGGGCAAAGGCGAGCAACTGGCGCCCTAACCTAACCAGTAAGCTTCGGGCAGGAGGGACATCGTTAGCCTCAGTAAGCCATCCATCTATGAGAAGGAAAACTCTGAATCCAAACATTCGCCACCTTGCGGCTAAACAAAATACGGGAAAGACTTCGGGAGACAACCCTGAGGAGAAATCAGGAGCTGATTACCCTTAAGCACATTGTGACTCACTGTGCTACAATCTTTCAGAGCGGCGGTGCTACTGATCCCAAATTGTATTGGATTTTCCGTTCCTTTGGTCACTGCTTGGAGAGGGAGAACTGCTATGTGAGCGACATTGTTCCGGCCATAAACAATGCTCAGGCTTTTACTTCGCTTATTCAAAGCTCTAAAGCAAAAACTTGAGAGAACACTCCAACGTTACGGGAGAGTCTCTCCAAAATAGGATCCACATTATGGAGCCCAGTGACTGGTAGAAATGTGTAATCCCTCTTGGCTACGCCCTTGGAATTTTGTGACTGTAATTTGCTTTAGATTTTATATCGAAAAGGAAAGTTTTTATAGTCAAAATCATCTGTTGGGGAGGGTAAACTAAAAAATCTCTCGTCTTTTTTTTTTAAACTAATTCAGAAAGCCCTAAGTTACTCTCGTAAAATTTGGTGACTGTAGTTTGCTTTAGAATAATATTGAAAAAGTGGGTTTAAACCTCAAAACTATCTGTATGGGGATTTGAAACTCGAAACCATCTGGAGGGATTTTAAACTTAAGGCCCTCTGGAGGAGGGGAAATTAAACTCAAATCCTGTTGGCTACGCTCATAGAAATTTGAGTGCTTAATTTACTTTTTTTATGTTGAAGAGGTGGTTTTAGCTTCAAACCCCGCTGGAGAGTATGGGGTTTTAACTTTAAAGCCCTTTGGAGTAGGGAGGATTAAACACAAAACCTTTCTTGGCTGCACTAATAGAATCTGGTGACTGATGTATGCTTTAGTCTTAATATCAGGAGGCCGAGCCTAGCTCGGTTAAATAATTTATACTAAGAAAGGTTATATACTACTGCTACTGGTGCTACAGCCCATGGAAGGATATGGCCTGCTTTTACACATCCCTCCATTCAGATATCTCCTGGGCTTTCTTCACCACGCCCTAACGGTAACCCCAAGTTTTTTTTACTGAGGTTTATAGTTAAATCAAAAGTGGCTGCAGCGTACGCAACTCGTTGACCGCTAGCTAGGTATCTTGTTTAGTGTGAGAAAGTAAGGCGTAGAGCAGCTGTGTAATCACCATTTCCTTTGTTTTGGTACGGGACATTAGACACTGAAGCATGAACACATGGTCATAATTTTACCAGCAAAATAATTATAATTATATTATATCCTATACTCTTAAGCGAGCAATTCTTGTATATATATATAATATCAGGTGGCCGAGCCTTGCTCGGTTAAATAATTTATACTAAGAAAGGTAATATACTACTGCTACTGGTGCTACAGCCCATGGAAAGATATGGCCTGCTCTTACACATCCCTCCATTCATATATCTCCTGGGCCTTTCGTCACCACGCCCTAACGGTAACCCCAAGTTT
>JADKLZ010000166.1:16291690-16301797 GCA_021533235.1 Biomphalaria straminea | reverse complement strand
CCCCCCCTTCTCTCCTCTGCGACACGTCACAAAATTTAAAAAAAATATTTCAAATTATTGCCAAGAGAAAAATTTAAATAATCAAAATTAAAAAAAAAAAAAAGAAAATTTCTTATCATTCATGCTTACTTTAACTTCTGTGTGTTGCTTAGTCAATTCATCAGCAGAATTGAGGAGGATTCGTGAAAATTATAATAATTTTCGAGCGATGAAAAATGACGTGTCAACTCTTCAAAAGTCCGCGATGGAAAAAAACGATATTCGCGAGAATTTTGGCGAAGTCGGCAAAATGAAGCGAAATGAGCAGAATAATTTAAAATCGGAAAAAATTGTTACAGAAAATATAGCGAGAAATAATTGAAAGGTCAGCTGGATGTTTCACTCGTTAACATCTGTGTGTTGATGAATGTTCTTTGATGAATTTAAGTTCTTTAAGGCATGTCGCAGCTGATCTTTCGATAAATAAAGTCAATTTAACTTTTTTCTTCATTTGATGTTGTTTTCAGGTTAGAGATTTGAATTTTCCAAAAAAACACATTGATGTCATTATTCCGGAAATTTCAGATTCTATATTTTCAATGCTTTTTATTTAAGAATAAAACTACCTGCGAAGATCATGTTGAAATGAGTACCTAAAAAATGTTTTTATTTTTTGAAGATTTTGAAGATTGAAAAAAAAAAATTGTTTTTTGTTTTTTTCTGAATTTAATATTTGTGACGTCACAAAATCACTAACCCCCCCCCTCCCATTGTCACAAAGTGACAAATTTTCTTAACACCCTCCCCCCCTAGAGCGTGACGTCATTTACGAACGACCACTAATGGAACCTAAGGAAAAGGGCAAGATAATGAAAAGATGTAGATTTGGAGAGATTTTGTGATAGAATAAATCTATGAAATAAACACTATACAGGACGCCATATTGAACGTTCACTGTTTCCATTTAAGTAGTAAACATTACTTTGGGCTAAATAAGTTTACATTGGATACTGCAGGACTGACAAGTGAACAAAAATGTATTAAAAGGATTTATAAATAATACTTCGCTTGTCACCAAATTGCTATTCAATACTTCTGTATTCTGCACATCGGATACACCAAAAAAAATTTCTTTTTATTTGTTTGTCTCCATGTTTGAAAATTTCCAATACATTCACTGAAATCTCTTATTTTTATCGTATTTTGTCGCTTTATGCTTTGTGCACATAAAGTTACATTGTATCAAAGACAAGCTGATTAATCATAAAACAAACAAAATGAAATCCACATGAACAATTCATGAAAATTTAATCCAAATATTAAAAATAAAGAATTTATTTGACTTCAAGTGTTGTTAATTTTTATTTGTTTTATTTTGAATTCTATAAGCTAGAACGTCTCAATGTTAAAAATAAAAGCGTTCTGTTTCCACACTTTCCTAAATCTCAATGTTTAAAATAAATCTTTCAAGTTAAATTTTGTTTACATTTTGTTTACATTTTATGAATTTTGCAATGTGTGGACGAATGGCAGAAACCGCTTGGTTTCCTATCAAGAGGGTTTGATTTTGTATCTCGACTCGATTTTGATGAGCACCGGAAAGGCAACATGGAAAACTCTTTACATATGTATCTCTTTCCTATCATATGTCCACAAAAAACCAACAACATTGGAATATAGCGCAATGTGCATGTCATGAAAAATGTGCAGAGATTGACACCATAAACTAAGCAATGTCAAGGGCACTAAATAAGACCTCAATTGTGCCTACTAAATACAAATACACTGAGCTGTAATTTTATCAATTTCCAATGACCCTCATTCACCAATTGTAAATAAACACATTTAGCCACGTCATAATATTGATAAAATAATTTAAAAAAATACGTATCACGTGACTGCCTTACGTATTGCGTAATTTGTATAGAACATAAAGAGAAAATGTTGTTTGTTTACGTTTTGGTGAATGAGGTCCATTGTGTGGCGGAAGGTGATTGTCGTATTATATCGCATTTGTTTTTCAAGGAGCTTAAATTTAAGTCAAAGAGTTTATGTCTAATGCTTCCTCAATATTAGTGTTATTTTGTAAAAAAAATAAAAAATTCAAGCGCTTAGACAGTTTCCTTCTGTAGTGTTCAAAATTGCAAATTTAAAACATAACAAAAACCAGAACCCTTTCTTATAAACATAAACTATCAACATATAAAGTAAATAGGATACAACAAAAAAAGCTAGTTATATATTAATTTTCCGCCATTAATGAAAATGTCCAAACAAAAGAGATTGAAGCATATCGTTCTGAGCATGGTATAGTATGAAAAAAATGCACTAAATAAATCATTGGCGTAGCCAGGATATTTAATGGGAGGAACGGGGGATTTGGACTGATTTTTTTCCCTATACCCTATTTGTTGAGGCTTTTATTTATTATTAATTTCTTAAGTCAAACTATAACTATCCTATTATAAGTTAGCCTACGCATCTACTGTTCAAATTATTTGTCGCGATAGTTTTACTGTCAATTGTCAATGATCATTTATTTGTATGGCAAATAATATTAACCTTTGATAGCGACTTAAGCATGTATCCCTCGAGACTTTAAACTATTACTTTATTGGAAGGTATCTTATGATGTCAAAAGTCTAAACATTATGTAGGCTTCTATCTCTATGGCCACCGTCAGTCGCGAAGCGACTATGGATCATCTCATTTCCATGAGATGAATGCCTGGGCATAAGCTGTGGTCGGAACGATGTCGCCCACACATCAGTTCCCCCCTCTCCACGCAGCTGATGTATCCAAAGGAACGGCAGTGCCGATACAGTTTGGGGTCAGCAGCGTCGCAGGTTCTGCCAGAGTGTAGCACTGGGTGCTGCAAACTGCCTTAGGGTCGCCAGCTCCTGATTTTTCCTCAGGGTTGACTCCCGAAGCCTTTCCCTTGATTGGGTATAGCTGCAAGGCAGCAGAGGTTTGAATTCAGAGTTTTCCTTCTCCTAGGTGGGTAGCCAGCCATGGCTAACGAGCCCCGCCTGCCCGAAGCTTACTGGTTAAGGCGCCAGTTACTCGCCTGTGCCCCTTCTCCTGTAAGTAAGAACAGTTCCGCCGGACTCAATATCTGAGCCACACGTGAAGGCCGGGAGTTGGACTGGTTGTCAGAGGCTATTTGAGACGCATGCCATTAGGAAGCATTTTATAGGTAGTGGAGTGCTTACATCCATTACCACTTCCGGCAATGACAACCTTGCGGAACCTATGTAGGCTTACTCGTTCAATATTGTGTAACTGACCAGAGGCGGGCTGGGTCTCAAAATCGGTCCTGCAGTCGCATGCTGTCCAGCTCAAAAATTGCGTACCAATATAGTCATGATCCTTGGCTTTGAGAGAGACCATTCGTTATAGAAGGCCTTACCACTGTCATGCGACGTCACTACCTGTAGGTTGTGGAAACCATTAGCTAATTGCCACATCGTACAGGCCTGTGACGTGGCAACACGCTATTGGTAAAAACTGGGCACATGTGTTCTGGCCTTCTATGACGAATGGTCTCGCTTTGAACCATGGTTGCTAGGCAACAGAGCTGTAAGTCTATCAAAATATTTTATCATTTGTAAGGTAAGGATTAACTGTGATATTCCGTAGGACTTTTATAAGGGAGTGTAATAAAATCTATTACGGGCGATCAGGGGCGTAGCTAGGGGTTCGGGGGCCCGGGGGATCGACCTCTTTGGGGGCCCCTTGCATTTTGGCATTCGATATATGACATGACATAATGTACGCAAAAAATATATAAGCCCAAGATTAAATTAGTTCAGTATATCAGTAAACTTAACCATAAAAAAATTATCATTAAGACTCTTTTAATAAATAATACCGTTGTTTATTAGCTAAATAATACACACGTGACAAATCTCAATTCATACCTCTTCACGTCGTGCATTCTGTGCAGCAAAGACATCTATAGCATCATCTACATCGATACTTTCTAGTATTTGTGACTTCACTGACATTAAAGCCATGATAAGCCTTTCTTGCGTCATTGTGCCCCTGGGATAGTTTTTGATGAATTTGAGCTTTGAGAATGACGCAAGGGAGGGGGCCTGAGTTAGCGGTATTCGGAGGAGGTTGCAAGGTTTAAGCACACGTTATTACCATATGAAGCCCGTTTCCGCAATATGTCTATTGTGGATCGTATTACTGGTTTATTGATCAAAACTGCTCGTACATCAATGACATCTTTGAACAAGCGGTTTGCCATGTATTTCATCATACAAACAGGAAAAAGTAACACAGTTTGTCATAAGCGTGTCATCATCCAACAGGTGTCTTGGTTCAAGAAGAAACCCAAAGGTATCCATTTTTTCCAGCCTTTGTAATCTGTCCTTCATCACCATTTGAAATCTGTCCAGCACTTCTGTCGGAACACGTTTGAATTGCAGTTCTATTCACAGTCCTACATTAGAACTAAACTTCTCATAAAGTCTTTTCTTTATTCTGGTTGTTTTGATTACAGGAAATCCATAGTATTCATTACCTTCTTTTGCTTTTTCGTTGGATTGGGTGATCAGTTTCGTCAGTTTCTCGTCATGTAGCTGAAAGGATGCTCGAGTATAGAAATACTCCGATAAGCATCACAGCTGCTGATGAGTAGAAGACTCAGGGACATTAATCCAACTGATCCAAAACTATTGAAACCATCGGTAACTGAAATGCGACATTACTCAACGAATGACAGATGAAAAGCAAAATGAAATACAATGCAAAAGCAAGACTACCTAAAGATTACTCTGTCAGAGAGAAAGTGAGAGTTCGTCTAGAACAAACATGGCAGAAAGTAGTTGTCATTAAAAAAAAAACATTCCTCACCCAGATCTTACATCATAAACAAACGATGGGAAAACATACAGAAGAAATCAACGTTTTTTGAACAAGGGGTTTCGATCACGATATCTTTGGGTACTATGATACCGATGAAGGCAAAGAACAGTAAACTGTTAGAACAAACGAAACAGACAGTTATAGACCAACGTCTAGAGAACCTGTTGTGCCAGGCAAGACAACCAGAAGTGGTCGAATTGTTAAAGTTCCTAATAGATATCAGTTTAAGAACTTTAGTAGGAAGGATGTGATAATAACTTGAAAAGGAAGGATCTCTGGGGTTAATTTGGAAAAAAAGTTGAACAATTCAATATTGCTTTTGGATTTATGCCCAACAGACGTATTCGCTAGCCAAACAGACGGCCACTCATTGTGGCTGCGTTATCATAGGTTTAACCAATGCATCACGCTGTTTGTAGCCCCACCCTGGTCAACCCGAATAATTGACAATTCTAGCATTATTAAGAATAATAATTATTAAGAATACGCTGTATATCATACAGTTTTATTCGTGGCCAGTAGCGTCCTTAGGGAGTGGCAAGTGGCGCATGAGGGGGGCCCCGCGATCGGAGATTTTATTGTCACAAACTTGATCACCACATATTTTCCTAATACAATCCGATTGGGTGTCGATGTTTTGCATACGAAATAAAATATATGGATTGGTTGCTTCCGTCTATTTGTTTTTTTCCCAATAGGCTCTGGCCATGGGAGTATTTTTAAACTTTTTTTTAAAGTTGAAAGAATTTTCTTTATGAAGAACAATTACAATACAGTATATATAGCACTTAGCGCGGCCAGTAGTTAGCCAACAAAGACTACGCAATGTTCTATGTTTTGTAACAAAAAGGAAGGCCAACAGCGTTAAGGCAGACATACTGTCTTGTTATTGTTACAGCGTTAGAGACGGATTAGCAGGTCAGCGTGATGTGGTAAGTATATATAGTTTATCCTTACGGGGCCCCGCACATGACACACGCACAGGGTCCCGCGCACTGCTAAGGACGCCCCTGTTCGTGGCAACAAAGAGAGTAATATTCTTAGTTTTTGCTACAAGCACATTTGATCTCTTTTGAAAGTAAAATAAATCGGCAACAAATCTATTGAAGATTTACATTTTAAAATGTAAAACTAACTTTAACTTTTCTCTTTCGGAAAAATATTGTAAAACGTACTGGTACTTGACACTATTTGTTAATCAAATATATTAATTTATGTATTTACAAACAAATTTTGGACACCCTCTGGGGTCCCCCTAAGTGGGGCCCGGGGGGATTTTCAAAATCGCCACCTCCCTCCCCCCCCTACGTTACGCCAGTGCGGGCGATTCTAACGCTGAAAGCAACCCCATCAACCAATGGGTGCGATCCGAATGGTCAGTCCGCCCTTGTAAGGAGTGTGTGTGTATGTTTCCAAGGTAACGACTAGAAAAGTGAAGCATTTTTGGTGGTGAAGACTGATGAAACATGAGCGGGTCTGTCATTACTTATGTTAATATAAATCACGTGGTTATTGGTGATGGGACGAATCAGAAATGAGAGAAAAATAACGTATTTTTGTAGTGAGCTATATTCTATTCTTATTTTCAATTGAAAAAAACAACATCTTGGTATATTTGTTAATTAAATTTACATTACATTTTTAGTTAAGAAGCTTGTTCAAGTTTATTTATAGTAAACGCCTACAATTTGGTTGTACTTGCTGTCATTAGTAACTGCCTAAATTAGGAGAACATTTTCCTTAGAATATTCTTAATATAATTAAAAGATTTAAATTGGCTGGGTTATACATTTCGATTTCTTAGAAATTGACACCAACTGTTAAAATGTGATGGGTGGATATTGTTATTCTCTCAACAAAGTTGAATTAACGTTTTATTTATCGTCGATCATAGCTTGTTTGTTTAAGTCATAATGGACCTACCAAACATTTGTTACTGCCCAAGCTCGCTGTATGAAATCGCTCTAATAATAGTATGGAAATATATTTTAGGCGGATCAGGCGACTGAATGGTATCAAGTTTGTGTATTTGATGTGAAAAAAAGCATTCTTCATTTAAAGATATTGGGACCTCCGAATAGAAAAATATCAACTAACGCGCATAAAACATATGAACACAAATCAAGAAAATAATTACTCTAACACGCACTCTACCAGAAAAATGCACATACTCCAATGATACACATACACACTCATATATAGTCATTTATTCAGGAACGAAATATAAATGTTATTATAAAAGTCATTTTAATTTAATTCGTCTGTTATTTGCTTGATATATATATATATATATTTATATATATATATATATATATATATATACATATATCTTTTTATAACAAGGACGCCTGTATGTATTTCCTTCTCTCTTTAAACTTCAAAACAATCAATGTATTTACAGTACGAATTAGACTTTGAAAGATGCTGTAAATCATCTCATATTCAGAATTTACTTACTACATTCTTATAAGTCTTGTAATGAAACACATTTAGCGGTAAACGTGGAACATTTATCTTTTCATTAAGAACTTGTTCAATGATTCGAAGCTGAAAAAAATGTTGTCAACATTGGCGATTTTTCTTGTGATCACACGTATGTACGATATAAGAATAGACTAGCTTTGACACATTTTAAATTCTTTTTTTTTTTTAGAAGTAGAATAACATAAAAATAAATTGAAAACAAGCAGAAAAAAAAACATTTTTTTAAATTATGAGGTAAAAATTTATTTTAACATTTTTATGTCCAAAATTTATATTAAACGTTATATCAATTTCTCAACAAGTATATTATATTCTCACGTTTTATATTTACTATTCTGTTAGATGGCGAGGCACGGTGGCTGAGCGGTAAAGCGCTTGGTTTCTGAACCGAGGGTCCCTTGTTCGAATCCTGGTGAAGACTGGGATTTTTATTTCGGGATCCTTGGGCTCCTCTGAGTCCATCCAGCTCTAATGGGTACCTGATATTAGTTGGGGAAAAGTAAAGGCGGTTGGTCGTTGTGCTGGCCACATGACCCGCTCGTTAACCGTAGGCCACAGAATCAGATGACTTTTATATCATCTTCCCTATAGGGTACAAGGTCTGAAAGGGAAACTTTACTTTTTTTACTTTACTATTCTGTTAGATGTGTGTTAGTAGCGTTGAAGAAAAATTTTGCCAAAAAAAAAATCCTATGCATGACATTCAATTCAATGTTAGTCAAGATAAGAGATAAACGTGTATTTTTTTTCAGCTGTGTGTATGTCACAGACTACCGCTGATCTGCCATTTGTAAACCCACTGGAGCCTCTAAAGTGCTATCACTGTGATGAAATAAATGGCCCCAAATTTCCAGATTGTCTCTCTACAAACATCTCATGTCACAAAGATGAGGTTACAAAAAAGATTTCCATTATTTTTTTAATTGTAAAATGTATTCGCTGTTTCAAATTTCATGTCTTTTTTTGCAGCGATTCATGAAAGAGAAAACAACGTCATTAATTTTGTGTGGTCTGTCTGTCCTTTCGTTCATCACGTTTAGATTTCAAAAACTAGAAAAGCTAGTCAAAATGCAAATTCACTATACTTAGTAGCGTAAAACGGCTATTTTTTTTTTATTTTCTAAAAGCAAACCTTTTTCTAAAGAATATACCATCTTTAGAACAATAAAAAAGGTATATTTTTAATTGCTTAGGAGAATGTATGCGTGTTAACATGGGCTAATTAGATTCTGATTTAACAATAAGTAAAAACCATGGCAGGTTTGTAATACGGGGTGAATGGTTACAGAAGTCTGAGGTGAGAGACAGAAGAATATGTGTTTATTGGGCACGAAATGATTATAAACACCAAATGTTGGCATCAATGTTCATAGTTTTTCATATTGGTGCTGAAAAGATCCAAACCTTCATTAATTATTTGTATAAAACTAAAAAAAAAACACTCAAATTCTCATTGTAACTTTTCCTAAACTTCTGGTTTAAATATTTTGTAAGTTTTGCCCATCTACATATATAATTCTCAAAGTCGACAAAGTTCAAAAGTTCAGTCAACAAGCAAAAACAAGCAACATCCCATTGCGCAGCATGGTGTGAATGGAAAATGGTGTATCCAAATCTGCACTATATTCATTCACAAAATAGCATAGCATGCTGCGCTACGCTATTTTGTGAATGAAAGTGGTGTATATAATTCTCATCTTCTCAATCTATATATATAATTCTCAAAGTAAAAGGTCAAACAACAAGGAAAGTTCTAACAACAAGTAAATGGGAAGATCCCATGGCGCAGCACGGTGTGACTGGAAAATGGTGTATCCAAATCCGCACTATTTTGTGAATGAAAGTGGTGTATATAATTCTCTTCTTCTCAATTTGTCATAATATTAAAAGTATTTCCAGATTATTGTGTCGTAAGACTCTTGAAACTAGAACGACAATACACAGATAGAGTCTACTCTCAGGTTTCACTTTACGTTTTTTACTTTACAATTTATCAAATTTTGTTACAACAATAAATCTTTTTTTAGTTTCTCTTTTTTTACAATTCAACCTGTTATTAATTTTGAATGTATGGATAAGGTTAGTAATTATTATTTTTAAAAATCTAAGTGTATAAAATCTAATTGAATATATGGAGATCCTGTGGCTGAGGGGTAAAGCATTTGGAACTGGAATTCCCGTGATCGAATCCTGGTGAAGACTATAAGTGGACCACTTTGATTTTTTTTGTGTTTTACACAAACTGTCTTTGTACCTTGTTGTTTTTATGTTTGTTTTTTGTTGTTTTTTTTTGTTATAAAAACAACCACTGTAGGGTACATCAGTTAGATGTGTGATTTTCCGTGCTATTTATCAAAAGGTCTCGAGTTCGAATCTCGACTGAGTTCGCCAAAAGGCATCATTCACCAACACAGGGCTACCAAAGATATTGAACCAGAGGACACTAAGAAATTTTTTTTTAGCAAAAGCGAAAATAAAAATGTGTTTTACATGCAAAAATAGAATATTCAAATCGAAACAGGAAGTAAATGTTACGAGAGCTGAGCAGTGATAGTTTCCATACGAGGAAAGTGTTTTCGATGTATTGGAAGTTTTGTACTTGCATATATATCTTATCTACTTTTAAAGGGGGTGGGTTGTTTGTAGTGCCTGTTACTTACTCTTTTTAGTACATACTTAATGAGTGATTAATTAATTATTAATTAATTTCAAAATGGTTTAGTTTTTTATTTGAAAAATCTACAAAACATTGTGAAATAGGTTTTTTAA
>JADKLZ010000166.1:16269750-16291590 GCA_021533235.1 Biomphalaria straminea | reverse complement strand
ATATATATATATATATATATATATATATATATATATTAACTAATTATTTAATCGATTATTCGTAATTAATTTATTTTGTTGTATATCGAGCTACAACATAAAATGGAGATAGTTCGACGCAAAATTTTTTTTACGTACAATACACTATAAAACCTTCTATTTTCATTAGTACTTGAATAGCCCGGTGACAACACGTCGGCCTTTAATCATGGAGATTCGAGCTTGAATTGAGACTCAAACAACTTTCTACTTTTTTAAAATTGCTTTTATTAAGGTCCCACGTAAACCTTCTTCCATATACCCCCATAAGTGGTCCATAAGTCAGTGAACCATTGCGAAATAGGCATGCTATAAGCATGAAAGTTGCCCTAAACAAAAACAATTAATAAAAATATTTCCAATCTTACAACCTTGTTATTGTTAGTCTACATCTATTCAAAATATATTAATTATCAAAATAAATGATCCCATTTCATAATGTATACCCTTGTTTAACTTTTTTTTCAATAGGTTTGCTCCATACGCTACACTTCCATAGAATCCGAAACGAGAATAGAATGTCAGAATAAGATTGTAAGTAAACAAATTGAATTTAGACAGACGAAGACAGACAAAAAAAAAACAACAACAGAAAAACATACAGATAAATATGCGATATGAAACTTTACCGTATGGTTTTTCGTTATATAATAAGCCAAAATGATTTAAACATGAAATTACCTTTCTTTGTAAAGGTTTTAATACAAGGCAAAAAATACACACACACATGTATACCTTTGTTTTATTGTAGTGTGCAATAACGTATATAAGAATCATCTCCCTTAATTATTAGTGATGGTATCTTGGCTTCTGTAAATGTAAAAAAAAAAAAGGCACGGTAGTTGGCTTATGCAGTGGCGTAGCGAGTGCGGGTGGTGCGGGCCGCAGGGGGCATCATGTGTTGAGGGACATCAAACTGAGGATTTAATTTTACAGTAAAAAAAAACACATTATACATACATGAAATAAAATAACCTACTTTATTTCAAAAGTTAACTACAAATTTAATTTCTACTTTTTTTATCTCCTATGTTCTTTCTTAACTTAAATGAAAGCTGTAGACCAGGCTGCCCATTTTCTTTTGGGGCACAGGTTGTTACTTCTTTGCTCGATACGCTGCTTTTATATGAATCTATTGCTTGAACCTCTTGGAAATAGTTTCTTTTGGACATCGCGAACAAGTGGAAGAAGAATTGCAAAGACAAAATCTATGTAATTTCTAGGAGTTTGTGAAATCACTATCCAATTCAGATCCACTCTTAAGAGAACATGCAATCCGAATCAAGCTAATCCCAGATCAAGTATATAAATTTCCCCACAAATGCAAAGCAAACTTATTGTAACAGTGTGTGATTACGAGCCATATATTTCTTGATAATTTCCCAAATGTTAAAACTACGCTCTCTTGAATAATGACTGGGTACTAATTCTTTCTTTGACATCAACTTAATTCCTTGTCTGCTTGAACCATTCTTCAAGTTTGACAGTAATTCGGGTTGAATCGGAAATCAATTCAGTATCATATTTACGTACATTGGACTTCTTCTTCTTCTTCTACTCAGCTTTATTGCTGCTGAGCTGTGAGCTCTTTTGCAGCATGTGCCAAGGAAAAAAAGTGTGCTGTTTTTTTTTCAGTTGTTCAGCACTGCCATAGGGGGTGCTGGTTATGATGGGCTATAGTGGAAGTAGGGTCTGCCTAAGGTGGATCAGGGAGGGGCATTCAAGGAGGATATGGTTTACAGTTTCATAAGGGTGGGCGCAGTGTGTGCAAAGGGAGAGCTATGTGGAGTTTATTTTGTTTAGATGGTAATTTAATAGAGGTGTGTGTCCTGTTATTAGTTGGAAGTTTGTTGATTGCTCTTTGCGGGGGAGGAAGTTAATGCTGTCCAGTTTGTTAGGCCTAATCATTTCTTTGTACATTGCTCTGCCCGTGTTTCCTGATGCCCACTGTTTCAGCCACTCCTCTTTGTGATTGTTGACTAACATTGACCTTAGGGTGAGGTAGCTAACAGGTCTATCTGGTTGTTTCATAGATGAACCTGCCTTTGATAGCTTATCTGCCTTTTCATTTCCCATAATGCCAATGTGTCCAGGGATCCACTGTAGTGTGATATTTATATTTCAATTTGATATTGTCTGATGGATTATCACAATTAGTGTTGTCAACTCTCTTGGGCTGTTTGAGGTGCTGGTATTAAGTGCTAGCAGAGTGGTTTGGGAGTCTGTAAAGACAACAATATCTGATGGTGATTGCACTCCTTCATATAATTTGTTTTTTACTGTCTGTAGTGCAATGGTGATTGCCTCAATTTCAGCTTGGAAGTTTGAGCAGTAGTCGCCACAGGGTGAACTTATTTCAAAGTGTTTATTTTTTAGGAAGACCAGGAAGGCACCAAGACCAGCATTGATGGTGGCTTTGAAGGCTGATTCGTCGGTGTATTTATGGATAGCTGTTTTTTGGATAGCTTTCAATATTTTTAAGCGTGCCTACTTTGAGCTCCAGCGGATTAGATTCTTTTGTTAGGTAATTGTGTTTTAATAGTTGGTTGTTTATAATTGAGTCCAGGACTTATGTTTGGGAATCTGGTGATTTTTTTCTCTGTTATTGGTTAGATAGTGTTTTAGGGTTAGTTCGTCAGTAAGTTGGATCAGTGTTCTTTGCTTTTTTTTTGGTTGTTTTTCCTATTTCTCTGTGTTATTGATTTATTTGGATAGTTGTTATCACAGCTCTCTTTAGCTTTTACTTATTTATTACTCGTTTAAAAGTACCTTATGTTATGTCTAGGTGTCCCTGGGTGGGCTGTGATTTTCGAAATAACAAATAATACTTGTTAACACATAGAAACTTTAATAACTTTACTGCATCACACAACCAGCTGGACTCTTTCTCCAAAACTAACACACTTCGCGCATTTATAAAAATAGATCATACATTCAAACACACATTCATCCGTGACATCTCGTGAAAGGCCTCGGGTTGAGAGCGGTGATATATTTGGGGACACGTCTTCCTAGTGTTTTGACTAGTTTAGAAAGCATTAGGCAGAACTGTGGTTCGCCATTACGGAAAGGTCAAGGACCAAGAAGGCCGTAAAGTCGTGAAGTGTGTGCGCTCACGTGCAACGGCGGGAAAAAAAACTAAGTCAATCAACTGAAACGAAACCAGGTCAAACACAGTGACAAAGCAATTGTTATTGTTTACATTTGAGACTACACATAAGCAAGAATGGCAAAGAGATTGACCCAATTAATAGCTGCTGGTAAAGAAATGGGATTGTCGGGGACAGCTCTACAGGAGTGGGTGAAAGAAAAAGAAGACAGGGATCGTGATGAAAGAGCTAAAGAGAGAGAAGCAAAAGCTAAAGAGAAAGAAGCTGATGTTGAAATACACAAATTGAGAGTTAGAGAATTGGAGCTGAGAAAGAAGGAAGGAGAAATTATGGAAACCTAAGCTACCACATTTCAATGAAAATAGATCAAATGGATGCATATTTGGCGAGATTTGAAGTGCATGCTCAAGCTACAGATATACCTAAAACTCAATGGGGAAGTCATCTATACACGTTGTTACAGGGAAAGGCACTGCAAGCTTGTATCAACTTTTCTAAGAAAGATCTAGAAGAATACGACAAGGTGAAAGAAGTATTGATGAAAAATACAACTTGACAGATGATGGGTATCGAGAGAAGTTCCATAAAGCTAAACCAGAAAGAAACCAGCCATTTCAGGAATTTGTTGAGGACATTACTAGATACCTAATGCGTTGGGTTGAATTGTCTAATACTGAAAAGACATTCGAAGGTCTCATTGATCTGGTCATCAGGGACAAGATTCTCACATCTTGCAAACCTCAATTAGTGGCTTTTCTACATGAAAGGAAATCAAAAGATGTGCTGACAGCTGTAAAGTTGTGTCAGCAATATATTACTGCACACCCGGAGCAGACAATTCAGAGAGAGGAAGACTTGATAATTAGCAAGTTTGCATTTGGTGCTAAGACTAATAGCAACAGTGGTTTTAAACAAGAATGGAAAGAGGACCCTCTGCAGAAAAGGAATGTGGTCGAAAAAAGAAAATGTTTTAAGTGTTTAAAACCAGGACATTTAGCGGCTCAATGTAGAAACAAGAATCCACTAAGCCGAAATGAGACTACCGGCTCAAGCAGAAGTCAGGAGTTTAAACCCAGCAACAGGGGAAGAAAATCTGGACATCCGTACAATGCATCAGTTTGCATAGACTATCAACATGTTTAACATCTCCCTCATGAATCTGATCAGATCCAGATGGCTGGAGCTGTAACTTGTGTTGCTGGAAAATTAAAAATGTATCCTGAATTCGTTGGAAAGAAATCTATTTGGGTCTTGAGTGACACAGGAGCGACCACGATCGGAGTGAAGAGACTACATGTGCACCCTCACCAGTTGACAGGAAAGAAAATTCAATGTATGACATTTGAAGAATATCCCACAGCAATCATTGACATAGATACACCATTCTTAGCTGGAAAAGTTGAAGCATGTGTGTTGGAGCTGACTTGATTTCTAGGAAATGTGAATGGTATAACTGAGCCTACCATCACAGATATCTACAAGTGGCAAAGGTTAGCCATGTCAGAAGTTACAAATGCAGTGACGATATCTCAATCTGGTGTGAGAGATAACATGGGAAAATCGATCATACAGAGCCAGAGTGAACAGCCAGAGTCAGAAGTAAAATCCAGCTATGCATTGAAACAAAAGGAGGACCAAACATTGGTTAAACTTTTTGAATTAGCTGAACGGTCTACCAGCAAATTCAAAGTTAAAAATGGACTTCTGATGAGACAAGATAAAGATAAACTACAGCTAGTCATACCTGCCGCCGACAGGAACAGAATTCTAGAGTTAGGGCATAACTCACCTTTTGCGGGTCATATGGGGACGGCTCGGACAAGGAAAACAATTCTCAACAACTTTTACTGGCCAGGAATATTTAAAGATGTGAATAAATATTGTTCAGCGCGCAGCACATGTGCCAGTACAAAGCAGAGATCGTTATACCATAGTCCCATTACAGGTCACAGATCTGCAAGACAGACCATTTCAGAAAGTAGCAGTAGACATTGTGTATCCCATAAACCCTATGTCTAAAAGAGTGTACAGATACATCCTTACGATGGTGGACTTATGCACACGTTGGCCAGAGGCCGCGCCATTAAAGACAATAACTGCAGAAAATGTAACTCATGAATTGTTCAACATTTTCTCTCGCTTAGGATTCCCAGATGAAATTCTAAGTGACCAAGGGACTCAGTTTACTTCAGAGTTAACACATCAGTTCCTGAAACAATTAGGAATTCTTCAAACCTTCACAACGCCTTACAGGCCACAGAGTAATTCAGTTTGCGAGAGATGGAACGGGACTTTGAAACGATTATTAGGCAAAGTAGCACTAGACAGACCAGCAGACTGGGACACAGCAGTTCTCTTTGCTTACAGAGAAGTTCCACAAGAAAGTACAACTTTTGAATTATTGTATGGAGAATACAGCTAACGGCTGAACCTTGCGGTAGACCTTTTTCCAAACTTTTTTTTTTACTAGAGATGGCATTTTCAAATCGGGTTTGGATGGTTCTGTTTTTTAAGAATGCCCTGATCCAGCTGTACATTCTTCCATGGATGTCCATTTTTTTCATCTTCATCAATAGACCTTTTCTCCAGACTCTATGATAGGCTTGTTTTTAACATTACAATCTCACCTCCCCCATCAAAAAAAAAAAAAGAAAGTAAAAAATCACCCACAAAATTTCACACATACACCCCTGGCGCTAAGTTATACGAGGAAGTCATTGTTTTCTCGTATTGGCCTCCATATCATCACAACTCTTGGTATGCGTAGTTCATTTTGTCGGAGAATATGTCCCGCAAAGCTCATGTGACAATCTGTCACAACCTCACAAAGTGTTTGACTCCGAGTTCGGCATAGCATTTCTTAATTTGAGATCCGATCTATGTAACTGACTCCCAGCCATTTCTCAACCATTTTAGTTTAGACACATTTAGTTTTTTCTCAATTTTGGTTGATGTCTCAAATGCATATATTGCTGTTGAGATGACGATTGTTAGCGGCCCCCGAAAGGGGAAAAGACGCTATTAGTTTTGTGTGGCCTGTCTGTCTGTCTGTCCGTCTGTCTGTCTGTCCGTCCGTCCCGTTTAGTGCTCAGAAAGTAGAAGAGAAAATGAAAATCTGACATCACGATAATAATTCAAAGTTCTGATGCAACGGCTACTTTTTTTTTTTCTAAAAGCTCAAAATCTAATTTTTAAAAATATTTTATGCAAGCAGTATTTAAAGAGAAAAAACCTAATTAGTATGCAATATAAATGAAACCTAATTTAAGACAATTAATAATCTAATATATTGCAAAAGTTTTCGCACCTTTATTTGTTCCAACCTATAAGTATTTACTATCTAAGTAATTAACTCATTTAAGAGGCGTGGCAGTTTCCTTGAACATCGGCTTTACAAGGCTAACGTTGAGAGATCAAAGCACGGAAGATGTAGATCTATATTTTGACCGCTGGGGCACTAAATAAGATCTGTCGTTTATCTTTGATATAATTTTTTTTAAAATGAACTTTTAGCATCGACTTTCGTGTACTAGCACTAGCGTAAAGCCCGGACATGACATGATTCTAAACTAATTTCTTACACTTTTTAAAAAATCACATTAAAAAAAATGTTTTTTATTGCCAACATTAGAATGAAAGAAGCTTATTTTTGTGCGTTTTAACTGTTTGTTGGTCTGTCCGTCACGGTTAGATAAAAAAAAACTTAAGGCTTTTGAAAATAATATTTAACCTTTACTGTTCATTCAGAAATATTTAAAATATCTATAATAGATTGTTCCGGATGTGTATGTCTAGATCTACATTGAAATGTTATAATAAACTAAAACTAATCTTATATTTTTAAATTTAATATTGCATTCATTCTATTGATTATCATGGCTTTTTATTTTAATTTTACCTAAATTTTATCTAAATTACATCCAAATTATTAATAATAATAATTAATAAGATATATATTAAGAGTGCTAAATCAGAAGTTTAGTTTATGTACATCTACATCTCTACAGATCAATGCTGAAAGATTATTTAAAATCCCTCGTGTGACATATTGTATATATCAGGCTATTAGTTTATAACCAGATAGCATTCTGAACTGATTATATCGACGCTCCCGGGTTATGTGTCTGTTTGTTTTACATGTTTCGATTGTTTTTTCAGAGTTAAAGATAGTTTACTTCCTATTTCAAACCTTCCACAGGAGGGGATGGGAGCATGCAGTAATTGAGCCAGGGAGCAACGATAAATCCGAACTACAGTCTAGTGCGGAAACATCAAGATAAGGCAGGTTTATACCCTGCTCGCCATCCTCCGTCGTCCAGCGAGAAGTTAATTATTTTCAACTTTGAAGGAACATCCGAAACATCTTGCGAATAGGCGGATCTGACAGGAATCCGACTCCGACGGGGGCCGCCTCTGAGTTTGTGTATCACACAAACTCTCTTTGTAATCTTGTTTTAAGAAGGTATATTTTTGTCTTAAGTCCAATAACTTGGCTTGTCCAAATAGGCTGCAGCCTTTGGAAAATGCTCCCTGCCTTTACTATTCTGCACGTATGGCTGGACAGTTATAGTTCAGTTCTGCTTTGAGAAGGCTACAAAGTCTAATGATGCGCCTTTATCGTAATAATATCCAGTTTTAATATGTCAAAGGCAAACATTTGTTCGTAGCTGATACTCTCAGTAGAGACCCATCAGAGGAAAAGATTGATATCCCTGATGTTTGTGTCAATATAGTCGGACTGGAAATAACAGTGATGCTGGTGAAAGTCAGAATAGAGACAGAGAAAGAACGATGCAAACACTGATAGTCAGACAAACACAATAGTCTACCTGATTTTAAACAATATTTTTCACTAGGAGACATGTTAACATACGAAAACGGACTCTTGTTGAAAGGAGAACAAAGAATCATACCGATATCAATTCCCAATGAAATATGACAAAAACTCCATGCAGCACATCTGGAAGTAGACTTGATGACAAGGAGAGGAAAAGAAACAGTTTTCTGGCCTGGATTATCAGTAAGAATAAAGAAATTATCCAACTCATGTTACATTTGTCAGAAAACAAACCAGCGAATCAGAGAGAAGAGTTAATACAGCACGACAGGGGGCTTATCCGTGGGTCAAGATAGGAAATTGATTTGTTCCAAATGTGTAACCAACAGTATCTAGTAATAGTAGACATTTCATAGAGGTGAAAAATAACGCAGTTGACAACAACACACGTAATTATAAAGAAACTGAAAGTTTTATTTGCAAGATATCGGGGGCCCAAGGTCTGTATATCTAATAATTGACCTAAGTTAACGTCGGAATATTTTTCCAAATTTATGATGAAATTTGGAGTGACTCATTTGAAATCCTTCCCAAGACACCATCAATACAATGGAAAGGCTGGGTCAGTTGTTAAAATTTTGAAGAACATAATGAAGAAATATAGAAGCAGACTGATGATTATGAAGCTTTCCTGGAATTTAGAAATACTCCAAGGCAAGACACAAATCTAAGCCCAGCTCAGAGGTTTTTTAGTCAGATGACTCGAACATTGATAACAAACAAAAGGAGTAACATTAAGATTTCTACATGTCAAGAGAACATTA
Source organism: Biomphalaria straminea (assembly GCA_021533235.1). NCBI lineage: Eukaryota > Metazoa > Mollusca > Gastropoda > Planorbidae > Biomphalaria > Biomphalaria straminea. The sequence continues at coordinate 16,282,840 of JADKLZ010000166.1, read as the reverse complement.
TGAGATGGAAAGAAATACGTCAGATGTGTAAAACATCTTATAATAAGGAGTCAAGAAATTAGAGTCACCTGAGAACTGAACAAATGGTCTTTTTCCAATCACCTAGTAACCCTACATGGAGACATGGGGTAGGGCTAGAAAAGACAGGGTACCCAGATGATCGCTTTTAAATGTATTAAAAAAATGATACTACCTGAATTTGAACGTGTGGGCTAAAGTCTTTTAAGAGAGTTTATGAATATGGAAGTTTGTATAGTTATCTATTGTTTCCATTTTATGTTTGCGTTCACTTGGATGACAAGCTAAATAAAGGGGAGTAATTCAATCACTTTCGTCAAGTAATAATTCTTTCCCTTGATTAAGATATCAACAAAATAATGTATTACCAAACTAATTGGTTAATTAATTTATTGATTCAGCTTGATCCGAGATTGGGTGTTACAGAAAAAAACCTGTGTAAACTTTTGGACAGACACAGAGATACAGATAGAGTGTGTTGATATAAGCTTTGTAAAAAATGACTGAAAAGATTAAATGTATCATAAAGTAATTCCTCAGGCATGTGATAATAAAACTGCTCATCCAGTTGCACGATGTCGTCCTGGTGGGGTCCAGATCTACCCAGGTCAGTGCGAAATGTGCTGCAATACAACTGAATGTGTCAATAGTATCGTTCATACGGTTGAGCCCACACCGGCACCAAGTAAGTTGAATCACTCAATTTTGTAAACATTGATTGAGATAAGAGTTGTGTTAACCAACAATAGGTCAAGCAGGAAGTTAAACACTGCCATTGGCGGATCCGAGGGGGCAGTAGGGATGATCCCCCCCCATCCACTCATCCGATCTCCTACCCCAAAGGCTGGGGGAAGGATGAATTTTAGTAAAGAAATCAGACAATTTGTAAAGGAGTTTATTACTTATTTTTATAACTAATACTAATTATTTATATTTTTTTAGATCATTTCGCCCCCGCCTCTAGTATGTTGGTGGATTTAGTGGGGTGGAGAGTTGGCGATGACATCATTCATGCCCTACCCCACCATAAACTTTAGTACGAGTAAGGGATGCGGTCCAATTTATTTGTAGAAATCACAACATGTTATAAGAATCAATTAAATATGATTAAAACTTGTTATGGATATTTTAACCGATCTTTGTATTATATCGTTCCCCTGTTGGCCAATTGGGTGGTGTTGGGTTTGGACGAATGCATCTTCTGCCCTTCCCACCTTAACACTTTGAGTGAAGAGGGCGGTCCTGATTTAATTGAGAAATCATAGTCAACTATTTTAGTTTAATTACTAATCATTTTTATATTATGTCGCTCCCCTTCTGGTATCGTGGCCGTTTCGGTGAGTGGAGAGGCACATTGTTTCTACTGCCCTTGCCGCTCTAGTTTTTTTAGTGGGTGGCGGTGGTCCTATTTTCTAAATAAAGAAATCAAAGTTTCTAAACAAAATTATTCGAATATATATATATATATATATATATATATATATATATATATATATATATATAATAATAGTCGACCGGCGTAGCATACGCCGCTATTTTGCAGGTTAGCCCTTAGGCCACTGCAACCCATAAGACCGCATTGGGTCCCTCACTTTCATAGAACCCGTGCTAATTCTAGGTGTATAAATTATTAAATTAAACCATTATATAACTTATAACAGATTTCTCGCAGCCTCCTGTCGATTTACCTGTAGCTCATATAAATCTCATGAATTTGATAATATACGAAAAAGTCCTGGAAATATCTGGAAATTATGAAAATCTTTTAAAAACTTTTACAAATCTCCAGAAATATTGTCATTTTGGGGTGTCATTCAATATGGAAAACGACATTCCTACGTGCGATAAAAAAACGGCATTATCCAATAATTTTGGAATCTGGTGAAAATGGCTTCTGGCGCCTCAAACAAATGAAGTATTACTTGAGGTCAGCTATTCTTGTAGATAGATTGACACATTTGGCAATTGTTGCTATTGAGCGTGATCTATGTAGGAAATAGAACATTTATGATATACTGTATGACTTCGCTACACGCAAAGTAATTTTGAATAAAATGCAAAGACCAATGTATTTTCTAATATAAACTTATAATTTTTACTTATAATCCGTATCCCTACCCAAACTTGGCCCCGAGAATACCGTTTCGCATAGGGCCCCGCAATGGTTAAATCCAGCCCTGCTATTTAGGGACGGGTGAATAAAGAGTAGATTACTTGTCACCCCCCTCTTTTTTTTTCACCGCTAAAACTACTTGGGGTACAAATAAAAAAGAGTGATCTTTTCATGAGTTCTTGGTATTAACGATTAAGTCCGGCGCTGCTATTTTGTACGGGTGAGTACTACTAGTTCTCCCACCCTCCCCTTTTTTTTTTCGCAGGGTAACTCTACAATTCTACCCCGACTTTTAGAAATAAAAGAGTGATCTTTCCTTTACATCTTGTCGAAACTGTGGAGCCATGAAAAGAGTTATATATATATATATATATATATATATATATGATAGAGAGAGAGAGAGAGAGAGAGAGAGATAGATAGGCTCTATATTTATATTCGAACCCATTTGTATATTATGTTGTACCAAATCTCAAATTTTCTCATTAATAAATATAAAAAGAAAAAGAGTTTTACAAGGTGGGAGGGTACATACGTACAATCCCTTTCCACCCATCGGACTAACCAATACTTTTTCTTTTGTATTTTAGTTACGGAATTTAACAAATTTAAAATCTGTCACTAATACAATATATTTGCTATAAATTAAATTCTTATACATTCGCTCCACTCCCTGCCCCATAATGCCAAATGCATTAGCATAATTATAAAAAGAAGGGAGATAACCTACACACACAATATCACTCTCTCCCCTTTCTACAACATAACAGTAAAAAATGGCGACAGAGTTTATATAATTGCACCTATTGAAAAAAATGTAATCATTTACAAAAGTTGTTTTTTTTTTATATTAAATTTCGAATATATATTTTTTCGGTGGCGATACTCAAAGCCTTAATCTAAATCTCCGGGGTACCTTATCTCTCCAACTAACGAATCGTTTGTACTTGCAATGTAGTAAAAGTAAAGTTCCCTTTTCAGACCTTGTAGTCTATCAAACAAATAATGTAAAGGTCTGATTCTGTGGCCTACGGTTAACGAGGGTGTCATGTGGCCAGCACAACGACCAACCGCCTTTACTTTTCCCCAACTAATGTCAGGTACCAATTAGAGCTGGGTGGACTCAAGGGTGCCCGAAAATCCCGAAATAAAAATCCCAATATCCACCAGGATTCGAACCCGGGACCTCCGGTACGGAAGCCAAGCGCTTTACCGCTCAGCCACCGCGCCTTCACTTGCAATGTAGAAAGGGCCTATAAATTTTAATTGCAATATTTGAAAATTAAAACAATATTCAAATTGTGTTTTTAACATCGTTCTTTTTATGTCTTATGCTGACCAAAAAACAAGCCTATTACGCTACTTGTTCCTCCATTCAGTTGCTACTTAGATTTTAATTGATTCTGACGGTGCAAAATATAAAAAAGGCTAGAATTCGGCTGCTCAGAATCAAGGGGGCTGCAAGTGCACCACCGTGCACCCCTCCCCCCGAGGTCGCCCATGGCTAGATGTTACAATCTTCCACTGAATATTCGAAACATGTAAAATGTTTTATATGTTATAAAGGCAAATGTTTTCCTTGTTTTAGGACTTTTTTTCTCCATCAGGACTAACTCTATTTGCAAGACAGCAGGATCTCCTTTATTCAGATGTATTTATTTGGGATCGCACCCTCGACATGGATATAAAACGAGACGCTTCGCTAACTTAGCTATCTAGTAGCCATGCTACTCTTTGCGACGTGATTCTCTATCACTTCCACATCCCTTATGCCAGTGTTTGCAAAACAATTTTCTTAAGGGAACTTTTCGTACATTCTGAGTATTTAGAGTAACACTTTGATTATCTTATTTATTAGGGACGTTACTTCAAAAAATAAGATAATTTGCTTTTTGTTTAAGAGAGATTGGCCTACTAGTTAACTATTTCAGTAGCTTGTGGAACATTAGGGATCCTCGGAACTAGGGGTGTACCGGATAGTACTTTTTGATATCCGGCCGGAGCCGGATATGACCGGATAATGAAATTTGATATTCGGCCGGAGCCGGAGCCGGAGCCGAATACCTAAGTATCTTGTATTGCTGAACATTTTACGAAACTGTTATATAACATACCTATATTTGTTGGTATTTTTTTTCCTTTTATATACCTTATTGTTTTAAACTCTGTTACTGATTGATTTATTAAAGATTAATAGTATTTATAAACATAAATTAATCTGTGTAGCATCATCATGAATAGCATGAGCGTGTCTGTGTGTATATACGAAGCCACCAACCATATAGGCTGTGTGTTGGAGGGTCACTGTAAAATATGTTAGTTTATATATTTGACTAGTTAATAATGTAAATCTCTCATCTGGCTTGTATGGTGGTTGAATGTATGTGTTCAAGAATTTCGACCAACAATCGGTCATCAGACTCGTATTTTTAAGTCCAAAGACTTTTTCTGGTTCTGGCTTCAAGAACTTAATACTGATAGCTGGATAGCTGTTAGTTAATAGTTGGAATCTGAAGCGTAGTAGGTCATATTTATTAATCCGTTTGCGGCAAAAGATATTTTATTAACAGCAGGAACATCCATTACACCTACATTATTGATGTTTAGATCTACTGATAAATAGATCAAAGAGCATCAGGAAACCAAATATAGACGAAAACTCATCCATACCCTACCTACCAAAAAAGAAACATAAATGGATTTTGTGTTCGATTGATTGTAACAACCTGGTCAGATAGACGTAGTGAACCTAGACATGTTGTCCTAGTGTAGTGTGTATAGATGATTCTGTTGACCTTCACGCGTTTTTTTTTCCTTTGGGCATACGCAATAGTGTTTAGTGTGCAGGCAAAAAAAAAATAACACATTGGCATGGTCAGTCAACAAATACATAGGCTACATTATCCGTACTAGTTACAGAGGTCAAGTGTTTCTTAACATTCCAGCATATTATGATGCTTTTGATCAATTTGTTTTCTGCGATCAATTTATTTTCTGTGATGTTAAATTTTACTGTAAGGTTTTCCTTTAGGCCCTAGGCCTATATATTAAGGCAATAGGATTAAGCAATGAAATTAGCTTTCTTTCTAAAGGTTTTAAGACTAGGAAAAAAACTACATAAACCCATACATTTCTCTCCAAGTAAACAAACTTAGTGTTCATCTGTTGACCTATAGACAATGTCAATATATCTTAACAATTTGCGTTAATCCATTCTGGCTTAAGAATGGTCAATGTCTATCAATACATTGTCATGGGTTAAACAAATAAGAAGTTAAGGGTGTTGAGTCTCTTGAGCCCTCCCTTAAAGATACCACTGGTCAGTGTCTGTTTGGCTTGTAGTCCAGCCTCCTAATTGAGACTTAACTCAACAAACTTATTACCCGGCCAATAGTATAAAAGGTGTGGCTTGTGGTCCTTTGACCCTTTGATTGACAACCTATCTCATAATAAACAAACCCAAACCAGATTAACCTTATAGAGAGATGGCTTGTAGTCCCGCCCCCTAATAAAAATTATTCTCCAAGTAAACAAACTTAGTTCCCTCTTAAGATAGACCTCTAGACAGTGTCAACACGTTGACATCTGGCTTAATGTGGTCAGCTGCCTATCTGTGATCTCACTGTGATGGACTAAACAAACAAAAGGAGGCGGGGGTTGCTCATCTCTACCTCTGCAGATGTACCTGCACATCTAGACAGATTATCAGCGTGACGTAGTTAATGAATATTACATGTTTACTAGAACACTCAAAGGTCAAAAACAAGCTTTTAAAATGTGCCAGACATCGCTGCTATGTATGTAATGCGATCTTACAATGTGCAGTTTTATTTCTATTTAGATTAACACGCCTTGTCTTTGTACTAAATAAGATTTGGTGCATAGTCATTGTTAATTGTTTTAAAAAACAAATTCTTTTATTTGAAACAAAAAAAAGTAAATGTATTTCAGAACTGACATTATTTAATCATGTCCACTTTGTGAATATTTGTATATTGTTATCAACATGGAGATTTAGTTTAAACTTCTTGTTGGACATCGTTTATCACTATCCACACCTTTATATTGTTTGTCTTTCGTCTGTGTTGTTTCGATATTTAAGTGTTACCTCCTTATGGCGTATCTGGAAAAGACTTAGCTCGTGGAAGCTCCTAACAATATTAAAAGAAATACAGGTACTACGTACGCTGTAGTTTTTACTATCCGGTTTACTATCCGGTAGTGATATTCGACCGGAGCCGAATAGTGCCGGATAGTGAAAAAGTGCCGAATATTCGGCCGGAGCCGGAGCCGGAGCGACTATCCGGTACACCCCTACTCGGAACACAGTTTGAAAGCTCTGCATTATACTATGAATACAATCAGAACTAAAAGTAGGAATTTAAAAAAATATACAAAATAAAAACTATTGACAGCATTTCTGTATTGAAAGATGGATGTTCGGCTTTTAAATGCTTAGCTTAAGTTGTTTAATAAGAAAGAATTGACATATTGCCAGTAATGCATATGTATTTCATAAAACGCTAGATCTCATTATTTTTAGCTTGATTATATAAAGATGTTTTTTTCCCCAGATCATAAAATCAGATGTATGTCTTGTAACGGAAGCGAATGTAATACCAGCTTAAATTTGACTATGTGCAATAGTGGCTATTGTTCACAGAATGTTGTCTATTCTGGAACTAGTGTAATTCATACCGAGAGAGGGTAAGATGGTATTATATTTATTATAAAGCTTATATTTGCTCTCAGACTGTCTGACAGTATTCATCTATACACTTTTTCTTCCACTTTCCATTCTCCGATCAAGTTGAAACACAAGGATAAAAGTGGCGCAGTGACTGAGTGGTTAAGCTTTCGGATACCGAACGTAGGTCCTGGGTTCGAATCTCGGAGAAGACTGGGATTTTGAATTTCGGGATTTTTCGAGCGCACCTGAGTCCACCCAACTCTAATGGGTACCTGACTTTAATTAGAAAAATTATAACTTTACAAAGACAGACACATTGAAAAAAATATCTAGATATATGCCCAAATATGCCTTGACACATCTCGATGGTTCCATAAGTGTAAATGATACATCACAACGTTATACCATTTAAAGTATAAGAAAAGAAACATGTTCATATGTTTATAATTTTAATTATATGTTATCGTAAAGTTTGCAATAACATTTGAATAAATGTAATAAACATTGGGATTTTACATTTGAGTAAAAATCAATAAAAGTAGATAATAAGCTCACTGTATTGGTTCATCAAAAAAAAAAAAAAAACTAGCAATAGTGTTAATTGGAACATATTTCAAGAAAATTGATGGGGATGGCTTACACCCTGAGCTACGCACTGGATGCGACACTATATCCGGAGGTTTCCATAATGATCTTAGGTGATCACGTAACGCTACTTTACTTGTTCCAGAAGAGGTAGAAGAGTCTTATAAACGTGTTGCACTGTTTGCTTTTATGTTAAAAATAACTCCAAATTTTAAAACAATTCTTTAAAAGATCAAAACAAGAATCTTGCCTGAAAATATTTCTCGTCCATTGGTAAATTTGATGGTAAGAAAACTCAGATTCTCTTTGAAATTTTGTTTTATTCATTCATTGGAGTTTTTTTTCAGATCTTGCAATCTATGAGGCAGATGATGTTAAGGTCATCTGTTTCTATGGCCAACTGTTAACAAGCAGGGTGTTATGTGGCCAGCACAACGACCAACCGCTTTTACTTAATTCAACTAAAGTCAGGTATTCACAAGGGTTGACTCAGGGGCGCCCTAAAAATCCAGGAATTCAAAATCAGTCTTCACCGAGATTCGAACCCAGGACCCCGAGTTCGAAATCCAAGCGCTTAACTACTCAGCCACTGCATCCCCAACTTTGTACTAGAATTAGATAAATGATACATTTGTGTGCACTGAAAAATCAATTTTTCCTTAGTTTATCCGTTTATGACGAAAGATAAATTCAATATGAATGGAGCAATAGACTTCAACTCTCTGACTTCAAACTTAATTAAAAACAAAAGGGTAAGCAGCTAGCGGTAGGAATGATACGTAGATCAACTGCATTAAAAAAAAAGTTTAAAACTAGAACGCGATTCTTTTTTTAGATGGCAAGGTTGAAGTTCAATTTAGTGACCTTGACATTAATAAGTTTCTTGAAAAATCTCCAAAACTCTTTAGTAGATTTATACATTTGTTTAACCAGATTTTTTTTTGAGGTGGGGAATAGGGTCAGACAAAAGAATGCTCTATTCTTAAAATCTACTATTGATTAAATATTAAGGTTTAGTATGATGATGTGTGTTATAGTATAATCAGAAATCTTGATTATCTGCGGCATCTCTTTTTGATCAAACCAGGGCGTCACTTGCCGCAACATTGGCAAACTTGAGTGTGCCAATATTAGTTTAGCTATCTATCACTTTTCGTACCTCGCAAATTTTAGTGAAATCTCATTTGTTCCAACTGCCGGTACTGCCATTGAGGGACTGAATGATGCTTCGCCCGATTTAGAGAATTTGTATGACTAATGAGAGAACAACTATATTGGTCACCAGTCACGAAACCGCAAAGCGACTCCAAGATTTCTGATAGCGCTATGGAATGTTTAGAGATCGAGTACAGGATCACCTAACACAAGCAAACAATTCAATGGAGGCAAGGCACCATGCATTTCAGCTGACTATTGACGGTCATCACCCCAATGTCTACAATTTAATTTCCTCAGAGAACAGAACACCGAGAAGATATTTAGGTACAAGGCTAGAGAACGAAGTAACGCTGCTAGCAAGTCAAAGTACCTCCAACTTGACATACGTCTTGCAACTATATTGCCAATGTGATGAAACAAACTATGATGGAGTTTCTATGTGACATTGTATACAATTTGACATTTTACAAATTTTGTGTGTGTATATATGAATCAGACTAGTATGGGAGTATTAACTTGCGTTCTTAGGTGCATATTTTGACTACAAATACATGCAATATTTTGAAATTATTAATTTAGGCTTATGATTCTTGCATAATTTTTCATACCTTTATTTTAAGACATCTAAAGTGTTTCTTGCAAAATGACTGAAAAAAAAATTATAACATTAAATTAAAAAACAAATTGGCTCTATTCTTATTTTACTATGTTTAAAGTATTTCTTGAAAAATGATTTTTTTCCCCGATCTATTTTGTCGGCGCAATTTCGTTCGCGCTTAGTTGTTCGCGCTATTTTGTCGGGGAACGTCTACAAAGAACGCATCACAAATGAGGAAATTCGGTTCAGAATCACAATTGCCATTGAGCACAATGGTGATTTGCTGACCACTGTCAAAGCACGCAAAACTTTATGGCTATATCACAGGGTCTACAGGCTCGCAAAGGCTTACCTTTATGTAACAGTACGACGCAAAAGAAAGAGAGGTAGAAAAAAAAAGCGACCATAGTAAACATTAAAATGTGGAAAGGCCTGTCACGGTAAGAGATTCTACCTAAGGAAGATAACAAAGAGGAATGGAGGAAGGCAGCGAATAGATCATGCGTTCAAATGTACTAATGGATAGGCGAAGTTGAAAGTGTTGAGTTAAATTGTTAAAAAAAGTAAATCAATGTAGGGTTATGTCTCCTCTTGCTTTTGGTAGGTTGTCTTTCAAGTATTTATCCCGTAGAGCTGAGAATGTAGAAATGTTTCAGATATCATGTTGGGTTTTGTTTACTTTTAACGGGAACTATTTCAATTTTTAAAATTGACTTATATTTCATGGTATTCTTATTTTTCTACCTTTAGTCGTTAGAGCGTTAACATATATTCCCTAATGCTCATTTTAAGGATTAATTTCAAATTACTATTTGAAAATTTAACTATTGTTTGCTCCTAATCCGAAGGCAGATAAGTGTAATCAGTATAGACAAATGTATACACATATGGTTCCCGGTCATTTCATCCCCGGTCACTTCATCCCTCTGTCACTTCATCCCCGGTCATTTCGTTCCCGGTCACTTCATCCCACTTACTCTCCGGTCACTTCATCCACGGTCACTTCATCCCCTTGTCATTTCATCCTCGGTGATTTCATCCCCTGTTCTTTTAATCATCTGATCATTTTATCAAACAAATAGTAATCGTAGAAATCATAATATAATCAATATTTTAATATATTTATTTTATTTTAGTGACAAAAAGTGTCACACATTCCATAAGAATAAAATTAAATGATACTATAAACTACAAAAATGTAACATTTATAGATAACAGAGGTCATGCTAATTTTTTTGTTACATAATCAAAGAAATAAAAGTGATAAGCCATTTTAAGTACAGAAGACGAACCATCGATTCATATTGCTGAACACTGTTTGTAATTCTCTTTGCCTATAACACACTTTGCAAAGTGTATGTTTAAAAGATTTGTAAGCAAAACTTCTATAGGCGACATGATGGATATATATGGATGGGTAAAGTCAGCGTTTATTAGGAAAAAAACAACAACCTTATTTCAAGGCTACAAATGACGCGCCCATATTCAAGAAAGAGCGTTAGATAAATAAAATAAAGAGAAAGACGGTCGTCAGGAGTTATCAGCTGCATGATCATAACTATTCTAATCTTTCTATCTCTTAAATGATTTCAACTACTTCCACCACACCTTGGCCTTTGATTATTACGTCAAGCTCAGGATAATATTATAATATTACATCCCCCACATTCAGTACAAGCGCTATAGCTAAGTACATACCCAGATCTACAATATATTATTATATTTCTCATCAAGAGTGTAAAGTGGAAGGTAAACAATATAAAGGCATTAATAACTTGTTAAAAATATTAAAAAGCATTCTACATAATCATATTTATAATCATATTTATATATTAGATAAATTAAGGGCATAAAATCTAATCCTCTTAAGCACAATTAAACAATGAATATGAAAAAAATATTTAATTGGGGATGAAAAGACCGGGGATGAAATGACCGCTCACCATATATATATATATATATATATTATGTTTAATACGTTGTAGTGAAGCAGGACGTAAGTCCTGAGTTTGAATCCATTTGAAAACATCCAATTCGTATTTTTGGGCCCTGATTGACGTTTTTAAATTAACCTGAAACTGATTACCAGACATAAATAACAGATGTATAGCTCATACAAATCTATCTTTTCTCAAAAGATATATATATACTGAACGACAAAGAATAAATTATTATGAGAAACATTTGAAATATATGTTAATCACACAAAAACATTAGTAGGTTATCCTTCACATTTGTTTTTTTTTTTCTATGAGTATTATTTCATTAACGACGATCTTCTCATATTGAATTCCCAGTTGCAGTACCAGAGAACACTGTGAGCAAACGTGGAATAATCAAGATAAATTGACAAATTTGGAATGTCTCGTCGCTTTGAATCCTCCACCTAATTATACCCCACAATTCTCTACAGATATACATTGCTACTTCTGCTGCGACAGCGACTTCTGTAATGCACCTAGTCTAACAACTCCGCTGCAGTTTCATGTTTGATCATGTCCCAGAAATAATTAACTTTAAAATTATTGACAAATAAAACCTTTAATACTAAGTAGAGTCGTGTTCAAATCATTTCCCCTTAGTTTTCTTTAGTTGTGACATCTAGTAAGGTACTATTGGTTCGTAAAGAGTCACACCTGTAATGCGCACAATCGCAGTTTTTAAAGGATCTGAGAGTCTTATTCTCTCACTTATTTTGAGTTTAATGACTAAGCTCTCACTTACTAATCTTACTAATCAAAGTTTAACGTAATAAACTTAATTGGAATTTAACTTACTAATCTTACGTAGCATTAAATGATGATCATGGTCTCACTAACATGGGGTTTAGTTAGTTCCCCTTTCAGACCTTGTGGTCTATAGGGCAGATGATGTAAAGGTCATCTGATTATGTGGCCTACGGTTTACGAGGGTGTCATGTGGCCAGCACAACGACCAACCGCCTTTACTTTTCCCCAACTAATGTCAGGTAACCATTAGAGCTGGGTGGACTCAAGTGCGCCCGACAATCCCGAAATAAAAATCCTAGTCTTCACCAGGATTCGAACCCGGGAACTCCAGCACGGAAGCCAAGCACTTTACCGCTCAGCCACCTCGCCCTCTAGGGTTTAATGATGATCAAGCTTTTACTTACTTGGAGTGGAAAGTGTATGAAAAAATGTACAAAATGTAATAAAGGAAATAGCTTCTTAAATACAATTACATCTCTCAATAAGTATACTTTCTTTCCTTTCTTTGATTCTAAACTAAAAAAAAATAAATAAATACCACTATTTCATTAAATAATTGTTTAACGTTTTAATTGATAGATGTTTTGTTAAGTACAGTTCAATAGTAATGGACTAAAGTTTCAACTAGTTCCGATATTGGATGTGGGAGAAATAACATGAATAAAATTATACCAGACAGAATACAAAAGGTTTGTAAAAAAGCTTGAAAAAAAAAAACTAAAAAAAAGAAAAGCAAAAATTATTACCATATCTCTTAATAGTGCAAGATTTAACTTCCTTGTTCTATATAATACAAAATTAGTAAATTACCACGAAATGTCAATTTTTAAAATTAAAAATGTTTTCTCATGGTCTTAATCTTTAGATTCGTTGACATTAAGAATAATTGTGAAAAAAAAAAATTCTACTATATGATGAGACAAGACTGTCAACTGCGATGACTGGCAAAGTTTGTAGAAACATTTAGAATAAAAAGAGCTCAGAAGCGACAGGAGGGATATAGTCATGTGATTAATCCATAAGCGATGTTCTAGCGGTTCTAGAAGGCCAGTAGAGACGCTCTATAAGAGCGAGTGTGTCAGTCATGTCACTTCATGTTACCTCACAATTTTTTAGTCTAGGTGAAGCCAGTCCGGAACAGAGAATCAAGTGCAAGTCCAGGAAGAGGCGGAGAGTTGGTACAGCGTTGATACCTCGGA
>JADKLZ010000166.1:16248033-16268629 GCA_021533235.1 Biomphalaria straminea | reverse complement strand
AAATCAAACCTAATTTAAGACAATTAATAATGTTATAAATTTCATTTATAACATTATTAATTGTCTTAAATTAGGTTTGATTTATAATGCATACTAATTAGGTATTTCTCTATAAAAAACTGCTTGCGTAAATGATTTTTAATAATTAGATTTTGAGCTGTTGGAGAAAAAAAGTAGCCGTTGCATAAGAACTTTGAATGATCTATATTATCGTGATGTCAGATTTTCATTTTCTCTTCTACTTTCTGAGCACTAAACGGGACGGACAGACAGACAGACAGACGGACAGACAGACAGACGGACAGACAGGCCACACAAAACTAATAGTGTCTTTTCCCCTTTCGGGGGCCGCTAAAAACTAAAGTTAGTATATTTTTTTAAATCTATCATCGATTTCTCATATTTCTTCATTTGAACTTACAGCTGTGCCACAAGAGAAGAGTGTGACTTTTTTTGGTCCTCTCAAACTGATTTGATAAAAAGAGAATGCACATTTGCATTGGAGTCGAAAAATGACGTGCATGAGCCACTGACCTGTCACTACTGTTGCAGCGGAGACTTTTGCAATGTTTCAAACATCACTACTTCTAATTTGTTTAATCCTTAAAAATTGTTCAATCAAAGACATTTCTTGTATCTTTAAAAATGAATTGAATAAGTATAGAGATATTTGGCTTGTTTATTGATGTTTAAGTATTTTAACAACAATTCTAAATATAATATTGTAATAACTTCAGAGAAGGCAACTCAACGAGGACAACAATGTTTATTCACATGAAATCACAGTAACACAAATCAACAACTTCATTTAGCACTGTTTCTCCATCTTGGCTCTCAACTTGGGCGGAAGTCGTTATTCTCACAATGCCAATATCCTGTTCTAGTTCGTTCACTAGAGGTGCACACCTGTGCACTAGCCTGAATGATGGTGCGCAAGTCAGAGTCATTACATTGCCACCGTCTTAGTACTTTTCGTCCCGAAAAGAAACACTGCAGCTGAAGTTTAACAGTTCACGTGGAGGTCAATCAGTGGGAGCCACAGGGGGCAGGTAGGATGTTCCCCACAAAACCTTCCGCATTGTTCTCCTCCAGTGCCGCTTTCTCTTTCTCCAGTTGACCAGGCTGTTGTTGAGACGATGGCGTGGCCGTTTGACACACAGAGAGATAGTGTCGAGCACTGTTTTCGTCAGTACAGCCGTTGATCGGACACGCTGTTTCACCAGACCCTCCCGACAGACGCCTCTTATGGAAGCTGCAGGTGCACAACATGCAACCACGTTGCAAACAAAGTCCGATATGCCGCATTCATCCTCAGCTAACAGTCTCACGTCCTGGAGATAGGTCTCCCCAAGTTCAAGTTGAAGATGTTTTCCTCTTGACAGCTCAGATTTAGATTGGGCTGACCGACATTCATCCATGCCAATGTCGATGATGATGGCAGAAGTACGCATGCCTTGTTGATGGTTTTCTTGGCATCCACATTCCCTGTGTGATGCGCCGCACGTACAGTTCATGCTAAACATCTGGATGCAGTTGTCAAGCCTCGAATTTCTCTCATGAGCACCGGCAGATAGGCAGAGGTCTTTAAGGTCCATAGCAACAGGCTTGGACGCAGACCCAACGTTGTCTTGGTCTGTCCGGCTCATTGAGGTACTCGCTGTAGCTAAATCAGGAACAAACGTTTCAGGCACAAAACAGACTTCAGCTCCTTCATTCATCTTTTTCCTTTCGACTCGGTATATCCCAGTGAGATCGTCGCAGCAATCGTTGTCACGTTCCTCGCTTTGAAAGTCACCCCCGTCAGACTTGCTCACATCACAGTCACAGACAGCGCTCCAATCCCCAGCGCCTACATCACCACTGTTTGTGCAGCCACAGTCCTGACCAGGCAGCTGCCCTTTCACAAACGAGTTTATGCCTTCTTTCGGTTGCGACACCATATGATCACTTTGGTCTATTTGTTCTTCTACTTCCAATACACTTACATCTACGTTCAACATTATATCCCTGCTCATGTTCCTCATCATGATCCTTATCGTGTTCAATTGTTCCGTAAATGCATCCCCACACTCCTGGATCTTGTCAAAGACATCCACAATCCCAGGTTCAACTTCGAACTGGTAAGTCTCCGGATCTTCATCTTCCTCAATCAATGCTTGACGCAGAAGAGCCGTAAGCCTTTCCTTGCTACCGAAGGGTTTTAAATCTCGGTCCCGAAGCTCTTGTCTTATCTGTTTAATTGAGAGCTGATGTAATAGCTTCGAATATGTCATTGTAATCAAAGCCTACCTCCTCTCGTTGAGTTGCCTATAATCCCACTTCTGACACCAATGTAATAACTTCAGAGAAGGCAACTCAACGAGGACAACAATGTTTATTCACATGACATCACAGTAACACAAATCAACAACTTCATTTAGCACTGTTTCTCCATCTTGGCTCTCAACTTGGGCGGAAGTCGTTATTCTCACAATGTCAATATCCTGTTCATTCACTAGAGGTGCGCACCTGTGCACTAGCCTGAATGATGATGCGCAAGTCAGAGTCATTACAATATCATAGTGCATACTTTTAACTTTTATAATATAGGTTGCCTGTTCGAGCAGTTTTCGCGCTGTACTGTCGTTCGGTCATCTTGTTGGTCCCGGGTTCATATCTCACCCGCTTGCTGCCATCATCCGTCGTCTTGCGGGAGGTTTGAGCTGGGATGTAGATTATCTTCAACTCAAAAGAACATATGGAACGTGTAAAACAGAATCTTGGATTAAAACATTGAGAAGAAAAATTTCGCAAATCAATTCGACTTACATCAGTGATGCCTAACCAACGGCCCTCCGGGAATTTCCTGCTTGGACGCGGCGCCGTCCCTTCCCTCGAAACTTGTCATCACAGTTAAGTACAGATTGATCCCCATAGAGCCGGGGTCGGCAACCTGCGGTTCGCGGGCCACATGCGGCTCTTTGCATGTGAAGCTGCGACTCTTTAGTTCCATACGCAAATATTATTTATTTTATCGAAACTTTTTTAAAATAGTTCTAAATCGTTTAACTAGGATAAGGCACCAATTTTATCTGTTGAACACCCTTCCCCCTTTACAAGCGTCGTCACTGCTTTCAGTCCGTAAGAAGCTCTCTACGCCATCGTAGGATGTTTCTATGTAGCTTCCAAGTCGCTATTGATGCTAGATGAATTGGCGTCTTCACTGCGTGCTTTGGCTGTGAGGTAAAGTTTATTGTTTCAAGTAAATGAGTTAGAAGCGATCAACTTAAATAATGCTAATCTGGCAGTCTTTGCGGTAACACTGGAAATTGCACAAAAAGGAAAACCATTTACAGATGATATGTCAAAGATTGCTTTCTACATGCTTCTGAAGAACTGTTTCATGATTTTAAAAACATACCAGAAATCTTGATAAAATATGTCGATATCTAGGAAAACACTGCAAAGTAGAATATTTAAATTGTCTTCAAATGTAACATTTACAGGTGGAAGTTATTACACATTCTTTTGTCCTATCACTTGCTAATCTTGCGACATTAAGTCACGGCACAAGTTGCCCATTTTGTTAGGTATATGTCTTCCCAAGGTTCAAAAGAAGAACTTCATGGATTGCAACCGCTCTCGAAACAAACTAGAGGGAAATCTATAGTGCAGTGTAAAATTACATTGGAAAAAAATAGATCGATTTAAATAAATCAGAAATATGACAAGAAAAATAAAAGGGCAACAACGATTGTTCGATGCAAAATAAATCATGAAATCCTTACGTTTCACTGAATAATACTCCAAAAGAAGCGTTTTGTGATAAAAAGGATTCGGACCAAAATATTTGCGGTAATCAAGATCGTTAACAGCAGCTAGTCAAAAGCACTCTACCATCACCAGTTTAAGAAATTGTTAAACGAAATGGAGACACAGTATTCAGAGCTCCTTCTTACCAATAAAGTGCAATGGCTTTGTGATTGAATGAAATAAATACATTCCTAAATGCCTTATTTTATTTTATGGTTGATAAAACAGAGAAATTAAATGAGCCGAATCTAAGACTGCAACGAAAGGAAAACCCATCCTATGTTTTGTTGGAAGAGTTGGTTTGTTTTGAAGATTTTTTTTTTTTTTGCAGTTGTAGTTTTAAGTTATTCAGAGCGGTAAGTCACTTCCTTGTGAATGTCCAAAGCAGTATCGCAATAAAATCAGAGCAACTTTTGACACGAATTACTTCAGCCCATTTAGAAAACCAATGATGAATTTCTTGATAGATTTGTGCAGTTCAAAACAAAAAAAAAACAAAACAAAAAAACTTTCTAGCATTCCTAGTAAATCCTCTCAACATAAATATTAAAGAAATCCACATTGATCCATTTAAAATTGATGCTGGATCTCTAAAAATACAATTGGTCGATTTAAAAAGTAAAGCTTTATGGACTGGTAAATTTACAGAGTTGAAAAGCAAGTTGAAAAAGTTGGAATTTCAGAAAGGTATGTACCTAAAACAACAAAGATGGACAGCTTTAAAATCAATGCCGCGAGTTGATTCGGTGCATGGAATAATCTTCCAGATTGCTACCGAGAGGGCATTTAGAGAGTTATCTTCGAAAAAAAAGCGTTTTTTTTTCATGAATATAATTAAAAGCAAATAAAGACGCCAACTAACAAATGAATATTTAGAGCCGTGTTTGAGACTAAAAAACAAGATATGAGCCCAATGTATCTAACTTTCTAAGACCATGCGAAGCAAACGGCCCCATTAAATTTGTTTGCTCAATTATTTGTTATTGAAGTTCAGGTTATCTTATCTTCTTATCTTATATAATACAGACGTTACTTCAAAAAAGAAGATGATTACGTCCTACGCGTCATGCATTCAGTCATGCATATTTACCAGTGACTTAAATTCTGCCAAGTCACTGGTTTTCCTGGCTAGCTCAGGCAAACCATTCCATGCTCTAATGGCACTAGGGAAGAAAGAGCATTTGTACAGATTTGTCCTAGCATATGGGACGAGGAATGTGCCTTTATCTTTATGTCTTTCTGAGTATTTTATTAAGTTTTGTTTTTGTATTTGGAGATTATGGTTTAGTGTTTTGTGTATAATTGCTACTTTACTCTTAAGTCTTCTATCCTGAAGGCTTTCTAAATTTAGTGATTTTACTAAAGGTATTACTCTAGTGAAATGTGAATATTCGTTTGTTATGAATCTCACTGCTCTATTTTGTGTCTGTTCTAGTTTCTTAATGTTTTCTTGAGTTGAGGGGTCCCGAACAGTGGATGCATATTCTATTATTGGCCTAACCAAGGTTAAATAGCATTTTAGTTTTATGTTCTTTTAATAAACCCTAATGCTTTGTTTGATTTTTTTATAGTTTCATCAATATGGGGATTCCATGACAGTTTTTCATTTATTATAACACCTAGGTATTTTGCGTTTTTAGTCTGTGTTACTGGTTTACCATGAATAAGATAAGTGGAATTAATTTGTTTTAGTTTTTTTGTTACTCTTAATAACTGACATTTTTCTAGGTGGAAAGACATGCTCCAATTTGATTCCCATTTCTGTAATTCATCTAATTCTCTTTGTAAAATTTCTGTATCTTGTGTTGTTTTTATTGTCCTATATATTATGCAATCATCTGCAAATAATCTAACTTTTGTTCCTGAACTAATGCAATTTGGTAAATCGTTTATGTAAATTAGAAATAGTAGTGGACCTAAGACTGTTCCTTGGGGTACACCTGAGTTTACTGTTATTGGTGTTGATTTAGAACCATCTATTATTACAGTTTGTTCTCTTCCTATCAGAAAATCTTTAATCCACTGATGCAATGGACCATCAATACCAAAAAATTTTAATTTTTTAAGCAAACTATGGTGATGAACTTTGTCAAAAGCTTTGGAAAAGTCTAGTAAGATAGCATCTATTTGTTCACTATTATCTAAACCCTTTGAAAAGTCATCAATTAGTCCTATTAGCTGTGTTTCACATGATCTATGTTTCCTAAAGCCATGTTGGTATGGAGTAAGGACATTATGTTTATCTAAGTGGTTTATGATGTTGCTACATATTATGTGTTCTAGGATTTTACATGTGATGCTGGTAAGTGAAACTGGTCTGTAGTTTCCTGGGTCAGATTTTTCTCCTTTTTTAAACAGAGGTGTGACATTAGCTTCTTTCCAGTCCCTTGGTACTCTGCCCTGGTTAAGAGATGCCTGAAAAAGTATTTTGAACACAGGTGCTAGTTCTTTGCTTAGTTCCTTGAGTAATCTAGCTGGAATACCATCAGGTCCCGATGCTTTATTCGGCTTGATGCTGGCTAATAGTTTTTGGACTCCATTTTCCTGTACTTCTATCTCTCCTATAGTGTCTACTTGGTTTAAATTAATTGATATGTCTTTGTCTCCTGGGGCTGAGAATGCTGATGGAAAGTATTTGTTTAGGATGTTAGCTTTAGTTTCATTATCGTTATGCGTTAAGTTGTCTTCTCCTTTTAATGGCGCTATGCCGGTTGTTTCCATTTTCTTAGACTTAATGTATGACCATAGGTTTTTGTTGTTATCTTTAGATATTACATTGTTTATGTACTCATTCTGCAGCTGTCTGCTTACTTTTTTGGTTAGGTGCTTAATTTTTATGTACTTTTTATAAACTCTTTCTGCCTTAGTTTCTTTAAATTTTCTATATAGATTTTCCTTCTGTTTACAAAGCTTCTTTAATCTATTATTAAACCAGCATTTATTTATTTTATTTGATGTGTATTTAGTGGGTATGTGATTTTCTATAATGTTTTTAAGATTTTTTTAATGAAATTCCAGAGGTCATCAACTGGTTGGTTAATGTCTTTTTTTGATAAGAATTTTTGTTGAAAGTTAAATGTAGCTTGGTGTAATTGTGTTAGGTTACATTTGTTCCAGAGTAAGATTTTTCTTTTGGGTTTTATATTTTTCTACTGCTTTTATCTGACTGCGTATTTTAATGATCTCATGGTCTGATAGACCAGGGATAATATCATAGTCTACTACTAATCCAGGTCTGTTGGTTAAGAATAGATCTAATGTATTGTTTAGTCTAGTTGGTTTTTTAATGATTTGATCTAAACTTAGGTTGTGTGAAGTTTCTATGAAAAGCTCGTTTATGTCCTTGAGGTTTTGGTGTTTGTCTATGGTTAGTGTTTTCCAATTTATGTCAGGTAGGTTGAAATCACCCATAATCCAAAGGACTGCATTTTTATTTGTCTCTTTAAGTGCAGTAAGCTGATTACATAGGTCTTGCATGTAGTCTAAACTAGAGCTTGGTGGTCTATAAATACTGCCTATTATTAGGGATGTTGATGTGGTATTAATTTTACAAAAAATTGATTCTATATTTTTTGAGTTAGGTAAGGGGATTTCTTCTGCTATAATAGTGTTTTTTATTGCTAAGAGAACTCCTCCATGATTGTCAGCCCTATCTTTTCTAAAAATTTCATAATTACAGTTGAAGATTTCTGCATTGTAAATTTCAGGATGTAGCCAAGTTTCTGTTCCTGCAACTATATCTGGTTCCTCACATTGTAATAAAACTTCCAAGTCTGCTGTTTTATTTCTAATGCTCTGAAAATTTATCACTAATGTTTTAAGGTATTTTGGTATTTCTTCTTTAGTAGGTTTGTTTAAAGAGGGTGTTGTATTAGTTTTAGATTTAACAGGAGTGGATCTGGCTAGTGGTTGGTGAGTTTGGTTTGTGATGATGTTTAGGATGTTGAATGGGTTAGAAGTGTCCGCATCAAAGGAATCAAACAGTCCTGATGTAAACTGAGGTAACCCACATGGTACACAGTGCCACGAAGCGTCTTTGCTGCCTAAGGCATAATACACAGGTGTATTCATATGGAGACCTGATGCGTGGTACCATGTTAGTGTTGTAAACAAATGTTTAACTGCTTTAACTGGCTCTTTCGACTTAAAAGGTTGCCGACCCCTGAATACTAAATACAAATGTGTGTTTGTGTTTCACATCATTTTCTTTAATAAGCATTTTTGCTTGTATATGTGTGTTTATTAAGAGGCACACATAGACATAAATAAATATAGACTGGAAAAAGGAAGTAACTTCATGTCACTTGAAAACATGTATGTGTATTGTATTTGGATTTCTGAATTCTCAAAAATTGAAAAATTGCATGATCTTTAGTCTTAAAGATTAAACAAAACTTATAGATGTAAAATAATGTACACAAACTTTTGCAAGTCACACATTTTCATTTCATAAAACTCTTTTTCGGCCAATCTTTATTTATTTATGTCTATGGAGACACACTTTTATTTTACAAAAAAAAATAGTTTTTTCAAGATATTACTTTAAAATAAAAAACAACAAGATTACTCAGAGAGTTTGTGTGATACACAAACTCAGAGGCGGCCCCCGTCGGAGTCGGATCCCTGTCAGATCCGCCTATTCGCAAGATGTTTCGGATGTTCCTTCTAAATTGAAAATAATTAACTTCTCGCTGGACGACGGAGGATGGCGAGCAGGGTATAAATCTGCCTTATCTTGATGTTTGCGCACTAGACTGTAGTTCGGATTTATCGTTGGTCCCTGGCTCAATTCCTGCATGCTCCCATCCCCTCCTGAGGAAGGTTTGAACTAGGAAGTAAACTATCTTTAACTCTGAAGAAATATTCGAAACATGTAAAACAAACAGACACATAACCCGGGAGCGTCGAGATAATCAGTTCCGCACGCTAACCGCACGACAAAGCATTGCTCTTAACTTAATAACAAACTGGTTACAAACTAATAGCCTGATATATACAATATGTGACACGAGCGATTTTAAATAATCTTTCAGCATTGATCTGTAGAGATGTAGATCTACATAAACTAAACTTCTGATTTAGCACTCTTAATATATATCTTATTAATTATTATTATTATTAATAATTTGGATGTAATTTAAATAAAATTTACGTAAAATAAAAAAAAAAGCCCAGATAATCAATAGAATGAATGCAATATTAAATTTAAAAATAGAAGATTAGTTTTAGTTTATTATAAAATTTCAATGTAGATCTAGACATAAACATCCGGAACAATCTATTATAGATACTTAGACTATCACAATATTTCTGATGAAACAGTAAAGGTTAAATCATATTTTCAAAGGCCTTTAGTGTTTTTTTATCTAACATTGACGGACAGACCAACCAACAGACAAAACGCACAAAATTATGCTTCTTTCAATCTAATGGGGGCACTAAACAATTTTTTTTAAAATCTGATTTTTAAAATAGTTTAAGAAATTAGTTTAGAATCATGTCATGGCCGGGCTTTGCGCTAGT
This sequence comes from Biomphalaria straminea, assembly GCA_021533235.1. Taxonomy (NCBI): domain Eukaryota; kingdom Metazoa; phylum Mollusca; class Gastropoda; family Planorbidae; genus Biomphalaria; species Biomphalaria straminea. The sequence continues at coordinate 16,259,314 of JADKLZ010000166.1, read as the reverse complement.
ACACGAAAGTCGCTGCTAAAAGTTCATTTTAAAAAGTGTGAGTGATATCTACATGTGAAAGGTATTTCTTATAGTAACATTTCCTCCCTTACATTTACGTAATTGTTTTAGAATTGGTGTTTTGTTATTAAAAAATCGCTTGCATAATTAATTTTATAAATTAAACGGTTTGCTTTTAGAAAACTAAAAGTAGCCGTTGTCCCTAAACTTTTCAAGTAGCATTTAATGGTGAATTAATATTTTAAGTATCTCTTCTAGTTTTGGCGCCCTGAGTGTGACAGACGGACAGACGGACATTTTGCACAAACCTAAAAGCGGCTTTTCCCTTTACGGGGGCCGCTAAAAAAAGGGAAAGGGATAGTAGGCTATGTCATTACCATTCAGGAATCTGACTTATTATAGGCCAATATTCAGGAAAAAAAGCAAAACCTTTATATTACAAAAATAAAATCACTGGACGGTGTTAGAATTCATGCTATAAATAAAATATTATGGTAGAGTGAAATAAACATGCTATAAAAGCTACGTGCTATATAAATTATCGTCAAATTATACCTGTTACCTGTTACCTATCCCTTAGTCTGGTGGACCGTTGGGGTAAGAAGCAAGACTTCTAGACCATCTTTCTCCATTCCTCTCTATCCTTTGCCTTGTTTAAAATCTCATTCAATGGTAGGCCTGTCCATTCTTCGATGTTGTCTTCCCACTGCTTTTTCTGTCTGCCTCTTCTTCTTTTTCCTGGTACTATTCCCTGGAGGAAGGTCTTTGCGAGTCCCGAAGATCTTGTTACATAGCCATACATTTTAAGCTTTCGTTTCTTCACAGTAGTTAGCAGATCATCATGGGGTCCGATCGCTGCAGTAACCCTGTCTCTAATGTCTTGGTTTGTGATGCGGTTTTTAAATGTGATGCCTAGGATACTTCTGTAGCATCTCAATTATATTGCTAGGATCCTCCTCTCTAGCTCTGCAGTCAGCGTCGAAGACTCACAAGCATATAGAAATGTGGCCATGACCAGGGGGCGCATCAGTCTGATTTTGGTGCCGAGGTCTAAGCCTTTGTCTTTCCATATTAACTTAAGTTTAGAAAGGGCTTCTGTGGACTGTGCTTTGTTCCCTCATCCGAGACAATAGCTCCGAGGTACTTAAAGCTGCTAACGCATCCCTGTCGGCTATTGTTCATAATTTGTTTTTTTTTCTGCATTTATTTGCATGCCATAAGCTGCTGAAGTCTTGTCAATGCGCATCACTAGATCGGCTAGTTCGTCTTCTGTCCCTGCTAGGCCATCAATGTCATCTGCGAAGCGCAAGTTTGTAACTTTTCTTCCTCCAATGCTTACAGTACCTTCAAATCCTTCGAGAGCATCTTCCATTATTCTTTCAAGGAAGATATTGAAGAGTGTTGGTGAAAGGAGGCAGCCTTGTCTTACTCCAACAGTGGTTTTGAACCATTCCCCAATATTGTTGTTGAAGTATACCGCACTGGTGGCATCATTGTATAGGTTCTGGATAACTTTGGTTATGTTTGCATTTATGTTATATTTTTCCATTGTCGCCCAGAGTACCACGTGCCATACTCGATCAAAAGCTTTCTTGAAATCAATAAAGACATGGAAAAGATTCTCTTGGTGTTGGAGATATTTTTCACAGAGTATTCTGAGGTTTAGGATTTGCTCTGTTGTGCTGCGACCGTGTCTAAAACCCGCCTGTTCTTCAGATATGAAGAAGTCAATATGCTAAACACAGCAGTCACAGAAACAGCCCGGGAAATACTAGGGAAGCTCCGCCCTCCCAAAAAACCCTGGGTAACAGAGGATATACTCCAACTCTGTGACAAGAGACGGGAGCTTAGAGGGGAAAAGTTGTCTGACCCAAAATATGACCTCGAATACAAAAACGTCAACAAACGGATTAGAAAGGGAATGAAAGAAGCGATGGAAAAGTGGATAGAGAACAAATGCAAAGAAATTGAACGGGGACTTAACAGGAATGACAGTAAAAAAGCGTACCAACTAGTAAAAGACCTCACTACCTCAAAGCATGGAAGAACCAACATGATACAAGACAAAAACAATAGGTGCCTAACTGAGGAAAAAGATGTGTTAAAAAGATGGACGGAATACTGTTCAGAACTGTATAACTTCGAAATCTCAGGAGATACAGAGATACTAAATGTCCCGGCAGTTTCCAACATGGTCGATTATCCGATTCTTCGCTCGGAACTAGCAGCAGCAGTAAAAGCCCTGAAAAAGGGAAAATCGGCCGGAGTTACAACATTCCTGGTGAACAAGCTGGAGGAGAAACCATGATAAACGCACTCTATACAATTTGCAATAGGAACTGGCAATAGGAGAATGGCCCAAACCCTGGACCCAGTCACTCATCATCACTCTTCCAAAGGAAGTCAATTTACAACTATGTCAAAACTATCGCACCATCAGCCTCATAAGCCATCCCAGCAAAATGCTGTTAAAAATTATATTAAATCGACAAAAACCGATAGCAGTCAAATTATATATATTATAGCCAAAACGTCCATATCGCCAAAACGGGCCACAACGGCGTCGCCAAAACGTCACGTACCGGCTGTTAGGTTGGGTTGAAAGGTTTGTGTGGTAATCGTTTCAAAAATTTAAATGGATCCTGCATAGAGAAAAAGTTAAGCATCTCTGATTTACATTAATAGAACATTTTTGGTTACATTAATAGTAAGTGTATGAATAAAAAACAAGGTTACTAAGACAGTTTGTGTGGATACACAAACTTAAAATCGGCCCCCAAAGTGATCCACGCAGGCAGGTTTAAATATTTTCAGAAAGAACATCCGAATGAAATTATATCAAAGACAAATGACAGATAAGAATGCAGATAGAAGGTTGACAGATCTTATGTAGTGCCCTAGCGGTCCAGCAGATCAAAGGATAGGTGTAGGTGAAAGTTAAGTTAGATATGAATCTGGACCGACTGATGTAATTTAATTGATTTGTTTTTTTATACATAATTGATTCGCTAATTCAATTTCTTTATTCCTTGGATAGCAAATGCTTTCATCTTCGAACAAAAATAAACTTGAAATTAAATGAAATTTATAACATTATTAATTGTCTGAAATTAGGTTTGATTTAAAATACATACTAATTAGGTTTTTCTCTATAAAAAACTGCTTGCATAAATGATTTTTAAAAATTAGATTTTGAGCTTTTAGAAAAAAAAGTAGACGCTGCATCAGAACTTTGAATGATCTATATTATCGTGATGTCAGATTTTCATTTTCTCTTCTACTTTCTGAGCACTAAACGGGACGGACGGACAGACAGACAGACAGGCCCCACAAAACTAATAGCGTCTTTTCCCCTTTCGGGGACGCTAAAAACACAAGTCAAAAGTGTGTGTTTTTTTTTATTAACGCCATCTGTCGTTGAAGAATATAATGGCATTTGTTATGGCATCTTTAGGTATTCTTCTTAAAACTGTCAGGTAGAGTTGAACCTTCGAATATTAAAACTCTAGGCCAGCAAAAGTGAATAAGAGCTCTCTCTCTCACCGGCCAATGTACACTGTTCTGTCAGGCGGGTGGGTCAGACTCGCTAGGTATTAGCATTGCTTATATTGATTGTTCGGCCTATCGCCGGTGTTATTGGATTCCCTTGAGTGTTACTTCCGTTTGTTTGTTTGCAATAGACACCTTGAGCTCAACACATTGTCATGTTCCACTAGAATATTGCCCATAGCACGAAAACCAAAGTGTTCTCACTCGAGGTCATTTTTACGGTACAGGTACCATAGTTTGTCAATTTGTGAGTTACATTGGTGATGTCAAAAGAAATAAAGTTACAAGGACAGTTTGTGTGGAAATACAAAAATCAAAATCGGTGCACGAAGTGATCCAACCAGGCAGGTTCTAAAGGCAGATTTCAATATTTTAGAAACAATATCAGAATGAAATTTTATCAAAGGCAAATGACAGAGAAGAATAGATAAAGAAGATTGACATATCTTATGTGGTGCCCTAGTGGTCCAGCAGACCAAGGGATAGGTAGAAGTGAATGTGAAGTTAGATGTGAAGCTGGCCTAACTAATGTCCTATAATGATAGTTTAATTGATCTAATTGTTTTGTAAAGGGTCAGTCTCTTAATTAAAGCCTCAGAGAAAAATTGTTTTAGAAAATTCCATTTTTAAGAGCCACATTACTATGGTACTAGTCGACCGGCGGCATAGCATACGCCGCTATTTTCCAGGGCAGGCCTTAGGTACCACAACATATGCGACCCCAGTGGGTCCCGCACTTTCCTTGGACCAGTGCTAATTTTTTAGGTGCATAAATTATTAAATCAAGTTACATGAAGTTAATTCCTTTTTCCAGTCTATATTTATTTATGTCTATGCTATTTTGTGAATGAAAATAGTGCTGATTTGGATACACCATTTCCATTCACACCATTCTGGGCCATGGGATCTTCCCATTTACTTGTTTTAAGTAAATTCATGAATAAAAAATACTACAACATATGCGACCACAGTGAGTTCCGAATTAATTTTGGACCCGTACTAATTTTTAGGTGTATAAATTATTAAATTGAACCATTTGGTTTCCCTGATATATGCAATATATGCATACTAAATAATTTTTTTTCTCTTTAAAAAAAAATTAACCTTTTTTTTTGTAAAGGTCCTATTTAGTATGACAGAAGTTGCTTAACACTGCAATACATTTTTTGACACACAATCTAAAACCGTTTGCATACATGTGTTAAAAATATAGTAAATATGTGTGTCCCTTACGAAATAGCCTCCCGTGTTTGTTGCTATACTTAGTGAATAGTTGTACAAATGGGTAGTATTATGAAAACTGCTTGCATACTTGCAGGGCAGGTCTTAGGCCACTGATACCTAAGTGGCTGCACTTTAATAGGCCCTACGCGACCTCTAGGTGTAAATTATTAAATTAAAACATTTTAACTTATTATTAAAGAGTTCCTCGAATTCTCTTGAAATTGCAAAATATACGAAAAAATCATGAAAATCTCCTGAAAATATGAAAACCTTCTGTAAACTGAGGCGATTTTTCTTAAACACATATAAAATTTTCATTTCTTGGTATCATTCAATATATAGAGGGCACGGTAAAGCGCTTGGCTTCCGAACTGGAGGTCCCGAATTCGAATCCTGGTGAATACTGGGATTTTTAATTTTGGGCTTTTTGGGCGCCCTTGAGTCCACCCAGATCAAATGTGTCCCTGATATTAGTTATGACACCCTCGTTAACCGAGGGTCACAGAGTCAGAAGACCTTTACATCATCTGCCCTATAGACCATAAGGTCTGATAGGGGAAATATTCAATATAGAAAACGCCAATCCTACCCGCGATGAAAAAAACTAAACGGCATCGTCAGCTTTCGTTTAATAAAAATGTAATAATAAGGCGAATTTTAAGCAAAAAAAAAATAAGTTCAATTATTTAATTTAATAGTAACTGGCATACAAATATAGATCTAAATCTATATCGTCCTCTAAAAAAATACAACAAGAGCGATATTTTGCTATTCTAAATCTAAAAGGCAGCTCTGAACGTTATCAGCTTGTTGTTGGAAAACTACTTTCTGCTGTAGATGTCTCCTGAAGTTAATTTGTCAGCGATTTTGTACTTAGTAAAGTATTAAAAGAAAGCAATGACAAATTTATTTTCTAATACAAAATCTTGATTTTCACTTATTATCCTTATCCCTACCCAGAATGGGCCCAGCGCTATCCAGATAGATAGATACATAGATAGATAGATAGATAGATAAAGATAGTTCTACATTCATTCATACATACATGCAAACATACATACATACATGCAGTGCTTATTTGTGATTGTACGGACCGGTACAGGTACCAGCACCTTTTTGAATGTGGGGAAAAAATATTACTTTTCTTGTATTTTAACATTAATTTTTAGTTTATTAATAGTTAAAAGTTAGACAATCTATCATTGAGTACCGGCGCCTACTCACTAAGTACCAGCACCTATTTTTTTTTTTACAAAAAATTAGCATTCTATACACATCAAACGTAAATTTACATATTTTAAAGAAGGTTTTTGAAAACTTGTAGAGGTTTAACAGTAATAACTCAACTAGCATCACATTTCCCAAAGAGACCAATTACTGCTTGACGTCTGCTGACATGATGTTGATTTTAGGAGCTGTAATTGCATTTCTCTTGGGTTTGTAATTTTTTACCCTTTTTATTTTTTCATGTTTCATTTCTTGAATATATTTTGAAAGTTTTTTTCTTTTCTTGATATTATTTTGTTTTTTTGCCCTTCTCCAGTAACAGACTTTGATAGACTAAATGTATTAAAAGTGATATGTTTTAATAAATATATACAGCTTTTGTAAAGGCCGTTCGCTTATTTAGCCGAAAGGTTTATTGGTGACATGAAAACATTTCTTGTGTCTTGTTTTTCGTAGTTTGGAGATAGAAATCAACTGAGATGGTACCAAAAAAAAATTATTAATTGACAAAAAAAGAGGGGTGATATAATTATGAATTAGTGCCTAAAAAGCAAGTGGCTACTCTATAGAGATTTTCTGATATACATTCGTAATGTCATTAGATTACGTTTCAATAATTCCTACATATTGAGTGAAGTATTTACGTCAAAAGGAAACATTATAACTATTTAAAAGAAAATAAGACCTAAGTTCAAATTTCAATGTCCAATTTAAAAGTTCGCATACACTTTCCAAAATGAATTTTAAAAAAGGCACAGAAAAAAAATCTAAAGATAGAACTACAATTTATTCTACATAAAGTCACGATCAGATAAGAAGTATTTTGCACGAATTGGAAATGTAGTAACCTAATGAGGTCAAGGGAGTACTAGCGGTTTTAAGTTTAATATAAATAAAAAAAAAGATAATTATGCAAACATTGTATAAAATCTACACATGTATTTTAGGCCATAGTCTGGCCCAGGTGCATGTCCTGCCAATGACTGACCCACTGGCGCCTTTAACGTGTTACCACTGTGATGAACATGCACATAGTTTTCCGGAGTGCTTATCAACACCAGTCACGTGTCATGCAGATGAGGTAACTATTGGCTGTGGAGAAAGAGAATCATATTACTGTAAACATTGTTTTTCATGTTTCGGATGTTCCTTCACAGATAAGGATCATCTACTTCCTAGTCCAAACCTCCCGAAGGACGACAGGGGGGTGACAGCGGGCAGGGTATGAACTTATGAAGACGGGAGCATTGAAACAACCGAACGACAGTCCAGAGCGCGTAGCGCACGACCAGACAGCCATTACAAGATCATCCAGTATCACATTCAAACAGACAATATTGAAAAATGTGAGCGCACTGCACTACTTCTCTCATGATACATTTCTTCCCTGCAGGTCCGAAAAACAAACAAACGACTCCAACCTAATTGCCCGACTCTGTGATATTTAATTTATAGTTTAATTTAAGCATAATTTGTATACTTAAGAAGATCATCCTTTTGCCAAAGTTAACCTTTTTGCTCTTCACCAAGCTGATTGCAAAGCAACCTTAAATAGAAGTTGGGTTAGGACAAAATCCTTCAAAAACAGGATAAACTGGATGGCTTCCTGGTTGTGCCGACCCCAGTTTGAGAACCACTGCATTAGACAGGTTTCGGGTGTTTCCCTAGAATTTTTATTCTAGACCAAACCAGGAGAGAGTTTGCAGCGGGCATGTTTCAAACCAAGGAACCATTGAGACATTTTCAGAGCACATACGTCATAACTTAGCACTATGTAGCAGCACTAGCAGCATTCCGTAGTTCGAAATAGTAACTAGTCAAACTTTTTAAATCTTAAGAAGGAGGTGGAGAGTGTGTATATATATATATATATAAATAATTAAATATATAAATTTGTGTCATTTGACATCTTCGGCGACAATTTCCTCCTTTTTGCAACTTCTTGTGTGACTAAAGAGGCCAATCATTGATACACAGCTACGGTCGCAGTTCGGTAATACGTAATCACCAGGTGCCGTTGCATTTTCACCCTTCTTTCTGCTTCTGTTGTGTATGACATATATATATATATATATATATATATATATAACCGGCAAAGTACGAATTGTAGGCATTATATAGAATGCATAGGCAATTTGCAAAAAGATTATCCATTTCCTAATTTTCCTAGGCATTCTAATAATGACGAGGTCTGGGTCAGGCAAATTAAAAAAAAATGCCTTCTTAAAAAAGATATTTACTAATTAAATATAAATGAGTGTAAAAAAAAAGAAATTAATCACAAAATTTTTTAGACATCTTATGCATTTTTTGGATCATGTCTTTATCTTATGCAATGTAGTTTCAATCATTAAATAATCGAGTAATTCTCTAAATCGAACTTATCGAAGTATTGTAATTGAAAATAGTAATATACATAAGTAAATATAAAATGATTTAGTTTCTTCTGACTATACTTAAATTGTAATTTAAAGAATGCCGAAACATTGAGCGGGTACTCATTTTTATTGCATTTCCAAACTCTTCCTTTGTCTTCTACTTCTCCATTATCTTATGTTGAGAACTAAATTTATTGAGACGCAATGAGGCTTACTAGAAATCTTCAAACCTAATAGAAAGACAATAAAGAGACAAACGAGGAAAGAAACAATAAACACAACGTTAAAACCTAGAAAAGATAAGATAATTTTTATTGATCCAATCAAATGGAAATTCAGTTTGATTACAATTGACAACCTCAGGGTAACTACTGTACAATTTAACACTATAGATGCAAATACGAACAACATTCACACATGAAACACATGCACATTCACAACAAGCGCTTTATAAATTATAATTCTGTGTACTTCTAGATGAAGACAGGTAATTTTGCAACACTGGTACCAAAAGTGGGATGAATGAGTTTTAAATCTTTCATACTATATAAATAATATAATTTAATACATAATTAAATAATGTATGAATGTCAGCAAATCATAAGCTGTAGTGTGTATCATTATATTCCTCATATGTTTCTTAGTTTTTCTTTGGCTTAATTGGCAGCAAATAACATCCATCACGATTATGAATACAAGTTATAAAAGTTAATTGACATTTGCATAATTCTCTACAAAAGTGTCGAACACCTTTGCAAGCCAAAATATACCAGAATTAGGTTCGTTTTTATTCATTGGTTTATTCATTTCTCAAGATACAAAACAATGTATACCCCTTTCATCTCTTGTGTTCCAGGTTTGTACTATCACCAACTCTTTGGAAAAAACAAATATAAAATGTCAAAAGGCCTCGGTAAGTAATATGATTTGTCAGACTTATTTCTCTTGTCATAAATATATGTAGGCCGTACTACATGAAAAACTCCCGGTAGTATTAAGCTGATTAACCGTATATTAGTGACAGGGTTATTAGAGCGATTGCACTCCACGAAGAACTGTAACTACTGTAAATAAACGCAAATTACAAAATGTAAACTCTGTTTATATAACAAGGCTTTCGGGGCTCGCGAAGACCTTCCTTTAGAGAACAGTACCATGAAAAAGAAGAAAAGGCAAAGAAAGCAATGGGAAAAGAACATAAAAGAATGGACTGCCTTGCCAATGAAAGAAGCTCTATCCAAGACAAAAGACAGAGAGTAATGGAGAAAGTCGGTCGATAAATCTTGTGTGGTACCCCAACACTCGAAGGGATAGTTGAAGATGAAGGTGAACCTTACAATTTTAACTAAAAAATTCAATTCTTTATATTCGTGACGCTTGTGTTGCTTTTGTTTCTATTGATTAATTACATACATAGTTGAGAATGGATATTATTGGTCAATGGGGTTTCTATAGCGAACCATAGACAGTGCATATTGAAGGTTTGGGAAACATGCAATATAAAAAGGGAGAATACTCTAGTTAAATTAGATTAAAATATTAATGAACGAAAAAGAAAACAATAGAAGGATAAAATCACCTGCAAACCTAAAGTAATGTATATGTACGTTTACAAATGGAGACTAGATCATTACTCGAATGATAATAATAAAGGTATGTGTGCCGTATTGCCCTTAGAACTTAGTTCTGTGTTCTAGTGTCCAGTTGTTGCTCTCTCAAAGGCGATTTCTGTGGATGATGTTGGCTTCTGAAGCTTTTCAGCGTGAGTCCAAGTGTTATGAGGGATCAGCGTTAGAGACAGGATCCACTTTGAGACTCTGCTCGTTAGCGTCCTCAAGTAGTTACTCGCTCTTGTGGTGCAGGGGGAAACTATAGCTGAGAGAATGTTGTCTACGACTAGGATGCTCTTGAGCTTCACGTGTAGATCTAGAAGCCCAGGGTTCAGCAGGTGCTTGCAGATCTAGAGACGACTTCCTCAAGTCACATAGTTCAGCAGAGGTTCTTAAAAAAAAAAAACAACAACAACATATAATATTACTATGCAACCATTGTCTTTCTACAACTAAAAAAAACTAGCGCAACATTAGTCATTGTGTAGGAACGTGGTGGTCAAATGGTTAAGCGCTCGGCTTCCGAACCTGAGGTCCTGGGTTCGAATACCGGTTAAGGCTGGGATTTTGAATTTTGGGGTTTTCAGGGCACCCCCGAGTCCACCAAACTCCAATGGGTACCTGACTTTAGTTGGGGAAAGTAACGACGGTTGGTCGTTGTGCTGGCCACATAACACTCTGCTCGTTAACCGTTGGCCAAAGAAACAGATGACCTTAATTAACATCATCTGCCCCATAGATCGCAAGGTCTGAAGGGGACACTTTACTTTTTACTTAGTCATTGTGTACTCGAAAATTTCTAGTTATGGGTTTAATATTCGTTCCTATTGTGGCAAGAGTTAAACCTGATCTGGCTTGAGATACATTAACTCTGTTTTTTTTTTAATTATTAACCTTGCTTTAAAACCTGAAACTTGCAAACGATCCTACAAACTCACTTTATATCAGTTGCGTATGGGAATGAAAATTACTTATAAATATAGTGAGCATATCAGATCTTTCGATCTATGGAACAGATGATGTAAAGGTCATCGGTTTCTTTAACGTATGTCAAATACCGATTAGAGTTAAGTAGACTAAGGGGCTCCCTACAAAAACGAATCTTAAAATCCCAGTCTTAATCGAGATTCGAACCAGATACTCCCTCATTCGGAGGCCAAGCGCTTTATTTCTTAGCCACCACCCCCATGTGAAAATTAGTTGCTAGTGGCCAGAAGAGGTGGCAGATTGAAAGTATTTGGATACACCTAGATATTTACTAAATATTAAATCACTACATTCTTGGTGATTTTT
>JADKLZ010000166.1:16231883-16247933 GCA_021533235.1 Biomphalaria straminea | reverse complement strand
CCTAGATATTTACTAAATATTAAATCACTACATTCTTGGTGATTTTTTGTTTGTTTGTTTTTGGTTAATATTGACGTTTCTGTCTCTAGGAATGTGCTTCACTTACTTCTCATGCATCTGGACCCTGCGCTGATGGTGGGTACCTGTTAAACTCAGGCCAATGCCAAACTTGCTGCAATACCTCTACTTGTGTTGGTGATTTACTATCAAAGAATATCTCAGTTCAGAGTAAGTCGTAGCCTACTTCCGCCTTATCGATGTTTTGTCAGTTGAATAAGAATGTTACTACCAAAACTACTCAATCGCAGCTGACAGCCCCGATGTCAATAAATGTTATGCTTCGACAGTTGAATCTTTGCACTGACTCGTTTTCAAAGTCATCCTATCTCTTTTATAAGAGACTAGTCGACCGGCGGCATAGCATACGCCGCTATTTTCCAGGGCAGGCCTTAGGCACTGCAACATATGCGACCGCAGTGAGTCTCGCACTTTCATTGGACCCGTGCTAATTTTTTAGGTGTATAAATTATTAAATTAAGTTACATGAAGTTAATTCCTTTTTCCAGTCTATATTTATTTATGTCTATGCTATTTTGTGAATGAAAAGAGTGCGGATTTGGATACACCATTTTCATTCACACCTTGCTGCGCCATTGGATCTTCCCATTTACTTGTTATAAGTGAATTCATGAATAACAAGATTACAAAGAGAGTTTGTGTGATACACAAACTCAGAGGCGGCCCCCGTCGGAGTCGGATATCTGTCAGATCCGCCTATTCGCAAGATGTTTCGGATGTTCCTTCAAAGTTGAAAATAATTAACTTCTCGCTAAATGACGGAGGATGGCGAGCAGTGTATAAACCTGCCTTATCTTGGTGTTTCCGCACTAGACTGTAGTTCGGATTTATCGTTGGTCCCTGGCTCAATAACTGCATGCTCCCATCCCCTCCTGTGGAAGGTTTGAAATAGGAAGTAAACTATCTTTAACTCTGAAGAAACAATCGAAACATGTAAAACAAACAGACACATAACCCGGGAGCGTCGAGATAATCAGTTCAGCATGCTAACTGGTTACAAACTAATAGCCTGATATATACAATATGTCACACGAGCGATTTTAAATAATCTTTCAGCATTGATCTGTAGAGATGTAGATGTACATAAACTAAACTTCTGATTTAGCACTCTTAATATATATCTTATTAATTATGATTATTAATAATTTGGATGTAATTTAAATAAAATTTAGGTAAAATTAAAATAAAAAGCCCAGATAATCAATAGAATGAATGCAATATTAAATTTAAAAATACAAGATTAGTTTTAGTTTATTATAGAATTTCAATGTAAATCTAGACATAAACATCCGGAACAATCTATTATAGGTATTTTAAACTATCGCAATATTTCTGAATGAAAAGTAAAATTTAAATATTATTTTCAAAAGCCTTTTTTATCTAACCGTGACGGACAGACCAACAAACAGTTAAAATGCACAAAAATATGCTTCTTTCATTCTAATGTTGGCAATAAAATACATTTTTTTAAAATGTGATTTTTAAAAAAGTTTAAGAAATTAGTTTAGAATCATGTCATGTCCGGGCTTTACGCTAGTACACGAAAGTCGCTGCTAAAGGTTCATTTATAAAAATATATATATCAAAGGTAAACGACAGATCTTATTTAATGCCCCAGCGGTCAAAATATACATTTTCCGTACTTTGATCTCTCAACGTTTGCCTTGTAAAGATAATGTTCAAGGCAACTGCCACGCCTCTTTCATGAGTTAATTACTTAAATAGTGAATATGTTACAAAAAATTAAAACGTGAAATATTTTGCATTATGTTAGATTATTAATTGTATTAAATTAGGTTTCATTTATATTGCATACTAATTAGGTTTTTTCTCTTTAAATACTGCTTGCATAAAATATTTTTAAAAATTAGATTTTGAGCTTTTTTTAAAAAAAAAAGTAGCCGTTGCATCAGAACTTTGAATGATCTATATTATCGTGATGTTAGATTTTCATTATCTCTTCTACTTTCTGAGCACTAAACGGGACGGACGGACAGACAGACAGACAGACGGACAGACAGACAGACAGACAGACAGACAGACGGACAGACAGGCCACACAAAACTAATAGCGTCTTTTCCCCTTTCGGGGGCCGCTAAAAAAATACTACAACATATGCGACCACAGTGGGTTCCGAACTTTCTTTGGACCCGTGCTAATTTTTAGGTGTATAAATTATTAAATTGAACCATTTTATAAAACATAACAGATTTCCCGCGGCCTCTTAATTTACCAGGAGCCCCCTGGAAATCTCCTGAAATGTTATTAAATGCTATGCCGCCGGTCGAAAAAGTCCTGGAAATTTCCGGACATTATTAAAATCTTTTTAAAGTAAAAAAAAAATTATGCTATGCTATTTTGTGAATGAAAATAGTGCGGATTTTGGATATATTATTTCCCATTCACATCATGTTGCACCATGGGATCTTCCCATTTGCTTGTTATAAGTAAAGCGAATGCGTGAATTCATGAATGAAGAGTACTATGAATGGAGCTAAAAAAATGGCTAATTGACCTTAATTTACGCGATATTAAGAATATAGCTGCACTCATGTAACAATGCTTTAGAAAAACAAATTTGAATGTTAATTTGATTAAATGGACTATAATTAGTATGTTCATGTGCTAAAGCATAAAACTATACTTGCGAAGAGAAGTTCTATAATCTTCTTAGAGTTGAATTCGAGTTTTAGATCTAGATCTAGATCTAGGAATAGAGAGATGAGTTACCTTTCGTAATCATGTCTAATGAACGAATGTGCGTAATTAAAGTACTTTCTAAAGTGAAACCTGAGAGTATACTCTATCCGTGTATTGTTGTTGTTCTAGTTTCAATAGTCTAACGACACAATAATGTGGAAATACTTTTAATATTATGACAATAATCTGAGAAGAAGAGATAATTATATAAACACCAATTTCATTCACAAAATAGTGCGGATTGGGATGCACCAATTTACATTCACACCGCGTGCGTGCGCCATGGGATCTTCCCTATTTACTTGCCGCTGGCCTGTTGTGTGTTTGAACTTTTGTGTGTTTGACCTCTTACTTAGAGGATTATATATATAGATTTTCATGTATGGTACGAACTACTGAACAAATAACTAGTCATCTGGTATATCTGGTGTATAGAAAATAGGTCTTTGAAGCGTTTCTGTGGGGCGCCTCTGTTACGTCGACCACCTTTTAGCTCACCAAAAAAAGACTGCCTTTGGCATACGTTCGTCTCCCATACGGGATACGTGCCCTGCCCAGCGTAGCTGTCGGATCATAAGAAGTCCCTCTATACTGTCTATACCGGCGTTCGCAAGGACATCGCTGTTTGTAGTGCGGTCTTGCCATCGTATGTCCATGATGGAGCGCAAGCACCTTTGGTGAAAGCGCTCAAGGAGTCTTAGCTGTTTTCTATATAGTGTCCATGTCTCAGAGCCATATAGAAGGGTGGAGAGAACCACCGCCTGGTAGACATTTATTTTTGTAGGTAGGCGGAGCGATTTGTTCTTCCAAGCTCTCGCCTGAAGGCGTCCAAAAGCGCTACTGGCCCTGGCCAGACGGTTATCAACTTCCCTTGAAAGTGAGGCGTCATTTGACACTATGCTACCAAGATATGTGAAGTGGTCTACCACGTTAAGGGGATGCCCGTTTACTGTGATACTTGGGGCTGAGTATGTTTCATTGGGTGACTTCTGGAACATGACTTCTGTTTTCCCGAGGTTTATAGATAGACCGAAAGAGGCGGCAGCTTAGGCGTCAACTTTCCTTGGCTGACATAGAAGAGAACACCTGGCTGCATGCGGCGTCGGAACGAGACAGCTGGAGGTCCCTCACGAAGGCCACGGGATACACATTTGAGACCAAAAGAAAATCTGCCGCCGAGGACAAACGCAGACGACGAAAAGAAAATCTAAACCGACCACCTGCGGACAATGGTTTTGCTTGCCCTGGATGTGGCAAAATATGTAGGTCTCAGCTGGGACTGCACAGCCACGGGAAACACTGTATTCCTCACTAATCTTCGGCCTCGAAGACAAGCCTATTATTATTAGAAAATAGGAAAGTGTTGATAAGCAATGTAGAATGAAAGGAAACTCTTCTGTGTCGTAGCTCAAAATAAGAGGAAATATTAAATTGTATGAATGAAGTATCAGAAGTATATTGATATTAGCTTAACTGAAAACGTAATTAAAACTTAGTAGCGGTACACGTAAAGCAGATTTGATAAGAAGATAAAAAGACCAACTAACATCCTTGAGATGTTTAGTTGGTGTCAGTGACATTGTTAAATTTCATCATTGTTTAAAAAAAAACTCTTCTATTATTCCTCTTATCATACCCCTACCTTTTTTTCCCTTTAGGTTTAACATATCCCCCACATTTCTCCATATATTTTTATCTTTTTGTTTCTATACTACTGTGTTGTATTACTTAAAGAACTTCAACCAGACAAGCAATAGTTTAATGTCAATAAAGAGCACACTAGTTCTGCTAAGATTTCTGATGAAAATCTTCAATAGATAGATAAATATTGTAAATGTTCACCCATTTAACACAATGGTAACTCTCAGATTAAAATGGATATAAACTAGTGGAAGAAGTTCAAGGAATGTGTTGTTGTTGTTTTTCTTTTACGGTGATGACAAAATAGTTTTGGTCAAAGTAATTAAAAAATGTTACTTTTCATAGACAAGTTAGTTTTAACATCTTACTCTTTTTTTTAAATAATAGATCAAGATATTTTTTGCCCTGGTCAGTGTTCATCCTTAGACTTGGCAGCCTGCATTCATTCTCAAACTCATTGTACTCACGGACAGGTAAGAATTGACATACCAAATATAAATTATCAGGCTTATTGAGCATAGAAATATTTTCTCATATTAAACATATGCTTATCCTAATTCTAGTGACATTGTCACTTTCAACTATCTGTAAGGAAAGGGTTGGCAATAAAAAAAACTTGTCAGAATAGTGATTGACTTTACATGCAAAATGCAAAGTTTGCCATAGTGTTGTTTTTAGTTTTTAGTTCAAATATCTTGATAGCACTCTCCAGAAACGGAAAAATCGATAATGACATCGACCTGCTTATCGCCAAGTCCAGTGCATCCTATGGCAGACTGTCATAAAATGTCTGGAACAGACGTGGTATCACCACAAATACAAAACTAGGAGTTTATCGAGCCATAATCCTCCCTGCAATGCATCAGAGACATGAACAATGTACAGAAAACATGCAAAGAAACTGAATCACTTTCACATGACATGTATGAGAAAAATACTGAATGGCAAAGTGCAAAACAAAATACTAGACACTGAAGTCCTGCGAAGAGCGGGTCTGCAAAGCATCCACATAATTCTGATGCAGTCCCAGCTGCGATGGACATGACGCGTATGCAGAATGGAAGACCACCGCATCCCTAAACGACTCTTGTATGGCCAACTAAGCGAAGGAAAGCTCTTGCTAGATGGTCAAAGAAAGCGCTTCAGGTACACCCTCAAAGCTTCTCTGAAGGCGTTAAGCATAGACCCAGGCACCTGGGAGACACAGGCACATGACAGAGCATCATGGCGCCGCGCTGTGAAAACTGATGCATAGGTTGCTGATAAAAAGAGAACAACGCTGGCAAAAGAAAAGAGAAAAAATGCAACGCCAATGACTCTAGTTCCAGCTGGAATAACCTGCCCTTTGTGCAGCCGAACATTCCGGGCACACATAGGTCTCACCAGCCACATGAGGAGGCATAAAACCCCAGTGCAAAGCCCTCAGTATCCTAAAAACATATTACAGTTGATTATCTAGCCATCTGACCTTTGAAAAAAGTATTAAAGATCAATATATTCAAAAGTTATTTTAGTTTATCGTGCAGTTTAATTGATTATTAGTAATAATTATTATCTCAAAAGTGTCAAATTGTTCTGAAAAGATACTTGCAGAATAACGAACATAACACTTCTAAATTGTCTCAACAATAGGATAATCAATATTTTATTTTTTTATATTTTTGTTTCCGAATAATGTTTACAAAAATATTTTATTTGTTAGAAAATGTTAATGTAATATTGATGAAGAAAATGAGAAATCCAATTGACACACTTTGTATTTGGACAGTTTTGTGAAGTGACTGTTGATGATCATCACAATGTTCACGGGACTTGTAAGGCAGCTCACGAGCTGCAAGTAAGTAATCTTTGGAATTACACACAATAGGGCTACGCTTATACTTTATATTTGCTCTATTTTTAACTGTGATATTTTTATACTGTCAAACTTTTACATTCATATATTTTTAATTAGTTATACTATTATGCCGATTAATTTTTAGCGTCCCCCGAAAGGGGAAAAGACGCTCTTGGTGTTGTTTGGCTTGTTTCTCCGTCCGTCTGTCCGTCCGTCATATTTGACTAGAGTAACATCATTAGTAAAATCACTAAATTTAGAAGACTCAAAAGTACAGTAGCAATTATACAAAAAACACTGGACCATAATCTTCAAATATAAAAATACTCAGAAAGACACGAGGATAAAGTCTCATTCCTCGTTCTATATGCTCGGACAAATTTGTACAAATGCTTTCCTATTGCTATTAGAGCATGGAATGGGTTGACTGAGCTAGCCAGGAAAACCAGTGACTTAGCAGAATTTAGGTTAATATACATGACTAAATGCATGACTTGTAGGACGTAATCATCTTTTTTGAAGTAACGTCTGTAATATATAAGATAATATCTCAGAAACTAGAAGAGAAAATGAAAATCGAACATAATGTTTGGGGGTGAGAAGGGGGCTTGACCTCTTTGGGGGCCTCTGCATTTTGCGTAATATTTAATTTAATAATTTAAAAAGAAACTTTTTTGGGACTCCACTCAAGTGTGGATTTTCAAATTCTCCCCCTCGTACCCCCACACTAGCTACGCCACAGTGTGCCTCCTATGTTTACATTCTTTTTTTACTGATGACATAATTTTGTAAATCTATTTTGTCTTGCAAATCAATGTGAACATCAGTAACATATGTTTAATAATTGTCATTTATATTTTTATTTTTTATTTTAGAAGCAAATCGTAATTTCGTAATCTATATATATATTTCTCAAAAGACAAGTTCAAAAGTTCAGCCGAGTAAGCAACTTTAATTAATAACACAAATTACGCACATTCGTTCATTAGACATGATTGCAAAAGGTAACTCATCTCTCTATTCCTAGATCTAGATCTAAAACTCGAATTCAACTCTAATATTATAGAACTTCTCTTCGCAGAGATAGTTTTATGCTTTAGCACATGATCAGACTAATTATAGTCCCTTTAATCAAATTATAATTCAAATTTGTTTTTCTAAAGCATTGTTACATGAGTGCAACTCTATTCTTAATATCGCGTAAATTAAGGTCAATTAGCTATTTTTTAGCTCCATTCATAGTATTCTTTATTCATGAATTCACCTATAACAAGTAAATGGGAAGATCCCATGGCGCAGCATGGTGTGAATGGAAATTGTGTATCCAAATCCTCACTATTTTCATTCACAAAATAGCATATACATAAATAAATATAGACTGGCAAAAGGAATTAACTTCATGTAACTTGATTTAATAATTTATACACCTAAAAAATTAGCACGGGTCCAATGAAAGTGCGGGACCCACTCCGGTTCATATGTTGGAGTGCCCAAGGCCGGCCCTGGTAAATAGCGGCGTATGCTATGCCGCCGGTCGAGTAGTTATAGATAATAATAATTGTTCATGAATATTTTTAAATTAATTTCTGATATTGCTATATGTTCGTGAATTCTACTTGGTTTGATAATCTCATCTAAAAATGCCGTCATTAACAATAGAACATACTTTTTATCTAATGACAATTCAGTAAAACTCTAAGTAAAACTCTTTTTGTTAAAAAATAGTTTCAATTATTATATTTGAATATTAACTTTCAGGTTTTTTTTTCAATTAACATTTACATATCAATATATTAAGATATGTAGATAACATAAACTATAATCTAAACGGCGTATTACCTACTTTGTTTATAAAATCTTAAACGTTTATGCGCGCAAGATCTAAGAATACTAGATAC
The DNA here is from genome assembly GCA_021533235.1 of Biomphalaria straminea. Lineage (NCBI taxonomy): Eukaryota > Metazoa > Mollusca > Gastropoda > Planorbidae > Biomphalaria > Biomphalaria straminea. The sequence continues at coordinate 16,239,779 of JADKLZ010000166.1, read as the reverse complement.
CTGTCAGGTCTTTGTTGAATTACTATCAAGTATCACTGTGTTTATGTATGTGCAAACGTCATTGAAACGTGTCTAGGTAACTTGTAATGATTTTAGGCCCAAGCTCAGCCCGACAGTCACACCATACACATTCAATTATATATATAAAATAATAAATAATGTGTATGATGATTTAAATAAAATTAAAGAATTTATTCTAATGAAAATATGTACAATGAAATGGTGTCTGAATCAATGATAATGATAACTGAATAAGTTGAAATAATATAATATGCACACATACAATAATAGAAATATAATGTGATATAATGTAATCACCTTGTACAATATATAGATCAATTAATCCTCCACACACATATGATCTGTCCTTTACGATGTCACCAACAGTCAGCATCAGAGTTCATAACAACAAACAGCTCAGCAGTTCATAACACCAATCTTCTTAAACTTCAACAGTCTTACAAAGAACCCCACAGTCTGTAATCTGTACCCTCAGACGTGCAACCGAACACTATGTAAAGAACCTTAGGCTTAGACGAAATCTAAAACCCAAGACCTAAGACGTAAAACCTAAGACATAAGACGTAAAACCTAAGACATAAGACGTAAGACCCTGTAGAAAGATAATAGAACAAAGTCTTCTAATCTTCTAGTCTACAAATAAAAATTACAATTAAGAAATACTATCAAATCGAATAGAAATAACTATTCGATGAGAAATTAAAACTCACCCTAAACAGGGGTCAAGATAATCCAATTCAAGAATCAATCAAGGAACAACAATAAGGCTATCCAGTATTCTGTTCAATGAAGAATTCAAGAGCTCTTAGAACCACGTCTTGCCTCTAGATTACAAGATGGAAGAGATAGAGACAGACGATCTATTACGTCAATCGTAGCGCTTGAGCACTACGTCTCCAGAAAAGATGACAAGCACACAAAGAGAAGTTACCTAGTACACTTGAATAAAATAACGAAAATGACGTCATCAAAAATGATGAACGCGGCATTATTTGAATGTGATAAACTTGACTATGAAGTTAATTCCATAACTGCGACAATACCCTCCAATTACAGCAATAGAATAAGAATTTTAAAATAGAAAAGGTAATTCCGAATTCAATTTCTAACACTGTTTCTATAAGTTTATTATAATTTGTCTATATTTAGTTAAGCAGCTTTAATTTTCGTGAATTTATACATTTGTTTTGTTTCAGTGCACCTTTAGTTTCTTCTTTATACCCAGCGCCCCCTACCACCCCTTTGGCTTCCAGCGCCCCACAAAATCTCGAAAATGCCCCCTTGGGGGCGAGAAGACCACTATTTTAGATCATTTAGATCAAGTTCTTATGCAAAGGTTACTTTTTTCTTTTTCGAAAGTGAATACTTTAATTTTTAACATTACATATGTAAGCAGATTTTTTTTAAATACACCACTTTGCAATGAAAAACTTTAGGTGAGGTAATTTTTTTTTTAAAAGGTCTCAGACTTCAAGCTTCAATCATAGATTCGCGCATTGGAGCACAAAATTTACATCTAGGGTCACAATGGAAATAGTGTTAACGGATCATTATAAAATAGTTTCCATTTATTAACTAACTCATTGAATAGAATACTGATTGAAATTTTTTTTTTTAAAGAATTTTTATACGAAATTCGTTTTAATTATAAGTTTAAAAAAAAACGAACTACTTTTATAGAGCGCATTTTATACATTTGTCAGTCTAAATAAAACTAAATAATAATAATAACTAGTTGACCGGCGGCATAGCATACGCCGCTATTTACCAGGGCCGGCGACCGCAGTGGGGCCCGCATTTCATAGGACCCGCAATTTTATAGGACCCGCTCTAATTTAAAGTGTAAAAATTATTAAATTAAGCCATTTTATTACTTACAACAGATTCCCCGCGCCATCCTGTCGATTTAACATCCCTATAATTATTTGTCTGTTAAGCTATTGCTTTAAAAGAAATCAAACACATTTTTAACAAAATATAGTCATTTATAACGCTGTTAACCATCAAGCTGTAAGAGAAATAAGTCTTTGGCATATGGTTGAACACAATCTGCAATTACAAACACAATAGCACACTACAGACTGAAAAGATAAAATATAATTTTTAAAAAGTCGAAGAACAAAACTCCACTTGTCTCTCTAACCTTGCTAATGCTTTTTTTTTTCCACCACAATTGTTCACAAATACTCGTATTAAAGGTCTTTTGCAAGTCAATGGATTTTTTTCCAAAGAATTATAGAACATCTGCGCTCTAGAAAACTTTCTCTTTGACTATTAAATACATAAATAATTCGAGTTTTAAATATGGTTCTAATTTATCGCATTGTAAAATAAGTAAAGCGAATGCGTTAAAAAATTATTAATGGAGCTAAAAATAGAAATGATCTCTTTACTTGTTGTTGCATGTTGTTGCACGTTTGACCTCTTACTTTGAGAAATAATATATAGATAATAGGCTTGTCTTCGAATCCGAAGATTAGTGAGGAATACAGTGTTTCCCGTGGCTGTGCAGTCCCAGCTGTGACCTACATAGTTTGCCACATCCAGGGCAAGCAAAACCATTGTCCGCAGGTGGTCGGTTGTAAAATATTGTTACACTAGTCGACCGGCGGCATACCCTACGCCGCTATTTTGCAGGGCAGGCCTTAGGCACTGCAACACATGCGACCGCAGTGGTCCCGCACTTTTTTGGACCCGTGCTAATTTTTAGGTGTATAAATTATTAAATTGAACCATTTTATAACATGATATAACAGATTTCCCGCGCTTAAGTCAAACTCGAGAGTAGTATCTGTGTATTGTCGTTCTAGTTTCAAGAGTCTTACGAACCAAAATATACTCTCCCGGCTTCCAGTGTTTTAACCTCCCTTCCATTTACTACACAAATTCATAAGAGAGTGTGTACATTATTTTATGTCTATAAATTGTGTTTAATCTCTAAGACTGAAGATCATGCAATTTTTAAATTTTTCATAATTTGGAAATCCGAATTCAATAGTAGATATATAGATCTATACATGTTTTCAAGTTACATGAAGGAACTTCCTTTTTTCAGTCTATATTTATATATGTCTATGCTATTTTGTGAATGAAAATAGTGCGAATTGGGATGCACCAGTTTCCATTCACACCACGCTGCGCTATGGGATCTTCCCATTTACTTGTTGTTTGACCTTTTACTTTGGGGATTATATATATAGATTGTTACATTATTTTTTTGTAACTTTTTATTTCGTAACATTTATATGTTGTTTACATTTTTATTTTCTTATTTTTCTATATTGTTAATTTTTTTTTATATAGTTACATTTATTTTACACTTTATATTTTTACATTGTTATATTACTACACTGTATATTGTCATTTGACAGCTATGTTTATATATCCACTGCAACTCTTCTATTATCTTGAGCTAGACATTGAAGTTGTTACTGATGCGTTGTATAACTTTTCAAACACAAACGTTCAAAATTCTAATTTATAGTTACAAGTTTTTCTAGCTACAAAGAAACATATATTCTGTGAAGATTTGCTTTTCCAAAGAAATACATTGAAATGTTAATGTATTATTTCAAAACGTTTCAAGAATGTAGTCATAAAGAATGTTTTATTTTTTTTGTTACATACTAAAATGTATTACATGTTTCTATAAAATTGAGTACTACGGGATGGTTTTTGATTGAACAGAAATGCAACGAGGACCAAAATAAACATCCCTGCTCTTCAACATTTCTAAATGGTGGACAGGGCACAAAGTGCATCTGGGATTGCTGCACAACTATTGACTGCTTGAAAGCACATTTTGGAGCTTTTCTGGGTTTTGTATCTTATTTACATTTTTTTTTTCTGAAATTTTAAAATGTTTATCCATTTCACCAGCTAGTGTCTCCAAGGTCAGTAGGACTGATCGTTCACTAATTGCCCCCACCCCCACCATCCTATTGGAGTACTATGAAAAAAATCAAACATTTGCTGTTAATAATTATTTTCTAATCGTAATCAGATATGCAACGTATTGATATTTTAATTTATTCGTTTAATATGTGACTTTAAATTTATTCATTAGCAAATATCAAATAAAAAGAATGTTAATAGAATCAGCGAATCCAGTGATTCAGGGAAACAATTGGTAGAAAATATGTCCAAGTCACGTGGTTGGCATTTTACGTCTCACGTGACGCTACAGCGTTTTGAATTCTTTTTTTTTTTTTTTTTTGCTTCCGGTGTGATCACCATCTGCGATCCAGGACCCATCCTTTACCTTGATCTCCGTGTCCTTTCCCCCTCCCCCAAACTGTTGTTGTTGATCTTAAAAAGAGCATTATGGGTATGCAGAGCGGACTTCCTGTAGCTCCCCCGCCTTCTATTAAATCAGCATACAATAAATCTTGTGAAAATTAATTAACGATGTGGCATTAGGTTAACATGTTCAGAACGCTAAGACGTCTTCTACTGATAACATCGAGAAAAGGATGAAGTTATATATAATACTACATATAACGTTGATATATTGATTATCTCCCCCCTGCCCCACCTCTTCAATATAAAATTCAATCATTAGAAAATGATTATATATATATATATATATATATATATATTGAAAGACTAGAAGTAAGTGTTTCTGGGATGGCGTTTCAATGTAACAGGTACTACAATTCACGGCTAATTGCAAAATGTAACGAGAAAACTAAAGTCCCTGTAGAATAGTGTCATATAGCCCAAATACCACAGGTTCATCACCAAGAGATGTCTGCAACTGCTTAACGAATTCGCTTGACATTATGTACATAGATTCCTTTAGCCATTTAAGTGCTCGTTAACAAACGATTTTCATACATTCGCAGTCCAAAAAACAAAATCGCCAAGTTTTCTATGAAACCTTTATAGATCTATTTAGTTTGAGTTATTTCCCCCAGAAGAATCATAGGCATCACATTTAAAGACCGCGTCACAAACCAGGAGATTAGAGACAGGGTTACTGCAGCGATCGGACCCCATGATGACCTGCTAACTACTGTGAAAAAACGCAAGCTAAAAATCTATGGCCATATAACAAGATCTTCGGGGCTCGCAAAGACCTTCCTCCAGGGAACAGTACCAGGAAAAAAGAAGAAGAGGCAGACAGAGAAAGCGATGGGAAGACAACATTAAAGAATTGACGGGCCTACCAATGAAAGAAGCTCTAATCAGTGCAAAGGATAGAGAGGAATGAAGAAAGACGGTCTACAAGTCTTGCTTGGTGTTCCAACGTTCCAACAGACTTAGGGATAGGTAACAGGTAACAGGTAATTTCCCCAAATGACACAATCTGTATTAAATTAAGCTTAATTACAAACGATATTTTCTTTATTTTTTCTCTAAATCGGAATAAGCCGCGTGAATATTTGTGAGTACAAAGCAAAACAAAAATAAATAATTAATTCTTTATGCATAACTCGTCATAGTGGACATTTTAAAAAAGTTAACTAACAAAACCAAATTGTTATTTTAGGTTTTCCTTATTCAAGGTGTGTGTGTGTGTGTGTCGTTGTTTGTTTAATACGGTACTTGGGTTACCAACGTATGCCAAAAAAATGTAAAAATGTTATGGTGTAAAAGGGTTGAGGTTAGGATTTTGTAACACACTGACTCCATATGATAACGAGTAATACACACTTACACGTGGCAGTTTAGATATTTGTTAAACAAAAAATTAATTAATTAATTAAACAACGAAAAACACACACACACACACATATATATATATATATATATAGAGAGAGAGATGAAATTTTTATTTTATAATTTATATCTTAAGCAATACCAACTACTCCAAACGTAGCCGTGACTACAGCTGCACCTGTTCAAGTAACTTCGTCAGGTAAAATCATTATAGTTTTATTTTTAAACAATAATATGACTTAATGTCCAACATCATAGAAATCTTTTTATAGTAACAATTTTAAACCTTTTTACTTCCAGTCTCTGTCAGAAAATAATGACTAAATGTTGTATTTTTATGAAAAAACTGCTTCCATCGTTGATTTTAAAAATAAAATTTTTTGCATCAGAATTTTAAAAGGTCTAAAATATTGATGTTTAATTTTCAAAATTTTTTCTAGCTTACGACGAAAAGGACTGAAGAACTGAGGGATAGACAGACATTTCACACAAAACTAATGGCGGATATTAACCTTCTGGGGCAGTTAAAAAAATGAAGCGGTTTTTAAAAACATCGTTCTCATCCTTCTCGCAATGCAGAGCGTACAACTTATCTTTAATCTGAGTGGTCCCAAATACGCTATGTTCTTACAAGCATTTGACTAAACATAAATACGCTAACAAAAGAGTTGATTTAAAAAGAAAGATTCAATAGCTACGGAATAATTACTTGTAGGAAATATTGATCATGTGAAACACCACTAATTGATGATTTTTCAAAAGGTTTAGATAGTTGTCAGCAAATAGATGCTATCTTATTAGATTTGTCAAAGGTTTTTGACAAAGTTCACCACCATAGGTTGCTTAAAAAAATAAAATATTTTGGCATTGATGATCCATTGCATCCGTGGATTAAAGACTTTCTGATAGGAAGAGAACAAACTGTAATAATAAATGGCTCTAATTCAACACCAATAACAGTAAACTGACGCGGACCTCAAGGAACAGTCTTAAGATCACTACTATTTTTAATTTACATAAATGACCTACCAAATTGCATTAGTCCAGGAACAAAAGTCAGATTATTTGCAGGCAATTGCTTTATATATATATATATCAATAAAAACAACACAAGATACAGAAATTTTACAAAGAGAATTAGATTAATTATAGAAATGGGAATCTAATTGGAGCATGTCTTTCCACCCAGAAAAATGTCAGTTATTAAGAGTAACAAAAACATTTCCAATGTTCTTATTCATGATAAACCAGTAACAAAGACTAAAAACGCAAAATACCTAGGTGTTATAATTAATGAAAAACTGTCATGGAATTCCCATATTGATGAAACTATAAAAAAAATAATCAAACAAAGCATAAAACATAAAAATAAAATGTTATTTAACCTGGTTAGGCAAATAATAGAATATGCAACAATAATTTAAAACCTTTTAACCATAGACATAAATAAATATAGACTAGAAAAAGGATATAACTTTATGTAACTTAAAAACGTGTATATCTATTGAATTCGGATTTCGAAATTATGAAGAATTTTAAAATTGCATGATCTTCAGTCTTAGAGATTAAACAAAATTTATAGACATAAAATCATAGACATAAATAAATATAGACTGATCGTAGGATGTTATTTTCAATTAGGAAGAGTCAAATATGTTTTATGTACTACATCTATGTGAAAAAAAGATGAAAAAAAGATGGCGGCAGTTGAGCTATAAATTCTAGGACGTAAGTTTCAGTCTATATATAACTATGATCTTTAGTTTTGAAAAGTACAAAACTTCATTATTCCCAATATTTTGCCTTTCTACCTATGCGCACCATATCAACAATTTCATAATGAAAGACATAGGAAATATATATATAGGCTTGTGATGTGGATCTATTTATTGTTGACATGGCTTCTTTATGTATGGCGGTCGTCTTATCGATTCAAATATTTAGAATTAGTTTTTAGTCAAAAAAGTAAAAGAAAATGATCAGAGCGTGCTCTAACGATCGTAGAACGATAGACCAATGCGGCCAAGGGATAAATCCTAAAATTGGAAAAATTATTTTGCATCAATAAATTGAATATTTTTACACAGTAAGTCAGTCAGTCTATCGTCTATCCCAGTGATGCCCAAAGTACGGCCCGCGGGCCACAACCGGCCCTCGACGTGGTTCCATCCGGCCCGCCGAAACATCGGCACAAGGTGTATAAAATCACATCCT
>JADKLZ010000166.1:16207164-16219897 GCA_021533235.1 Biomphalaria straminea | reverse complement strand
TATCCTTGCCCTTATTAAATTCTATTCTTTTCTTAGGACTGAATGTGTTAACATATCGGAAAAATGTTTTGGCATGATTATAAATGACCCTTGTCATTAAATAAACGAAGCATTAGCGCTTAGCTTAACCAAATGTAGGCCACAAAGGATAAAATGTAAATAATAAAGGCATTTTGTATTTAATATTTTCTTTTTACACTAATAAAAAATAATGATGATTTATTTTGTCGGAATTTTGCGGAACAAAATAAAAGTGCCAATAAGGAACGGCGTAGCATGTGAGTTTTAATTTATCTTTTAATGTTTTGCGGGACGATTCCGCTTAATGCGGAACCGCAAGCTAATCTGCAAGTAGCACATTTAACTGCACCAGATCTAGTATAAAAAACCCAACGTTGGAATTCCTGTGTACATATAATTTTTAGTAAGATGATCAAAAAAAAAATAATTTGTGATGATCTCTTGCTCTAAAAAAATATATCCACCATAACAACTTGTCTGAAAATGGATGTTTTTAAGAATTCGTTTATACAGAGCAAAAAACCATCATTTAGTCAACACGGGTAAATCGCGCTCGTTCAAGGCATAAAATTCTTTATTGTCTTTGTAGTGTTTTTTAAAAACATTGCAGTATGCGCAGACAGGATGCGCAAAAACCTTGTTTTGAAGTCGGCGTTCCTTTAGTACTAGTCGACCAGCGGCATAGCATATGCCGCTATTTTGAAGGGCAGGCCTTAGGCACTGCAACGTATGCGACCACAGTGGGTCCCGCACTTTCTTTGGACCCGTGCTAAGTTTTAGGTGTATAAATTATTAAATTGAACCATTTTATAACATGATATAACAGATTTTCCTCGCTAAAGTCAAACCTGAGAGCAGTATCTATCTGTGTATTGCCGTTCTAGTTTCAAGAGTCTTACGACACAATATAATCTCTTCCGGCTTCCACTTTTTTAACCTCCCTTCCATTCACTACACAAATTCATAAGAGAGTTTTATGAAATAAAATTTTGTGCATTGCAATAGGGTTTGTTGCTGAACATATATGTGTCAGACGCGAATAGCCCAATTTTTCTGTAAAGGAAATTACAAAAGTCATTTCTTCTATATAAAATTCAACCACAGACTTATATATACTACAATAAATTTACGTTTTTGATTTCGAGTTTCGATTTATTTAGTGGTTACTATTTTACTATTGCATACCAAGTATTAGAGTTTAGAAAAACCCAGTTTCTTTTCTTGTGCAATACTACATATCATTTCTCTGTTAGTATGTCCTATATATAGATCTATAATCTAATTCTAGTCTAGATTCATACATAAAACTCGAATAGATCTAGTAATAGTATAGATTCTATCCTATGCTATTCCTATAGTCATTATTTTATTACAATAAAGTATAGATATTAATAAAGACTAAAGTTGATTAATTATTAGATTATTATGTATAGACATAGGACATAGATCTAATAATTTAGGCTACCGTAAAACATTTACCATAAAGCCATAATCTATACTTAACTTAATGTACTTAACTAGATCTATAGATCTATCTATAATTTAGTCAATCTAGATCTATACAATATTCATTATAATACTTCTACTTATTTAATAAGTTAGTACTTAGACTTAGATCTCTTATAGTTTATAATAGATTTACATTTCAATGCCTTATACACCTAATAAAAAAATTGCTAATGATTTCTAATGACTGTTTTTTTTTATAGTAATAGGCCTACTAGATCTAGGTCTAGACTTAACTTAAATCTAGTCTAAAATAATGACTGTCTAAGACTCGAGATGATTGAGACTTTCACATACAGATGTTGTTAGTAATACGGTTAATAATGTCGGCTGTATGTCGGAGGGCAAAAACCAAGGTTAGGAGGATACTTATTAGGGAACTCTTGTATGCTGATGATGCAGCATTGTAGCTGACTCTTGTATTCAGCTCCAGACCCTGGTTTACAAACTATCTGCTGCTTGCCAGAAGTTCGGCAACCTGCAACCGCAGCTGTGTATCAAGGATTGGCCACTTTAGATACACAAGAAGTTGCAAAGGGAAAACATCGTCTCACGAGACGTAAAATGCCATAGAGAGAATGTCGGCTGAAAGTAAACTGTATTCATATATAAAATTCTTTTTTTTGTACTAAAAAATAGGTGCCGGTACTCATGATAGATTGCCTAACTTTCAACTACTAATAAATTAACAATTAACGTTGAAATACTATAAAACTAATAATTTTTCCCGACATTGAAAAAAGGTACCGGTGCGTACCATCACAAAAATATATGTATAACTTAATATTCTTTCATTTACATTATTTTTGCGGGGTTATTGCTACTTAATACATTGATACCGGATCGATTTATATAGGGCCTAAGTATACAAGCAGGATCTCAAGCATTGGGTACATTTATTTTTTAAATACAAAGTTTTATGGAAGAGGCAATCATGGGCGCCCGCAGGGATGTGCCTCTGAATTCTGAGTAGTCACGTTTTAGCCATTAAAAAATATTAATGAAATACTTCTTCCAGGTGTGTGTTTTTTTATTACGTTGATGTAGATTTAATCAGAATCCAGGCTACGCAGTATACTAGAGAAAGCCGAGAAGATCGAAAAGAGCTGGGAAACCATAAAAAAAAACAACTAGCAATAGACTGGCCGGGTTTCTAGCTTTTGCTGTCTTTGTTTACGTGACTGAGCCAACCTCTAAATTTGCAAAATAAAATAATCTATCAAAATTGTATCTTCAACCAATCAGAAATTCTCTATTAGACAAATGGTGCAGAGTTGGAAAAGCCTCGCTAAAATACCCCAGCTAACTAGATCTTTCGGTTGATCTTGACCGGAGCTAGATTAAAAATAATAATTACATGAAATGAAATTTTAAAAAATAGACAAACCAAAATGTCTGACGATTGGAACGTGACAGGGGGGTGCAAGTGCACCACAATGTACTTCCTTGCGGACGCCAATGCATTCTTGATTCAAGAGTTAAATAAATTAATATTCAGAAAAAGTTTGCGCATCGTCTTCTAATTCTAAATCTAAAGGCCTATCATTGAATCATTGTTAGTTCCCGAACAAGTAATGCTTCTACTGAAGTACAGTTGTAAAGACATGCTATTATTTTAACTAGAATAGGCAAATCTGTAGTTCATGTCCGACCATGTATGATTTATTATAGGCTTGCAATTCTTTGCACATTTGTCTATATTTGCACATAGATTTACTTATTATGAATGCCACAAGGTCGACTTTGACAGACATTCGTATGGTGATTTAACAGAAGGCAGGAGATCCGCTGGTCTTCCACTGCTAAGGTACACTGGTGTATGCAAAGGCGACATAAAGCTCTTCAAAGTCGGCACAAACAGCTGGGAAAAAGTGGCACTAGATAGCTCCACAAGAAAAGTAACCTTTAAAAGAAAGTCCTGCATTGCAGATGCCAAGCACAATAGAAGCAGAAATAATGGTGAAAGTACAAAGGATTGGCCTCTTTACTCACAAAGAAGTTACAAGGAATAAAATCATTTAAAGTTTAAAATCACTAAAAAAATTTGTTCATGAAATTGTGTATCGAAAAATACCGGGTACTTGAAATAAGCTAGTACTAAAAAAACAACACAGATCTTGGGTAAAATACTCATCAAATAAAGTACTGTAAATGTGCACTTTCCCGCGCTATTTTTAACTCTTTTTCTTTTTATAGCCTCTATCTGGTTTGATCTCAACCACCCGTATTTTTGTGCAGAATTTTTTTCTCTATCAGGCACACTTATTATTATAGCATACTAATGTCAGTTTGATTTATAAAGAGAACTGAAAAATGCAAAGTTATATAGGGAAAAAAGCCACTTCCGGCCCAATAGTTTTGAAAAAAGATACGAAACGGACTAGTGTAACAAACCCTATTGTGTGTACTTTATTTTATGTCTATAAATTGTGTTTAATCTCTAAGACTGAAGATCATGCAATTTTTTAATTTTTCATAATTTGGAAATCCGAATTCAATAGTAGATATATTATATAAATGCTTTTAAGTTACATGAAGTTACTTCCATTTCCAGTCTATATTTATTTATGTCTATGCTATTTCGTGAATGAAAATATTAAGGATTGGGATGCACCAATTTCCATTCACACCGCGTGCTGCGCCATGGGATCTTCCCATTTACTTGTTGTTTGAACTTTTGTGTGTTTGACCTTTTACTTTGAGGATTATATATATAGATAGTTCCATGATTATTCCATTGAATGAGTTAGTAAACGGAAAACATATTTTATAATGATCCATTGACACCTTTTCCATTGTGACATTAGATGCAAATTAATATTTTGTACCAATGCTCGAGTCTATGAATGAAGAAGCTTGAGTTATTATGACCTTTTTAAAAATAAACTTACCTTCCCTGAAGTTTTTCATTTAAAAGTGGTGTATATTTTTGAAAAATCTGCTTGCATATAATGATTTTAGATATTAGATTCACTTTCGGAAAATAGTAGCCGTTGAATGAGAACTTTGAATGTTCTAAAACAGGGATGCTCAATCTAATTCGGCACGCGGGCCATTTTAATTTCCAGCACTTGTGTCTCGGACCACATCAATGAAAAGGTACTAAAAAGAAATGAAATTGACCTAAAACTATTTGATTAGAAATAGTAAGGTAAATTAAGGATAGAAGACTTAAGAGTAAAGTAGCAATTATACACAAAACACTGAACCATAATCTCCAAATACAAAAACAAAACTTAATAAAATACTCAGAAAGACACAAAGATAAAGGCACATTCCTCGTCCCATATGTACAAATGCTCTTTCTTCCCTAGTGCCATTAGAGCATGGAATGGTTTGCCTGAGCTATCCAGGAAAACCAGTGACTTGGCAGAATTTAAGTCACTGGTAAATATGCATGACTGAATGCATGACACGTAGGACGTAATCATCTTCTTTTTTGAAGTAACGTCTGTATTATATAAGATAAGAAGATAAGATAAGGAATGGGATATTGGAACTTTCATATTTTTATACGCATAGGAAAACGATTTCCGTTTTCTAATTAAAATGCAAGCAACATTGCAGCTAGTTTTACCACATAAATTCGCGGCTCAAACCAAGAATGCCGTCATTTATTAAACAAATATATATTGGTTTATGATCAGGGGATGTCTTAGCATTGCGCGGGCCGTTAGCCGTAAGGGTAGACTGTATATATACCGTAAACTCATCACGCTAACGGGCTCATCCGTCTAATGCTTAAAAATAACAATACAGTATGTCCGCCTCTAAGGGCTTTATTTTTGCTACAAAACATAGAGCATATTGTAGCTACATTACGTAAGTACTTTATATATTGTATTTTAATTTTTCTGCATTAACAGAAGCAAATAAAAAGGAAAACACTCACGAAAACACTCGCGCACTACTAATCTTATGTCTCCTCTCTCGCTCTGGAAATTGAAGCCAGTTGGACGTTCAATAAGAACATGGTGTGCTATAAGAGATACAGTGTCCATGCACTTTCGCAGACCCGACTTTGCGGAACGGTTATACAACGGGTTCAAAAAGATTAATTAAAAAGATATACTCCCTTCGATTTTGTTCTTTTGTGTGTGTGTGTGTGTGTATGTGTTTGTGTGTTTTAGTGACACGGGTTTTCTCAAGGCCGCACGATGACTATGCCTATTGGGAAAAAAAACTTAATTCGTCATCGCCAAACATTCACGAAACTGATTGGACGACATAGCTGTACAAGCACATCAACTGGTTCAATACAGGCTAGCTAAGTTACAGTATCAAATAAGGAATCCTTCTCATACCCTAAAACCATTGTTTCCATTGCTGACTGAATAAACAGTATACGTACATGAAATTAAATACCCCTATAAAATCTGACCTACGCATGCGGTCTTAGAACGTATCACCAGCGAAAGTAAACAAAAAAAACTAGGTTACAAAAACAGTTTGTGTGGAAACACAAACGCAAAATCGGCCCCACGAAGTGGTCTACCCAGGCAGGTAAAAAGGAAGGTATAAATATTTTCAGAAAGAACATCGTAATGAAATTATATTAATTCTATTATCTTATAATGAATATCTAATTGATCGAATTGTTTTGTAAAGGGTCAATCTCTTATTCATATTGTCAAAAAAAAAAAGGGAAAAAAAAACATTTCCGTAAAAAAAAATTCTTTAGTTAAGTGTTCTATAGTGGTGGTGCAGCCCTGCAGCTCAGTATGAAAACCTACTTATTAATTGTTGTTTTAAATTATGTCTAACTTCACTTATATGCATATTAAATTGATTTTTTTCTTTAAAAAAACTGACTTTTTTGTGTGAAAATGTAGTAGTTAGTACGACAGGATTTTAATATTTCTACAATACAAATGTAATAAAAATTATTAATCCATTTGCATAAATATTTTATATATGCATAATAAATTGTTTTTTTTTCTCTTAAAAATCAGTAAACATTATTTTTGGGGTAAATGTAGTAGTTAGTAAAACAGAACTTACATTACGTAGCAATACAAATTGAAAAAAAAAAATCTAAAGCCATTTGCATAAATGTACTACGGATAGTACAGTGACGTTTGTCCCTACTAAAGAGTCTTCCGTGTTTGTTAATATTAATAGTGAATAGTTGTAAAAGTGGTATATTTTTATGAAAAAAATGCTTGCATAACTGATTTAAAAAATTAGATTTTTATCATTTAGAAAAAAAAAGTAGCCGTTGCATCAGGACTTTGAATGGACTAAAATATTATGATGTCGGATTTTCACTATCTTTTCTTGTTTACGAGATCTAAACGGGACGGACAGACAGAATTTCACACAAAACTAATAGCGCCTTTTCCCCTCTCGGGGCCGCTAAAAAACTTCGTTTATTTGTTTATTAATTTTCATTTTAAAAAATCAATTTTTCAAAAAGTTGCGTTTATGTTACTACAAATATTATAAATGACTCTTTCATGTACTTCAAGTCATATATCTTACTTTATCACTACGCCTTTTCCTTAAAAAAAATCTGTTTAGAAGATGATGTTGCTTCCACCTACGTGTTTTTATTGTAATCTGTTAAACGATGGTAGTTTCTTGGAATCCGTAGGTCATTGGATGCTGTCTTTACCGAAACTGAACAGTATTTCGAGATTGCAGATAATTGTTGGTAGCTTAAAATGGCAATTGGTATCTAGTAAAATATTAAGTAACAAGTCCTAATTTATAACAAAAGATTTTAATTTTCGAAGTAGGTGACAATAAAATCTCCGATCGCGTGGCCCCCGTCAGGCGCAGGGCCTGTGGCGGTTGCCCCACTTGCCATCCCCCAAGGGCGCTACTGCTTATGATCATGTTCCACAAAAAATAAAAGATCCGTCCACGTTTCCTGGTAGATTCAGAGTCCCATTTTATAAACGCACTAATAGTAAAGGTCATGTTACTAATCCATCAAAGAAAAAAGTGAGGGCCCAAACGTAGGCAAAGATACTTTTTTTTTCTATACTTTGTGCCGACGTTTCTGCGTACCTGATAGAACAACGTCGCGGGCCGGATTCGGCACGCGGACCTGATTTTGGGCATCACTGTTCTAAAATATCATGATGTGCGATTTTTATTTTTATTTTAGTTTCTGAGTTGGACGGACGGATAAATAGAGAAACCACACAAAACTAATAGCGTCTATTCGGGGGCCGCTTAAAAAACTTTAAAGAGACTGTCATACACACTAATAACATTCTTGAGAAAAACACGTGGACACACTGAACAGAGGAAAAAAAGAGACTAAAAGAATATAGACATAACAGACACACAGCGGGAACGCGGTGGTCGAATGGTTAAGCGCTTGGCTTCCGAACCTGGGGTACTGGGTTCGAATCCCGTTGAAGCCTGGGATTTTGAATTTCGGGATTCTTAGGGCGCCACTGAGTCCACCCAACTCTAATGGGTACCTGACTTTAATTGGGTAAAGGCGGTTGGTCGTTGTGCTGGCCACATGACACCCTGCTCGTTAACCGTTGGCCAAAGAAACAGATGACCTTAACATCCTCTGCCCCTTAGATCGCAAGGTGTGAAGGGGAAACTTTACTTTTTTTTTTTTACTAGACACACAGCCCTACTAACCCTTACCTTTACTTTCCATTAATTGTTGAAATTGTTTGTAGTTTTATGTTGTTATATTTGTTATTTATTATATCCTTATTAAAGTATGGTGTTAAGTTTTATTTAATGTTAGTTGAACTAGAAAATGTTCAACAAATGTGAACTAGAGATTTAAATTTTAATCCTAATTATTACCACAAATAAGTATAGCTCTTTGAATTAGCAGAACATGTGTATGTTTTAAATATTTGGCTCCGTCACGACGAAAACTTAGCGCTAGTCGAAAAAATCCACTTTTAAAAATTTACTTTTTCTGAAAACTTTTTGGGAAAAAAAGTAAGTGACTACAGTTAGATGTGTAAATATACTTATGCTCGTTTAGTACATATATCTATATTTCATTTTATTTTCGACACAAAGGTATAAAACGTTATGTGCTTAAAAAAGGAGAAGGTGTAGTCATTTTTTATTTAAAAAAAAACGGTTGTATTTTTATTGTATTTACTTCGTTTACAAGTTATTCTGGTTTAAAAAAAAAAAGACTAAGAATAAATTTTTAATTTTATATAAAATATGTTACTAGTAAAATAGATTCAAAAAGTACTTTTGAACAAGACATTTCAATGCGTCTCCTCAACGCAATTCTTAAATCTGCCCCACATTCTAATGGACAAAAAAATTATATTTGACTTGTAATCTTAATGCGTGTAGAAGCCACACATAAAGTATCTGAAGCTCAGAAACGCAGAAAAAAAAACTGGTGCCATGGGCTTCGTCCTTAGACAATAATGAGTTAACTTAGGGTTCTTCCCCAGATTAGCGAAACAAGGACCTACCGAAATAAAATTCGACCTGGATAAGCTGAAAGAATAAATAGCTGCCATATTCTAGGCACAACTAGGAGGATGCTTTGCCGCCCTCAACATCTCTCCAATGACCAGGATATGGACACAATTCAATTCAGATATTGTTGTGGCAGGGTGTATATGGAAATCCGCCCTCCAAGATAAATATACTCCTATGTAATAAAGGAAAGCTTTAAGGGAAAATTGTTCGACCAAAAATATACTAACAAAAGTGACAACATATAGATTAAGAAGTAAATGAAAGAATCAAAGGAGCAGATAGAGTAAAAATGTTTAGACATTGAGCAGGGGCTGAGCGACAGAAAATAAGAAAAACATAAAAAAAACACTTTAAAAAAAAAGCATATCTAAGGGCAAGACCCCCACACTTAAAACTTTATATATCAATAATATAGAAGTTATGTAATTTATTCGATATCACAAAAAATAATTAAATACCAATAATTATTTGACCTATTGGTTATTTTTTAAAAATTCATTCATTAGGTACAATAAATATTGTTTTTTTAAGTTTCAATTTTATCCGAGAATGGGTGTAGCAAAAATAACGTGTAGAACCCCCCTCCCTTTTTACCAATTTTTTTTTTACTACTGTTAAAAAACGCAAAACTAAAACACTCTATGGCCATATCAGAGTTCGCACAGACATTTCTTCACGCAACCGTACCAGGAAAAGAGGCAGACAGAGAAAGCCATAGGAAAATAACATAAAAGAATGGACAGGCCTGTCATTACAAGAGATTCTATCCAATGCAAAATACAGAGAAGAATGGATAAAGTCGGTCAACAGATCTTGTGTGGTGCCCCAACTGTCCAACAGACTCAGGGATAGGTGAAGGTGAAAGGCTACTCGAAATAAATGTTCGAAATTGAGGACAGTTATATTATAAACATAACCTACTTGATTGCAACATAGAATTATAATTCTTAAAGCTCTTACCATCGTATTTTCGAAGTTTAACAGTAATATTTGAACTGCCAACCAGCCAGAATGTCGATTAAATTTTAAAAATATATCTCGACTTCCGTGACTGGTCAAGATGAAGAACTTAATGGTGATATTGTTTCTTACACTGGGTTCGTAAATTTGTTTTGTTTTTTAAAATGCTTATGATATTGATAAATGAATCTTTAGTAAATAAATGTAGAAAAGACCGAATTAGTTGTTTATGTTTGCAAAGAACACTGTTTACATTGGTTTGACAAACAGCTTCAATATTTTTTTTTAAAAGCCCACACTTGAAACCAGTCAATTGATAAAAAAAAAATTAAATAACGACATAGTCTCTCTATGATCAGGAATGACCTGAAGGAATAAAAGCAACAAAACGATAATACTTGATTCCAACACACATTTTATACTTTGGTGCTGGGAATAAGTAAGCTTTGTTTCTCTTGCTCTATTGACACTAAGATATGAAATTAAAATATTTCTGCATTGTAAAAAATTCACTGTTATCAGACAGGCCTTAGAATATTAGATGATAGGAAGCCCCAATGAAATAGAAAGATACAAAATATACAGCGAACAAATTTAATTAGGCAATTTCTTGAAGGCCCAATGTAGACCAACGACAACATTGGGAAAACGTTTCGTTATTTCTTATTCTAAGAATTAATCTGAGGCCTTAGGTGGATTTCTAGTTTTCTTATACCTAAGGGTAAGGCCGGTCCTGCTGATAACTTGAAGTCTAAAGATTAATAGCTATGATACTGCAGAGAAATAAAACATTTCTGTCTTATGAAAACAAAAAGAGAATATTTCTATTGTATGTTAACATAAAGAGAATATTTCTGCCCTGTTGGCCTCCTTCAGTCGTAGAACGACTATGGTTCATCTCGTAGAACACTTTTTCATGTGACTTTGGAGCTCAATTTTGGAGAGACACTACCATCCACATATATCGTATTAAGTTGGCTTTCGCTTTGGTGGTAGAGCAGCTGGGTATTTTCCGTATGCCACGTTTTTCTTCAAGAGCTGTGGCCCTTTTTGATTTTGCTGTCCATAACTTTCTTGGTCACCTTCTCTCTCCAACTAGTGCGGTCTAGGATTATGTCTTCCATCTGTATCAATCTTCACTTTTTTTTTTTAGGTTCCATTGTATTACATTCACGTAACAGTCGTGGGGGCGACCAGTTTTTATTGAGCCAGACGCGAGTTGCACGTAGTGAATGACTTTAGGAATCCGGCAAACAACCAATCCAGCGCAGGCGGCGTTGTTTGAGAAGATGTAAAGATGCTGGGGAGATCCGTTCGCGCAAAGATGACAGTATTGCACACTCTCTTTTCAAGATCCTTCGGAGGCAACGCAAGTGGAATGAGTTTAGTTTACTCTCTTGCTTTGCATAAGTAGTCCAAAACTCACTGCCATACAACGGCCTGCTCAGGACACATGCCTTGTAGACCTCCATTTTGGTCGCTGTCGAGAGCTTCTGATTTTCCTAAACTCTTGGTCTGAGTTTAGCGAAGGTCGATGCAGCCTTCCCTATGCTTTTTGTGTATCTTTTCTAGAGTCAGTTCATCTTGAATGGACCTCATTCACCAAACGTAAACAAACAACATTTTCTCTATATGTTCTATACAAATTACGCAATACGTAAGGGTGTCACGTGATCCGTATTTTTCACTATTTTATCAATATTATGACGTGGCTAAATGTGTTTATTTACATTTGGTGAATGAGGTCCATTGTAGCTCAAAGTTAGCTTGTTGTCATCTATGAGGTCGAAGGGTGGTGCTGTAACATATGATCCCATAACATTTGTTTTCTTCGTGCTAATGCTTAAGCCATACTCTTTACAAGCCTTAGAGAAGCAGGACATTTATTACTGAAGTTCCTCTTGTGAGTGTGCCACTACTACTGCATCGTCCGCGAATAGCATATCTCTTATGAGGGTTGTTTTTAATTTTAGTTTTGGCCCTCAGTCTAGCAATATTTAGGAGTTTGCCATCAAATCTGGAATGGAGGTACATGCCTTCTGTGGATGTGTCAAACGCGTGGTGGATTAGCAATAAAAAGAGATTTCCGAAGAGGAGCCAGGAACATCCTTGTTTAAATCCGCTGCTCTGTCGTTTCGTTTCTGTCGTATGGAAACATGAAGAGAATATTTCTGACTTATGAAAACAGAAACAAAATATTTTTGACATATAAAAACATAAACAGAACATTTTTGACGTATGGAAACGTAAATGATGTCTACAAAAAAGTTGAATTCAATTTTCTTTTATTTTATATTAATTAACATTTTTAAAAATCACGCCCATTCCGGCTATGATTATTTTTTTAATAAAGCCAGTTCAAATTTTTAAATATAAGCCCTAAAATTTCCATGATATTCAAGAAACAAAGAAAGTTATTTAATAGGATAGTTTCAATATCAGACATTGTAGATAAGTAAGGATTGAACAATGTCATCCAAGTGTTCTTTATTCTTACTAGACAAATGAAACGTTTCTGTTGGTTTGTATAAAACAAGGTTACAAAGACAGATTGTGTGGAAACACAAAATCGGCCCCGAAAGTGGTCCGACCAGGCAGGTATTAATATTTTGAGAGAGAACATCAGAATTAAATTATATTCAATGACATAGAAGAATGGAGAAAGAAGGTTGACAGATCTTATTTGGTGCTCCAGCGGTCCAGTGGACCATAGGATAGGTGAAAGTGAATGTGAAGTTAAATGCGAACCTGGCCTAACGTAGGCTATGTCTTATAATGAATATCTAATGATCTAATTGTTTTGTAAAGGGTCAAT
>JADKLZ010000166.1:16190503-16202661 GCA_021533235.1 Biomphalaria straminea | reverse complement strand
AAAAAAAAAAAAAAAAAAAATTATTTCTATGTGCTACAATTATTCTTTCTGCAAACATTCCTTCTAATATTAATGTCTACTGACCCGCGCACTTATTTATTAGTATTGACCATAAAAGAATGATTAGTTTTTAAAAGAATTTCTCAAGTATAACTTGTCCACAGGACTGTTCCAGGGATATAGCTCATCCAACTGCTGAATGTGTGGAAGGTGGATATCAAATCCAACCTGGCCAATGTGAACAGTGCTGTAGGTCTAACGATTGTTTGGACAGCGTAGTTAACAAAATCCAGGCCACACATAGTGAGTTATATATTATGTATAAACTGACATCCTACTAGTGAATTTTATTTTATGTATTTTAATATGCAACTTTATTACGTGGTTGTTGTTATTATTTTCATTTTGTGCTGCTGTGTGGATGATTTGGAGTGGTGCAGTTAGGTGCTTAGATAAACATTTTACAATTGTCAATCTCATGGTTACGCTACCGTTATTATTATTATTATTATAATTAAATAATTATACGTTATAATCTGTATTAAAATTTACATCAATATTACTTTTAAAAAACATTTTGATTATCTCGAGTATGTTATTATTTGTAACTTGACATATGCTTTGTGGCTAAACATATAAATTGTTAAATTGTTAAGTGGATCAATAGAATGCCCATTCTGAAAAGTGGGTCAACGAAAACATTTATTTTATCTAACTCTGGTGTAACGGTATTCAACCTTTATTTGCGGTGTGGATACTATATAAATTTCAAACAAGCGCGAACAAGTTTTGACGAGTCCAATGAAATTTCTGCTGTGCGTTGTGGGCAGAAGTGAGACGCGTGTCTGAGTGACATAAGCCAATTATCTCTAAGATAAGATTCGCATGAACACGTTTAGCAGTAAGCATTTTAAAACAACTAAGAAATGTGTCCAGCAGCTGCAAAAATTAATTTTTAGTGTCAATTGTTTGTATTTATTTTTTTTTTGTTTGTTAAAAGCCTCGTGGCCCAAACGTCCTTTGTTTTACTTGGTCCGGCAGGATTACATGCTTATCCTACTTTCTATACAGTCGTTCAGCCCTGCAGCAGTAAATGTTTGTTTTTGAGTCTTTGTCCTATTCGTTCTACAAGCTCTCCAAACTCTAACTCTTTCTATAAGCTCTAAGTTCTAACTAACTCTCTATAAGCTACAAGTTCTAACTCTCTCTATAAGCTACAAGTTCTGATCAACATTAACAAAAAACAGGCATTAAATAACTTTTTTTGTCTCAACCTGTAGGCCTTGCACATTCCAAACATACCACGTAAAAACTTGTATTGCCTCGCGTCTCAGTCACCCACCAGTATCGTATGAACAAACATCTTTCTCTCATCCAGACATCGACACGCCCTCTCGTCTCTTCAGTCTCCACACTTAGCTTCCTAAATGTATCCCTCTAAACTAGTCTCCTAGGCATTGTGTTGTGAGCTAGTAGATCTATCTGTAGTAACCAAATTTTGCTTTAAAATCAGCAAGAGTTCTAAAATATTAAGTGACTACTCGTCTTTCTTCTCAAGAAATTGGATTGCTGTGTCCTACTACATGCAGCCATTTGAATGCTAGTTGTTTACAAACAGGAACACTATGTGCGCAAGATCAGGTGAGCCCTACTTTGTGGAATCTACTTAGAGGGATTTACTTAATTGGAGCTACTTAGTTGGGGCGACTTAGCGGGATCTACTTAGTTGGAGCTAGTTTTTTAAACGTATTTTTTTAATGTTTTGCTTGCATCTCTATTTAATGCTGATTTGATTTTTTTTTAAATAGACATTTTGAAATCCGTATTTATGACAATCGATCTTTTATTTGTATAGTTCAATGTGAGAAAGAAACAAACAATATGACAACTTTCATAGCTCTCTCTCTTTCTTTTCCAGTTCTGTGAGCTCTTCAGAAACGACCAGCATGTTGTAACTGGGACATGCAAAAACATTCACGAACTTCAGGTACATTTTCTTATTGATATTATTGAATTTGTAGACGATGGAAAAAAAATTAAATGCTTATGATTTTAATGTCTCTATTATTTATTAGTTTTAAAATGTGTTATATAACACAACTGTGCGATAATTAGCTTAGTACTTGAATAAAATATTAAAAGACTAGACAGATATTACCCGCTGCCCGCGTATCTTAACTTGCGTGTTGTTGATGTAGTCAGTGATATAGTGCATTAGAAACAATTAAAGAAAATAATATTGTTATTAGTAAAGCGAATGCGTGAATTCACGTTAAAAAATTATTAATGGAGCTAACAATGGCTAATTGACCTTAATTTACGCGATATTAGGATAATAGTTGCAATCATGTAAAAATGCTTTAGAAAACAAATCTCAATGTTAATTTGATTAAAATATGAAATGAATGGAATATAATTAGTATGTTCACGTGTTAAAGATTAAAACTATCTTTGTGAAGAGAAGTTCTATCATCTTAGAGTTGAATTACAGTTTTAGACCTAGATCTAGAAGAATGCCTAGATCTAGGAATAGAGAGATGTGTAACCTTTCGGAAATGTCTAATGAAAGTATGTTCAACAGGATATTTATATTCGCAGATACAAAGAACGAACTTATGTGAAAATCCTTTTGAAACACAAATTCGAAGCTTAATTTTGTTAAAAATAAAAACATTAGACTATATTTGGTATCTCCATGCGTCAAAGTAAAAATCTATAAGTGCAAAGTTTATTTCTTAAAATTAGATCTAGATCTAAATCCTTTCGATCTTTTCTCATGTCAACATTGTAAACAAAGCCGAGATCCATAAAATAGTATAGCTGTAATAGAGTTGGTCAACTTTATTTTTTTGAGGGTCTTAAGTTTGTTAAGATAATCTATTCTTATACGAGGGTTCCTTAGACTTTGTAGTCTATGACACTAGCCTGCTGTCTAGCCTCTAGCGCCAGCTTCCTTATTCACTCCTCCATTTATTGTATTAGGGATTCAACTTTCGGCATGCTCTTTATATCTTATATATTACAGACGTTACTTCAAAAAATAAGATGTTACTTTCTGAACCAACATGATACTAAATGTTCTATTTGTTCGATTTAAATTTGAATGTAGGCCCTATATATGTTACAAAAGAGATAATCACCTTCGATCCTAAATGACATAAAAATGGCATCTGTTAGCTTGATAGATTTTACTTTGTTATAATGACTTTTATTTAGAGTGCGTTGGAATGTTTCTTCAAACACCGAAATAGGAAATATAGGCGCAACCGTTTTGGTGCAGCCGTTTCGGCACTATGGTCGTTTTAACGTGGGATGACACGAAATGTTTGTACTAATTTATCCATGTTCATTTTACTATGTCTTGAAAAAAAAGAATGATATGTATATTTGTTTTGCATGTATGTTTTTGTTCAAACGTGGTTTATTTTATTTAAAGAGAAAAACTAATTTTTTACCCATTAGATGTCAAATGTTTGTTTTGTTTGTTGTTTTTCATGTTTCGGATGTTCCTTCAGAGTTGAAGATAGTTTACTTCCTAGTCCAAACCTACCGCAGGACGACGGGGGATGGGATCGGGCAGGGTTTGAACCCGGGACCATCGATAAATCAAAACGACAGTCCAGTGCGCAAACCGCACGACCAGGCAGCCATCCGGATTTAAGTTTGTTATGTAATAATTGTTATTGCGTGTATGTATTGTCCTAAATTAAAAGGATACAATGATAGAAAAAAAAAGTCAATGACATTTTAGTTCGGACATTTTTAAATAAATGTATAGAACCTCCTACAAAAAAGACCTTTTTTCCTTTCATGTCATGTGCGACAACCCTTATTAGAGATGCAACAAAAAAATACATATGCACATACACACACGCACTGTCCTTCATTTTGTTTTGTCTTTATGTGCTATATCTCTTAAAGACAGCTGATCCTGCGTCATTTAACATTTTTAAATAACCCTAAAAAGTGGAATAAAGATTATAATATGCAGTAGAGTTGTTCGCTTCAGTTTTTAGATCTATATTTATTTTGTAATAATTGTTTCAAAGTTCAACTTTTGTAACCTTATTTCAGAAATGTCACGAGGATCAAAGTAAACATGCTTGTCCAGGAAATCCCCATGTACATAACTGCGTGTATGGCTGCTGTACAACGTCGACGTGTTTATCCTCACACTTCAATAGTGAGTTGGCATATAGAACTTAGAGGCTTAGTTCTGCTGTCTAGAAATAGTACATTTCCTTTTATTAGCGTGTAAACTATTCCTGTGTGGAAAAACAAATGCGTGGATACTGGAAACTGGACACTAGTGATTTTTAAAGAAATTTGGCAGATTGTGTTTAAGAAAAAAAAAATCAAGCCAATCGGCCAGACAGTGAAAACTAATGCTTGACTTTTATCATTTTTTTTTTCCAAATATAATCATCTTATATTGAAAATTATATATATATATATATATATATATATATTTGTCTTTTTTTATTTGAATTCTGAACGTTACTCTCTTAAGTTGCCAATAGTCCGGATTTTTAGACCAACAGTTGAGCACAGTAATCCGCTCTGTGTTTGTGTTATTCAAATAATAAAATACTGTAAGATTCGCTAATAGTGGAAAAGAAGAGAAAGCGATATATAGAAATATAGTGGCTACTTAATGGAACTAAAAGAAAAATGTAAGAAAATGTATAGAGGAATCTTTTTGAGAGATTTAGGTAAGATAGACAAAATACATGATGTCTGTTATTTAATTGCAAAGACTGTAAGTCACCTAAATATTTTCCTCCCTATAAAGTGAAGTAGGCCTACTGACGGGATGCACGGAATTGACACTGAAGATGGGGATTTACATGACACCGAATTTATTAAAGATGAAGAAAGAAAAGAAGAAAAATTTTCTAAGAGCAAGAACTTCGCATTTACTACTATAGCCTACCTCTCAATAATCTATTTCTCATTTTCAATATCAAGCAAAATAATTAATTACCAATAATTTATTGGATAATTGGTTAATTTCTTAAATTAATTCATGTTTTGTTTGGTACTATAAATTATTGTTTAAACTTTCAACTTGATCCGAGAAAGAGAGTGGGGAAAAAATGTTTTACAATTATCTGAGGGGACAAACTCTATATATTTAGCCATATCTATGAATAGTGAAGAATTCATT
Organism: Biomphalaria straminea; assembly: GCA_021533235.1. Taxonomy (NCBI): domain Eukaryota; kingdom Metazoa; phylum Mollusca; class Gastropoda; family Planorbidae; genus Biomphalaria; species Biomphalaria straminea. The sequence continues at coordinate 16,197,494 of JADKLZ010000166.1, read as the reverse complement.
TCGACCTCTTGTTGGTATGAAAAAAATAATAACCAAAATTTATGGACTAATTAGCCTTTTTATAAAAAAAAATTATTCACGTATTGTCTTAGCCAATGTATAATTGTAACTTTATTTGAATATTGTAGAGGTAGAATTAAGGTGTTCAGACAGACAGGATATAGATTAAGTTTTGAAACTTTGTAAAAGGTTAGCGATACTAAGTATTTTTATGTTTTTCTTTAAGCACATTCGACTGCTACAACTCATGCACCGACTCATTCGCCTACTACGACCCATGCACCTACCACAGTAGCTGCCACCACAGCTTTAAGAGGTGAGTCTAATGTTGGCGTGCGTCGATGTAAATCTGGATATCATATCCTAGAACACATTTATAAAAAAAGCTCCCTCTAGCGCTATTAGAGCATGGAACGGGTTGCCTGAGCCAGCCAGGAAAACCAGTGACTTGGCGGAGTTTAGGTCATTGGTTATATGCATGACTAAATGCATAACACGTAGGACGTAATCATCTTCTTTTTTGAAGTAACGTCTGTAACATATAAACGAAGATAAGATATCACACACACACACACACACACATATATATATATTCTTATTCTTAGAGTGTTCAATAAAAAGAAATAATCCTTGTATCCCCTGCAAGTTAATACTTTTTTTTTATATTCAAATGTATTATCTGAATGTAGTTTGATGTTTTAGTTATCATTATTACAATTGACGTACACAAAATAATTTTATAAAAGACTGACAATACAGTAATATTGACGTACTTTTTGAACAATAGCAGTCTAAAAAACATGCAAACAGAGACCTTCTATAGGTCATTTTCCCCTATAAGTCTATATGGCCATGGATTGCGTGTAAATCTCTTTTCTAAAACTGATTAGAGTCGATTCTTGTATATTGTTACAACTCTTTGCCATGAGCTCTGCAAAAACAGCATAACACGACACAACCAATTCAGAAATTTGACAACTCGGGCTCATAATAATTCTTTAATGCCTAATAAATTGATAGCCATTACTGAGCCATTTGGCAATTTGGTACACAGTACACTCACTGTACAGATGCTTCACTGTAGATAACCTTTATGCTGAACCAATCTGTACTGGTCTCTCTGCCTCGCCCTGGTATTGAACTGGGCTCTGCTGTACCGTTTCTTCTTCGGCTAGTCTTATTGTACCCGAATTACTGGACTGACTTCACGCTGGCCTTACTGTACCGGTTAGACTTCACCTTGACTTACTGTTCCACTTCACTGGATTAATTGTACCGGACTTCACTTAGACTCACTATAGCGAAGTGACCTCACACTGAACTTACTGTATCGAACTGAATTGTCTTGAATCTGAAACCATCGCTCTTTATATAGGGTACCCTCGAAGAACTTCTAAAAAAACAATCGAACGTAACTAGTTCTTTCTGGATGATCACATGACCATATCACGAGTGATTTGCACGTGGACTTTTCAGGTGGCAGTATTTCCTGAAGCTTTGCCTCTCGCCACAGTTGACATCTTGCATAGTGCTGGTCTTTGTTATATGTGTTGAATGATTACATTTTAACAGCAATCGCTACCCGCATCGCCACTAGAGTTTTAACATAAATAATGATGTTTAAAACTCGTAATGCCTCTTACATTTGTGTAATTCCTTCTGGTCAAAGACCAAGTATTCCACTTAAAACATCATTTAAAGGTTATTGTAGTCCTATATCTATTTAGGACCAACCCATTTCTAATAAGTAGCTAACATTTGTTTGGAAAAGTTAAGAAGGTTGGTCGTTGTGCTGGCCAGATGACACCATCTTCAACCGTCGGCAATAGAAACAGATGGCTTTTACATCATCTGCCTTATGGATTGCAAGGTCTGCAAGGGCTAGATCTACTTAGTTTGTTTTTTTCTTACAAAGATTTTATCAAGTCACTCTGTCTTGTAAAAAAATTGAACACGTTATTTAACTCACATCGGATCAGGTTGAAACTTTCCACAATTCTTTATTGTTCTAAAATCTAAAAAAAAAACAAGATTACAAAGAGAGTTTGTGTGATACACAAACTCAGAGGCGGCCCCCGTCGGAGTCGGATCCCTGTCAGATCCCCTATTCGCAAGATGTTTCGGATGTTCCTTCTACGTCCCTGGCTCAATTCCTGTATGCTCCCATACTTAAACTATCGCAATATTTCTGAAAGAACAGTAAAGTTTAAATCATATTTTCAAAAGCCTTTAGTGTTTTTTTTCTAACCGTGACGGACAGACCACCAACAGACAAAACGCCCAAAAAAAATATCATTCTTTCATTCTAATGGGGGCAGTAAACAATTTCAAAAAAAAAATCTGATTTTTTTTTAAATTTAAGAAATTAGTTTAGAATCATGTCATTTCCGGGCTTTACGCTAGTACACGAAAGCCGCTGCTAAAAGTTCATTTTAAAAAATGTGCGTGATATCTACGTGTCGAGAGTATTTCTTATAGTAACATTTCCTCCCTTACATTTACGTAATTGTTTTAGAATCGGTGTTTTGTTATTAAAAAATCGCTTGCATAATTCATTTTATAAATTAAACGGTTTGCTTTTAGAAAACTAAAAGTAGCCGTCGCACGTAAACTTTTCAAGCAGCATTTAATGGTGAAATAATATTTTTCGTATCTCTTCTAGTTTTTGCGCTCTGAGTCTGACAGACGGACAGACAGACAGAAATTCATTTTAAAAAATGTGCGTGATATCTATATGTGAAGAGTATTTTTTCTAGTAACATTTCCTCCCTTACATTTACGTAATTGTTTCAGAATTGGTGTTTTGTTATTAAAAAATCGCTTGCATAATTCATTTTATAAATTAAACGGTTTGCTTTTAGAAAACTAAAAGTAGCCGTTGCACCTAGACTTTTCAAGCAGCATTTAATGGTGAAAAAATTTTTTTCGTACCGTATCTCTTCTAATTTTGGCGCCCTGAGTGTGACTGGCGGACATTTTGCACAAACCTAATAGCGGCTTTTCCCCTTACGGGGGCCGCTAAAAATGAATCAAATAAGAAAATAACCAAATAGTTATTAATTGTTGGTAATCAATTATTTTGTTGATAACCGAAAGTGAAATAATTTCTAGATTATTGAGATACTTTGTTGTAAATGTGGAATTATTCCTCTTCGATAATTTTTTAATTAAATGTATTTTTTTTTCTTTGCCATTTGAAAAGAACATTAATGACTTCTCGCACAATATAACTGTCAGACATCTCTAGTGATACTTCATGTTACTTGTAAGTTTTACGGACTCATGTTTTAATCTCGTGTATATTTCAGCTCCCACTGTTGAGTGTAGAATATGTACAGGCGATGAATGTGATCGTGATGGCTTCTTTGTGCTCTGCTCTGATGGCTACTGTATGGAGAATGTGACCTACCATTCTGATGGAAGCAAGTTTGTAACTAAAGGGTAGGCAAAGTTTTATTCAGATCAGCCATGCTGTAGTCGGGATGCATGACATGCCGATAGCTTATTGAAAACATTACGCGAGTCTTAGTATAGTTTTTATTCGACATCTGGAGCTAATGGGAAATAACCTGTTTCATAAATATGCAAGCCTCACTATATTGACTTTATAGGTCCGCTACTTAAAAAAAACAACAATTCTACACAAAGATCCTCAATGCTAGGGATGAGCTCACATTTCAACCGTAATCTGATCTAGGACTAATTATTATAAAAACTTTGTCGAAATGTTCAAAATGCTTGTTGTTACTTTTAGAAGTAATTTAAAATAGTTTACAGTGTGTACCTACATTAGATCTAAATTTGTCTAAGCTATAGATTGGAATGTTAGTACAATCTTATTCACAAACAAAAAACACATTTTTAATTGGGAAAAAAAAGGGGGGGTGTGCCATTATATCCACGCTGTTTTGTCCGCACAGAGTCTGCAAATTATCATGTCTCATATGCCCTGTAGAAAAGTTTTATCAGTTTCAGCAGCACGACATACACTTGTATTTTTCGTGATCAATGGAGATAATCAGTGTCTCTTATGAGTCTCTCTATTTTGAATCTCTATTATGTGCCCCTCCTAAATCTCTATTAGGCCCCTATTTGTCCCTCTTAAGTCTATTATTTGTCTCTCTTAAGTCTATTATTTGTCTCTCTTAAGTCTATTATGTGTCCCTCTTGCAGGTGCTCATCTCGAAATGACTGTGAAAAATACTGGCAACAAAACCCAAGCATAGTACAGCAGCAATGTCTGGTCATGATGGCCAGCTTTACTCCAGCCAGCTCGGACATAACGTGCCGCTACTGCTGTAACAGCTACCATTGCAATGAGCACATGAGCCTCCAGAACGTCTTGCTGTTTAAATAGAAACATTGGGAAGACAACTGAAAGGAATTAAAGCTAGACAGCGTTGGGTTTCGTTTAATGGAGATTTGAAAAGTTTTCAGAAATTAAAAGTGAATGTGTAGCCCAGTAAACCTATTTGGATAGTAGCTCTAGGCAATACTTCAGTTTGCAGGCTTAAAACTGCAGAATGAATAATCTTAAGAATAAAAATCTCCTAATTATCTTTTATTGGGTGTCAGTGTTATTTTATTTTCCATATGCTTAACACTTGAACACACACAAAGAGTTTAAATTTTTTTCCTCTTTGAAATTACATCTTTTATAGCATTAACGTATATATATATATATATAAATGTTGAACAAAAATTATTTAATGAAACATTAAATGTATATTACATTAAAAATATTACAGCCTTTACAGTATGAAATGATAAAATAAAACTTTTCATAGGTTTAAAAATATTTTTCCTTTCAACACACAACATGAAAACCTTAGACTATATCATATTTACATGTAGGCAGTCTGTACAGGACATGTATGGGGTCTGCACAGGACATGTGTGTTGTGTTTATTTGGAAAATAATAAATGCACTGACCTTAAAACAAAAAGATGGGAGAAAAAAATATTAAAAAAGAAGAGCCAGTGAATTGGTTACCATTTGTCAACTGTCTAAAAGAAGTGTTAAGGTCAACAGTCTAATCTTAGTTTGTAATTATATGTATCAATGACCAATTTACAAGAAAAAAATGTCTCTAAAATAAACAAGCAATGTGTGAACTGTTGGATTATCTACTAAATATGATATGAGACTGATTACAATAGAGAACATTCAGTTAATGGAAAGACTTATTATTAACAACTTAATACTCGTACAATAATTGCTCGATATGGCGTCTAGCCTAGACATTTGCTAGGTTAAAACAGTGCTTATGCTTAAGGTAAAACTGTCAAAGGAAAAAAAATTAACAAAACAATTTATCAAAAGCATGACCTCACAGTCTTTAAATTTTCAAAAGAGAAGCAATTTAATTTTGCTATAATTAAGTTGTATTAAAAGAGTTTAGTCAATAGTATTTAACAAGAAAAGTATTTTGTGGAGTCCATATTGATTTAATACTTAGAAATCAGTTCTTGTAGTAACATAAATTTACTTATTTTATACTTGAAAATTAATATTTTCAGTTATGGAAATAAATTATTTTTTTCATTTTTTATTACTCATGGAAAAAACATTTTTTGGTCTGACTTAAAGAAAACTACACAGGAAGAAATTATGTTCACAATTTGAGGTTTGACTAGTTTTATCATTAGCACTAAGTGATCTGCCCCTGTTCACAAAAAACAATAACTGTTTGTTTATTTATAATTAGTTTGTATTGTGCAACTTCATTTTTTTGTGTTGAATTTATGTATACATTATAAGGTTGGTGTAGTGTTAACTGGTAACTTCATTAGTTTGTGTTGAATTTATGTATACTATACATTATTGCGTTGGTGTAATGTTATCTCAAGTGAATGTTCACACTGGCCAGAGCCTGAAGGGCCCAGTCTGGATAATCCCCAGCTGGGAACATATCTGTGAAGAACTGCTGCACAAACTCTGGGAACTTGTCTTCAAATATACTTTGTCTCATGGAAGACATCAAGTTCAACTGGGAAAAGAAAGAGGAAGGAAGTAAACAAAAAATGTGTCCATCATTTGTTGATTAACTTAGGGAGTCAAATGTCTTAGTCTTTATGCTAGATTGGACTCTTTCATTAAGATCCCCATTGAAGTAAGTGCTGTATATTATTAGCTATTTAGTTGAGGGCTTGTTTATATGATATTTGTTAATGATGATTAACAGGACTACATGCTAAAACAAAATATAAAACCTTTTTTTTTAAAATCTCATACAATATTCTTGATTTCAGAGACAATAGAAGTCTTAAACATGAATCTAAAGCAGCCTTCAAGCTTGAGATAACCATTTCTTGATAGTCATGGGTTATTGGGGGGAGGAGGGGGGAATTTGTCTTGTAGTTGCATGGCTGGTGGGCATCGACAGATTACTCAGAAACTTGCATGGGCATATAAGATGCATTTCAAAACTACTAAAAACAAAACCTAACATAATAACAAGATGAAAGACTAAGTTCAGGCCATTAAAAATTTTAATGGAGTATAATACATAAATGCCACAGTTGAGTCTCTTTCAGTAATACGATTCTGTCACCCATAACGTTCTAACACCGATTGAATAATATTAACATCAGCCAGATAAACTTTCAATAACCGCAACATCACTAAATGTCGCGTTCAAAGGCTATCAACTATGTTGTGTCTCTCTACTAAGTGCCTAAAAGTTCAAAAAAACTTGTACTGCCAAAATCTATAATAAAAATAGTGTGATTTGTACAAGTTTGAAAAAAGATTATCCACAGAATGGTACAAAAATCAACAAGGCTGGATTTCTAGTTACAAGTAAAATAAGGTTAAAAAAAGTAGTTTTGATATCAAGTCAATTGAGATCATTTTAAGAATCGACTTTGTTTTTACACATAACATTACAAATATTTTACTAGAGTATATTACCAAGTACATTACCAACTTAAGTTATACTAGGTGTCACGGTGAGGTATGGCGTGAATGATTGTTAAGTTGCTATTTTGG
>JADKLZ010000166.1:16146381-16184198 GCA_021533235.1 Biomphalaria straminea | reverse complement strand
ATATAAAAAAATGTTTTACATGTTTCGGATGTTCCTTCAGAGTTGAAGATAGTTTACTTCCTGGTCCAAACCTCCCACAGGACAACGGGGGATGGGAGCGGGCAGGGTTTGAACCTAGGACCATCGATAAATCCAAACGACGGTCCAGCGCGCAAATGCATGACCAGGCAGCAACGATTCACAACTATGGGAACAAAATATATATATATTATATTCTAATTATATACAAACCTATAGAATTCTGAATTTCTATGGATCTCTCTGGTGTTAGTAACATTTCTGAGCCATCATGAGGAGACTGAAACTTGACTCCTTCTTCTGTAATCTCTGCTAGTTTGAGCAGTGATACCATTTGAAATCCTCCACTGTCCTGCACCATACAAATAATTAAATTTAAGGATAATTTAAATACACTGCTAGTTACATAGGTTAAGGGAACAAAATAAAATAATTACATTCAATATGAGCTCTAGCATTTAATGTTCTTAAGAATAGTGTTATACTAACTGTTAATAAGGCTCTGTCCCACTTCATAAAGTTGTGTAAGCCACCAGCTTTTTCTAACAGCTCTGGACCCTGAAAACATTATATATTATAATTAAAGAAGAAATTAAACTTTAAAAATTAAATTTAAAAACTGTCAATATTATAAAATTAAATACTAAATAATATTTGTGCACATTATAACAGAAAGTGTAACTTCTAATGACATCTTAAGTAAAGTTCCCCTTTCAGACCTAGTGGTCTATAAGGCAGATGATATAAAGGTCATCTGATTCTGTGGCCCACGGTTAACGAGGGTGTCATGTGGCCAGCACAATGACCAACCGCCTTTACTTTTCCCCAACTAATGTCAGGTACCCATTAGAGCTGGGTGGACTCAAGGGCGCCCGAAAATTACATCTTATCTTATATTATATAATACAGACGTTACTTCAAAAAAGAAGATGATTATGTGCAACGCATCATGCATTCAGTCATGCATATTAACCAGTGACTTATATTCTCCCAAGTCTCTGGTTTTCCTGGCTAGCTCAGGCAACCCATCCATGCTCTAATGGCACTAGGGATGTACAGATTTGTCCTAGCATATGGGATGAGGAATATGCCTTTATCTTTGTGTCTTTCAGAGTATTTTATTAACTTTTGTTTTTGTATTTGAAGATTATGGTTCAGTGTTTTGTGTATAATTGCTACTTTATTTTTATTGAGTCTAAAGGCTTTCTAAATTTCGTGATTTTACTAAAGGTGTTACTCTAGTCAGATGCAAATATTCATTTGTTATGAATCTCACTGCTCTATTTTGTGTCTGTTCCAATTTCTTAATGTTTACTTGAGTTGAGGGGTCCCAAACAGAGGATGCATATTCTACTATTGGCCTAACCAAGGTTAAATAGCATTTTAGTTTTATGTTCTTATTTGATTTATAGAAATTTCTCTTAATAAACCCTAATGCTTTGTTTGATTTTTTGATAGTTTCATCAATATGGGGATTCCATGACAGTTTTTCAGAAGACTCAGTTAAGAATTTTTTTATATAACACTATATTATGAGAGCTTTTCTTTTAATGAAGAGTTTGTTTTCTCTTAGTTAACTAGATCTAACCTAATTTAAAGATCAAAATGAATATCATACACTAATAGTAAAAGTAAAGTTCCCCTTTCAGACCTTGCAATCTATAGGGCAGATGATGTTTAAGGTCATGTTTTTACACTAATAGTAGGTAGTTCTAAATACACATACACAGAAGTTGTATTTTTTTTCTTCTGTCTGCTCCACTTTTTTGCATACGTTCACAAACATGGTATTTTGTGGTTAAAAACAAAATGTTTTTATGATGTTTTAATGACATTTAATACTGTTTTTAATGGTATAGCTTAATCAGATGTGGAATTACTATATCTATAGGTAAAAGTAAAGTTCCCACTTCAGACCTTGTGCGGTCTATAAGACAGAGGATGAAAGGTCATCTCTTTCTTTGGACTAAGGTTTACGAGGGTACCATGTGGCTAGCACAAGACCAACCGCCTTTTACTTTTGCCAACTAATGTCAGGTACCCTGCATTAAAAATCCCAGTCTTCACCTGGGACTGCTCAGCCACCATGCCTTCTCTTCAATATACTTGCTTTAAACTTTTTAAATAGAAGATTTCTTCTAGTGTCTTTGCAAGCTTGTTTACCAAATCATTGTGGAGATAACGAAATGATTCTATTTTTAGTAAAATCATGGCAATTTTTATTGCTTAAATAATTTTTCAAACAAACAGGCCCATAGCCCCAGTGTATCAATCCCCACCTGGGAAATGACTATTTTGAAGCTTCTTTTACATTCTAAAGGTATTAAAAGTATTTTTTTTAAACTAAACATACTGGTCTATTTTTTAAAGATGTTTGTTTAGTATATCTTAAATTTTATTATTTTTTTCAAAAATTATTTTTAAAGTTTTTTAATTCGGGGCTATCCCTCTTTTGCTAATGGCCTGGGAAATGTTTTTCCTAACCGGAAATAGGATCTATTGGGTTAATAATAATAGAGCAGCTAGAATAAAATTTGAAATCTAAAGTCACTATTAGATTTTAAAGTAAATCTAGATCTATATATGAGTGTTTCTCCAGTACTGGTGACATATTGGTATTGGTTCACTAAAAAGTCTATAACTCAAAAACTTCTGATTAAAATGTCACAATTTTTTTTCATTGCACATAGAAATGGTTTATTTATAAATTGTGATATTTTGAGCTTGAAAGGTGAATAGTGGAATTTTAAAATTGTAGAAAATGTGTGAAATAGTGCACAAAATGGCCTCTTTTGATGTAACACGGAATACCTGGCTTAGGTTGAAGTAATATTCTACTAAAAGCAAGGATTATTGAAGAGAAATTTTTGTAGAAATAGGTTAACAATATAATGATATTGCATTAACAATATCTTTTTATTTTATATTTACTTTGGTATTACTTAGGTGTCGCCGTAAAAAATGTTTCACTGGTGCATCACAGGGTGTCCCACTTAATTTGAAATTTTAAACCTTTATCAATTGTAAACAAAGTAAAGGATTCTGTTTCCCAATTGTGTTTCTGTTACTAAAAGCATCAATGATTAATTTACATAGTGCAATTTTTCTTTAAAACTGTAAAATTAATTTTTTTTAGTAAAATAGGTCTTGGTGTCCCAGGTGATGCACCTCTGCACCGCTTGACAAAAAGGACAATATTTTTTTAAACAAAGTTATTAATGTGATGGGAATTACTTCATTGTATCTCTGATACTGCTTAGTACAAAATTAGGTCCATTTTCTTGGGAAAAGGCTACATAGTAATTAACAGGAGACATTAATAGACATGGTGTCCCGCATTTTTTCACCGTAGCACCCGAAACACTGCATATTGAATCATACCAGAAAATCTCAGAGGTTAAGATATAAGTAGTTTTCTCACTAAAGTTTTGAATTATAATAAGAATTAAGCTTATTATTCTTAAGTTTGATCTTAAATACATGTATACTATTTTTTTTATCTAAATAAAAATGTAAATCTTATTGTTTTATCATTGTTTGAGGTGCATCATGGGACACCGAACAAGTCTTGTTCTAGATATAGGTCAAATGTAGATTTAAATCTACTCTATATTTCAATTTATATGAAAATCTTGTTTTGGATCATGTTCTTGGTGCATTGAAAGTCAGAATGCTGCACCTTTTAGTCTATGATTAGGTCATGTTTGAGGCAGTTATGTCTAATATCTTTTTAAAGAATTTTTGAACACACACACAAAGGCCTAATACATAAATTTGTGGTTATAGAAACCTATTTTGTGAATCACTAATACAAGAATACTTGGTAATGTATTTAGAGACTTTAATTTTTTTTTATTACAGCATGTATTAACAAAAAAAACAATATATTTCATATTGGTGTCCCGTTGTAGCACCCGCAACATCTTATAATATAATAATAATGTTATAATAAATGCTTGAATAATCATTGAGATATTGCAGCAAATAACAGCCTATATATTTAGCTATAATGCAAATATAGCATAAATTCTATTTTCTTATAAAAATCTTATTTAAAAAACTTTTACCAGTAGTGTCACAGGTGCTACGGTGTCCCATTTTTTAAATTGAGCGCAAACATAACCTAAGTGCTCAAAAACTTCAATTTCTCTATCTAGCTGCTTAATACAATAGAAACATTCAAATTATACTAAAAAAGCAAGCAAATAAACAGTTAGTTGTACTTTAATCATCAAAGGTGTCCCAGTGATGCACCTGAAATGCTAAAGTGGGTACCACCGTTTGCCAGCTATGCCGAGGAAATGTACATAGTCCTATTCATTTTCTATTGATAAATTATTAAAGTATAATGGCTGAAGAAGTGAATACACTTAAAATGAAACCAAAAACTTCCACTTTAATTTTTGGCCTAATGTGACACATTTTGATACCAGTACTGGAGAAACACTCATATATAATATAGACATAGAAACTGATCTAATTCTAATTCTAGATAATGTAAGATAGTTTATACAAAAATATTTTAATTTTAGAATTTAGTTATATATAAAATCGTCTTTATTTCTATACTTCTATAGTATAGAAGTATTTATAATAATAATAGAAATTTAAAAATGTAGATCTATAATACTAATATAAAAAAATATATATTATATTGTAATAGTATAAATCAGTTAGTATAATAAAAAAATAATTTACAGTATTTGTAAACACTACTATTTATTGACTACAATGTAACAATCTACATCTAAGTCTCTAAGTATAATCTATACTGTCTATACGACTATAATAGTAGTATATATACTAAAGTCTAAGTTATACTATCTATAGTCTATAGAATCTAGCAACTCAAAGCCCTCGAAGATGTCAAAGTTGACAACTGTTTAGAATTAGTGATTACAAAAGAGCAAGTCTGCAACATTTTCAAAAACGTCAACCCAATGAAAGCTGGTGGGCCTGATGGAATAAAAGGGCGAATCTTAAAAGAATGTGCTGAACAACTAGCTGAACCTTTCCTAGAGATTTTTTCTACATCATTACTAAACCACGAGATACCATCTGTGTAGAAGTCATCCATAATTGTACCTGTACCAAAGGTTTCCAAACCAAAAGAAATGAATGACTTTAGACCTGTATCACTTACTTCAATTGTTTCTAAATGTTTAGAAAAACTTGTTAAAATGTTTCTTCTGAACGATCTTTGTAGTAAATTGGACCCTTTACAATTTGCTTACCAAAAGGGTAAAGGTGTAGACGATGCCATTCTAAATATTTTAAATTGTGTCTACAAACATCTAGACTTACCAAACACCTATGTAAGATTGTTTTTTATAGATTTTTCATCAGCTTTTAATACCATACAACTTCATTTACTCATTGAAAAAATGAAAGCGTTGAAGATAAGTCCATATATAATATTATGGGCTAATGAATTTTTGACCCAGAGACCTCAGAAAGTTAGGGTAAACAATGTTATATCAAATGCACGGATAGTTAACACAGGGGCACCCCAGGGAGCTGTAACATCGCCATTATGGTTCATTTTGTATACCAATGATTTTCGATCCGAGAGTCCTTTTTGCTCCTTTACAAAATTCGCTGATGATGCGGCTCTTCTTGCCCTGCTCTCAGAGAGTTCAGACGTAAAAGAGTACTTCAGAGAAATAGAAAACATTGGAAAGTACTGTAAAGATAATTTTTTATTATTAAATGTAAAAAAAACCAAGGAGATGATAATTGATTTTCGTAGGGGAGAGATTGAAAATGATATTGTTACTGTAGCTGGAGAGACTATTGAAATAGTGCAAACCTTTAAATACCTTGGTACAATCTTAGACAATAAACTAAATTTTACAGCAAATACTGATTAATATCAGCAAAAAAGGACAGCAAAGATTGCGATTACTAAGAAAACTGTCATCTTTTAATGTTAGCGAAAAGGTCTTAGCTATGTATTATCACGCTCACATCGGCAATATTTTACATTTTAATATCACTGCCTGGTATGGCAATCTAAGCACTAAGAATAAAAATAAACTCCAGAGAATCCTAAATGCTGCTGGTAAAGTCATTGGCAAAAAGCAAACCCCCCTTGGACAGCTGTTTGATACAAATATCCTTACAAAATCTAAAAAGATTCTAGAAATAAAAAATCACCCTTTGGGACAGGATTTTGTGATTTTACCATCACAAAAGAGATATAAGACACCGATAGCAAAGACAAACAGACACAAAAACTCTTTTGTTCCTCTGGCAATCAAATCACTAAACAGTAACAATCTGATGTAAACTTTTGACATGTAAATTGTGTGTGAGTCTGGTGTGAATGAACATTCTGTTTCTCTTTATAGTTATAATGTTTTGTTTGGTATAATGCACAAATTGTAAGACAAATTTCCTTATGGACAATAAAGATTATTATTATTATTATTATAATCATAATGACTTATAAGTCTTATTATAGTAGACCTAGATCTATATTAGATATAGAGATCTACTAGAGTGTCTAGTGTCTTAGATCTAAATAATTAAAATTTAATTTAATTTATATAATAACGCTTTTTTAAACGCACTGGTCTGTTTCCCAAATGATAAGTATTTCCAAGCATAATTTTACAGCCCATTTCTCTGAGTTGATCTGGAACAAGGCCCTTTAAAGTTCCTTGTGTTCCTACGGGCATAAAAACTGGAGTGTCGACAACGGCGTGTGGTAAAGTCATTGCGCAAGCTCTTGCTTTGGACGTGGAACATTTTGCCAATATATTCAGAGATAGAGCATGAGATGTTTTGCTTGTTGCCATTTTCCACATGTCAAAAACTATACTTTTTTGTATTGATCTAATGTTAACGCTCAATTGATTTCACCATGGTTTTAACCAGAGTTCATAAAGCTGTGTTTTTCTCACTAGAATATCCCCCTGTTAAATGTAGACTATTAATAGATAGATCCAGATCTATGTGTTTTAAAATATTTTGTTTTTATTCCTTTTTTTTTTTTTGTGTCTGTTTGTAAAATAAACACATTTAGATCTAGGTTCACTTTTAGTTTTAAAAATTTCTTTGTACCCAAAATTATACACCATCGATAAAGATCCTGAGTTAAGTAGAAAAGTAGATTACTGTCCAAAATTAGACAAAATTCCAACATTTGTGATCTAGATATATAATACCTAGATCTAGATTTCGTTTTTGTACAAAAAAACACAACAGAAGAACAGATTATTAAGTTTTACTCTTTTAAACGTAGATTCTAAAACGAATCGTGAAACGTTAATAATGTTAGCAGACTGTATTTTAATTGTCTTTATTTCTATATGCACAGCATTTTTAGGAGAAGGTAAGCTTACCATTACCATAAGAAGACTAAGACCTAATTATAATAGCCTATTAAAGTCTATAGTTTTGTTTGTAGTCCATACTTATATACTTAGTTTAGTTAATAAGACTTAGAATAGTTAGAATTAGTAAGTTACTTAGTTAGTAACTTAGTCTTAGTCGTTAAGACTTAGAATAGTTAGAATTAGTAAGTTACTTAGTTAGTAACTTAGTCTTAGTCTTAGTCGTCTTAGTCTGACTTAGACTTAGATTGATTGTCTTAGAATACTTAGATGATCTAATCATAATCTATAAATCTACGGTCTACTACGTAACTACGCCGTACGCCGTCTACGGTGAATAAACATCACCCGGCCGGTACTGCCTGTAGCACGGTACTGGTCTGTTCTAATAAGTTCTAGATCTATGGTAATTTATGTCTTCCGAACAAATTAAGCGCTGCCGCCGCAATTTTCACATTTGAATTTTTATAGCTCCGTAATGGTTAGTCCTAGGAAAAAACTACAAACATCTATAAATTAGTATAAACTCGTCATTCATTTGCCTATAAAAATAGATATATTGTTTTATTACGCTATGCAGTGACTATGCATAGTGCCATAGTTACAATAAAATTGAATAAAATATGATGTTGAAGAGAGTCAGGTAATGAGGTCCAGCGCTAACATGTAACGAACACCATACTCCGCTCTGTACACTAACGAACTTTTCTGTAACGAACACCTCTTGTTTATTGTATTTAAAAATAATGTCTTCCTTTTTTAAAATTTTTATATTAATTTCTTTTTAAACCAATTCAAGACTGAGAGATTAATGTTACATTTCTCTCTTTTAATTGGTCCCTTCTCTGCTAAACCCTCAACTTTACAAAGGACCATACTTAGATCATCTAGTAGTTAGATCTAGAATCTAGTTGAATAAAAAAACAAAATGCGCGACTCCCACGACCCCGCATGTTTAGCCCGCTCACTCCAGCATGTGATTGTGACCTAGTTTGGTACCAGATTGATCAATAACTGTCCCTCCCGCTACTTTTTTTTTCTTTCTCTCTGGTACTTTGTTGATGATACCATGCTAGGTGCTTAATTAAGAGAGAGTCTCAGAGAGGCAGGATTGTGCACTCATAAAAACATTTTTTTTCATTCACATTATGTCCAAGTCATTAGCACTTTGTTTAGCGGTATTCCCTTTCTTTTTACTCGTTCACATCACACTTGGTTTAACACCTAAAAGAAATTAACATTAAGTAAGAAAATGTTAGACCTATGACCTATACTAGATCTAAAAAATCTTAATCCCGGACCTACCCTCCTTCTGTCCTAGAAGAAAAAAAATGACATTGTCCTACCAGTGCCCTTTGAACCAGTGTAAAACCCTTGTTTTTCGAAGTAAACGAAACTAACTGTGTCTGAACTATAAAGAAATGGAGTATAAATAAAAACAATAGAACTGTTTCGTCTTAGTTATTAAAATAAAGGCTCATTTTAACAAAGATTGTGGGCTGTTCGTTAATATCAGGAAATAGGGGATGTTCGTTAGACATGAATAACTATACTACTAGAATAGGTAGACACACAATCACAAGACCATGAAGATCATCATCATTCATGCTCAAGATGTTGCTAAAAAAAATAACGGTAACATCACCCCAACACCTATTTTCGTTCCAGATTCTAACTAATTTAGATATTGTAAATTGTTCACAATTGCTGGTTTTCTTGAGATATATACATAATAGCGATTATAAAGATTAGTTTCTATACAAACTTCTTGACCTGGCCTCTGCAGCACGTTTTGGAAAAGTAAAAGACGTCTAGGAAAAATATTTGTGGTGTCTCACTGTATGATTCATCCATATATATTACCAACATAGATATTGCCACGAGCATTACATCAATAGCAAGGCAGCTAAATATGATTTCTCTTCAATGTCAGTTGCAGTCATTCTGTTATATATTTATTTTTACACTAAATAAATATAAAGCTCTTGCTTTATGTTGAGTCTCTAACAATAGAATTAATATCAGTGATCTACATATTGATAACGATTTCAAAACATTTGCTAAATCAGATTTACCTAGGCTTATGAATGAAAATTTATGGATGGGGATTGCTGCCAAGTGAAAAATTGTATTTGGGGGTCGCATAGCTAATAACGTTGGGAACCGCTGATCTAGATCTCTAGAGGCTATATATTTAGATCTATACAAGCAATCTAATCTAGTCCTATTTTAGATATGGATTAAATATATATGTGTGTGTGTATATATATATAATATTTATGTATGTTACATAATACAGTTTACAAAAATTGAATATTATATAGTTTTAATAGGTTTATTTAAAGGTTTTCAATTAGACATCTAGATCTAGATTTATAGCCTATTAGAGTAACGAGAATAACAACTAATTTTAAAGCAAAGAAATTTAATCTTATTCATGGTAAGCCAATAACACAGACTAAAAGTGCAAAAACCTAGGTGTTATAATAAATAAAAAAAAAAACTCATGGAATCCCCACATTGATGAAACTATTAAAAAATCAAACAAAGCATTAGTATTTATCAAAAGAAATTTCTATAAATCAAATAAGAACAAAATTAAAATGTTATTTAACTTTGATTGGGCCAATAATAGAATATACTATGCATCCTTGGTTTGGGACTCCTCAACTCAAGAAAACATTAAGAAACTGGAACAGACACAAAATAGAGCAGGGAAATTCACAACAAATGAATGTTCACTATTGACTAGAGTAAGACTTACTAATACCTCTAGTAAAATCACTAAAAGAGTTAAAAGTAAAGTAGCTATCATACATAAAACACTGAACCATAATCTTCAAATACAAAAACAAAACCTGTCAAAATACTCAGAAAGACGCAAAGATAAATTTACATTCCTCAGTCCACATGCTTGGACTAAATTGTACTTATATGCTCCTTATTCCCTAGTGCTATTAGAGCATGGAATGGGTTGTATGAGCCAGCCAGGAAAACCAGTGACATGGCAGAATTTAAGTCATGCATGAGTCGATTGACTTTGGAACACCCATAGGACGTAATCATTTTCTCTTTTAAAGTAATGACTCTATTTTATAACATAAAAATCACTGCAACTGTACTGAAACTGAGAGATTATTATTTATTTTAAAATAAAAACAAATAGATGGCTCTTAATTATTATTTTTTTTAAAGTGACTAAAAAAGGAGTTGTGGTGGCTGAGTGGTTAAATACTTAGCTTCCAAACTGGGGTCCCAAGTTTGAATCCTGGTAAAGACTGGGAATTTTAAATGTTGGGATCTTTGGGCGCCTTTGAGTCCAACCTGCTCTGACATTAGTTGAGGAAACACAATTGCGGTTGGTCATTGTGCTTGCCACATGACAACCGGATTTACCGGGGGGGGTTCACAGAAACACATGACCTTTACATCATCTGCCCTGTAGATCGCAAGGTCTGAAAGGGGAATTTTACTTTGCTTTGCTATATTATTATTAAAAAACATTGATAATAAATAAAAAGAACATTGATTTGAAATTTAATATGGATTTTTACAACAAATATAAAATATATGCAAATTAATATAGCAGAAATTGAAATCTATGTCTACATTTATTTACAAAATTCAAAATAGTATTCATTGCTTATCTTTAAAATTTGATCTTTTATTCAGGGCTAACATGGGTTATGGTATACAGAACAGAGAAATACAAAAAGTTGAAAGCTGAGGTTGAAAAACAAAGTAAAAAATGTAAGTACACTAAGAGAGTTTGAAATGCAAAATTGTCAACCAGAAAATTTGTTTGGGCACAAATTGTGTTTCTTTTACGTATTAAATACACACATATATGTAGTAGAGAAAAGCCTATGATCATAATCCAACTGTTGACACATCTGATACATACTTTTTTTATTACTAAAATGAGTCCACAATAAGTTGTTAGTTTTACATGTGCACATTTATTTTTTTTTGGTGTTTGTAAAGATTTAATTTAATACATTTCACAACTACAAAATCATTTATAAAAATGAGTAGATTTGACTATCAGGTTGTGTGCCATCTGGACTGTCTTTTTGATGGTTCCAGGTTCAACTCTTACCCGCCACCATCTTCCACAGTCCTGTGGAAGATATAGGCTGGGATGTAATAATCTTCAATTCTGAAGGAAGATCCAAAACATGTAAACAATCATCAAATTTAATAGGTTTAAATGATTCAAGCATTATAGCAAATATAAAAGGACTATTTATTTTGAGCAAATAAAAAAAAAAATCCGATCTATCACATTTAAAGCTCATTTAATATATAATGTTACATTAATACAACTAATTTCAATTGGTTTAATTAATTTAATGATAGGTTCATCTGCAGTGGTACAAGTTATTGTAAATCTCTTTATATTTTGATATATATATTTACATATTATTTCTATTTAGTGGAAAAGCAGCGGGAGACAGAAACAAATGATCGTGTGCAGAAAAAAAAACTAGGTTGGTGTTTCTTTCTTTTTTTTTTCTTTCTCTTGTTAAACCACTGTTACATAAGATCTGAACGAAGTGATCGTCTCCTTTCCATCAAGACTAAAACTGAAAGATTTAAAAACTCCTTTGTCCCACTTTCGGTCAGAGTGTTACGAGGTCAGCTGTCACCGAAAAGCACATAGAAGTCAAATTCATAAAGCGCTGGTTGTGAATGTGTATGTGTGTTCGTATGTGAATGTGGTTCGAATTTGTCATCAACATTATTTTTTTTACAGTAGTTACGCTGAGGTTGTCAATTGTAATCAAACTGAATTTCCATTAGTTTGGATCAATAAAATTATCTTATCTTATCTTTTTTCTTGGATGCAATAATTACAAGCTTCTGACTTCTTACACTTTTAAAATAAAATGACTTATAAAAAATCTTTACCAGTTAGTCATATTTCTTATTAAGTATTCTTTTATGACTGTTTTAGAGAGACAAGAAGAGAAGTTAAAAAATAACAGTAGAGATCTGTCATTGGTGAGTAGGCAACATTTGTTTCTGTGGTGTTTTTAATTTTTATGTGTTGTCATGTACCAAATGCTTGTTTGCCAGTTGACTGTATGAAATGCTCGTTAGTGAAAGAGTTGCCTTTAGTAATATTATATTTTAGTGAGTACATTCCCATATGAGTACCTTAGCAATCTTTAGGTCAGTGTTTTAATAGATGGGACATTTAAAGAAGCCATTAACAATATTGAAACTGGCTTTCTGCTGGAATGAAGGAAGACTTAGAAAATTCATGGCTATAAGCGACTGACTAGAAAGTGGAGCATCAGAAGTAGATGTAAGATTATTTATTGATTCAAACATATTCCCTTTAGTCTAAACATTCAGATTTGCTTTCCCTATCTTTTCCAGGATTGTTCTTAACAGAAAAACTTACTTGTATATCACTTTTAGCAATGTCAACAGTAACAACCCTAAAAATGTTTGTAATAATTTCAAGCTTACAAATATCCATTGGAATAAAAACGCAAAAAATATAGAGGCAGAAATATTGCTCCAACTTCAAGTAGACTAAGTGAAGATGTTCTCTCTTCCAAACAAGAAAAATAAATGCTCATTACAAACTATGTTGTTAAGATTCATCTTCTAACTAAAGATAGTGAGATGATGCAATATGTTCCTGGTAATTAAAATCAGAAATAATAGTGCACATTCCTGGGGAGTGACTGCTTAATATAATGCATTGTTATCACGTCCTTTGAGATTGAACATTTCATCACACAGAGTAAAGTCACTGGCCCATGGATAACTATCTTAAGGCCTAGTTTAAGTACTGCCTGATTTAGAAAGGGTTACAGTTTCTTTCATATATAGAACAAGTTACTTGAGCTCAATGAAGAAAAGAATAGGAATTCAGTTTTTACTGAGTTATGAATTCCAGTTGACTGCAGTTCTTTCATTTGTTGGGATCATCACCTTTTGAGTTTTGAAACCAATACTAATCCTTGTATTGCAAAATTTATTTTTTTAAACTTACTAAAAAAATGTTTCAGTTAAACCAAAAAGAAAGCTCTAAATAGAGTAACAGAAAATGAAAACCAAATTATATTGTAACTGTGACATTGCATCACATTCTTACTCTCTCACATAGGTCATGAATGTTATTGTTTTACTGTATGATAAAATGCAGAAATTTTAACTATTTCACTTGAAAGTGTAGATGTTTTTGAAATACACAGTTTCATTGTTTTACCAATGTACATACTTGCTTGTTTCAGGTGAAAATGAAGTCCATGTTTGCTATAGGGTTTGCCTTTAC
This sequence comes from Biomphalaria straminea, assembly GCA_021533235.1. Taxonomy (NCBI): domain Eukaryota; kingdom Metazoa; phylum Mollusca; class Gastropoda; family Planorbidae; genus Biomphalaria; species Biomphalaria straminea. The sequence goes on along the minus strand of JADKLZ010000166.1, from coordinate 16,170,551 downwards.
AGCACTTCTCAGCATGTTTAACTCCATGTAAGGAATTGTACTTTGAACCTTGTATCATTTTATCGCTTGCCATATTTTTTTTTAAAAATAATTTTATGTTAATATTTTTTTTCCAAAGATATAAAAACTTATGGAAAAAATTGCTTTACATAATGTTTGTTTCTATTTTCCTAGATTTGATGGTCGTGTGGTAGCCAATCTCCCCTTTGTACCAATCTCCTTCATTCAAGGAATTTCACATCGAAATCTTCCTGGGGAAGATTACACTCATTGCTCATTTATTTTCCTCTACATCTTGTGTACAATGTCTATCAGACAGGTAAGTGTTAGTTAAAGTGCAGGCTAAACCTGTAACACAAAAAAGTATGACTTTTTTTCCACATAATTTTGTCTTATAATAGGGCAGTGCCAAAACAGTCTAGCACTGTTATTATCGCAGTATGTGAAAATTTTTTTTTGAAACAAAAAAAAAACAAAATAATGCTAAACTGTTACGGATTTTATTTATTTTTTTTTACCATATCAGAACATCCAGAAGCTCTTAGGACTAGCTCCATCCAGAGCAGCCAGTAAACAGGGCACAGGATTCTTTTCACCACCAACTCAGCTCGGCAGATAAAATAGCTTATCTTATTACTACTCAGTGACTTATCATTATGAACTCAATATTTAGAATTTATTCTTCTTTTTAATTTTATATTAAATACATTTTGTTTTTTAAGTATATTGTCTTTAGTATATTAACTATGATTGCTATTAAATTTTGTATAAAATTATTGACAGATATAACTTGATGTTGATTTCTTGAAATGTTAGTCTTTGATTGCATTTAAAAACTTTCATTGAGAAAAAAATCACAATTTTATACAATGTCACATTAGACATTGAATACACAAGAAAACTTGTTTCAGTTGTATTTATTTGATGTGATGTGGAGAAATAGATGAATGTGAACTGTTATAAAAGTACTACGTTAACTTTAATATTAAACATCCATTATTTCTAAAGAAGTGAATTGTTGAGTTTTGATTTTTCAGTTGTATTTATTTTGCATATCAATATATTGGATTATTAGATTTAATGTAGGGCTTAATTTCAAATGAACTGGTTGCATAGTGAAGAATTCTAATTTTTACATGTATTATTAAGCTGTTTTCTATTATCAAGGGATCTAGATTGAATATTCAAGATGGTCTCTGAAAAGACCATATATATATATATGTGTGTTCCCCATTTCTAATTTTATTTTTTAATGCAGCCCTCGGTAGAAAAAGGTTGCACAAACCTGATCTAGATCTATTCTTAAACTATTTTATTTTAATATATTTTTATTGTATACTTTCACATTTGGTTATGTTGTGTCAACTGGCCAGCTGATTGGACAGTGCAAGCAATTTAAATCTTTCCAATTTTCAACATTAAAACTAAACATAAAGACAATAAAGATAACATACTCATAGAAATTACATGTTTACTGTATACAAGCTCTTCCAAAAAAAAAGAATCACTAATCACTAATGAATTGTAGATTTAAAAAAAAATTATTTTTTTACCCCGCCCCTTTTCCTCAAGAAAGAATCCTGGTATAGCAAGTGTATAGATCTACTGACTTTATAATCCAATTACAGCCTTTGGATCTAGACTTTGAAGAGGGATGCTCAAAATGTTCCTGAAAATTAATTAATTAAAATATTGAATGGATAAGGCCTAGATGCGGAAATACCTGATGACCTGATACCTGATACTCAACCTCTGGCCAACTTTAAATGTTCTTTTTTTATTTAGAAAAATTATTAAGTCAAACAAGAGTTTCACCAGTGTACCCAAGGAGCCACAGCAAATGTCCCATTTCTAGGAAAGTCATTACAGCCAATTTTAAGATCTGTATGCAGGTTGAATAGAGCTATTGTAAAAACATCACCCCAATAGATACATGTGTCATACTAGTGAAAGAAAATTGAATATATTGAATATACAAATCTAAATCAATGTCTTTGTATAAATACATTTTTATTGTACTAATATCCTATAACATTATGCAAAACTTAATGTGAAAAGTAATTATTGCAAAGCAAAGGTTCATAATTCATAAGAAACATATCAGATTACTTCAATATGACTGTCCTTATCTCTCTATTTTTGTCACACAAAATAACTGGTAAATAATTGTCAACAAATTAAGGCACAAACATGGTTTCCAGTGATCTTTTCTTTAGTTGAATATTTCTATTCACAAATAACATTTTTAGTTTCAAATTAAAAGAAGTCCATTCTTTATGTTGGGTCATCATCATCTAGTTCTTGTAGCTTATCAAACATTCCTCTGTGTTGAAAGTTACTTTCCTCCTCTTCCTCCTCCTCTTCAGCCTCACTCTCATCTTGTTTGTCTTCATGATCAGAGTCTTTCTGGTCAGGTAGTTTATTTACAAGTATTGTGGACAGTTTGTTGGTCTCTGGGTCTGACAGCAGTTGTTCTGTGGGGCAAGATACACAGAAATAGTTTACTATGTTCTTTGGAAAACAAGCTCTTAACAGCGATTAGTAAATAGGGGACTGGACTTGTGCTGTGTACTTGTAAAGAAGTGTACCAATAGCTCAAGTTCAGGATAGTTGTCATGGTTCACCAGTGAACACACCCATAAGTTGCTGCACTAACATTTATTTAATTTCGAGTCATTCATTTCCAATCACTTAGCTTTTTTGAAAGAAACAAAGATTCTTTTACATATATGAACTAAATGGTTTTAGCTATTGGTACACTTTTTTACAACTAAACAACAGAATTATAAGATTTTTGTTAAAAAAGTATTTAAAACCTAAGATATTTTTGTGAACCTGGTACATCACCCTGATGAACAGTTCATTGGTTTACTGGTCTTGTACAGTGTTTCCCAAAGTGGGGCACACATACTCCTTGGGGCATGGGAAGAGTTTGAAGCAACTAATAAGTGGGGCACACATACTCCTTGGGGCATGGGAAGAGTTTGAAGCAACTAATAAACAATAATTTTTTTTTAAATATGCATTTTTTTTTTAAAACATCCGGAGAAATAGAGTAGTCATACCCAGATTCTTTTTTCGCACCTATGTTCATTGGCAATCAAGAGAAAAAAATCTTAATAGAATATTTGAACTTATACATAAGCTTAAATGTTTCCTTAATGTTAGATTTGAGTTAAAATATTATTTGCAAGACTGGAAATGGCTTTGTTAACTACCATACTTAACAAACATATTCTCTTGTTTAAATTACCTCTAGAAGGCAAAGAAATATTATTACAAACAAATGCTTCCATCCCTAAATTTGTATGGCAAAAAAAAGCCGAGGTGGTAATGGAGAAGTCACTCATTTTCCATTCTTCATAAGTTTATAACAATTTCAGCTAATAGATTTATATCTAAAGCCTTTCTGTGAAGGCGGTGATATTTAACTAAAAAAAAAAAAAAAATGGATGATCAATGAGTTCCTTATCTAAACTAAGCAATATTTTCACATTAGAGAATGAATTACATCTCCTTAAAAAAAAAATTATATTTTATTAAATGTAATTGGTTACCAGAATGATCTTTATACTTGGGAGGCCTGAAACACAAGCACAGCTGACCATCTACTGCTAGTCTAAGCAAACTATTGGCTGCTCTGTAAACATCTGGTCTTCCAGCTTTGGAGGTCGTAAAACCATTTTTGATTGCCCAGGCTGTAAAAAAAAAAGAAGGCAAGGGTTAAATAAGAAGAAATTAGTGCCAATACTAAATACACTCAAATGTTTTAAACAGTTGTATTAGAGCAAAACTTAATGGTACTGACCTTCACATATGTCATGGGCTGACCACAACAACTGTCCACTCTCCTCATCCTTTTCCACAGATGACATGTCTGGTGGGGTGAGTTTTAATAATTTTGGAATATCAATTCTTTGAGCCAAAAATCCAACAACTGAGTATGGTTCTCTTACTTGAGCTACTGGATATATGCCAGCAATTATCTGAGTACAGAAACACAAACATCAATAAACTCTACATACTTTTAAATACATTAAGAAGCTGTTAGTGTACATTGCATTCTTTGTATAATAAATTTGTTTTTTCTTGCTTCTGTTCTACTCTTATTTAAATATTTACTATTGAATTGTACTTGTGTGTTGGATAGAATGAAAATGTATGTATATCAAAATATGTAAAAAAAAAAAAAAAAAAAAAAAAGAAAAGAAAACACAAACCTGTAAAGCTTTAGGTACCATGGATGGGAATACAAGACCTGGGCAGTCACAAAGTCTGACAGTTGGGCAAATGAAGATGGTCTGTAAGTGCTTGGTGTGTCCTGGTGTTTTGGACACTGAGACAACCTGGGGGGGGGGGAAAGATATATAAACACTGATTGATAACAAAAAATAAACAATTACATGTAATATGTCCAACAAAAAAGAAAATATAGATCTAGTACCAAAACTGAGAATACAACAATAACACCAGCTGTCTATAAAACTGGTGAGAAATGAGCTTGAATTACACCAACAGAAAGTGTAGTTACAACTAAGTCCACATCAGATAATATTAATCCAATGGGTGAGGATTTATCTAGAGACTTTCAGACATTGAAAGAGAAGCATCTTTCATAAAACAGTTTTCAAGAGAATGAAAATGTCTCTGAATTTAGTTTAACTCTTTCTCTCCTAACTGACGATACCAACGTTGATTTCACCAGAATGTGGTAAATAATTAAGGAGAGAAAGAGTTAAGCAATCTTCATGAATGCAATAATTTTTACTGAAGCAGGTAATGGCAAAACTTTAAAGGCTAAAAACAGTAATTGTATACAAACATAAGATGATAATTTTGTGTTTATTGTGAATTTCGAAGGTTTTCCCCTAAGTAAAAGTTGGTTAGTATGACAGTGATCATCCCGAGTTGTATGCTTTCAAAAGTAAACCATTTTTTTTTAATAGCATTTAATTATTTAATTCAATCAGTTTGATTGTTAATTTGAAAGTTAATAGGTGTATTCTAAAGATAATGAGATTTTCCTTTTCGTTTCTAAAATTTAAAATTATAATTGATAAAAATTATAGCATTGTAATACAGTTTTGTATTACTGGCTCTAAGGACAACAATGTCTTTATTAATTTATAAATGACTTTTTTTTTTTTTTAGAAATTATTTTAGATGCCATCAGTGTAAATGATAAATATAGTACGAGAGAGAGAATGCTTTTTTTTAAATATATATAAAAATGTGCCAAATAGTTTTAACATATAGTAAAAAATAAAGTTTAACATTTTTTTAGAGCCCGTTTTGCATGTCTTACTAATTTTAACATTAAAAAAGCAATTCCAAGTTGTAGTTAGGCATGCACTGAGAAAACATTGGAAAAAAATCTAAGCACAGCAAAGTTTGCAGTATAAATTATGAGAACTTTTGAATATTAGAAGAACTATACCTTTTTACCCATTAGAGCATTTAACACTGAAGATTTGCCAACATTAGGATAACCTGAATAAAAAAAAAAAATTGCATAAAAAAAAAAATTAAACTCAAAAGAATTTAAATATTTACTTTCATACATATTTTTCAATCATCTTCCCATATAACTTTATTTCGAACATAAGAGTCTCAATCCAGTCATGATATTGGCTGAGAGGAATGAGTTAAGAAGGACACACATATGAAAGTATTCCATAAATACACCTACACTATGAACATTTCTTCACATATTAGAATAAATTCTTTTTCTTTTTTTTTTTCCTCTCAACATTCTGCTGAACAAAGGTGTGGAAAAAGAGGTCGACAAATGGTGAAAGAAATAGTGGAGGTAGATGAGCTTGAAACAGCATATTTGTGTGGATGTCACAAACAGAAAATGACTTCACAAAATAGTTGATACATCTGGTTTAATCAGAACTAAAATGAAAATTAAATAAAAGATCAGATCTTACTTTATTGAGACCAGTGTCAAACCAATGCAATCACTGAATGAGCAATATAATTCATTTTATTCAAAATAGTAATTTATGATTAGAAGACTTCTCACCTATACATCCTATGGTCACTATTCCATTCTTGTATTTGGCATGTGCTGCATTTTCAAACCGTTCTCTATCCCACTCTTCATGTTCAGCATCATTGTTGCTAGCTGCTTCGTCAGACTTATCACTTTCATCCTCGTCATCATCATCATCATCATCTCCAGGTATATAAGAAGCATCCTCAGCTATCTTCTTTTCCCAGGAAGACATGTCCACTTATTAAAAGATTAAAATAAATGGTAAAATTTGTATTCAAGTCGTCAAATAAGTAAGTCTTTAAATTTTTAATGGGCCACAGGGAAATACATACACATTAGTTGGATCAAATGTTTACTACGGAAAGGTATCATATGGCATAACAACCAATCATTTTATTTTCTCCACTAGTCCACAGATATCAAATACATTTTAAATTAGGATGAACTAAGCAAAGCAACAAAAACAGAATTGCTTACAAACTAATAAAAAACTATTTCACTTTGTTCAGGCTGTGGAAAATTCTATGTGCCATTTAATGCATGTTAGTTATTTAATTACCTACTGAGATTGTATGGCACTAGTACAACAAATTGCATATGAAACAATGTTTAACGAATATAATTTTCTTTTAAACACTTAGATCTAGAAATACACTTTAAATACCCAGAAACCAAGAAAGCTGTCATAACTACAGCATTTACTAGATGCTTTAGTGATCTTTATATAGTCTTAGGAAAACCAATCCTTTAGTGTTGTAATTTCACTTGTTTAACTTACCTTGCCCTTGTATAATTTCTGTGCAGACTCGCAAAAGTTCAGATGGCCCAACTGGAACAGACTTTTTTTTATATGCTCTTTTGTATAGCACTGAGAAGAATACAAAAAAAAAATCAGCAAGCATGAAGACTTTCTTGTAATCAATTTTTTGTAGTGAAAAACTAATCACAATGCAATGAAGAATGTAAAGAATATTTAGTCTCGAGATACAATCTTTTCCCTCTGCAACTTCTCATGTGACTAAGGTTAATCCTTGATATCCATCTGCGTTCACAGGTTGGGCAGATGTAATCACCAGGTACTGATACACTTTCACCCTTTTTTCTCCTTCTGGTATGTATGCCATCTGCAATGCAGGACCCTTCCTTTATGCTTGCTATCCATGTGTATCTGAGAGTCCAATTTTGAGGAGCTACATGTCGTTTTAGCATACATCAGTAAACCTTAAAGTTGGCGACCAGAGGCTCTCCTGCCTTCTGTTAAATCACCAAACAGAATGTTTTGTGGGAGTCGACCTTGTGGCATTCTGGGAACATGACCAAGCAAGCCAAGGCGTCTGCTGCTGATAACAGCGCTGATGTCCTGGCATCCTGCTCTTCGCAGCACTACCTCATTGTTTATTTTATCTTGCCACGTTACTTTAAAAATCTGCCTTAAGCAACAGAGGTGAACAATATTTAGCTTTTTTTTCCTGCCAGGAGTAGAATGACTATGTTTCATTATTGTATAGCAGAATGCTCATCACACAGTTCTAAAATAGGTCTAAAAACAAAATAAGTGTGCTTGTAAAGAAATAGTTAAGCTTTTATCAGTACCAGCAGATGGGTCAAAGTCAACAGGAAGCTCCTGGTCTTTGGACTGTCTTGGATATGAAGAAAAGAATATCACATGGATGCCTGGGAAGACACTGTGAAGATACCTCTTCCAGGCTAAGGCTAGCACAGGTGGGGCAAAGTCAACTTTATTCAAAATGATGATGACCTGCTTGTGAAGTTCCTTGAGGATATGATTGATCAGACTGGGTGGTATGTGTAAAGCCTGCAACAATAAATACACAACAGGGTAGAAGTTAAATAGCCTATACCCTGCACTAAGACAATTATTTAGAAATAATTTTTTTATTTATTAGTTCTAAAAAAAAAATATAGTATAATAGTAAATAGTATTTTTTTTTGCCAGACAGCAAAATTAAAGTTGTTCCTGTGAAATACAATGTAACAAAGTTTGACTACAATTCTGCTAATTACTTACTGGATATCTTATGTCTGCAATCACTAATAAAACATCAGAAAGCTCTAGGACTCGCCATAATTGTCGCCATGTTTCTAAATTCAGTTCAAAGTAGCTCAGATCAAGTGCCCTAGGCTGATCCAAAATATCCAAAACATAATTCTGTAGAGAAATTTTTTAAAATGTGAAGAAAATGTCAGTGATAGATATCTTTTGCAAGCACTATAAAATATAAATAGGAAATACAATAGATAAAGAAATAAAAGGTATAAATTACTATGGCCAAGTTTTCTAGAAAAAAATGTTGAGTGGCTGAGTTATGTTTACTGAGGGCTTAAAGGCAGACAACACAGAAAACCTTCTCCCTGATACCCTCACTTCTCCATAAAAGAGATTGGACCAAAGTACACTGGGAATGCTGTAAGCATGAAAGTTGCACAACATAAAAGCAATAAAAAATACTGTTAAGAAATTGAAGCAAAAGCCTTAAAGAAAGAAATAGATATAGGATTCATAATAAAAATTTAGATTTAAAAATATGAACCCTATTTTTTTAGTTAAAATAAAATTGTCAATTCCATTATTTCAACACATTTTTTTGTATGTCAAGAGCAAGAATAAGTTTACTTTAAAATACTGTCTCTCTCGTTGGTCCAACTGCTCCTTGGTAAGCTCATAGCTCCATGGTTGTCTTTTTGGAAAGTCAAGTTTGCATGTTGGTGGATAGGCATCTTCTATGCTGTAGGCAACATGTTTCTGAAAAAGAAACATTCCCCACATTTTTAGGCTGACACAAGAGAGAGAAAAATTAAAAATTAACAAACATATCAAGAATAATAAATAGTGATGGAGGCAGATCAGCCATCTAGCTCAGTCGAAAGGCTAAGTGCGCTTGAACTTGGTTTGGCAACCTAGAAGGGGGCTCGAAGTTATACACCCGACTCGAGCAGAGTTGTGTTAACTGATCGCCTAAAGGCAGCACAGATACCCCCCACGGGTCCACAAATGAGATTGGACCAAAGCGCTCTGAGCATGCTATAAACATGAAAGTAGCGCTATATAAAAGCTATAATAATAATAATAAAACAAATTCAATTCTAGACCCAAAATTACAGTTAACAACATTTAATTTTATCAAGTGGCAATGACAATGTTATGTAATTATAAAAAAAAATTCCCAAGAATTATCTCTTTAGTTGTTTTTGCAGCTTCTTAACTATTAAACTATCATGATTATATACTTTTTTTAGAAGTGTTATGGCCTATGTGTAATAGCTCAAGACACTTTTTAAATGAAAAATAGAAGGACTACTCACTACATGTTGCTACTTAAACTGATATAACTATTAAAATTGCTGTATATTTTTGGAAGCTTTTAAGAGTACATTATTTTTTAAAGTTGTATATATTTGTAAGAAAAGTTTTGTGATTGTATATAAAATTTTTAAAAATAGTTTCAAGTTCTATAGGCCTATGCCTTGTTTTAGGGACTGAAGTAGTCTTCTAGAAAGGAAGAAATGTTTTATGGGAGCTACTTGAATTCCAAAGATGCCACAACAAAGTAGCAATGTCTATCAGGAGTTTGAAAAAAAAGAAAAATTTAAATATTCTGAATTAAACACATATACCAAAATAAGTAATCATGTATTTCATATTATTAATTTCTTTCGCCAACTGAAATGACACTTATGACATAGGAAATATCAGTTGGCTCAGAGTTTAAACTTTGGATACCTTCTAATAAGAGGTGATAATGAAGAGCTTCTGGGATGATTTTTAGCTACCTACTGGAGCTGAACAGATAAATCAAAAAGTCATTGATCAGATAAGTTATACCAGGACTTCATCCCAGGCAGTTCAGCACAATTATGTAAAGATGTAGCCAGTTTATCCCCACAATATATATTGTCAAGGATGACTCAAGTATATTGTCTAAGTGATTACCTCAGTGAGTAATTTGACTGGCACTCTTGATTCTCTTTTCCCTTGTTGGACCTTCTCTTCACTTTCTTTGAAAAAATGTAATCTGAAACTGTTCACAAATATTGATGTGTGTAAAAAGTAACAGAATTTATTACATCAGCATTGTAATGCTAACTGATGAGGCAATACTTAAAGATGATGAGAGAATGATGACTAAGACACACAGAGATGAGACAAACTTTTGAACAATTTGGATGTTTTACCTTATATGAATCTAAAAGAAAAACTAAAAAGTGTACATTAATTCAAGTTATTCTGAACACTAGATCAGGTAGCATAGTCTCCCAAAAAGACTTGTCTAGATGATTACATTATTCTTGACCCTTCCTTTGAGATTTCTTTGGAATATTGTTTCCCTACTGACCCATGCATTTGTTTACAAATTATGTGCTTAAAACCTCTTGATGTTTCCCTAGCCAACTGTCAGGGTTCAATTTAGGCTCGATAGGGGCTTGATAATTTTTACACAGTTAGGAACAATTACTACTAGATATATGTAACTCCAACTCCAGAACAACACTAATACTTTGCATGAATTAATAATGATACTTTAATACTTAATAATCTCAAATAGAGCACAATAAATATAATTACAAAAACACCAGTCCAGGAAGCGCACGCCCAACCTTCCTGGACTGGGAGCAAAACCTTACTAACTAAAACATTCTCTCGCACATTCAACGAAGACTAAATCATTCAGTCATAACACGTGCAAAAGACTATTCACATTCATAACAAGGGGATATAAAAACTATCATACAAAAATAACAATGTAACATTCATTCTCGCCATACCTCACCCTGACACCAACACTTACCCCTAACTTGATTGGATTCACATTAACTAAGTTTACTAAACACAACCGAGAGAGACAATAATAATGCCTACAAGTATTGGTAGCAAGCTAACAGCTACACTAACCAAGTAATAATACATAAAACATGCAGACAGTTTTAATATTAGCATATTTTAGCTATTAAGTACATGCTCAGGATTTAAAACCTTCAGATGAGAAGCCCAATTCACTTCGTAATTGAATAAAGCCATCACATATAAAGAATATGTGAGATACAGCCAATGTACCTGTTAATATCAAACTTTTCACCTTTAGGACCACCTTTAACTGGTTGCTCATTAATTTTTTGAATTTCTAGTTGAGCAAGGATGGATTCTTTACTTAGTATTTCTTTGGGTTTGCTTGTTTTCTGATTTGGTCCTTGTTTTTTCTGTCTTGAGCGTTCAGTGTCTGAGTCACTATTTTCAGCTAAGTAAGCAGGTCCATCTGAAATAAGATTTTTTTTTTTAAAGAAAAGTTCAAAACAAATTAATAAATAACACTTTAATATAATAAAAAATATATAAAATCTAGCTTAACTAAAATTTTAAGAACGCCTGCCATCATAGTTATGAACGAATAGCTTTATATTCGATATTTGTAGATTATCATGACTATATATAGATCTATAATCTAAAGATGACTAGAATGTGTGATTATCCTAGCTGATTGTGATTATATAATTCCATAATATGGGTTTGCACCCTTTGACTGAAGGATGAAAGAGACAAAAATAAATTAATTAAAGGGGAGTTATAATTTCAGAACTAGAAAATTATGTCAGCTGTGGGCTACGAGGGTAGCATTGTGATGTGGCGGTTACTTTTATTGATGGATTTTAAAAAGTGTTCAATGCAATAATATAATAAATATACACATCATATCATCATGACATGATATGACAGACACATATAATAAAGATCTACTTATCATCTAGTAGATCTACCAACTCTATTTCAACCTTAGAGTAGCAATTTAAAAGTGATCAGGTATAGTCTATAGAGTCCATAGACTGCCATAGAGTATAGACAGTCACAGTACACTAACTGTTCACCAACATTAGGGTCTGAACAGTAACGGTACTAACGCAGAAAGTTTAGTAAGTTACTGTTACTAGTGTTACAGACTGAGTCAACTGAGTGACTGAGACTAATACTCATACTGACTAACAGTAACAGTACTAACAGTAACAGTGTCAGTACTGTCAGTGACTAACTTCAGAATCAGAACGTGTTTAGTAACCCAGCCATAGCCATAACGAATGACGTAGAATCTAGAAGACTAGATCTATCGAATCTAGATTTAGATCTAGATTAGAGTATAGATCTACCTTGCTTTTTAGATTTTTTATCTTTAAGTTGTTGTTTTTTCTGTTTTCCACTGAAAGGTTTCGCTCTAGGCATTTTTCTAGTCTAGAAAGTTACGGTAAAAGTCTTATCTAGACTGACTAGAGTCTAGACTAGTAGATTCTAGATGTATATGGTCCGTCGTACACGTCCTTTTAAGTATTCGCCTTTTAATATAAAAATTTCTATTTATTTATTTAAATTTAGCATATTGATTTATCTATCTATAATTCTATATAGATCTATATATACATCTATATACATGTAGATCTATATACTTATATATAGATATATACATAATATATTTATTTATTCAGTTAGAATTTTAGATAGATAGATAGATTTCATAGATAGATAGATTTTAGATAGATAGATTGATAGATAGATAGATGGATAGATAGATAGATAGATGTGGAAGATACAGTAACCACACAACTAACGAACGAGGTCAGCGCTTATTAGAATTTGCAAAATACAACAATCTCGTACTGGCTAACACACTAGGATGCCACAAAAAATCGCGTAGGCCTATATCAACATGGCACAGTCCTAATGCAGAACACCACAACCAGATCGACTATATCATGGTGCAACAGCGTTTTAAGACAAGCATCCATACACAAGTTAATATGCTAAACTCAGCAGTCACAGAAACAGCCCGGGAAATACTAGGGAAGCTACGCCCGCCCAAAAAACCCTGGGTAACAGAGGATATACCCTAATTTTGTTACAAGAGACGGGAGCTTAAAGGGAAAAAAGTTGTCAGACCCAAAATATAATTGAAAATATAAAAACGTCAACAAACGAATTAGAAAGGGAATGAAAGAAGCGAAGGAAAACTGGATAGAGAACAAGTGCCATGAAATTGAATAGGGACTTAACAGGAATGACAGTAATAAAGCGTACCAACTAGTGAAGGACCTCACTACCTCAAAACATGGAAGAACCAACACGATACAAGACAAAAACAATAGATGCTTAACTGAGGAAAAAGATGTGTTAAAAGATGGACGGAATACTGCTCAGAACTGTATAACTTCGAAATCTCAGGAGATACAGAGATACTAAATGTCCCGGCAGTTTCCAACATGGACGACTATCCAATTTTTCGCTCGGAAGTAGCCCTGAAAAAGGGAAAAATCGGCCGGAGTTGTCAACATTCCTGGTGAACTTCTACAAGCGGGAGGAGAAACCATGATAAACGCACTCTATACAATTTGCAACAAGATCTGGCAATCAGGAGAATGGCCCAAACCCTGGAACCTGTCACTCATCATCACTCTTCCAAAGAAAGGCAATTTACAAATATGTCAAAACTATCGCACCATCAGCCTCATAAGCCATCCCAGCAAAATGCTGTTAAAAATTATATTAAATTGACTAAAACCGATAGCAGACAAAATCATACCAGAAGAACAGGCGGGTTTTAGACACGGTTGCAGCAGTTGCAGCACAACAGAGCAAATCCTAAACCTCAGATTACTCAGTGAAAAATATCTCCAACACCAAGAGAATCTTTTTTGTCTTTATTGATTTCAATAAAGCTTTCGATCGAGTATGGCACGGAGCATTCTGGGCGACAATGGAAAAATATAACATTAATACAAACATAAACAAAGTTATCCAGAACCTATACAAGGATGCCACCAGTGCGGTGTACTTCGACAACAATATTGGGGAATGGTTCAAAACCACAGTTGGTGTAAGACAAGGCTGCCTCCTTTCACAAACACTCTTTAATATCTTCCTTGAAAGGATAATTGAAGATGCTCTCGAAGGATTTGAAGGTATTGTAAGCATTGGAGGAAGAAAAGTTACAAACTTGCGCTTCGCAGATGACATTGATGTCCTAGCAGGGACAGAAGACGAACTAACCGACCTAGTGAGGTGCATTGACAAGACTTCAGCAGCTTATGGCATGCAAATAAATGCAGAAAAAAACAACAAATTATGACAGGGCTTTACAAGGGCCATCAGTATTGGAGGCGAAAAGTTAACTAGCATTAGCAGCTTTAAATATCTCGGAGCTATTGTCACGGATGAGGGAACAAAACCCGAACTACTGGTCCGAATAGTACAGTCCACAGCAGTCCTTTCTAAACTTAAGTTAATATGGAGAGACAAAGGCTTAGCCCTCGGCACCAAAATCAGACTGATGCGCTCCCTGGTGATGGCCACATTTCTATATGCTTGTGAGTCTTGGACGCTGACTGCAGAGCTAGAGAGGAGGATCCTAGCAATGGAATTGAGATGCTACAGAAGGATCCTATTCCTAGGCATCACATTTAAAGACCGCATCACAAACCAAGAGATTAGAGACAGGGTTACTGCAGCGATCGGACCCCATGATGACCTGCTAACTAGTGTGAAGAAACGAAAGCTTAAAATGTATGGCCATATAATAAGATCTTTGGGACTCGCAAAGACCTTCCTCCAGGGAACAGTACCAGGAAAAAGAAGAAGAGGCAGACAGAGAAAGCGGTGGGAAGACAACATCAAAGAATGGACGGGCCTACCAAGAGGTTTTAAACAGGGTAAATGATAGAGAGGAATGGAGAAAGACAGTCTACAAGTCTTGCTTGTTGCCCCTACGGTCCACCAGACTAAGGGATAGGTAGCAGGTAACAGGTAGGTTCGAGAAGATAGATCTGGCAGTTTTTATTCAATACAAAACTAAAGTTTTAATTTTGGTCATTTTTAAGTAGGCCTATTTTGAAATAAGATCTAGATATAGTAATAGTCTCTATTTTAACTAGAAAATAATTTACATGCAGTTTAAATTGAGATTTCGTTGTCTTTAATATTAAAACATAAATAAATAGATAAAATTATAAATTTAATTTCCTCAAGATTAAAAAAAAATGTGAATGTAATCTTAATTATTACAGCAGTGGCGTCACTATAGCCTGATGGTCGGTTACACACGGTCGCTTTATTTAGCTCATGGTGCTGTAGTAATTTTTTTTTTAAACCGTAATATTTACATTCAATGACTGTTATACATCTTATCTTCTTATACAATACAGAAGTTACTTAAAAAAAGAAGATTATTACTTCCTACGCGTCATACATTCAGTCATGCATAGTCATGCTAGCTCAGGCAATCCATTCCATGCTCTAATAGCGCTAGGGTAGAACTGAACTTGTTTTCTTTATTGGACTGCTCCTTTCGTAAACATTACATTGTAAGGTTTGTAATTACGAATGAAACTGTAACATTTCGTAAAATACAGAAAGTTGAGTAAGGGTAGGCCTGCGCAGATTCTCATAATAACTAATTCTCCTAAAAAGTTCGATATTGAATAAAAGGGCCTATTAAAAGCATGAGTGTGTGTATGTGTTTTATTTTGTGTGTGTGGGTGGACGGTGCGGTGAGAGTGTACAGGCCTAATATGGTTTGAAAAGACGGGTTATTCTATAATTTGTTGAAGCTAAAAAATTATTATTATTATAATAAAAGAATACACCAACATCAAGCTATATAGGCCTAATATTGTTGTATCTTTGCTCCTACGCTGGAGATGAACACAGGTAGAGACAAGTTTGATGACTGATGATTCCGGCTAAGTAGATGGAGAAGCAGAACTCATTGAACCGCCCGATTTGTAGACAAGATCATTACCACTGTGGTCAGCAGACGAAAAGCAGTGTTGGTTTTGGGAGGAAAATGTTAGTGGAAGGCATTCCTGCAAGTTTATGTAGACTGTTTATTGTATGTTAGTGGAATGTAGTGGCGGTGACAGTGAGGCTTGTATGTTAGTGGAATGCAGTGGCGGCAATAGTGAGCCTTGTATGTTAGTGAAAGCAGTGGCGGCGACAGTGAACTATTCAAGCCAGATCTAAGTGAACTCAGAGACTCAGAGCCAACGCAGACCCCTACCCCAGATAGATCATCCAGATGTCCCTTTTCCCAGATACTGGGGCGTAGCTAGGAGTTTTTCATCGTTTGGGAGCCCGGGGCGGGGCTTGACCTCTTTATGGGCCCTTGCATTTTTGTGTAATATTAATTTTTTATGTAAAAAAAACATTTAGGGGCCCCCTCAAGTGGGATAGGAGGGATTTTGAAATTCTTGTCCCTGTCCCCCACCCTAGCTACGCCACTGCCTAAATAGGTGTTCTCCCGGTGCAGCCTGTACCACCACAGTCCCTAGATACGCTATTACTGTTACATACCCTACCTAATACCTTATGATTAATATAGTCTTGTTTTAAATGATAGTTAAAGGCACATGGCTTTCTTATGAATGTCTCGTTTTTAATGATCATAACGCAAATTCATAAACTGGAATTAGATCTGTAAGAACTATGCTTGCATTTGTATTGTTGGCCATATTCAGAAGACTCAGATTCATCTCTCAGTTCTTGGTTATAGAGACATATTCTTAAGTAGCTTTCTTGTCCGCATACAATGGCGTACAAGATACGTCACACGTAAAAGTAGCTTCTTTACAAGCTTATATTAACTCACTCCGTCTGCCTGAAACAAATGTTTTACACATTTTTTCTCTAACTTCCCTTTCTTGTATCAAGTTGAAATGTTGCACAATAATTCATAGTCGATTACAGTACACAAATAAATATAATAAAGAGAAACAATTAGTTAATAAATTGTAGTTCAATAATTACTTTTGTTTTTTTTAATAGAAAAAGGGAGTTAAACATAGACATGACAGATATTTTTGCTGTTCATTCCCTTGGATAAGCTTTGTTGTTGTTTTTTTTAAATTACTTTTATATTTTGCTTGTTTTCCTCTTGGATTGTTTTTCTTGTTCAGTTGAGATCATCCCTACTTCTATCCATAATTTGTTATTACAAAGGTTCTGTCAACTCACTCTGTCTGTCTGTCTAATTAATTACCAATTAATTACCAATTGACTAATTGCTTAATTTTTTTTAATTGATAGTATTTTCATATGTACAATAAATAATGTTTCTAAAGTTTCAACCTTGATCCGAGAATGGGTGAGAGAGAAATAACGTGTTCAATTATTGAGGAGATGAAACCCTACATATTTAGCCGTATACGTGAATACTAAAGAATTAATTTCTTTTTTTGGTATCAAGCAAAATAATTAATTGCAAGTATATAATTAGCCAAAAGTTTAGTTTAAAAAAATTGATGTATGTCTTGTCTATAACCAGTGGCCTCACTAGGGTGGGTGTCACCCTACAAGTCAAATAGAATTAAATAAAATGTTCAAGCTAAACTGTGAGTAATTTTTATTTTTAAAAGTTTCATTTACAAAAAATTTCCGACTTGGGTGTCACCCTGGTGGGTGTTACCAGGTGCGGCCCGCTTCCCCAGCATCCCCCTCCTTTTGACGCCACTGTCTATACCAAGGAATAATGACTAATTATGCAAAGTTTCGACCTGATCCGAGAATGAGTGTGGAAGAAATAAATTGTACAAACTTTTGACCAGACCGAGTGCGATGATATACACTTGGTAAAAAAAGCTATCATGAAATATAAGGTATATTCATTCAGCATTCAGACCACAGATGTAGATCTTTTTTAAAAAATCCCGATTTAATAAACTTTAAATAAGTGACATACATTAGTTGAAAAAAAATTGGTCTGAAATGGTCTTATTTTATCTTATCTTATATGTTACAGACGTTACTTCAAAAAAGAAGATGATTACGTCCTGCGCATCATGCATTTAGTCATGCATATGTACCAATAACATAAACTCTTCCAAGTCACTGGTTCTCCTAGCTAGATCAGGCAACCCATTCCATGCTCTAATAGCAATAGAGAAGAAGGAGCTTTTGTACAAATTTGTCCTAGCATATAAGACTACAGATATAGTTTATCTTTGTCTTTCTTATTATTTTATTAAATTTTGTTTTTGTATTTGAAGATTATGGTTCAGAGTTTTGTGTATAATTGCTACTTTTCTTTTAAGTCTTCTATCCTGAAGGCTTTCTAAATTTAGTGATTTTACTTAAGGTGTTACGCTAGTGGTCTGCGTGGTATTGTTATAATTAAACCAATAAAATTAAGATATTTGTGTTTTTTAAATCTATGATCTGTATTCATTTATTAATAATTCTATGCGAGTTTTACAAAGCAGTTGGGGAACATTCTAAACAATGATCTTTTAGATCTAACGGCTTCGTAATAATCTTACATTTAGAAGGAATGTCTTGAGATTATAAGAGTGATGTTAATGCATGGCCTCTGTTTCCCTGTTGACAAACGATGCAGCATGATTCAGTGTCACTTAGTGAAGGCTAGGACAACAACAACATTACCACGAAGCGAGGGGTCGGGAAAGTTGGGGGAGGGGATGAGTATCCATGATTCATGAGGTCACGTTCATCGTGACAGGCATGTCTCGAGCTTTCTGTCTGATTGACTGCTTTGTTTCGTTGTTTTCTTTAGATGATTGTTGTTGTTTTTTAAATTTTAAGGTTCAACTTTTTAGTCTGATTGTAAGATGTAAGTTGAATCCTTGTCTAACGTCTAAACTTCATTAAAACAAATTCTACAACCAAATCAGGTAAAGAAAAATTCCTTTTCGGTACACTAAATTTAACCCCTCTCATTTTCCCCCTTTGTTTTCCCAAAACACACGCGCACACACACATACACACACGACTTTCTATTCTCACGTGACAAATTTGATAGTTTGTATAGGTCAGATGTCATCAAGTTTCTGTATCCTAAGAGAATGACAGACTATTAATTCCGCGTGTTTATCACCCCCAACACCCATCCCTTTTTTTTTCCACAGTAAGGGAGCTAGAGGATAGATCTAATTGTAACAAGAGTTAGTAGACAATGGACTGAATCTGATGCTCTGGGATAGGTGGCAACTCGAAGCATTGACCAGTTCTTCTGAGTCTTGCCTTCATTAGATGACATGGCTCTATAGTATTAACATATTTTTTCCAAGTGCATGTCCAAATAGAGAATAAATGAAATGTTAATGGCTCAGCTTACTTCTTGAACTGAAATATTACGTCAAGTGTAAAGTCGTTATCTCAAAACACTCTCATGTATACGCATGTATAACGCATTAACAATCAAACGAAAGGTGCTCATGAAAACATTAGCTTCAATGATTCAGTCATAAATAAAACGGAAGCTTTCGTACAATTCCAATAAAATCTCATAATTTGAACTGTAAATAAGAAATAGTAATACGTAAGAATATAAATGGAGGCAGGGTGGCAAAGTGTTAAAGTGCTTGGCTTCCATACCGGGAGTCCCTGGTTCAAATCCTGGTGAAGACTGGAAGGTTTAATTTTGAGATCTCTAAGGAAAGTCTAGTTAGTTAGGGAAAGTAAAGGAGCGCTTGCCAGATGGCACCTTCGGTAACAGTCGGCTTCAGAAATAGATGACCTTTAAACCATTTCCCTTATACATTGAAAGGTCTGAAAGGGGTGCTAAATTATGACAATAAATATAGTAATGTTCTCACAGTTGGTGCCAATTCGTCGTCTAAGTCATTTGCATAGTGCTTTCTTGTTGAAATCAGGTAATGTTAACGTTTGACAAACCTTTGGTCATTGATAAATAATTTATCTGTAACAACACATGACAATGTTTCCAATGATTTTTTATTAAACCAAAGGAACTTTATTTTTATTTTTATATAAACTCTTTAGTGGCCACTATCGACATGCGTTGCTGTTTCATTTTGACCAGAGATAAACACCGATTGGCTTCAGGCTAGGAAGGTCTCCAGTTCCGTGCACTGGCAAGAAATGTTTGTCAAGCTGGGTTTTATGGGTTTATCTAGGGGATGATATAAGGAACAAGCAATGTGCTGTTTGTCAAGCTGGGTTTTTTGGGTTTATCTAGGGGATGATATAAGGAACAAGAAGTTATCTGTTTTTCAAGTTGGGATTTATGGGTTTATTGTTTTCGCAGTCGCGATAACGGAAATCATTGTTTGATTGGAATCAGGCAAAATACGCATCGATGGGACAGTGTCCGGTTATGCACTACCCTATTAGCGATCGCTCCAACTAACTTAGCCTACATGCTACATCATGGCTTATTATGTGCTGCAGAGACACCAGGCTTTATTAGATTCTTTCCAGCATTTTAACTTTCCCCCCACGAACGTACTCCCGGATTTTTATCTGCAAACAGGTGAAACAGCAGACCCATAGGCAACCAGGAGTTTGTGAGACAACACAATCTCTCTTTGTCATCTTACTTTTTTTTTTCAGTAACCACATTATATAACTCTGGCTATAAGTGATGCATGAAAACAATTGTTTTTTTTTTTTTAAAGAGCAGGATTTTCCATTCTGTTTAGTAATTAATCTTTGCTGACAGACAATCTCTCCGTTTCCTTGTGCCATTATCTCTTACGAAGATTTGTTCGAAAAAAAAAGTTCGTTCTGTGACATTGAAAAGAATTTCTTATATCTATTTTATTTCTTTCTATGAGGTGTGAATAAGTTTCAAATGCTACAAAAAATAGGTTGATGAAATTGTAAACAAATTAGTTGAAGTAAATTAAAAATGTCATACAAATGCTACATAAATCAGGCTACATGGTGGCAGCTATTAGGGCATGTTATAAGCCATAAGGATTGTACATCACGATTGTATCCAAAACTGTTGCAGTGAGATTAGGAATACCATATAGGCCTAAATATAAATGTAACCGTGAATACCATCTTTAATTTGCCTTTCAGGGCCGGCCCTAACATTTGCGCGGCCCTATGCGAAATTGTTTGCACGGGGCCAAGTCAGGGAAGGGTAGTATTTGCGTTTTTTTATATTGAATACCACCCCAAAACGACAAAATTGTCTATTTTTTAAGATTTTTATGAGTTTTCAGGAAATTTTAATAATTTCAGGAGATTTCCAGGACTTTCAAATATTTTGCAATTTCAGATTTCCAGGACTTTATGTATATTTTGCCATTCTTATTTTAATTTAAAATGGTTTAATATATTAATTTACACCTAGAACTAGCGCGGGGCCAACTGCGGCCGCATAGGTTGCAGATGCTTAAGGCCGGCCCTGTTGGCGTTAACCAAACCAGTTGTAATAAACCATACACCACTGTCGTTTGCAGTTATACTTATTATTACGTTTAAAATAAAAACAAACAAACACTTATATTAAGAAAAAAATATTTGTTAAAATAGTAATTAAGAGTATAAAAAAACACACAAAAATTGCGACTGTATATTTTCCCGTACACATGCAAACAAATCCGTTGTCCGCGGGCGGTCTGTTTAAGTTTTCTTTTCGTCTTCTGTGTCTGTCTTCAACTAGGGATTTTTTAGAAAGTCTTTAATTTGTGGCCCGCTGCTGTTGTGAGGTCTCTCTGCCATCTGCTCTCAGCTACTTTCCTCTATGCCAGTGAAGGCGAAATTGCGAGTTTTATTAAAAAAAAAAAAACTTTACGTGAGTTATACATCTTTAACAATTATTTCTTAATATAGTGTTTAACTAAATGTGTTCCGCTGAACCCGAGTGCTCCGCGAGGCCTAAAAAAGGTGTTTCACGAACTACTGGAGTGGTTAAAGAGTAGGCCATCACGAGGTGTTCCACGAACTACTGGAGTGGTTAAAGAGTAGGCCATCACGAGGTGTTCCACGTGTGACAAGTAGGTCAAAGATGGTGGCCGTTTAGGTGTCTAGGGGGTTTAGATAATTTGAGGACCTTGACTTGCACATAAACTGACAGGCACAGCGTTATAAATGCAGGCAACAAATACTTTTCATGTAAAACATATGTACAGTTTAATAATAAGAATGAAAATAAGTAAAAGCTAAAAGCTGTACAGTGTTAGGGCGGGGCCTAATTATTTACATAAATGGGACTATCATCATAAGATATGAGAAACAAGTGGTCTGAATGTCATTGGGCTTTGTTGCTTAGCTTTGAGTCCTATGCTGCTCTGGCGAGACCGGCGTGACTGATGCTGAGTTGTCTGTGGGTGGGCTGGCTTGATCGGTCCTAGCGCACGGGACAGTCTAACTATACGTAGCTGCAGGGGCGGGTCTTCTGGCATGCGGTTGTTGGTCGGACTCCTCTGAGTAGTGAGTAAGGCTGGTATCTCCAGATCTGGTGTCAGCAGACTGGTATCAGCGTTGCGAGGTTAGGGCTTCCAAGTAGGAGTAGCCTGTAATAAAAGCTGCAACGAGATTCGTAGATCGACTTAGCCACAATGATGACACTGGGAGGTAGACGCCTTTTCATGAAGGACATCTTCAGAATGATTAAATAGAAACCATAATCTAGTTTCATAATAATAAGGGGAGTTAATCCAATAAATATTACATCTCATCAGGGGAGACAATAATGACAACAATAGTGAAGTCCCACAAGGGCGATAACACATAGTAAAGTAATAATGATGTAAAGAAACTATAACTTAGTTTCACAGTTATCCAAGGGAGCTAATACATGGTATTAATTGAAATAGTAGAAATTGTATTTCGTCAAGGGAGACTACAAGTAGCGTTAAATTGTAAGACGCACCTTGTCACGGTGATATCATTACGAGCCGCTTGGATAGAGAGATGAAAGGGGGAGGGGGGGAGGAATGGCTGATGGTCAGTGACCAAGTCGCTATTGTTTACATTTGGCCGTTGGGCCCGAACAATAGAGCACGCTTGAATGGAGACAGGGCTCGTTCAAGGAACGTAATCTCTAGAAGTTGAAATTAAATACAAGGGGAAATAATTCATGTCTATTCTGAGCGCAGGGTCAGTGCGCCATTTAAAATCAAGGTGATCAACCGAGATAAGATAATGATATGATAAGACAAATAAGATAATGTTTACATGGTTTTACCTAAGTAATAAGTCTGGCCGACAGGCCGACAAAATAGAATATAGTACCTAAATAATTACGACATTCCTTGTCACGGGATGAGCGTAAAATATACTTGGTAATATGACATGTTACATAAATATTATGATAGTTCCCGGTCAAGGAACTTATCAATAAAATATAGTGGGCTCGTGGCGAGCGGTAAATTAATAGTAGCTAAAGAGCTAAATACACCTGGCGAAAATTATAACTAATTCTAGTCCAGATAAAGTGGATGACTTTGCCTATTTAGTCGTACAAGTCATGATAATAAAATATAATACATAAAGTGACTACTTACATACTCCAAGATAAGAATTACACAAATATGTACACAAATATAATGCACTAAATAAATGCACAAATATATAAATACACATAGTAAGAGGTTTTTAAAACACTTTTACAAAAGCTTACCACCAGTCCAATATAATGAAAGATATGAAATGAATATAGTGAGCGACAGCTCGTAAAGCTCAAGACAGAGAAGTATATCCTTTCAGCTCCTCAGAATGAAAATGAGAATAAGACCATTCGCCATGTGTAGTTAAAGAGGCTAATGTGGACAGGAAAAGGGATGGGCTAGCTATTACGCATATCCTGTCGCGTGGTCAAGGAGGCGGGGCTAACGGGGAAAACCATATTTTCAAATGTGATAGACTGCCTGATTTGTTTAGACAAAGGATTTCCGCTTGACCTCGTGTAACGACAAGATAAGCAAACACGGCCCGCCTCGCGTCTAGATTGCCCGTCCACAGGCAAATATGGTAAACTCGCGGTTTTCCAAGATGGTCCGACGACCCCGATATTATCTAGGTGTCGATAGGACTCTTTGAAGGGGAGGGTGAGGGTGTGTCACCTGGTGAAAGTTGAGGAGGGGCAAATTCCTTCCTATATATATCAAAAGAGGTTTGATCAGATAAGAAAGGGGAGTTCACTCCTCTTGATAGATTTGCTAGACATGCCAGATTAGGAAATTACGTCGTGACATAGGGTGCCTAGAGAAAAAGGGGGTGGTGGTATTAGGGTATTTTGTTGTAGGTGTGCCAAATTTACGTGAATAAGATGGAACACTCAAATAAATTAATTAAATCCGTTTTGCCGAGTGATACCATAAGTGGGCGAAATTTATTTTCGTCACACCACGAACTACTCGAGTGGTTAAAGAGTAGGCCATCACGAGGTGTTCAACGAACTACTGG
>JADKLZ010000166.1:16112699-16132224 GCA_021533235.1 Biomphalaria straminea | reverse complement strand
GACAGACGGACAGACGGACAGACGGACAGACGGACAGACGGACAGACGGACAGACGGACAGACGGACAGACGGACATTTTGCACAAACCTAATAGCGGCTTTTTCCCCTTACGGGGGCCGCTAAAAAAATGCACACTTTAACAGGCAACATTTAAGATCACAAGTAAAAAGAAACATTTTTTTTAATCCGCTATATTTTGTCCCTTCTGTTCCTTCTTTATTTAATGGGTGTATTAAGTCCCGTTCTGAGCTACATAATATGTTAGCTACATACAAGATTAGTTCTGCTAATATCGTTGCTCCATACATGTAGGCCCTATCATTATTAAAGTAAATATTTGTTACAATTTCTTAGACAAAAGGTTAAAATTACTCTAATATAGGAAATATTCCATGTTCAGACCATGCGATCAATTGGACAGATGATGTTAAGGTCATCTGTTTCTTTGGCCTACGGTTAATTAACTAGCAGGGTGTTATACGGCCAGCACAACGATCAACCGCCTTTACTAAAGTCAGGCACCCATTAGAGTTGGGGGACTAAAATCAAGTACCCATTAGAGTTGGGTGGACTCAGGGGCACCCTAAAAATCCCGAAATTCAAAATTCAAGCCTAGAACCCCTGGTTCACCCCCAAACACCACACACACACAGTAAAGGAAACGATGTGCATTTTTTAATGGAAAGTAAACTAAAAGTTTAACGTCACAAATGTTGTCCTTCAACAATTATCTTTCTATTACCGTGTTTCTTATTACATAGCTTTCCAATGTGTTATAAATAGACTTCGTCAAACACAAAAATGAACATTAAAATGCCTGAACCAAAAAGAAAAAAAAAACGTGAAAAAGAGTCTGTCTGGGGAGATTTACTACCCTATAAAACATGTCTGTCACCCAGTAGGTCTAGGACATGAACAATGTTTTAATGTCACAATGGTTCTAGTTGAAATGTAAGCTCTTATTACATATTACGTCTTCTTTGCTTTTTGTTTCTTTTTTTTTTCTAAATCAGGTCATTTAGTCTTTTTTATTTTTTTATTTTTAAGTTTTAATTTTTGATTGTTTATTTGGTTTGGTTTTTCTAGCTTTATAACCTTGCCTGTCATGTAGAGGTCACAGAAATGAATTTAAAATACCATTGTTTTATCTTATACTTTGCTGATCGAAGAACATATATTTCATGAAACGTACATTGATTGGACCAATTATATTAATTTGACTTTGAAAAAAAAAATATTGTTTCCGGGAAGGTTGTTTTAATTTTATAATACCTCTATTCGGGAAACTGTATCTAGTATAAACCTGGATAAAAAAAATCTGAACAGCTGAACAGCAGATCTCAAAAACGCCTATAAAGATTTTTAAAAAAAATTATCAATAAAAATTGATGCATATTGTTGAGAAAAGAATCACTAACTCGTTGGCCACAATGGGAAACCTGTAGTTTGACCATTATAATTTTTCCTTTGACCATTATAATTTTTAAAAGTAAAAATTAATTAAAAGTAAATTTGGCTTGTCTATTAGCTATAGTGTTCCGAAATTACACGATAACAATTTAAAGTTCCTTTAATTTTATTGAAAGAATAGCTAAAGCTTTACTAACATTTTTTTACGTAAATCTAATATAGATTACATCTAGGTTCTAGAGCTAGTAGGTGATGTAGACTAGATTTTAAGAGTTCCAAATCTGAAGTCTAGGTCTATATTAGTACTATAACTCCTTATAATGATAATATCAATAAATAATCATACACATAGCCTACGAATTCCTGGTGGCTGAATTGGTAAATACACATATAAATACGTTAACGCATCTGACGGTGACAAAACCACTCGATAACATGTCTGAACCAAATATTAAAAACAATATTTTGTTAGTAAAAAAAAAAGTTCCCCTTTCAGACCTTGTGGTCTATAGGGCAGATGATGTAAAGGTCATCTGATTCTGTGGCCTACGGTTTACAAGGGTGTCATGTGGCCAGCACAACGACCAACCGCCTTTACTTTTCCCCAACTTATGTCAGGTACCCAATTAGAGCTGGGTGGACTCAGAGGCGCCCAAGGATCCCGAAATAAAAATCCCAGTCTTCACCGGGATTCGAACCCGGGACCCCCGGTTCAGAAGCCAAGCGCTTTACCGCTCAGCCACCGCGCCTCCAATATTTTGTTAGCCTATTGTACAATGGAGTCATTGTCTTTTTTTTTTAAATGTATTTATTAATTTTTTTTTCTTTTTAGTTCTTGTATCCCCCCCCCCCCCCCAAGATGATGAAGGATATGAAGCTCGAAGAATATCAATTGTTTTATCATATTCAAGAATTTTATATCCAAACAAACTTTTGACGTTAATCCCCCCGATGTCTTGAGGGCGTTCATAACTTTCCATTGACTCATGTCTCTGTAACTTTTCAATCAGTCGTCGTACGAGTTCTCCAGCTGTCCTTTTCAAAAACCAGTTTTTTTACTAAGCACTTTCTAAGTCACTTTACGTTAAAAGACGAAAACTTGCCTTGACCTTAATTTACTTGGCAAACAAACAACATGCCAGTCGTTTTTTTTTTTTCAGTTCCGGTTCCTGTAACCATCTCTAAACAAACTCCAACAAGCTAATAACACGCATCTTAAAACCAGTGGAGTTCTAAATAAACTCCTGAAATGGATATTTTGCTAACCTTTCCCAATACAATCTGTCATGTATGTACGCTGAACAAAATATGCATTATAATTGCAATATTGCGAAAATAAAAAGGAATGCCACGAAAGTGATTAAATGTCCGAAAACAAAAACAAAAAAAAAACACATTTTACTGTGGTGCACCAATCAATGAATGTATGTTCTTGTAAAAGCTTGTATTAGGCCTACGTTTTAACTAAAAGTCTAAGGTAGTTGCTTTTATTGTGAAATTCAATTTTAGAAAGGGGGATCACGATGGGCTAATTGGAAATGCACATTATTAACATTAACGAGTAGCTGCTTATATTTAATTGTGTTTTTAATTATCAAAGAGAGGTAAGGTGGCTGAGCGGCAATGCGCTTGTCCCTAGTCCCGGGTTCGAATCCTGGTGAAGACTGGGATTTTTAATTTCAGGACCCTTGGGTGCCCTGAGTCCACCCAGCTCTAGTGGATACCTGATATTAGTTGGGGAAAAGTAAAGGCGATTGGTCGTTGGGCTGGTTACATGACACCCTCGTGGGCCACAGAAACTGATGACCTTTATATTATGTATATACAAGTAGCTGTTATTACAGAGGGGACTGATACAAATACTTACATAATTATCAAATGCATTAAGTAATAAAGCTGGGGATATTTGTTTGTAAAAAAATATTTTGATAATGAAGCCTAAATAGAAGAAACACGTGACTCAGAGAAACACATTATAAGAGAAACTAAATGTACAACTGTAAGGAATAATTTTCTTATACTTCCTTATCCTGGTAAACCTGGACATACAACTCAAGGAGGATCTTATGCAAATGAAGTACTATTATGTCCCCTGTTTTACCTTTAATTTAAAAGAAAAATAGGTGGGAAGGTTGAACCAGATTTTTACCAACAGCTCTGTGACACTGTGTCAGTCAATGTTATGTCCGCTTGTGGTGTCAGAAGTGGACGAAGGAGACAAGTGTCTCTAGTAGACGACAAGATGGACAATCCATATAAACCTGTCAAATTTTTGGTGGATGTCATCCATCAACTTTTTTTTATTGCTGTGGGTTAGTAGTAGATCTCGTTTTGGTTATTCTCAAAGGTGAAACAATGAGAAGAACAAAATGTAAAACTAAGAGAGAGAGAGAGAGAGAGAGAGAGAGAGAGAGAGAGAAAGAGAGAGAAGGGGGCTAAAGAACAACAAGCATAAAGAGAAAAGACGTGGAAGATAGAGAAGAAGAAGAAGAGAGAGAGAGAGAGAGAGAGCAATGACCTGTTGTGCATAAGTCTGTCACTTAAGCCCGTGTCATTTGTCATTTGACGAGTAACATTCCTGTACACACATACGACCAAACTTTAATTCAGACAAATGACGAATATATTTCTACATTGGAACGTATGGCCGTCAACATTTCCAGATGAACTATTCAGTACCTGCCTCTCTGCCCCCTCCCCCCCCCCTGTGAATCAACCTTGACCTTATGACATACGACTACTCAACCTTTCTGACAAGTAATTTAGACTCACTAGGCTGCATGAACTTCACGCTAGGCGAATGTTTTTTTTTTCTTCTGTCTTCACTAGAAAATGTTAGAAAAAAAAAGAAACACAATTATTTGGTTACTAAATCAGTAGCACAGCATTACCGAAGGAACTACACGTTCTTCAATGACTGAATTAGGTCAGATGTATGAATTCTTTTATGAAATCATTTCTCTAGATGTACTTTAGCACACTGAGCAAATATTGACCCCTAAATAATGTATTAATCTCACTCAAACTTTTAGGCGACCCTGTAGGTCCGCTGTGTGGTAAGCAATGTCAAACGTCAAATTCGATGAATTATGAAGGAGTAAATTAGTCATGATTAGTTCATTTTGATTTTGAGAGATGAATGAACATTGGCTACGTCCCACATTATTAATCAGAAAGAAATATATATAGAAAGGAGAAAAACGTACATAGCTGTTTTTAAACGTATATCTTGTTTGTATATTTAGTAGATATGCCACTTGGGGACATGTGGAGCACACTGGTCATCCACTGCATCCCAAACTAGTTCCAGTTATCTGGACTCTTTATCTGTCACTGGATTCAGCTGGCAAGGGGCGAGAGAGTGAGGCTAATGTAGCGCTAATATCCTTCACTTTAATTAATTTTCATCGCGCAAGCCACATTCTCATCTCTTATGTTCCTAGGCTACACAACTGAAAGAGTAATTAGAGCCTTAACGCCGTTGTTCACTATAGAAACTAAACGTGTGTAGGTTCTGATGCTGGGAACTAATTAAATGATGACCTGAAACAGTCTAGACACGTACTTTTTTTTAATGAAATGAACAAATGATAGTGTCAATATGATGTTAGTAATGAGTATACATTATTTCAACTCACCCTTCTTTATATCTTGCTCAGTCTCTGTCTTTCTTTGTAATAAAGGCAATGTTGTCCAATACTTGTGCGTCTTCTTAACAATATTGAACTGCTAGGGCCCCATAGCAACCTAATGGTCATGAAGAACGCCTGCTTTTTTTTTTCTTTGGGTTAGGGTTAAGGTTGTTGATGTTTTTTTTTTTTTCACCTACAAACACGTACCTTTTTTTTAAATTTTAGCGATCCCTCAATAAGAATAGCCGTTATTTAGGTCTATCTGTCTGTCCGTCCGTCACGTTTGAATTTTAAAAGTAAAGCTAAAGAGAATCCTATTTCATAATATTTTATAATGTAAGCAGTGTTAGGTTAAGGTTTAACGGATATTTCTTAGTTTCGGAAGGTAAATCGTTTTGTTTGTAAATATTAATTATGCAAGATGGGGGTTTTCTTCATAAAAATACATCATTGTCTAAACAATACATAAAAGTAAGAAATATTATAATTAACCAAAGGAAATAATGGTTTTGCTTTTTTTAAATACTATTTTATCATTGAAAAAAATGATACAAAAATCCATAAGTATTTCTTGTTGTGTATTTTATGGTGTACTACAGTCAACAGAAAAAGTTTGTTTTCTTTAAAAAAAAATAGAGGTCAGGAATGAGAGCTGTCCATGTGTAAATGTGTCCATATGTAGAATTAGATGTATACAAGATTCTTTAAAATGAAACTCGAAGGTAAACCAACCAAAACTATTTTGTGTGAGAAATGACGTGAAGCTGACCGTTAAGACTGTTACATAACCCTAACCCTTTCTAGATCTAGAAACTAAATGGATCAAATCATAGCATATATATACACATCTCCATCTATATCCGAACTCTTCCGAGTTCTAATTAATCCCCCTCCCCCCTTTACCGAAAGGTTATTATGTTCCTATTCTCCATCTGTTCAGCAGTGAAGGAACTTTATATCAGCTTGAACAGTTCGATACAACAAGTTTCATATTTGAATGTTTCCTTTTTTTGTTTCAGATCTCAGTTTTGTTAGCAGCGTTGGTGTGTATTGTTTTCTCTCAAGGTAAGAACAACGTTCTATTCCATACGCTCAGTGTATTGGATATTGTTGACTAAATTGTATTAAATCTATTCAAATATAAACAAGAGAGATTACAATCATGAAAAAAAATGACAATCAAATACATGTATAAATAGAAAAAAAATATTCTCATAAAAATTCTTTAATGTATAAATATAAATATTGAATAGCACAGGTTGAGTTTTAAATGGGTAGTTTAGTCTATCAGTACAGAAACATGTCTGTACAAAAACAAGTGTTTCAAGAAAAAAGGAGATAAAAACATAAAAAGAAGTTCAATTATGTTTCGTTTTCTAGAATTAAGTATTAACTATTATACTCAAACATAGTCTTATATAGTCAAACTTATATTCTCAAGAACATGTTCGGATTCCATAAAGTAATAAAAATTATGGCTCTAATGAGTTAAGTAGTAATGATAAACCCTCCTCTAAGACTGATCTAAGTAAGCCTATGTTAAGATATTCTATAGACATAACATCATCATCTTTTATGCTTTTGAGCTGTGCTGTGAAAAGTCCAACTATACCAACCAATGCATTGTGCCTTCTACAGACACGTCGGGGCCTTGTATCTTTGTAAGACCTAATGGGATATAACACAAAACAATAGTTCGGGGAATGATTGTTTCTCCTGCATTGATTTTAAATTTGTTAAATGAAATATTTCAAAATTTATTATATATATATATATATATTTAACATGTATTGTTCGTACTGGTGTATATGCCAATTTCGTCTTAGATAGTTGTTTTTTTAGCTTAATTTATTTTCTCACAGACCCGGCATTATTTAGCAACATGCAGGCCTCTACTTCTGCCGGTGAGTTCAGTCACAAAGGACATTCTGTTCTCCCAACATCAGAGGATGCTTTCAGTTTAGAATCTTTAACACACGATCCTCTTTTCTTTTACGCTAGAGAATAATGAACTAGCTTCAAATGGGGCTTCAGTTTTCTTGTGTGCTACCTCCCCGACCCTGCCCCGAGGTTATCCTGGTCAACCCAAGAGAAAGGAAACCACTAAACTTCATTTACTAACACTTTCACTTTTTTATTCCCTTTTCCTCTTCGAAACCTTTTTAAATGTTGTTTTTTTTTAATTCAATAACATTTTCTTTCTATTTTTGCTTATAATAAAAAAAAACACACAAAAAATACAAAAAAAAAACTTTTGTTTAAAAATGTATGTCTTTCTAACAAATTATTCCTTCATTTTATTAGGTGCGAAATTTTGATTTTGTAATTTTGTAATTTACATTTTTCCTACCTACTTATTTGAATATTCATGTTTTTGTTTTAAAGAATGTGATTTTTATAAATATACAATATCTTACACATAAGCTAATTAGTTGAACATTATTTTCAGGAGGTTAACTTGACATGCACTTTAGATAAAACATTTAAAGCGTAAATTTTATCAAAGAGTGTAAAATATTTTTGTAGTTGCCAGTAAATTGCATCATGAGAAATGTATTAAAACAAATGACATACATTTCAACTATTCTCAACAACATAAACACTACAAGATATATACCGCTTTTCACTTTTATAAAAGGTGTACCTAAATATCTCGCGGTTCACTGTTAAACAAAAATGTAAATTCTTATATCTTGCTAAACTGTTATAAAAGGTTTATCTAAATACCTCGCTTCACTGTTTAAAAAGGTTTACTTAAATACCTCGTTACACTGTTATAAAAGGTTTACCTAAAAACCTCGCTACACTGTTGTAAAAGGTTTACTTAAATACCTCGCTACACTGTTATGAAAGGTTTACCTAAATACCTTGCTAATTATTTTAACAGGTCCTCTTCAACACATCAATTCATCTTAGCGATTGTTGGGAAAAGTAATGATGTTTTGTCGTTGTTTTAGCCACTTGACCTCCTTGTTAAAATTGGTCATGTGACCGTCTTTTCCATTATCTGCCGCATAAATGGCTAAGTTTAAAAGGGAATTAATTTTGTTAAAGCAATACATTTTGATCAAATATTTGGTATCAAAAAGTTGAGTTACATAGAAAATTTACCATTTAAATAGTCGAACAAATAGAAAATTTTCCAATTAAATAGTCGAGTCAAATAAAAAACGTACCATTTATTTTAACGCATGCAACAACGTATTCCAGTTTCTTGCAGTTAACTTTTATCTTGACTCAATTATAATTGTATTCTATAGCACGTTGATTGTTGGTGGATTCTTTATATAAGCTCATATGTCTATTCACGTTATACGCTATTATTTAATATAAGCGCACTGATATATTTAGCTAAATAATAATTTTGACGCATTCCTCATTTTATTATATTCACATTAAATTTGTGCAAAAATGTAATCAAAACGTCATAAGGACACTTTTTTTTTGCTAAATGTCTTAGGGTTTTATATGTTTTATGAGAAACTAGCTTTTGTTGGATTAAGCTCAAAAGGCTTTGTACAGAGGGGACTTTTGCCCCTTTCATGATTCTTTGGTGATTCATATAACCTGTCTTGTTAACATATATGTGGCATTTATCTGATACGTTGTTCCATATACTTCTGCAGCGACAGGTCAACCAGGTAGCTTTGACATGTCAGGAATGGGCGGTGGTATGGCTATGCCACCTAACTTCGGTATGCCTCCACCAGCACAGCCAAGACCAAGTAAGTTTTTTTTTAATCTTTGAAAAATGATTGCGAGGACGTCACCCACTTCCTTTACTCTTTTAAGCATTATTCATAACAAATACAAATGTAGGTTTTCAGTTATTAAAAGATCTTTTATACGGTTGAAGTTTCTTGCTTAGTAATACCAATATAAAGCATCTGAGACATTCAGTTGTCTATGTTCACGTTCACAGGTATAAATTTCCCGCTGTTCTAGTGTCGAATTTTCAAATAAATAGTGAAAAATGTAGCCTAAACCTACTTTTTTTTGCCACTCGGTATTTCTAGATTAATAAATGATCATGTTTCTTTGTACAACGACACCCCATCGCCAACACGTATTTATAGGTATAAACGTTTTTGGTGCTTCTGGGTATTTAGAGGTAAAAAAATATGGTCGACTTTTATGGTAATGGGTGTGGAGTTTCAAACATGTGTGTGTTTACAATAAACATAGCTTTAATGTCAGATGTATTTGTCTTTACGATGTTCAGTACAGTGAATATATTGCAGCAGTTTGAACACATCCAGTGATGTTTGAGGTTATTCTTCCATGCTTGAGAATAGTCTTCTAGTTATGTTTCTGTTATTGTTTTAAGAGAGAGATTTTTCAATAGTCTATTAAAGATAAAGATGATGGGCACATTGCATTACTGCTTATTTCTTTAAAAAATATTTAATCTGTTATTCACTCTAAAAAAAATTCTGGGCTTCAACATTCGCAATTAGAGGTCAGAAATCATTTTTAATAATATTTATATGTTGAGAAACACAGAGAGAGAGACAGACAGAGGGAGAGAGATAGAGAGGGAGAGGCAGAGAGAGAGAGATGAGAGAGAGTTGAAAAGAGAAGGGAGAAAATACATACTTTTTGTTAATATGATGTTAATACGAGTAACTTACGTTGCAATGTGAAATGTATAGTCCAAATTTATATCTCTCCAGATCCCATGCAATCAATGCTGCCATTGCTGTAAGTATCTTAGATAATTAAATGTTTTTAATTTTGATTAGTTTTTATGTAAAGATAGAGTGTAGAAACAATACTAGTCATAATAAAATCCACAAAACTCAGCTATAAATAACTTACAATACCATTACAAATATATAGCGTTAAATTTATATTTGTCACAAATTTAAGATTTTCTGTGCCAAGCACTTACAAAACATGGTCTCTATACAATATACAATTATTCCTAGTTGAACACCATACATGAACTAATTTAAAAAATATAAA
Organism: Biomphalaria straminea; assembly: GCA_021533235.1. Classification (NCBI taxonomy): domain Eukaryota; kingdom Metazoa; phylum Mollusca; class Gastropoda; family Planorbidae; genus Biomphalaria; species Biomphalaria straminea. The sequence continues at coordinate 16,122,216 of JADKLZ010000166.1, read as the reverse complement.
TTAGTCAATTAATTACTGGTATTTAATTATTTTATTGATACAAACAAGGGACATTTATCCTTCCGTATTCAAATTTATGGCCAAATATTTAGAGTTTAGTCCCTTAGATAATTGTACATGTTATCTCCTCCACACCTAGTCTCGGATCAAGTTCAAACTTTAAAGAATTCTTTACTGTACCTAACTAAGGATGAATCTAATTTAAAAATTAACCAAATAGTCAATTAATTAATGGTTATTAATGAATTATTTTGCTTTATATGGAATAATAGAAATAACTTCTACATTATTAAGAGATATAGTTATAAGGGTGAAGCAATTCCCCTTACATAAGTTATGCTTTTTTTAAAAGTATTTTTTAATATTTTGTTTGTTTATATTTGTTGTTTTGGCTTGTTGTCACATCATTCTTTTGTTTCTCTTTCAGCATGTTCCGAGGCAGTGACTTCGCCCAGCAGATGATGCTGATGCAAATGATGGGCATGGGTGGCGCTGGTGGTGGTGGAGCCATGAGCGGCATGCCAATGAACCCATTTTTAATGTACAACCTTATGAAAGCTTTTTAATTTTTTGAGTTTTTTTTTCCTTTTTGAATTATAAATTGACTATTTACTGGGTCCGTGGTCTGGTCCAATATTTTGTTAAAAATCATTAAATAAATATGCTGTTTTTTATTTGTCGTTCCAAGTTTGTTTGTGTGAAATCATTTCTTTTTGTCTTCTATTAAATCAGGATGTATTGTAGACCACTATTTATATGTAAAGAATGTCATAGGCCTATTTAGAGTGAATTCTATTACATTCTATAAAATTGAGATAAAATTAAAACAATTGTAAAATATTATTTAACATTTTGGCCTTCGATGCTATTATATGCTAGCCAGGGGCGTAGTGAGTGAAATGTATTTTATTGGTGCCCCCCCCCCACCACATTATCCATCACATAGAAATATAGACTGCTTGTGGCGCCATCTCCCCCACCTATCAATACGCTTTGATGCTAGCCTATGAAGTAGGGGAGAGTCTTGCAATATGGACCATGATCAAATATGGACCACCACGATATTAGGGAAACTACACTATATTGACAAAAACTAAATATTGAATATTCAACAGTAATCTCCCTTAGTTGGTTTGCATACATCAGTACATAGAAAACGAAAGTACATTTTATGAGCTAGGTGATTTTTTGTTTTCGCTTATTTTTTTCTAAAATCTGTTCCTCGTTTATGTCTTGTATGGAGAAGCAGACTTACACGAGAAGACTCAAATAAATTTGTTCATGTTTTAGGACCACTAATGACTTTGTGAAAGAATGTTTAACACAGTAATCGTGTTATTAACTTTTTAGTGACAACTTTTGCTAAGCCTATCATTTTTCTAATATGGACCACGTAAAAATTCTAATATGGACCAGTGGTCCATATTTGATTCTCGGCCATATCAGTGGTTCATATTAGATCACATCTCTCTCTCTCTCTCTCTCTCTCTCTCTCTCTCTCTCTCTCTCCTCGATATGTATATTATATATTGTAACGAATCTCACCTTCCAGGCTCTCTTCAAAATGCACCACACGACACCACCAACTTAAAGAACTTGATAAATCGAGGCTCCAAAATAACGCAACAGTTAAATGTTAAATAAATCATAGCCTATTCTGTTCAATTGGCTACAACGTAACAAGGACTGTATAAAATCTTCACACTCCATCGTATCAACTCTGCAACTCTGTATCAACTCTCTGTATTCTGTATTTTTCATTTTATTTATTGTCATTAGTTGTGAATATTAGGTTTAGAAAATATCGTCAAGAACTCGTTAAGAAAATGGTCACATAGGAGCTTTTGAAGCTTAGAGCTGTGAGGTGCCTTATTCTCATCAATGAATTTCTCTAAGAGTGTAGAGCAACGTTTCTCAAAGGGAGAGGGGGGACGTCCTTACATACAACGCATACAATACACGGGTGAGGCGAAGCCAGACAGTAAATTTGTCAGGGTAATTTCCATTGCAACTATCAATTCATGTTTGACTATTAACCAAGTAAAAACGCATATTAATTAAGTAAAACAGTTTTATTACCAATATTTAAAAAATTAAAATATTTCAAGATAGACTGCTAGAGATACCTTTTTATCTTCCAAGTAGAGCCTTTTAAAATATAAAAATGTAGGCATATAGCCTATGTTCTTTGTTTAATGAAGCTTATGTTAAAGCTGCTACAATGTCCACAGCAATAAATGGTTTTGCACGATGTGGAATCTGGCCATGTACAATGGACGTCTTTGCAGAACATGAATTCCAGCCAATTTGTCCAAATATCTCTCAAGACAGTATTGCACAAAATTCTCCAGTTCCTGGATCTTCTTCTGAACATACTGCTTGCAGTACAATATCCCCTTCAGTGAAAGAGCCTAATGCTAGGAGCATGTTAGAACCTTCTTTGAGAAACCAATCTGAAGAACACACGTCACTTTCCATTTCAAATGCTTGCAATTTTTCTGTGTCATCCGTTGTCAACACTTTATCTCCACAGTGGATTACCTTTACGACAAAAGGCGATGGTAGATGTTTCTTTAGGAGTATTGCGGTAGGGTTAGAGCCACAACTTCAAATAGAAAGGTGCAATGGAACTTTTAGCAATGCAAAGTTAATGCTCCAAGAAACTTGTTTGGCAGATTCTCTACGTAGCCAAGTTATTCAGTATTGTTTGAAAGAATATGAACGTTTTGCTGAAGTTCTGACAGGGGACGCTTTAGTAGCAGACATGCCACCAAGATACCAATTCAGATCATTACTGGACAGGCTGGAAGCAATGAGTGAAACCAACTGTATGGTAGGAGAATTTGAAGTCAGCAGAACCTCAGAAGTGATTAAGAGAACAATTAAAGTTGTGGACAATAGAAGTGGCAATGTTGTTACCTATGGAGAAAACTTCACAGAGTTGCCTCCTTTATACATCTTGTACACATCCATTGGTTCAGACAGTGGTCACTATGATGCTCTGAAAAAGGCACCTCTCAACGAAGCTCGTGTGGAACCTTTTTCTCCGGTCAAAGGTTTGACTCTGCCTGTTATGTCACCAGTCCTCAAGAAAAGCAACAAAAAAAGGAAGGCAGAAATTTTAACATCGAGCCCGTACAAACAATCTCTAAAGCAGAAGCGTAGCGATGGTCCGAAAACGGCACCTGAAGCAAAAAAGAAGTCCAGAAAAACGCTAAAGCTAGTGAAAGCTAAGAAAATGAAAGACAAAGCGGATGAAAGTTGGTATTGTTTCATGTGGGAAGAAAATATCAGAGAAAATATGATTTGTTGCACTGCTTGTCATCGCTGGGCACATGTAGAATGTGCAGGAGTAGAGAATGATTGTTTTCTATGTGAAACTTGTCAGTCTGAAACTAATGATTAAACATTATTTGAAGAAAAAAATGTAAAAAGAAAACAAAATAAAGTTATATTATCACTATTCTGTCAATGTTATATTTCCTTTATTTCCTTTGGTCCATATTGCAGACTGACGTGGTCCATATTGAAAAAAAAAATTTCAATATGGACCAGTTTTTAAATTTCAAATTTAATTTTTATTTTCTTTATTACGCATCTGTATATCATAGCGAGGCAGTATTGTGTAGGGAATGGTAGCCTCTATGTACACAAGAGAATTTACGTTTGTAGGATCAAAAACTTTTTTTTTATGAAGGGTACAAAAAAGTGGTCCATATTGCAAGCCTCTCCCCTATCGTCTTACTTCTTCCGGAAACACAAGAATCTTAAATCCCTGAAATCTCTCTCTCTCTCTCTCTCTCTCTCTCTCTCTCTCTCTCTCTCTCTCATTATTAACCATATTTCCAATAAAAAGATCGAACAATTAAAAAAGCCTTCAAACCAATATTGAAACACATCATGGCATGAAATTGCGCTAAACAAACAAAAATCTAAAAATATTTCTAATCGCATAGTTATAATTGTTACTGTGAATCTATTACAAATTTAATTACATGACTGATCCAAACACATTTATAAGCTTCTGTATCTTTAAAGTATTCTTTATATTTTTCAGTTTCTTTTTTTTTTCTACACAAAGACATAGAAGTTCGTTTTCTTAGATATTTTCTTGAAAAAATTACTTATTTTACAAACTCAAAAAAAAAATTGCTTCATTTTTTAACTGCATGCTATAAAATCCTCGAAAAGGTTAAATGTTAAACATAGAATGTTGAAGATCATCTACATCAGGGGTGGGCAAATTACGGCCCGCAAGCCACAAGCGGCCCGCCTAGTCCCCAAATTTTATTATTGCGGCCCTCGGTTGTAAAAGGTTGCCCACCCCTGATCTACATTCTTGAGCAAATCACAAGCAGGACGGCAAAGGAAGGTATCGGGCAGGTTATGGACCCTGGAACATCAAGACGATAGAACGACATTCCAGTGCCTATATCGACACGACCAGGCAGTTCTTCTTCTTTGTTCTCATTTTTATGTTGGAGCGTTCCGATAACTAGACCAATATTTGAAATGAACTGCGCAGTGGTTTCCAAGTCAGGGAGCTCTCCATAGAGTTTTCTTTCTATTGGGGTGTTTTGGGGCCATTGTCTTGTTCGGGTCAGTATATATTGTAAACTTATGAAGACAGATATATTTTTTATGTTAGCATATTTATTTACTTTTTTTTAAACTTTGATTAAAAATTACAAAAATAACAAGATTACAAAGAGAGTTTGTGTGATACACAAACTCAGAGGCGGCCCACGTCGGAGTCGGATCCCTGTCAGATCCGCTTTGATCTCTCAACGGACGGACAGACAGACAGACAGACGGACAGACAGGCCACACAAAACTAATATACATCTTCCGTGCTTTGATCTCTCAACGTTAGCCTTGTAAAGCCGATGTTCAAGGCAACTGCCACACTTGTTTTATGAGTTGATTACTTTACGAGTATATACTGGTATGTTACTCGTATGTTGGAACAAAAAAAATTTGTAAACAAGTGCAGTATATTTGATTATTAATTGTCTTAAAGTAGGTTTCATTTATATTGCATACTAATTAGGTTTTTTCTCTTTAAATACTGTTTGCATAAAATATTTTTAAAAATTAGATTTTGAGCTTTTAGAAAAAAAAAAAGTAGCCGTTGCATCAGAACTTTGAATGCTCTATATTATCGTGATGTCAGATTTTCATTTTCTCTTCTACTTTCTGAGCACTAAACGGGACGGACGGACAGACAGACAGACAGACAGACAGACAGACAGACGGACAGACAGGCCACACAAAACTAATAGCGTCTTTTCCCCTTTCGGGGGCCGCTAAAAAGTCACAATTCTGTAGAAAAAAAGACACAAAACTTACTGACTATTGTAGGAATACATAAATTATGATAAAACTGTAATTATGGAATTTATTTCTGTTTAATAATTGAAATTATACAAAAGATTAAAAAAAAAAACAACCAATAGTGATATATGGAAAGAAAAAAAATAGACAATGTGTTCTTCCAAAGGACACGAAAACTAGCTTAAAGGTGTGGCTCAGAGCTCTATTCAGAGAAGCAAATTTTGGAGCCAATGTTACAGTCAATGTAACAGCAGTCGCTACAGCGCAGAATGACCTGGTTGACATCAGCAGCCGTACAACTGTCTTTGCATCCATCACAAGTCCTGGAGATTTGAGCCGCGGTAGGTTGAAACAAACTGTAAGGGGAGCCGAACTGGGACATATCTACAGTTCCAGCTGTCAGACAAATGAAATAAAAGAAAAAATTGTAATGAAGATTGATTGGCTTAAAATGTTAATGCCGTAATAAATAAATAAGTAAATACAGGCTTTTATCCAGATAGAGACAGATAGACATATTTTTGTATTTAAACAAATTAGAAAGTACCATTCAATTTTTATATATTTAGACATCAACGAATGCCCCTCCCATTCCCCTTACCAATATCTCATTCTATAGTGCCTTTTAATTAAGTCAGAACCTGGAATCTGCAGGAACCTGGACGAGTACCGCGGATCTCAAAAACGGCTCTAACGATTTTCCTAGACATTTAACAGCTGTTCCTATGTCTAGTCATGAATATTAACTAATGATTTTAATTCTGTCAAAGTCATTGGTTTTCCTGGGTAGCTCAGGCAACCCGTTCCAATCTCTAATAGCACTAGGGAAGAAGGAGCATTTGTACAAATTTGTCTTAGCATAGGGAACTGCGTGTGTACATTTATCAATAGCGGCGTATGCTATGCCGCCGGTCGACTAGTCTTTAATAAATTCTCAAAGTCGACAAGTTCAAAAGTTCAAACACACAAGCAAGCAACAAGTAAAAGGGAAGATCCCCAGGCGCAGCATGATGTAAATGGAAAATGGTGTATCCAAATCCGGGTTCACAAAATAGCATAGCATAGAGGAGCATTTTGTGAATGAAAGTGGTGTATATAATTCTCTTCTTCTCAATTTGTCATAATTTTAAAAGTATTTACAGATTATTGTGTTATGAGATTCTTGAAACTAGAACGACAATACACAGATAGAGTCTACTCTCAGGTTTGACATTAGAAGTACCTTAATTAATATCATAAATTACGTTAAAATAATAACTACTCTCAGGTTTGACATTAGAAGTACTTTAAAATATCACAAATTACGTTAAAATAATAATTTCACTGGCTTCCTATATATTTATAATAATTTCAGGAGATTTTCATGACTTCCTTTGTATATTTTGCTATTTCATAATAATTCCAGCAACCCTTTTAGTTAAACTGGTTTAATTTAATAATTTACACCTAGCATTCGCGCGGGGCCTATGAAAGTGAGGGGCCCACTGCGGCCGCATAGGTTGCAGTGGCCTAAGATCGGCCCTGCCTGGACTTGAGTATTCGTGTTATTTCTCGGGACTAGGTGGGTTTCACCCAAAATGGATGTGGTGATTTCGCCGTATGTGGAGGTTTTTTTTTCGTCCACCGCATCTATCAACAAGGCGAGTTGACTTCCGCCCCTTATGATACTTTGCTCGCCAGTCAGCCTTAGTGAGCCTCCACTTTCTGGGGTGTTTAGTGGCTACACTCCTGGCCTCTTAGAGGGCAATTGCCATTTCTATACGTTAATTTTTTCCTTCTATATCAGCTGAAATAAGAGTTAATTCGTGCTATTGTGTAGGAGGGTTGGCGGGCTATGCTTGTTCCGCATGTAGAAAAAATTCGTAGTGTTTGAAAGGTCATGGACATTTTGACCCGTTGAATCAGTCGTGTCTCTCCCACGGGAGACTTGACGATTCCATTCCCATCAAGGAGGGTTATGGTGAAGGCCAGGAGTGTAGCCACTAAACACCCCAGAAAGTGGAGGCTCACTAAGGCTGACTGGCGAGCAAAGTTATAAACCTGTTGGTGGCACAGACGGGGGAGTAGCGGTGTGTGTAGTCAGCCGACGCAAATCGCCCCAGGCCAGACGAGCGGTCAAGCGTGACGAGTTACTACTCTCAGCCGCGACGCGTCTCAACAAGAAGTTTCAGGAGAGTTCCTCGGCGTGAACACAGCTCAGGAGCGCCACGAGAATTATAGTCATCTGACCACCTAGAAATGTCAAGGGGCGTTCTGTCCTGTACGAGAAGAGTGATACGGCGATACGGTGCTATCGGAGAGATATTTGTACAGTCTGTTACGTGCTGCCAATTGTACAATATTGGCTGTTCTTTATTGACATTAAACTTTTACGTTACTTTGGAGCCCGGAGTTGTCAAGTTCTTTCAGTTGGTGGTGTATGGTGCAGTTTGCAGAGAGCCTGGATAGTGAGATTCGTAACAATATTTTGAAAGTCTAATTCGACAGTAAGCTCATGTTTTAAGTGAATTAACTACCCTAAGATCTTGACAAGTTTCCCTGAACGCTTCATTTGAGCGAATAGTAGAGGATATTTTTGAGCCGGGTCTGCCACCGGCTGCCCGGCCGACGGACCCTGTTTGGTTCTGCATATTCCCGAGGTCAGGGGCGTAGCTAGGAATTTTCCATCGTTTGGGGGCCTGGGGGACTTGACCTCTCTAGAGGCCCATAAACTTTGCTTGATATTAAATTTTTAATGTAAAAAAAATCATTTGGGGACCCTCTTCAAGTGGGGGCCCGGGGGATTTTCAAATTCTCCCCCCTCCTCCCCCCACCTTAGCTACGCCACTGCCCGATGTCATTTAATTTGGTTGTGATTTTATTAACTTTAACAGAACGAAGACAGTTGGATGCCTTCTTTTGTTTTTTTAGCGGCCCCCGTAAGGGGAAAAAGCCGCTATTAGGCTTGTGCAAAATGTCCGTCTATCCGTCTGTCACACTCAGGGCGCCAAAACTAGAAGAGATACGAAAAATATTTTTTTACCATTAAATGCGGCTTGAAAAGTTTTGGTGCATAAATAAATAACAAAACACCAATTCTAAAACAATTACGTAAATGTAAGGGAGGAAATGTTACTATAAGAAATGCTCCAGACATGTAGATATCAAGCACATTTTTAAAATGAACTTTTAGAAGCGGCTTTCGTGTACTAGCGTAAAGACCGGGAAATGACATGATTCTAAACTAATTTCTTAAATTTGTAAAAAAATCAGATTTTTAAAAATAAAATTGTATAATGCCCCCATTAAAATGAAACTAACATACTTTTGTGCGTTTTGTCTGTTGGTTGGTCTGTCCGTCACGGTTAGAAAAAAACACTAAAGGCTTTTTAAAATATGATTTAACCTTTACTGTTCTTTCAGAAATATTGCGATAGTTTAAGGATGGGAGCATACAGGAATTGAGCCATGGACTTAGAAGGAACATCCGAAACATCTTGCGAATAGGCGGATCTGACAGGGATCCGACTCCGACGGGGGCCGCCTCTGAGTTTGTGTATCACACAAACTCTCTTTGTAATCTTTTTAATTTTGGGGCAGTGTGTACTATGTTGAAAAAAAACGTGCTGGTGTGGTTAAAGTGAACTTGGACCACAAACAACTTATCTTCCAGGTACCTCAGCAAATCATGCCGGAAACGCGCATTAGACTACTTTGAAAGTTATATAAACTGTAAAAAAAAAGTATGAGCTTCTTAAAAGATAATAACTGTACCCGTACTTTCTATGTTTCCTGAGATCGTCTGTGAGCCTGTTGGACCTGTGCTGGGAAGGTTGTAGTTGTAAGGGTTTAAATAATTCGGGTTTTCGTTGGTATTTGATGGAGCCACAGAACTTGCTGGATGTGGGTTTGATGAAACAGAAGGAGGGCTTTGAGATGGGCTAGGAGATGGTGAACTAGCATTATTAGTTGGGGGTTGACTGGGCGAACTGGCAGGATAGGTAGGTGGTTGATTGGGCGAACTGGCAGGATAGGTAGGTGGTTGACTTTCCGAACTGGCAGGATAGGTTGGTGGTTGACTGGGCGAACTGGCAGGATAGGTTGGTGGTTGACTTGGCGAACTAGCAGAATAAGTAGGTGGCTGACTGGGCGAACTTGCAGGATAGGTAGGTGGTTGACTGGGCGAACTGGCAGGATATGTAGG
>JADKLZ010000166.1:16083878-16101599 GCA_021533235.1 Biomphalaria straminea | reverse complement strand
TAAGTGCAAAGTGTAGTTCTTAAAATTAGATCTAAATCTAAATCCTATCGATCATTTCTCATGTCAATTGTAAACAAAGCCTAGATCCTTAAAATAGTATAGCTGTAATAGAGTTGGTCAACTTTTTTTTTTGAGGGTCCTAAGTTTGCTTTAGGGCTGCAATACATACACACAGGTCTAAGTTAGTACCCAAGGAACATTTCTGTCAAGTTTTGTCAACAGCTGTGAAAAGGTTTTGATTTCTATACGGGGACATACATAGCCTACATACATGCATACATACATTCAGGCCTGGATTAACCATTAGGCAAACAAGGCACGTGCCTAGGGCACCAAGCGTTTGGGGGGCACCACAAGTCCGCAAGAAAAATGTGTACATTGTCCCGGTAGCCGCGCGAAATCGACATGACATCAGCAAACGCAAATGTAGGCTAATATTGAATCGCACATCCCCATCCAATTTTTTTGCTTTTTTTCTTCGAGTCATTTGGTGCTATTTTTTTTAACTTTTATACGAGATGTTTGTGCTACGTAACGCACTAATGCCTAGCAACAAATTCACTTCCGTTTTGGTCTGCTAGTGAAAACAATTGTGAATAGTGCTAATTTGTGACTAAATGGCTTTACATTTCATTACATTTGCATAGCGGCTTATAATTGTGGATTGACTTCTCGGCTGAAGATGTGGCTTACTGGGTTGACTGTAGGCCCACTAACTGTAAGCATCATAATGGTCCCTTTGATAAATCTTGCCATATTTATGCTGGAGGAAAAATAACAAGATATTGTTCTCAAAAACTCTTCTATGGCACAAAAGCAAATGGTGAGCTGTACAGGAGAGAATGGTTCTTGTTTTCACCATCCATAGGATCTGAGTACTGTTTTTGTTTGTAGGCCTAAACTTTTTGCGTTTAAAGGTTTCACAAGTATGGCTGATAAAAATGGCTTCAGTGACTGGAAAAATTAACATTCAAGTTGATAAGCATGAACAAAGCGCTACTCATAAAGACTGCATGTTACTATACCTAACTCGTCGACAAGGCTCGGGTCTACTACAAAAGCTACAAGAGCAAATTAATGAGGACTACAGTTACTGGGAACATATTTTGAGGCGAGCAGTAGCGGTTATTTGTACAATGGCTGAGCGTGGTCTGGCTTTTAGAGGGACAAATGAAAAATTTGAATCTTTACAAAATGAAAATTATCTAGGTTTGCTGGAGTTGGTCAGTCAGTTTGATCCATTTTTAGAATCACACATTGCGATATATGGAAATTCTGGAAAAGGAAATCCTTCTTATTTATACAAAACTATATGTGAACAACTGATTGAAATTATGTCCCAAAAAGTTCATGAAGTAATTTTAGAGGAAGTAAAGATTTCCGGTTATTTCAGCTTGTCAGTAGACCCAACACCAGATGTTTGACATATAGTTCAGTTAAGCGTTGTTCTTCGATATGTGTTAGATGGAGAGCCCATTGAGCGCTTTTTGACTTTCTTGGAGCTGCAAAGTCACACAGATGAAAGTATGGCTAAGCAAGTGTTGCAGTACTTACGTGAAGTTTGCAATATTGATTTTTCAAAATGCAGAGGTCAGTCATACGACAATGCTGCTAATATGTCTGGGTGCTACAAGGGCATGCAGAAAAGAATTCTAGAGGAAAATGTGTTTAATATATACATACCCTGTGCTGCGCATTCACTAAATCTGGTAGGCAGAAGTGCCGTTGACTCTTGTTTAGAGACAGTAAACTTCTTCCATACAGTGCAACTGATCTATACTTTTTTCTCAGCTTCAAATAACAGATGGAAGATTCTGAAAGGATGCCTTTTGAATGAAATGCATGTAAAACCTCTTTCCGATACCAGATGGGAGGCACATGCTGTTGCAAATGAAGCTATTGTAAAGTCTCATCTTCAGATTATAGAAGCGTTAGAATGTTTACAAGAAGACCAGTCACAGAAGGGGGACACCAGAAGAGAAGCATAAAACATTGCAAAGAAGATGCAAGAATTAGAATTTGGGAAGAAGTGTTACAACATTTTCATAGGGTCAGTCAAGCTCTACAAAATGAGCATGTGAATTTGAAAACGTGTGCTGATTTGTACTCCTCACTAGCAGATCATTTGCATGAATCTAGGAATTAATTTGAAAGATTTGAAGAAGCTTCAAAAGAACTAACACCAGATGTGGAATATAAGGCAACTTTGACCCGTAATCGTAAACGAAAGACAGTGGTCATTGATGGTAATGCCCCTGAGGTCTCACTGAATGCCAGAGACAAATTTCGTATATCTACTTTCTACGCGACTGTTGACAAACTTGAAACAGAGATGAGTAGACGAGCGCAGGTATATAATGATATAGTAGTTCGATTTTCTTTTTTGGTCGATGTACCACAAATATTGCATTGTTGTGAAGCACTAATTAATGCTTATCCTGAAGATCTGAACAATAATTTATATACTAAACTACAACAGTTCCACTCATATATTCCCCACAAGTTTCGTGAATCAAAATCTGAGAACAACACGTTCAGTCATGCAGAACTCTACAGAGTAATAATTAGAGACAGCATCAAGTGTCTCTTTTCCAAATGTAGAAATCGCCATGCGCATTTTTTTAACATTAATGGTCACCAACTGTTCAACTGAGCGTTTTTTCTCAGTTGAAACGTACAAAAAAATCAAAGTAGATCAACAATGAAACAAGAAAGGCTTGATTCCTTGTCTCTGTTGATGATTGAGGCGGACTTGTTGCGCAAAATTAACTTTGATGATGTACTCAAACATTTTGCCAAACGTAAATCTAGAAAAAAGAACTTTAGAATGTAAATGTGTGCTCTCTCTGACTTTCTCAGTTATTATCGCCACGTTGAAAAAAATTGTTTGGATGCTGTTGAAATAAAGGATTTTGTGTGATTTATTAAATTTTCTATGTTTAAAATGTATTTGATAATAAAATTTTATTTTTAATTAAAAAAAAAACGCTTACAAAAAAAAAGAAAATTTAAATTTAAAAAGAAGAAAATAAAAATTCAAAAAAAAAAAAAAAGAAAAGAATATACGCCTAAAAATCCTATAATACAGAAATACCTTATTGTAGGCTCTATATGAGTGACGGTAGTACAAACATATGTGTTAATAATCGTTTGTCTTTGTTAGTTTTTTTTTTTTGCATAATATTGAACATACCAGCTGTCGGTGGAGGATCGGGGGTCCGGGTAGAAGGGGGCATTCATGTGGGTTTGTGCCTAGGGCACCAAATTGGCTTAATCCGGCCCTGCATACATTCATACATACATACATACATATATACATACATACGCCTTACTTTGTACTTTATAGTATAGATACAAAGAATCTGCAAAACTTACTGCGACAAAAACAACCAATAAGCTTCATCCAACCAATGAGCTCCACCCAACTAATACGCTTGAACCAAACAATGTACTCCAACCAAACAAACTCCAACCTACCAACCATTAAACGCCAACAAATTAATAAGTTAAGACCAAACAATAAGTTCAAGCCAAGTAGACAGCTAGCATCTCAGAGATTAGCTATATACTTATTTCTTATTAATTTTTACAAAGCTTTTATCAGCTAAATCGGTCTGTTTTACGTTAACTGTTACATCAGATCTGAAAGAGGTGATCGCCTCCTCTCCATTTGCACTAAAACAAAAAGATTTTAAAAACTCTTTATCCCACTTTGTGAGACGCGGTTGCTAAACGGTAAAGCACTTGGCTTTCGAACCGGGGGTCCGGGTTCGAATCCTGTTGAAGATTGGGGGTTTTAATTTCAGGATCTTTGGGTGTCTTTGAGTCCACCCATCTCTAATGGATGCCTTTCATTAGTTGGCGAAAAGTAAAGGCTGTTGGTCGTTGTGCTGGTCACATGACACCATCGTTAAGCGTTGGCCAAAGAAACAGATGACCTTTACATCTTCTGCCCTATAGACCACAAGGTCTGTAAGGGGAACTTTTCTTACTTTTACGTAATCCCACTTTAGGTCAGAGTGCTACAAAGTCATCTATCGTCATCGAAAAGTACATAGAAGTCTAATTTATAAAGCGCTGGTTGTGAGTGTGTATGTGCTTCGTGAGTGAATGTTGTTCGTATTTGCATCTATATTGTTATTGTTACAGTAGCTACGCTGAGCTGATCAATTGTATTCAATCTGAATTTCCAATTGATTGAACCACACCCATTCTTGAATCAAGTTAAACTTGAACTTCATTGGCGTAGTTGTGTAGACAATGCATGAATCAATAAAACATATTAACCAACTAGTCAAAACTAGTTAATTATTGGTTATTAATTATTTTAATTAATATGGAAAAAGGGAAATAACTTCTACATTCTTGATACATTTAGTTGTAAGTGTAAAGTTATTTTCCTGAGATAAGTTTTATTTTTGTTTTTGTTTTAAGCATCCCGGAAAGGGGAAAAGACGCTATGAGCTTTATGCGGCCTGTCTGTACGTCTGTCTGTCCGTCTGTCCAGTTTATATCTCAGAAACTAGAAGAGAAAATGATAATCGGACATCATGATATTTTAGGTCATTCAAAGTTCTATTTAAACAGTCGCTTTGCAGGGGTATCAGCTATCATAACAGCTGCGGTCTTGTGCTTCCTCGTGAGGCTTATGCTCTAGTAACAATTTTTTCCCTTTTAAAATAAATAATCATTTTACCAACAAGGCAACATAAGCACACACATACAAAATTTATTTCATGCTTTTTGTAAAGTAGCGCAAGCGTTTGAGAACTGGTGGCTCGGCAAACAATTTTATTTCGTTCTGTAATTGTTTTTACTTTCAGGTCTGCTTCCTTTCCTGAAAGTAAAGAGTAGCTGTCTCGGCGAGATAAACGTGACTGGATTGAACAGAAGGGTCAAGAGGCGCAAGCAGCCGCAAGCAGAAACGACACAAAACCTCTCCATCGTATTGTCCGAGATCTCACTGGAGCAAAGAGTGGACATGGAGCACCGATAAAAGACAAGCAAGGCAAAACTTGGCTAACGAAAGAAGAGCAGGATGCAAGATGTATTGAGCACTTTAAAGAGACCCTTAACCAACCTTCGCCAAACCTGACTTACACATTCAGGGACCCCTCTCCGGAAAATGATCTCAAGGTCAAGACAGACCCAATAACTGCAGAGGAAGTTACCATGGCCATTGCAGTGTTTAAGAACAACAAAGCACCAGGGCTAGACATGGTGTCAGCAGAAATGCTAAAACATGGAGGACAGTGCATTGTTAACAGAATGACTGATCTCTTAAATCTCTGCTGGCGAACTTCAAAAGTCCCTGAGGACTGGCAAAAAGGAGTCATTGTAAAGCTTCCAAAAAAGGGCAACTTGGCAGATAGCAACAACTGGAGGGTAATTACTCTCCTCTCTGTCCCGGGCAAAGTTTTCAGCACTGTTTTGTTGAGATGGCTTCAACAGTCTGTAGATGAGAGGCTCAGAGAAGAACAAGCAGGATTCCGAAAAGGCAGATCTTGTGCAGAGCAGATTTTCGTTCTACGAAATATCATAGAACAATGTCTTGAGTACCAACAACGGCTAGCGATCAGTTTCGTAGACTTTAAGAAATCATTTGATAGTGTCCACCGAGAATCACTTTGGAAAATAGCTAGAGAAAACGGCATCCCAGAAAAATTTGTCCAGATCCTACGACACCTATACAGTCAGTCTAGTTGCTGCATTAAAACAGAAGGAGGAACAACAGAGTTTTTTAGCATCGAGACAGGTGTGAGACAGGGGTGCATCTTATCTCCCTTCCTTTTCCTCCTAGCCATCGACTACATAATGAGGAAAGCAATGAACCAGACTGCCTTTGGTATTCCATGGTGTGAACAAAACCGAATGACGGACTTGGACTTCTCCGATGACGTCGCACTACTCGGGGCTACAAATAAAAGTATATAAGAAATGACGGAGAGCCTAGATAGAGAGGCACCCAAAATTGGCCTCCGCATAAACTTGGATAAGACAAACATTTTGCGAGTGGGATATAAGGCAAATGGTGTCCCTGTCAGACTTGGCGAGTCAATACTTGAAGAGTTGGACAAGTTCACTTACCTTGGCAGCATCATAACAAATGATGGGGATGCATACCATGATGTAGTGTGCCGAATAGGAAAGGCAGGGAGCATCTTCCAAAGGCTGCAGCCTATCTGGACAAGCCAAGCCATTGGACTCGAGACAAAAATACACCTTCTTAACACAATTGTCATTCCAACTGCAACATATGCATGTGAGACATGGAAGTCATCTGTCAAAATTGAGAAGAGACTAAATCAGTAAATGTGGCTCAACAAAAATGGCCGAGACGGATTCTTAGAGTCAGTTACACAGACCGGGTCTCAAACAAGGCAATCCTATGCCGAACTGGGAGTCGATCACTCAGTGAGGTTGTGACAGAGCGTCGCATGAGGTTTGCGGGACATGTTCTACGACAAAATGAACTACGCATACCATTAATTTCGATGACATGGAGGCCAATACGAGGAAAACGCAAACAGGGACGTCCTCGTATAACTTGGCGTCATACCTTCATGGAGGACCTCAGAACAGTGGACACCAGATGGGAGAAGGCTTTAGACATTGCCAATGACAGATCTTTATGGAGACAGCTTGCCGCCCAATGCGCCGAACGGCGCGGGAGGACCTAAGTCTAAGTAAGTCTGTAATTGTATTTTTCACGTGCTAAATTTCATTATCATCTTGTATACAATCTGTGTTTCTTATACAACGCAATAGTCACTCGTTACTAAGATTTCTATTCACCTGTTGGAGTTGTTTTTCGAATACTCCAAAGTTAAACCAACCAATAAGCTCCGTAACACAAATAAGCTTATACTAATCCAGGTCAAGGATAAATTACAAAATGATTACAAAAGGATATCAGATAATGAAATTCTTTGTCCGTCCAATTGTTTTCTTACAATCATTCAATTTGTATACATTTAATTTTCTCATTCAACATTATTGAAATTGTATTGTATAGGTTAGTACTTATAAAACAATTTATCAATTTCAATTTATCCAAAGAGAAATAAATCTTAGGTCAGGCCGACTTTCGAAAAATGTCATCTCGACTTTCAACCAAAAGTAATCTAATCTCTATCTGTGGTCCAACCTGCTTCCTCCAGTCGTGTCGGCGAGTCTCTCAACATTTCTTGTCTTGACGATCTTGCTTAACTTCTTGGCATCTGCTTCCTAAATCGCAGCGCCATGTATTCCTCTTTCCTTGGGAGTTCCAGGTGAGAGCTTAATTTGTAATACTGAATGAAGGCTTGCGGACGATCTGGCCTATCAATCTCCAGAGTCTCTGAATGATTATCTACTTCAGTGGACTGCTATTTTGTTCTCTGCAACAGTTCCTCATTCTTATCTGGCCATATCATAAGAATTTTCCTTGACATTTTTCATGGTAGTGACGATGGTTTTCTAAGTCTGTTCTGTACAGAACAAAATATACATTACTGTAGACAGTTGAATAAAGAATAAATTAACAAAGACTTCATGTTGACAGGAGAAAACATTAAAAACTATCATTATATTGCTTCACATTCTTTTAAGTAATTTTTCACAAAACGTCCAAGTCAGCAGGATGAGGGTAAACACCTTTCCAGGGGAATGGACAACAGTGTTATCCCTCTGTGAATGGAGCAGGAATAAAGTTACTGTTTATGTTATTTGGCACTACTTTTTCCCCTGCCTTGTAAACGAGAAGATATAGTAGCTTCACGCTGGTATCAGCCATGAGCGCTTTATCCGAGATTCTATCAGGTCATGCAGCTCTGCTGTTTTTCAACTGCTTGATTGTGCTTAAGATCTCTTTCTTAGTGGGCGTCCTGCACACGATAGGCAGGTCTTTCGGTTTATGTAGAGTATTTGCATGAGATGGTCTTTTCAGTAGTTCCTGGAAATTGTCAATCTATATTTCCTTCATTCTTCATCTGCTATGGCTACTCCTTCTTGCCCTAGACTGCTCATCTCTCTTGCTTGGAAAATTGTCGTAGCACTTTGTTAATGATGCAATACAGATCTTTAGTGTTGCTTTAAAAAACTGCTACTTCTGCTATGTTGCCAGTGTTTATATGCAGTTTCGCTGCCTGTTCTGTTATTACGCTTCACGTTTTTATAGGCTTCTGTATATTCAATTTGTGCTTTTGCTGCTATTGTTTTATTGATTACGTAAAAGTAAGAAAAGTTCCCCTTACAGACCTTGTTTACATCTGCTTTTTTCTCTCTTCTTTCCTTGATCTTCTGAAGAGTTTTTGCTAAAATCCAATTCTTATTGGTGTATTACTTGGAACCCAGTATTTATTGACATGTACAAGTCATTGTTTCTTTCACATGCTTCTGCGTTTGTTCTATTGTCTCCCCTTTTTTTTTGGCAGCTCTTCTGGAACTTGTTTAATAGAGTGACCTTGAACTCTTTCTGTTTTTATGCAGTGTGAGGCTGTTGTAATGTTGATATTGGCTGGATCTTTCTGTACAACTTTTCCTTTACTTCAGCGTTACTAGGACAACCAGAACATGATAATCTGAAGCAATATTACCTCGTTGGACAATCCATCCTGAACATAATGACTGAGCTTCTTCACGATACACACGTGATTTTTTTAAAATTATTTTCTGTTAACAAGTCTGGCTCGTAACTAATTTATTTTCTGTTAACAAGTCTGGCTCGTAACTAATATCTAAGTTAATCCTCTTTTCTTAGTGTGGAACGAGGCCGCTAAGATTCATGAGCCTCACACCCGATAAATTATTCCTGTGCCTGCTTGGACAGTATCATATTTATTCCCTAATTATATGTCACCTCCTGCTGATGTTCTGAGAATAAATGTAGCTCAATGGAGTTCAGTCTCTTCTGCACGGAACCACTCCATCTTGACTCGATGATTCCAAAGATGATGAGGCGGAGCGTTTTCAACGTTGGCTACAAGGTGATTTTTATTGACATGCGTCATACACATTCCAGCTGGAGGTTAATCTCCTATAAGACTCTAAGACATCTGTTGATTTGCTTTTTAATGTTTCTGTAACTGTTTTGTTTTGACAATGTAGTGGTAGGTAACTTTGCCCTTGTCCTCTTTCAGCCTGACTTGGGACCGTCCATGGTACAAAATGTGCCGTTTTCTAATTTTAAATTTCTTTTTTATCTTAGTTTCTTCGAAGTGTAGCACCTCTTGAATATACTATTGCATCCTCTACAAGTGAGTGGCTAACATTCAGCAACAAATTCTCACCTGTGAAATGCGGTAGCTGAAACATCGCGCTTTGGTAACATCCCGGAAACTGTTTTGAAAAGCCAGCTAAACCTGGTGGAGGCGTTCTGAATCATCCTTGACACAAAGTAAACTTTATGGTTTTGTCTGGACTTGTGCGTAATGTCCCCCTAGCAAGTCTACGTAGACGGAAAGAAATCACCAAGTATCACGTTGTGGAGCGCTTAAGAGCAATACATGACAAGTATAAAGACATATTCACTTGACGGGTCTAAATTTGTCCCACCACGTTTTGACTCAACTTGTTATCTGAGAAGGATGATCTTTATGTCGAGAGAAAGAATTACGGGAATCCTCTTCACTCTAAACAAAATCTCAACGCATGTCACTTAGTGAACTCATCCACCAAATCAAAATATTGTATCACATCGTCAACAACTTCAATGACATGTACATATTTCTGCCTTACTGTTATATTAATAAGAAAGAGAATGTCGATATTTACTTAATAGCCTCAAGGCTAGAGATCTTAAAGCAGGCTGTCAACAAAATTTGAAACCGGAAAGGTTTTGCCACTAAAACAATTCAAAGGGTCTGTCGGAAGGTTATTTTTATTCTACATTGCTCAATGACTCTGAAACATTGATACAGTCTAAAAAATTTGCCAACAAGCTGAACTACTTCCAGAGACAAGATGCCATAGAGTGGACCTGCAAAGCACTCACACAATCCTTATACAGGCTCAAGTGCAATAGCTGCAGAATGGCTAACTCTCGTATCCCTAAAAGCTTTTTAATAGCCAGCTAACGATTGGAAAGCGATTAAAAAGTAGTTGCATGAATCAAGCGTCCTTGAGAGACTTCGAAGTTCCACCTGGAAAATGAAATAATTGGTAAAACATCCTGCTATTCTGCTAGTCGCAGAGGACTAAAGAAAACGTATATTGTGTAGTTTAACATTGAAAACTCAAACAGACCTCATAAGTTACATGGGAAGGCTCACAAATATAGTGCAAAGAGCTCAGACCCCCTGGATGACTGAAATTCTGTTCAAAGACTTTTGATGGATGAACTAAAATTTTAGTAAACTTTTCTCAAGGATCCAAGACTTTAGTTGTTTTTAAGCATTATCTCCCCTCTCCAAGTCTTTGCATATACCCCTTGTTTCTTCAAGTCCCTTTCTGAATTATTCAATCAATCAATCAATCAATTAATCAAGATAGATAGATAAATAGATAGATAAGGCTTGTCTTCGAGTCCGAAGATTAATGAGGAATGCAGTATGCCCCGTGGTACGCAGCCCGAGCTGTGACCTACATATTTTGCCACATCAAGGACAAGCATAAACATTGTCCACTGGTGGGCGATTAAGATTTTCTTTTCGCCTTCTGCGTCTGTCCTCGGCAGCGGATTTCCCTTTGGTCTCACATTTAATAGATAGATAGAAAAGACCATTGTTAAAACAAATTACATTTACAGTGAATTACAAAAGCTTCTTGGTCAAAAGTATTTTGTTTTGAATCAAAGCAGAATTACGCCTTCGCATTTTTAACATCTAAGCTGTTTCTTGTTTGGAAGTTGTAACTCATAGTATAATCATTATAATGTAATGGTATGGGTAATTATTTGTACACAAAGCAATATCCTCCCACCATTGTAGCAAATAATGAGATGTTTAATCAAGTTCTAGAAAGACATAAAAGGACGCCATTCCCTTGCTAGTCTCATAGACAGCACGAGCAGACCTAGCAGAAGCTGGAATCGAAATCATCATTCAAATTTATTAGAATCCAAATCAAGTTATCACAGCTTTAAAGCGTGAGTAACCTAATTTGTTTAACTAAACTTCAATACTTTTTAATATTAAGTATGTAAAACAGCAGCCATTGAAGCAGATATCTTCAGAGACGATTGAGATGAATAGGTCACATCCTGAGCAAGCCCGCATCGAACATAACAAGGCAACCCCTAACCTGGAACCCCCAAGGAAAGTGAAGGAGAGGACGCCCAGGAATACATGGTGACGCGATCTGGAAACAGATACCAAGCAGATGGGCAAGACATGGGGACAGTTGGAGAGACTCGCCCAGAACCGAGATGCCTGGAAGAAGCTGGTTGGTGGCCTATGCCTCAGTAGGGACCACAGGCAGAGTGATGAGATAATGTAAATGCGACCATAATTTCAGTCTAAGGTCTAAACAGATGTTCAAGATATGATCGTAGTTGCCTGTTAACAAATATTCTGCACCTACTGCTGAATCAACATACTGCAGGACCCTACTTACTGAAAAGTTCACCTAATGCAGGACCCTAAGAATAATAAGATATCTACAGCTCAAGGCTTGGTTTACAATTGTAAAACTAATTTCCTCACGGATAATAAAGATGGTTATTAAAATTAAAGACACTTTTTGTAATTATTTTGAGGGGAAAAGATGAAAAGCGAAGCCAAAGGTTAAACATATTGTGTAAATTCATCTATATATTTATTCACTTTACCACATCAACGGCCGCCTTGATGTATGAAATAATACTACTTGAAAAACATTGGAGAATGGGTTGTCGGGGCTCTCTTTAAACCCCGCCAGTAAATGAGCTTTGTCATTAGCTCGCTCCCCCCCCCCCGTCATCTCACAACAGGGCTTCTGTTTTGCTAATTGTTTTCTCTGAACATCGTTTTCTCTGACCATCGTTTTCTCTGAACATCGTTTCGACCCGGGCATCACATTAAGTCCGAGAAACAATGCCTGTGTTATATATAGTACAGATTTAAAGGAAACGCATGCTCTTTTGATATAAAGGAGGTCTATTTTTATGTGTATTATAAAACTCAATGACTGTGAAAAAGCCAATCTTACATTTAAACTCTTAGATCTATTTCTACAACTTCTTGTACTTTTATTTCAGATCTACATGTAATGCATTTAGATATATATATATATAATTAAAACTTATCTACATTCTTCATGTCATTTGATTGTTAGATCTATAATATTATAGAGATTTTAGGAATCTAGCATCTATATTCACGGGTGACAGATTGATAAAAATGTAAAAATGACAATACACAACTTTAAAACAAAGATATGGAATAAAGACTTGCAACCGCATGAAATATTTGCATAAAAAACAGAAATGGAGACATTAATTATTTAAGGTTGATTAAATTAGCAGTTTTTGTTTTTCATGTAATATGACAATCTTAGAATATGAATAAAATTCTGATAAAGTCATTCACGTTTTTTAATTAATAACATCATTGGAAAGCTTGGGTATTTTTTATAAGTGTATTTATTTTATTGGATGCCTACTTATCCTCATTTTTACCTGAGTGAAGATGTATTTTCACCATTGAGGAGAATTTCTTTGACAACATACTAGCTGGTAGACTAAATACAATTTTAAAATTCCATGACAAATTTGTTAGAAAAATGCATAAACTGTTCTAATATGGGAGACATTTGGGCAAATATAAATTTGTATGAGTTATACAGCAGTTATGAGCAGTAACTGATTCCAACAATTTGAATCGTGCTCCTATACACTGTCGGCAAATGGACTGACACCGACCTACATGACGTTGAAAGGCTGACGAGGAAATTATTAACCAAATTTCGATGTTTACAAACCAAGTCCTCCACCATAAGGTTATTCCTGCCCAGGAAGGATGGAGGCCGTGGATTGCAGAACATCTTCAAACTGTGTAAGACACAAGTTTCAAAAATACGATCAAAACCAGCAAAACCTTCCTACGCAAATACGACTCCGATGCGACCCTGCTGAACCTACATAATAACGATGTTAATGTCGGCCTGGACGACGTAGGGCATGACATTCGCCAATGTGAAGAAAAAACTCTCCATGGGAAATTCCCGGCTTTATTACATGGGGACAACATGCTTCTTTAACATGGCTCAAAGCAGGCCTTCTCTACCCTGAAACAGAAGGCTTTGTTACAGCTATACAAGACAGAGAAATTAGGACAAAGTTGATTGAAAATCCTATAAGGAAGAATGTTGACTTGTGCTCTGTATCAAATGTAAATGTTATATGTTTGTTTTCTAGAGTGATAACTGTATTCCACTCACTACATTGGTTTTGTGAACTTGTACTGCCAAATAAAGAAGTTTCAGACCTGGTATAATCTAATGCTTCAGGCTTGTTATTGATGGATTGTGTGTTATTTCATCTACATAATTCGAAAAATGGTTCATTTTGTAGCATTTGTGACATATTTAACCGTAAGCTGGACACTGCTTTCGTAAATGATGACTGCCACAATTGCTGCAGTTCAAGATTGATTCGTCCTACTTAAGTTCTTTGTAGCTGAAGACATAGCCTGAACGTCACATTCTTCTTTCTTGGCTTTGATTCAGTTGCTTTCGCTGCATGGCAAATGTTTTCAGCCTTAATAATGTTCAGATCTTAAAAGTCTTGCTCTTGAGCTGTCATTTATTATACCGCCTACTATTTGGTCTTTAATTAGTAAATATTAGTTACTCAAATTCACATGACCTTGCTTGAGTTTGAGGTCGTTCAAAAAGCTGTCAAAGGTTTCTGCTTCATTTTGATTTCCCTTCTTCCTCGGCAGTCAATATTTGTTCAAATTGTTTAAAATGATTCTACTTCTTCGTTCTCATTGTTACGTTGGAGGGTTCAGATCACTACACCAATATATGAGATGAACTGCGCAGTGGTTTCCAAATCAGGGAGCTCTCCGTATAGTTTAGATAACGAAGAAGAAGTTTAAAATGCAATTCAGTGTATGAAAAGACTTGCTGATATCGCAGGCTTCACACTCATCGTCTGTCCACCGGAATGTGTTGTATACTTGGACTGCTTCGTGGTCAATAACATGTAGTAATGTCATGGACTGTACTTTATTACTTTTAGTATCAAGTCCACTTTCTATGGTGTAAATTTCAAACGATTGTTTAAAACTTCTCCAGTTTTCTACAACATTCCCATTAAATTCCAGTGGTTGTGGAGGGTGGAGTCGGTCCATCTGACACCATGTCAGTAGGTTAACAAATATTTTCTTGTCTGTTTAAATGCTGGTTTATTCATGTTAGAAAACCAGTTAGATCGTCCATATATATAGGCCTAAAAGGAATTCAATTACCCCCCCCCCTATCAGTTAATTAGCACATTCTTTAGACAAATCAGCAATGTAGGTGTTACGTGCGCATGTTAGTGTAAATGCGAAATGGTGCGAATGCGTGTTGAAAGGGCTAGAGAAGATGGAATCCAGAGAATGGAGTAAGTGGGGCGCCACTTGTTACGTGCAGATGAGACTCTTACTCATACAAGACCAAACTCATATATGAAAGATTATAAAGACTTTAATGTTGAGTCACAATTACTAATACATCAATAATAAATTAATAACTCTAATTACATACTCCATTCCCTGGAGTCCATCTTCTCTAGCCCTCCTAGCCCTTTCAACACGCATTCTAGGCAGAGTCAAAGTATGTTGCTGCTATGGTCCATGATTGATAAAGCGCTCGACATGAACTACAGGTTGATATTACAGAAAAGGAATAGCGAAACTTGTGACTGACTTAATCCTGTGTACTCCCAGGGGAGCATAGGGCCGCAACCACACCTCTCCACCGAACTCGGTTCTGAGCAGCTTTCTTCATCTGCTCCCATGTCATTCCAGTACCCTCAGCTTCACTGATGATTGACCTCTTCCAGGTTTGCTTGGGTCTGCCCACTTTCCTCTTTCCTTGTGGATTCCAGTCAAGAGCCTGCCTTGCAACATCGGTAGCTGGTTTACGCAGGGTGTGTCCTATCCAGCTCCATTTTCGTATGGTAATGTCTTGTGCTATGGGCTTTTGTTTAGTTTTTTTCCACAAATCGGTAGTGGTTATCCTTTCTGGCCACCTAATTCCTAATATCCGGCGTAGGCATCTGTTAACAAAAGTTTGAAGCTTTTCCATATTTCATTTAGTGACTCTCCAAGTTAGCGAAACTTGTACTCAATATTATTGTTCGAAGTACACTAGGGCTTTAATAAATAGCATTTTTTTCCCCTTACTTTGTATAATTTTATTTTATTCGGGGGCACCAAATTCTCTTCTCATATGGCCTCCAATTATCTAAGGCCGGTTCCGACTGGCAGTTTTGAAAAGTATGTGAAGATTCGGAATTAAAACATTCTGATGTTCGGTAACACAGTTGTATTCACTGGCCAATCATTAGATCAATATGGAAATATAAAGGAAGAAATTGTTAGGTTCCTTGATGGACATTGACTGTTATCTTTTCGTAAATATATATATATATATATATTTGCGGCCCGCCTAGTCCCCAAGTTTCATTAATGCGGCCCTCGGTTGAAAAAAAGGTTGCCCACCACTGTTATAAGGGAAATAACTTTTTCTTTATGAGTAGCTTTAGTTTTAAGGACGCAGTTTTCCCCTTTAGATAAGCTGGGTTTTTTTTACATAATTTTAAGGACGCAGTTTTCCCCTTTAGATAAGCTTGTATTTTTTTTTAAGTTTTTAGTTATAAGGAAGCAGTTTTCCCCGTTAGATAAGCTGTTATTTTTTGTATTTAGTTTTAAGGACGCAGTTTTTCCCTTTACTTAAACTTGTTTTTTTTTATTTTTTAATGCTTGTTTTTTTTTTTTTTTTTTTGTTTTTAAGACGCAGTTTTTTTCTTTAAGCTGTTTTTTTTTTTGTTTTTTTTAGTTTTTAGTTTTAAGGACGCAGTTTTCCCTTTTAGATAAGCTGGGATTTTTTAAAAGTTTTTCTTATGTTTTGCTAGTTTATGGATGAAACTCTCTACTATCACATACCCACTTTTATTTCATTTAGTAATATTTTAACATTTTGACTGAGTGAACTATTGTATTTTCATCAGTTGTCTTTAAAATCATTAAAAAACTGTTGGCCGCAGACCCTTTTTTTTTTCATTTATCCGCAGACAATCTAGAGCTGCACAATGAAGACGTTCTCACTTGTGTGTTGCCTCCTTATTGTGAGTGTTTGGGAGGAAACCTCAGCATTGCCAAGTAATACCAGACATCTGATTTTACTGTATGAGACAAATAATTAATAATTTACGGACTTGTCTAAGTATCACCCCACTAAGTCTCGAGCTAATGATGACAATTTTTTTTTACATTTAACAGTAGATTATCATATTTTAATAACATATATGACCTCCATTAAAACAGAGAGAATTACATCCCATATAGTCGTCTCCGTGTGTTACTCTCTAGTTGTGCATCTTAGAATTTTAAGCTATGATACGTGATTGGTTTTCCTGGCTGATTCAGGCTATCCTGTTGGATGATTTATTTATGTAGGTGCTAGCACATGGAACAAGAGTCGGGTTTTTTATATCAATCAGACGTCCATCCAGGCTCCCTAAAGGAGTGAATAAAGTAGAGGTATTGTAAACAAACAAAAACAAAATTAGAAAATACATATAAAAAGACACAATCTCCCGTTACATTACTTTGAATATTATTTAAGATATATAAAAAATAATATAAAGAATTGTTTTGTTCAAAAGGGGTATCGAAATAGTGATTTTAACACAGTTTAGTGAATGTACAAGGTTAACAGAGCGGGCCGTGAAATTTCATTGGTAGAGATACACAATTTCACGGGCTTAAAAGTAATGTAATAACTTAAGGAAAGGCAACTCAACGAAGACCACGATGTTTATTTACAGGATATCACACATACAGGTAGAACAACATGTCTTGATTACATCTTTATCTTGACTCTCCACTTGGACGGGAATCGTCTCTCAATGTCAACATCCTTTTCTAGTCTGTTTACTAGAAGTGCTCGTCTCTGCATTAGCCTGGATGGCGGTGCGCATGTCAGAGTCAGAACAGTATGTTAGATTGATCGTTCAAATTAGGTCCGTTTATTAAAATAAAAAAGGGGTGTTCCAGCCATAATGAACAATGTAATATAAAGCATGGAAAGAGATCAACAGACGAAGCTTACTTTGTGTACTGGTCTTTTATCAAGCTAATTGGTAAAATTAGATTGTGCTGTGACTATGGACTAGCATAGATGGATCAACAGTCACACAGAGCTTGATGAAGAACCTTTATCAAATCCAGAACATTTGTTTTCAAAACAACAGAGCTCTGTCATTTACAGCGGCCCAGGAAAAGGAACAGACGCTATTAGTCTATCTGTCGGTCCTTCTGTTCCCTTTAAATCTTGTAAACTAGAAAATATAGTGAAAATCCGACATCAAAATATTTAAGACTGTAGAACATTCAAATTTCTGATGCAACGGCTTCTTTTTTTTTTTCTGAAAGCCGAAAATCTAATTTTTATAATATTTTGTTTATAATGTGATCAAGCAAGAGGATTTTGGCAGATACCATTAAGGGAAAGATGTGAACATTGTACTGCATTCAATACACATAATGGATTATACATGTGATGCCCAAACTATGGCCCGCGCGCCAGATTTGCTCTTGAATTGCTTCCATC
>JADKLZ010000166.1:16042436-16059052 GCA_021533235.1 Biomphalaria straminea | reverse complement strand
GTAACTCTAGATCTGTGTAGATAGTATTGTACAATTCCTTATTTTATGAGCTAAAAGGTGGCCGACGTAACAGAGGCGCCCCACGGAAACGCTTCAAAGACCAGCTTAGGCGTCAACTTTCCTTGGCTGACATAGAGGAGAGCACCTGGCTGCATGCGGCGTCGGAACGAGACAGCTGGAGGTCACTCACAAAGGCCGCGGGATACACATTTGAGACCAAAAGAAAATCTGCCGCCGAGGACAAACGCAGACGACGAAAAGAAAATCTATGTTTATATGTAATAGCATAAAACTATCTTTGCGAACTGGAGATAGATCTATATCATCGTAGAGTTTTAGACCTAGCATTGGAAAGATTTGTAACATTACAATACTGTCTAATGAAAGATTGTTCGTATGGAAATCTGAATGCGCAGTTATAAGGAACGACGAATTTATGTAAAGAATGCTTTTGAAACACAAATCAGAAAATTAATTTTATTAAATAATGAAATCAATGGAGCTTCTTTTGTATTTTCAAGTATCAAGGTAAAAAACTATAAATGCAAAGTGTAGTTCTTAAAATTAGATCTAGATCTAAATCCTTTCGATCTTTTCTCATGTCATCATTGTAAACAAAGCCTAGATCCATAAAATTCCATAGCTGTAATAGAGTTGGTCAACTTTATTTTTTTTTTAGGGTCTTAAGTTTGTTTTAGGGCTACAATACATACACTACGGCCTAGGTTAGTACCCAAGGAGCATTTCTGCCAAGTTTTATCAAGATTGGTCAAACGGTTGTGATTTCCATTATCGGCTCATACATACATAAGCCTTACTTTTCCCTTTATAGTATAAAAAAAGATATATATATATATATATTTGCTATTATTATTACTAACGCAGTCAGGTCTTTGTTAAGCTTTTGTTTTGATTTTTCTTCTGTGTTTCAAATTTTTAAAAAATTGTAAAATTTTCATCTTGAGATATTTCAACCAGGACAGACATTTGCATAAGCACACTTTAATCTACACGAATCAAAGAAGTCCAAAATAGTTTAAACAGAGATGCTATTGAACATCTCCCGCAAGAATATTGCCTTATGGCCAAAGGCAACTTGTAATTGCATCTTTGAACTTAACTCATTTACATAAATAGACATCACAACAGCTATAGTAAAAATAAAAAGACCACACATGACAAAATTATTTCTTAGCTAAGCTTATTGTGGAAACTTTATTTTTATAACTAATTTTTTAAAAATGTAAATTGTTCACTAGCGTGTGATTTTAAATATGATGAAACAGACAAACCTAAGAATGAATTGATTGGAATATTACCTGTTTATTGCTGTTCTTTTAATGAGTTAATTATATGAACTCTGACTTTTTATAGAGGGAGAGTAGTCCTTAAGGGACTACGGGCACGACATGGCCTATACTGTGCCGATGTGCCTAAAACTAAAACCAAACCAAACCAAACCAAGAATTCTATCAATGTTCCCAAAACAAAAACTCTTCTCTAAGACAAAACAAAATTTTTGATGGTAAACAAAAAGACAAATTAAAAAAAAAATTAAAGTGGCAGATAATCTCTATAAAATTCTTCATCAGCAAATATTCACCAGGCTTCATATATCAGAAATTCATTATAAAAAAATGGCATCCTTTCCATGCAGGTCCTCCTCAAGCTCTGCAAGACAGAGGCAGAGAAAATTGTCTGCTAGAGAGGCTATAGGATAATATTGATCATGAGATTCATCAAAGTTTCAATTTCCAGCTAGCTTTACACTGAGCTAAAGTCTGAACCATTAACGCCCTTTTGTTTGTACAATCAATTACTTGAATGTTACTGACTCTGATATTTCTTTAGTAATGTCAACCTGTCAGGTGTAACAAATGATTGCTACTTGTTTTTTGAGGAGTACAGAAAGTACATGTACTGGTTTAACTTCTTCAACTTACCTATATAAATATTCAGTAATAAAACAATATAAAAAAAGAAACAAAAAAAAAATCATGTTTGTATTATTAATATATTTTGTGATCACATACACCACACACAAAACTATTTAAAGCAAACTCATGATCAGCCCATTGAGGTTAGTTGTATTCATACATAATTATATTTCCCATAAGACTTGTGGATCAAGCTAGACTGTATATGCAGACAAATGCACATGTTTCTTTTTAAACAAAAGATGGTTGCTTTCAAAAGTTTATTAATTACAATAAATAGCCAATGCACCCACTAACATATTTAAGTTGTTGTTTTATTATAATTATTTGTTTACATTTCTTTTACAAAAATGAAACTTTGTACATGTATGGCCAGAAAACAAAACTATATACTATTCTCCCTATGGAGATCATTAAGTGGTAGTATAATTATACAAGACTTTTAAATCATGTTTTAAAAATGGTGCATGTGCATGTATGATAAAAAAACAACATTTTTGCATATTTAAAAAACAAAAGCATTGACTTTTAGAAGACTCAAAAAGTAGTGGTTGTACCTATTTGGAGCACAATACAAATTATCCAAAATTACATTTTCTAAGACACTTTTGGGTTTTTGAGATCTTACCGTGACAACCTGAAAGATGAACAAATAAAACAGTAAAAACAATATACTTTCGAATAACGAAAGGGGAACCTAAAAAACAGTCATAGCAAAGGTTGATTCCAGTAAAGGGAGGTATTATTTAGAAACCTTTCTTTCACTGCATAGTTAGTAAATGACAATGACATTCATTCATTTCTCTGAGACTTCAGATCTAATCAAATTAAATATAGAAACATTCACACTTTAAAAGAAACATTTTTCACTTATACATTATGTTTCAAATCTGTTGATGATAAATTATTTACAGACACAATAATCATTTGAATTCTTTTTTTGTAGTTGGTCAAAGGGAAGAAACTTTAATTCCAGAACATTAGCTTTACTTGAATCTAGAATAATTTAAATTTACAAAGCATACTTGCATACAAAAAAACAAAAAAATTTGTAGAAAATACATTGATTTTGCATTGAGTTGATATTTACAACAATGATAGTTTAAAGTTTTTTTTAGACATATTTCACTTCTACATTTTTGTCTATTCCGTTACAGGTTAGCTTTATATTTTAGCTGGGAACATTGACTGCCATTGAAATAAAAATACCATGAGCCAATGTCATGCACATACAACAAATGTTTAAGCCATCTTGGCACTATTGAAGGAAAGGCATTCAATTGAAGCTGTTTCCATTTTCAAGTATAAGTGGGAACACTTTAACCTTGGCCTCACAACAACTGCTCAGTGAAGTCTGCTACAGACTTACCAGGAGGCAACATACAGATAAGCTAAACTGCTATTTAAATTTAAAATCTAATCACACCACAAGAAAATTTTCATGCATTGAATGATGAAGCATATACCTGTGTACTTTTTTTACATGCAAATTGCAGAGAAACAAGTGACCCAAATGAATATCTTAGTCATTTATGAAAATTGACAGATAATTTATGTATGCCATTTCATAGACTTACTATTTCATGATTATAATTCTTAAAGATTAAGAGATGTAAGAGCTTACATGAAAGATGAATGAATCTAAAAAAAAAAAAAATTGTAACACTTCTGTGTTTGAGAAACAAAGTCTGGACAAATGAATGCTTGAACCACAGAGTTGAGTCTGAGACTTCAGTACTTTCATTCACTACATATAATGTAAAAATAGGCAAGATGTTTTAAGTCAACAGTGTACAACTGATCAATTACTAAAAGCCTCAACTCCTCACTTCAAATTTTAGTGGTTACACAGGATATATTAAAACCATTCTCAAGAAAATCTGATTTATAAAGATATTCTTTACAAACTTTTGGAAAACATCTTAATGTAACATTGTCTTAATGCTTTTGAACACATTATAGATTTTATTGTTATGATGGGGTCTTGCCAAACCTACCTGGTATAGTGTATTGAGAACCAAATATTTGAAGTAAAAAAAAAAAAAGCTTTTGTTTTGTATCTAACAAATACAGTATTTTTTAAACCTGAAACAGAGTATTAACAGACAATGGTTGGTTCACTCACATAAATTAATATTTGAATTAAAAAATACAAAAGAATATCACTGACAAATGCACTCATTTTTGATGGTTGAATTGTTTTAAAAACAAAATATATAAACATAATATCATCATTTCTTCCACTTGTGTCTGTGTGTAGTGTTGTTGGGTCTCCTATAGGGAAGTTTTCTGTAGGAATGGGAATCTGTTTTGGCTAAGGAAGAGTTGGTCTTCACAGGCTTAAGACCAGGAATAGGAGCCAGCACTGAGTGAAGACTTAGGTCAGAATCATTTTGCTCCATCAAGCGAAGTTTGGCCTCAATGGCTTCTATTTTGGTTTCAGTACTAGAAAGATGAGATAAAACATTGAAGTAATAATAAATGTACACACACAAGTCCTTTAAAAGAAAACTGAATAACCAAATGTACAGAAGTCTTTGCTTATCAGAAAATCTAAATGAAAATCTTCAAGCTGGAATAATTAAAAATAATCAATGTTGTAAAGTTTGCTTCAACTATCAACAGTACCTGCATAAAGTAACAACATAACAGCATTAAGTAACAAGTCATATTTCAATGTAGAGCTCATCATGTGCATATTGAGTGGGTTCTTCATTCCGTGTTTCTCTTTCATTATGCACTACATTATATTAAGCTGTTTTCCAAAGATGCACTCTGTAAATATCATTGCTTCTTATGTTTTGGCTTGGTTGGCTCATTTTCCTATGTAACCTTTTTTGTTGCTCCCAAGTATTGGGTAAGTTAAGCTTTATGTTATTTTCATTGGTTTGTCATTAGTCATGTTGAGCAGCGATCACAAGGAATTCAGATTTGTCTTGGTAGGGACTCTGTGACAGTCAAGCTTGATCTGAGAATAGACTGTTGGCTTTGTATGGGCCATACTTCTTCACTGTGTAATGGCCGTATTTGGCAGTGTGAACCAAGATTGTATCACTGGCTTGCTTTTGTGTTAAGCCAGTAATCTATTAGCAAATAATGCATGCTCACTGGGTTAAGGTGATATTGATTATTTGTTTTCCTCTAATGGCTATCGTATGAACTATCATTCATATTATATCATGTCATTAAATAATTGGTTACCTTACTGCTTGTTGTTAAATGCTGTACATTAGACCATGGCATTACTTGTTTGACTTAATTAAAATGTTGATAGACTGTCAGAGGTGCCTGGGCAGATGAGCCGAGGCAAAAATACAGCCCAGACAGAGATTATAAACATTCTTAACCTAATTATAATTAGAATATTTCACATTTAGAAAAAAATATTGTTCTTATATAAATCACGACCTTATGCTTAGAATAAGCCTGAAGAAAATTTAGTAAAAAAAAAGGCTAAGAAATTATCCCTGACATTCATTCCTTTGAGAATATCTCAGCAAAATGAAAGCATTTACAATAAGGTTTACTTACTCTGCCACAGCTAATGACTCTGATAAAGACAAGACAGCTGCTGCCACAGGTGGTAAAGTTTGACTGGTGGAGACTTCTGCTGGTTTGGGTTTGTTGGGGACTTTACTAGACAACTATTGGTTGCACAAAGTAAACAAATAAAAAAAATTAAAAGTGGACAAAGCTTTAAACAAAACTAGAGAAACATACAAGTTAAATAATAAAGAAATACATTCTTTGGCAGCATATTAGGAATAGGTTTAAATAAAACAGTATGAGGTACCAGAATATTTCAGCTCATCGAAGCAATTCATCAGGTTTGATGAATTTCTCATTGACCATTAAGTCATAAAAATGCCAGAATTAAAATAATAATAATAATATTGTATTTCATGAAATAAAACAAAAAATTAGAGTTATCTCATCAAAGTAATGCTGCGATAAAAATTAATAGGTCCTCTCAAACAGAGTTATCAAAGTAATCCTTTTTTCTTTTATTATAGCTTTTATATAGCGCTACTTTCATGCTTATAGATTGCTTAAAGCCCTTTGGTCCAATCTCATTTGTGGACCAGTGGGGAGGGGGTATCTAGGAGTTGGTTTTCCTTACTGCCTTTAGGCGCTCTGTAAACACACTCTGCCCGAGTCGGGTGTCGAACCTCGAGCCCCCTTTCTAGGTAGCCAAGCCAAGTTCAAGTGCACTTAGCCTATTGACCACTCTTTGATACAAAGTGATAGGCCTTCTCATACAGAGTTATCTGATCAAAGTTATATTTGATCAAAAGTAATAGGTCCTCTCATGCCATATATACAGTTTTACCTGTTTAGAGCCCCTGGCCCACTTGACATACATTGGCCTTGAAGAAATCAGTTTCCCATCCAGCTCTTTTCTAGCTTTCTCAGCAGCCTGCAATAGTTTTTTAGAAATCATTTTAACAGATCACAGAATGAAACAAATCAAGCAACTAAAGTGCAACATAGAAAAAAAAGTAATTAATTTGACCGTGAAAGGATCTTAAACTGAACTGACCTCCCATGTATGAAAACTAACAAAGCAATATCCCTTAGATTTGCCTTTGTCTGGGCCTGCTTTATGATAAATGCAGTCCATCTTTCTGATGGAGCCAAACTTTTGGACAAGTTTTAATATTGCAAATCTGGGAAAATTAAATATTAAGGAAAGTTTATTTACAGAATGCAAAATAAAAAATATCATACAATAGTAATCAAATTTGTTCTTTTCAAACATATATTTTATCTACATGAAATTATCTGTAAAGACAGCATAACAATAACAACTCACTCTGGATTCAGACCCTCTTTACAGCTAAAAATAAATTATACAAGAATGACACAGTTCATTATTTAAAAAAAAAAACAAAAACAACTAAATATTCATGTTCAATGCTTTTGAAAATTAAAAAAAAATTGCTGGAAAAAAAAAAAGGAAATCAAGCAAAACAAAAACCCACTCTGTCATTCTGGGATCCAGATTTCCAATCCAGAGTCTTTTGTCATCATCATCTTCATAGTATGGATCCTCTGGCACCTCAATGTGTTCACTGGCGTCTGCTCCTAGTTCTGATCCTGTGATCATGGACAATCTTAGCTTTGGGACCAATCAGAGATTGACTAGAAGACTGTGATGATGGATATCCAATTTATTTGGCTAGTCTATTAAGACCAACAGAATTTTCATAAAAGAGTCTGTATTAGGTAATTATTCTTTTTGTAAAGCTATTGCTTTATTTTATGCTGTTCATACAGTTGAGTTTCAAAGTTTCTTAGCAATGTATCTAGAAAGAATAAACATAAAAATAAATGCATATAAATCATAATTAACTAGACAAAACTGAAACGTTAGTAGACGTCTACAAGATATTTAACATAATAAACTTTAGTAACTTTTTTTTGAAGTTTGAAATATTTCTTTTGAAAGTTTTTCATCCTAAATATAAAAAGTCATTCACATTTTTAAGGAAACAAAAATCTTGATGCTGGTATCCGTATATAATAATAGTTCACATTCCATTAACTGTTAATAAATATTCAAAAGTAAAAATGAATCAAGTGAAACAAAATGTTTGCATTAAAATTTCCTCTTCTTTAACTATTTAAACTCATTGTCATCTTAATATGTTGATTCTATAGAATATCTACCTATAAATCTAAATGGGATATAAATGGGAACTATATATTTAGGTTACTGTTGCAAGTCTTTAAAAAAAAATAAATTCTGACCATCAAAAGCAGGACACAAGGACACCATGAATTAATGCTGGTTAACAAGTTGAGGTAAAAGGTTTTTCAAACATTTTACATCACACCACTAGATCAACAAGTTTTCTTCCCCCTCCTTAAGTCAACATACATAAGTAAAGGCCAGGTAAGATACTCTTACTTGTACATGTGTAGGTGCTTTAGAAGTTACATACATAGATGTGTGTTACAGATATTTCAGCTAGTTATTTCATCACGAATAAAATCTTACAAACAATTATATATAACAAATATAAAACAAAGAATTGTCACATTTTTTTAAGTTGTTCAAAATTTTCAAATTTATTACCACTAAATTTAATACTACTTTTTATATATGGTAGAAAATCTTAACATCTAACCCCCACAATTATGAAAATTCATGTCTACCATAGCCCTGACACAAAAATTTGGAGAAAAGGGGGATACTATATATATATATATATATATTATGCATTATCAAAACCATGGGGAAAGAAAAGGTTATAGAAAGTTAAGAAAATAAAAAATAATGTTTCATATCTTAAACATGACTAGAAACAGATTTTTTTTACATCATCTCCTCTCATTGAAAGCATGGTCTGAAAAATGTACCATCAAATACAACCAAGAATAATCTATATCAAAGATTGTTCCCAACAACTTTGGCTTCATACAAAATCATTTTGATGTTGACAGTGTAGTAGGCAGGAGAGTGACTTAAAAGAAACAAGATGTTCCAGTACAGGTAATACTTGACCAACTGTTTATACAGCAAGAGTTGACTCAAGACTCAACTATTTCACTCATCCAACTGCTCAAACAAGTCTAGCAGTGATTTTTTTTTCCCATTTATTCAATTCTGCTGTAAAGGTTCTCAAAAAAGTTGATAACATTTGATCTCAGATTTACATAGCAACTATCTTATCAGACACTAAAATAAACCGCAAGTCCAACCTCACACTCACTAACTATATTGCTTGAACAAAGTTCATCCAACAAGAAAGTGTAAGAAATACATTGTACATTTTTTTTAAAATAATGTTTTGTTTTGTATAATGCACAAATTGTAAGACAAATTTCCTTACGGACAATAAAGATTATTATTATTATTATTATTATTATTAAAAAAACAACAACAAAGCATAAATATTAAGTGTGATTGTTGTAAGCGTTGTTTGGATCAGTCTTGTAATTACACTACATTTGTAGACTAGATCAAGACTAACAATAATAAATCTGTGCAATTAGAAATATTTTTAGCAACAGTTTTTGTTTAGTACAATTTCATGCTTTTAGCATTCACACTATATGATCCTATCACTTGTCTGGACCAGTTGGGAAAGGGGTGGCAGAGGAGAAAGAAGGGGGGTATCTGGGTATTAGTGATTGCTTTTCAATTCCATTTAATACAAAAATGTAATGAGTTGAATGACCAGGGCTTTAACTTCCTCAAGCCAACACACTAACTACTAAAAAGTGCTTATGAAAATAGAACCGTTTTATAGTTATCTAGTGTTAGTTTCAAACTTTAAAGCAAAGTATAAATGGGACTAATTCAACTTGTACAACCACATCTGGTAATTAAATACAATTTCTTTCCCTTGTTCAATACCAAACAAAATAATTAATTACTAATAATTTTATAACTAATTGGTTAATTTTTTTAACATTGATAGAAATAATTCTGCTAAATTTCAGCTTGATGGGTGATTAGGTGTGGGAAATAAAATATCTACAAAGTTTTTACCAGACAGAGTTAGTTAATATAAGCTTTGTAAAAGCCATCAAGTGTTTAGTAAAAGTTTCATTTCCCCAAAAAATATTTACTCTCATAAAACTATAAAAAAAATACAGATGTTGGTCATGAATGAATTTTGTCAGACAAAATAATGTAAGAACCACTGAAAAGAATAGAATTTAGTTTGACATCATCCTCCCACTGCCAACTTGGACACTATAGATAAGAAGAGGTTAAATTAGCTGACAAGTTCTGTACACCATTACTGACAACAGTCTCTTGGTGATGAGGAACATTGTTTAACTTTATAAAGCCTTACTCATCTACTAAATTAGGATTATAGTGTTAACATTTAAGTAAGTTTTATGCATCCCTGGAAAGTAGTCTTTATTGTTTCTTTTATAAAGTGAAATGTATCAAATATTCTTTTTAACATTAATCATGCCATTGGCTGAAAAATACATCAACACTATGCACTGGTAATTGTTGCTTTTAATCTTAATTTGAACTTTGCCCATCTACTCTAAGTTAGATGACTAACAATGAAAATGAGTTTAAAGGAAAGAGTTTAGCAATGTTAGGATAATGTTGGATGTGGCCTTACTATTACTATTATTACTTTGATAATTGGCATAGACATTTTTTGTGTTCATCCATGATGCAAGGGAACTAAACCTAAGCTTGGGAACTAAGATGGCTGGTAATTGTACAAGCTACTCTCTTATAGCTGTTGATAGGAAAACTTATCTATACATTAGATCTCCATTGCAGAACTTTCTTTAATTAAACTGGTTTATGGCCTCCTCATACAGCCATGACAAGAGAGCAAACTCACTACTAGTACATAAAAATACCAATCTATCAATTGACTTGTATGTTGCAGCAAACATGTCACTACCACGACAGGTGCCAGTTACCATGGAGCCTAGCAGAATGGACTTTTCTGACCCCTTCTTCAGGGAGCCTGCACTCTCTAGTTTCAGAGATCCTGCTGTCTATACAACAAGAGACCCATACATTCATCAAAGTTTGGTCAGGGATCCTATAAGAGATGTATCAAGCAAGTATTTGTTTAAATAT
Source organism: Biomphalaria straminea (assembly GCA_021533235.1). Taxonomy (NCBI): domain Eukaryota; kingdom Metazoa; phylum Mollusca; class Gastropoda; family Planorbidae; genus Biomphalaria; species Biomphalaria straminea. Next base: position 16,048,546 of record JADKLZ010000166.1, on the reverse strand, counting down.
TGCTTTAAGGTTGAAAATTGGCATGGTCACTATTGAATTTTTGTTGTTGTTGCAAAAGATAAAAAAAAGAGCTAACAGACCATTTCTTGTATCTCTTTTTTTTCTCACTGTTTATAAATAATTTTTATTAAAATAAATACAAAATTATGCAACATAATATTAACAATGCCCTAACGACTATTGTCCACTACCAACTATTTTATTCTAGCTTATCAGCAACCAATCAGCACATTGCCTTTGGCTAGGTCATTTTTCAACCCAGAACGTCAATTAAGTACAATGGACACCGAGCTCCAGAGAATGGCCACTGAAATGAGGAGAATGTTTAGTGATATGCAACATCTCATGCCAGCAGATTCAAACCCAGACAACTGGAGAATCAAGGTTCATCAAAATAAACTTACTCAATAGCCTATCACAACATAAGTTTAAACAATGTTAGAATATTCATTGCATGTTATTAATTACATCTTGCAGGAAAATTTCTACCTAGACAACCCTGTACGCCAGGACCAGAATTCTGGTCAACGATTTTTCAGACTTCAGTTTGATGTCAGACAATTTAAACCAGAAGAAATTTTTGTAAAAACAATTGGAAAGTAAGTGAAAACCCACTTAGGCTATGTAACTATATCATAATATAATAAATACTCAACACTAGATCTATAGTTAACACAGAAAAAAAGAAATTCTTTGAAATAGTTAGTCATGTTAATATTAATGACATTGTTTAACTTCCTGAAGTCAACTGACAGTGCATGCCATTCATGATGACAACCAAGAGGGCAAATCTGTACACAGAGAATATAACAGACAGTATGTTCTTCCAAAGGTAGGAAAAAGTTTCTTTGGCTGAACACTATGAGAGGTGCTGTTTTCTTATACATGGCACACCCAGCAAAAATCATACTTACTGGCATAAAAAATGATAGAATAGTTTGTCCAAACAATTATTTAATAATTCTTTTGGTATTTCTTTTGTACAATAGGATTTAAACCCAGAGCTTCTAGTGTCAAAGCTGAACAGAGACGGTGTTCTCACTATTGAAGCTCCCCTACCAATAACTGACACCTACAGGGATAAGCTGATTCCAATCAAGCATGAATAGATGTGTAGAGCAGGAATGAAATGAGAATAAAGTATTTAAAGATATCAATAAACATCGAATAAGGGAAATAGCTTGTACATTATTTATATACTTGTAAGTGCAGTTCTTCACCTAAGATATGGCTTTGTTTTTAAAACGAAAAAATATTTTAAAAAGTGTAATCTATCAATAAGTATCACTAAAAAATAATAAATCTGTGCGATTAGAAATATTTTTACCATATGTTTTTGTTTACCTCAATTTCATGCCTTAACTTTCTCACTGCTCTATGAAATTATCACTTGTCTGGGCCAGTTGGGAAGGAAGAGGGCAGAAAGAAGGGGGAGTATGGGAGAAGCCTCCTTAAGCCAATACATTAGCCACAGTGCCAGGAAAGTGCTTATGAAAGCAGAACGTTTCATAGTTTCTATCAAAATATAAAGGTCAATAATTCAACATATAGCACTATATCTGTTGAGTACAATTAACAATAATAATAACAATAATAATTTGTTTGATACCAATCTAAAGAAATAATAATAAAAAATTAATTAGCTAATTGTTTAATAATTTCTTTTATTAATTCTTGTTTTGTCAGAAAAAATTGTGCAGAATTTTGACTTGATCCAAGATTTCGTGAGGGGGAAACTTTTCACCAGTTAGACAAAAACACTGAGTGATAAGCTATGTAAAAAGGATTTTTTTTTTTACTTTTGCTTTAAACCCTCAACAAGCAGACAAGAATGGACAGAAAATAAAGTACTTATTTTTAAAGTTAATGTTTATATAATATGCAAGTTGGTTGCCACTACCAGCTAGAAGTTATAGGCACTGTAAGTTAACAATGGTTATTACTGTTTTAACAGCTGTTCTCACTCCATGCCTGTTTAAGCATTGGTAATTGATACACCTATTTTTATAAGAATTTTATTACTATCTAATTTTTGTGTATATATGCTATTTTTGATTATCAAGAACAATGTGTATTATTACATTATTGCTAGAGAGAAATAAATGCCTGCTATTGTTATGTTGTTGTTTTTTTTTATTTATAAAAAGACATTAACTGAGTAGTTACGAATTTCTATATATATTTCTATTATATATATTCACTAAACTGAGAAAGTCTATTGTCTGGCTTGATCATGGTCTATTTAAAATTGTATTCATTCTCATTATTTTTTTTTACAATCATAATCATTCAATTTTTACTTTATTTCTTTCTCTCTGTGCTTTAAACAACACTTTGCAAATAAAGGAATTTATAAGCCCATTGAATTGTCCATACTAATGGATTTATAAATAAGGAGTCACTTAAGACACATAGTGTCACACTATGAGAAACCAGTTTGCATTTTTTTTGTGTTCTTGCCAATTTACATTCCTGAACCTGTGATCACATGTAATCAGACGCCATATAATTCTAACTTACTAAGCTTTTCCAGTGTAGCTTATTATTTGAACTGATTCAACTTTGGCTTAATCATATTTTTTTTTTACTACAGATTAATCTTATTACTTCTCTAATGTAATATTTAGATCAATAAACTGCTTTTAAATCTAATCTTAATTAGTTTTTTTCTATTTGAATTTAATTTTATTGCAATCATCAATAAGTATGATATATTTATTTGGCATTAAAATACATTTATATACAAGTCTAAAACAAAAATGCAACTTAATTAAAACATGAGCTAGAACCTTAATTCATTCCATACACTTTTACTCATAGATGATCTACCAGTAAAATAAAATGTTTTAAATAATTGCAATTGATATTATTATTATTATTATTATAGCTTTTATATAGCGCTACTTTCATGCTTATAGCATGCTCAGAGCGCTTTGGCCCAATCTCATTTGTGGACCAGTGGGGGGGAGGGGGTATCTAGGAGTTGGTTTCCCGTGCTGCCTTTGGGCGCTCAGTAAACACAACTCTGCCAGAGTCGGGTGTCGAACCTCAAGCCTCCTTCTAGGTAGTCAAGCAAGCCAAGCTCAAGCCGCACTTAGCCTCTCGACCACGCTTCCCACTTTATTGAAATATTACAAATATGCTATCTGCATTAACTATAAGTTATAATGGGCTTAATGTATTAGAAGTTGAATGATTGTTGTTGTTTTTTATTTACAAATGTAATACATTTAAAAACAACATTTTTGATCTAACATTTAACATATTTTGCAAAATACATGTAAAGAAACATGTCATTAAGTTACAAAACTAAAAGAAAAAAACTTTGTAAGCCTTATGTGTGTGTGTGTTGGGGGGGGGGACGCTAAGATAAAAGGCTCTTTTCCAGTATGTGCCATGTAAAAATAGTATACTTTTTTTTATTAGTAGTTCAGTCAGCACTGCCATATATATACAGTTCTGGTTATGTTGGGCTGTATTGTTAGTAGGTTCTGCCTAAGGTGGATTAAAATTGGACATTCAAAGAGGATATGATTTAGTTTCTTCTACATAGGGGTGGGTGAGAGGGATTTATTCTGTTAAGGTGATGATTTAAAGGTGTGTGTTGTTATGGAGTGTGTGTGTTGGGGGTCTTTCCTAGGTGACAGTGAGGAGAGGTCAAGTGATTGGTTGGTGGTTGAGCAGTGTAGAATGATGAAAGCATCTGATATAGGCCTACAGACAAGATGGAGTAAGGGTGTGTCTTTGTTGTGAGAGTTTGTTTTATGATTATATCTATATCTTATTTCAAGTTAATCTTATCTTATCTTATATAATACAGACATTACTTCAAAAAAGAAGATGATTACGTCCTTTCGTGTCATGCATTCAGTCATGCATATTTACCAGTGACTTAAATTCTGCTAAGTCACTGGTTTTCCTGGCTAGCACAGGCAAACCATTCCATGCTCTAATGGCACTAGGGAAGAAAGAGCATTTGTACAGATTTGTCCTAGCATATGGGACGAGGAATGTGCCTTTATCTTTGTGTATTTCTCAGTATTTTATTAAGTTTTGTTTTTGTATTTGGAGATTATGGTTCAGTGTTTTGTGTATAATTGCTACTTTACTCTTAAGTGGTCGTTGTGCTGGCCACATGACACCCTCGTAAACCGTGGGCCACAGAATCAGATGACCTTTACATCATCTGCCCTATAGACCACTAGGTCTGAAAGGGGAACTTTACTCTTAAGTCTTCTATCCTGAAGGCTTTCTAAATTTAGTAATAAAAGTTATATTGAGTTTTTGTTCTCAAGAGAAGTCTGTTCAAGTCATTTAAAGTTTACTGATTAAGAATAGAATATCAGTTTAGTTGTACTAACTGTTGGAGCTACAAGCTAATTATGACCAACCAACCAACATGTGTCCTTTTCTTACTTGGAAGATTGTAAATTGCTCTTTGCTGGGGAGGAAATTGATACTATCCATTTTCTTTGATGATAGGGCTGCCTGTGCTTTCTGATGTCCAAGCCACTCCTCTTTGTGATTGCTGGATAACATTGACTTGAGAGTGAGGTAGCTTACTGGTCTGTTTAGTTTTTCTATCAATCAGCCTTTTCCATGATGCCTATGTGCCCAGAGATCCATTGTAGTGTGTCTGTTACATTATATTTTGATACTATATGATGGATTATCCTGATTAGTGATGTTAACTCTCTTAGGGTAGATGAGGTGTTGCTACTTGAAGAGTGCATTATGAATCTGTAAAGAGCAATATTATCTGATGGTGCTTGTGTTCTGTCATAGAGCTTGTTTTCACCTGTCTGTAATGCTATGGTGATCAGGTTGAGTTCTGCCTCTAAGTTTGAGCAGATATCACACTTATCTTGAAGTGTTTATTTTCATGAAAGATCAGAAGGACACCAAGACCAGCATTTATGATGAAGGTTGATCCATCGGTGTATATTAAAATGGATAGCTTTTTTTAAATAGCTTTCAATTGTTTCTAGCATGTACATACTTTGAGCCTCAGTGGAGCTGATTCCTTTGTTAAACTTTGTTTATTAAATAAATGTGTTTGAATGATTGGTTGTTTGAGGTTAACTCCAGGAGCTTTGTTCGAAAATCTGGTAATTTTCTCTCTATTGTTAGGTAGAATGTGTTTTTCTGCAAACTATTCAGTAATTTGGATCAGAGTTCTTTGCTTCTTTTGTATGTATGTATGCTTGTCAGAAGTTTATTAAGATGAAATTCAAAGAGAGACTGGAAGAGGGGGAGGCATCTATAGGTCAAATAATGGTCAGAGTGTGGTGGTAGAGAACTGAAAATGACATCAGAAATAGTGTTCATTGTATGAGTGCAGAAAAATGTTAGGAATTAGATCTAGATTGTCTTAGCCCTGCAGTGCAACTTGTGCAGACTCACACTCTAAGACTGCACTGACAATGCTCAAAGGTGTCAAAATCTCAGTAGAGAGGAAATTCAAGACTGAGATTAACTTTTAGTGACATTTGAGATTTTGTTTTAAGGAGCTCTTGCAGATCATCAAGTGTTGCTTCCCTTTGAACACACAGCAACCAACCAACCAAAATACACGCAATAAAACACTTCAACTTGACGTCTTGATGATGCTGAGATCTACCAACACCGTTCAGATAATAATATTCTGATCAAGTCAATCATTGAATCAAGAAAATTCTAATAATTAATCTATAATTTAGATAGGTTGTTATATATTTATTTTGAATTATTTGTTAAAGTACCTAGTATATATATATATAGATCTATATATTAATATAATATTATTATATTATTTATATCTATCTAAGCTATTAGATATAGAAATCTAGATCTAGATTATTCTAGATCTATTTTCTAGTTATTAGACTAGTCACTTACGCCATTTTTTTAAATTCACGTTTTAAATAGTCTCCCTTGTTTGACCTTCTTTTTTTTTTTTATTTGCGAATTCCTGTAAAATGTAGATCTATTCTTACTATTCTTAGGGTCAGTAATCTTAGAGGTAAGGAATTTAATTTTGTGACTAGACCTTGGGGCGCTTTAGACTTTAGGATAGTCTACAACTACAAGTCTACAGTCTATGTGTGAGTGTGAATAAAAATCAAAACACA
>JADKLZ010000166.1:16024105-16037987 GCA_021533235.1 Biomphalaria straminea | reverse complement strand
TAGACAGATATTACCCGCTCCCCGCGGGTCTTAATTTGCGTATTGCTGATGAAGTCAGTGATATAGTGCATTAGAAACAATTAAAGAAAATAATAATGCTTAAAGTAAAGCGAATGCGTAAATTCATGCAAAAAAAATGAATGGAGCTATAAATAGCTACTTGACCTTAATTTACGTGATATTAGGTAATAGTTGCATTCATGTAAAAATGCTTTAGAAAACAAATTTCAATGTTAATTTGATTTAAATATGAAATGAATGGAATATAATTAGTATGTTCATGTGTTAAAGATTAAAACTATCTCTGCGAAGAGAAGTTCTATCATCTTAGAGTTGGATTGCAGTTTTAGACCTAGAATGGCTAGATCTAGGAATAGAGAGATGTGTAACCTTTCGGTAATGTCTAATGAAAGTATGTTCAACAGGATATCTATATACGCAGATACAAAGAACGAACTTAAGTAAAAATCCTTTTGAAACACAAATTTGAAGCTTAATTTAGTTAAATAATAAAATCATTAGACTATATTTTGCATTTTCATGCGTCAAAGTATAAATTTATAAGTGCAAAGTGTATTTCTTAAAATAGATCTGATCTAAATCATTTCGATCTTTCCTTGTGTCAACACTGTAATCAAAGCCTAGATCCATATAATAGTATAGCTGTAAAAGAGTTGGTCAACTTTATTTTATTTTAGGGTCTTAAGTTTGATTTAGGGCTACAATACATACACTACGGCCTACGTTGGTACCCAAGGAACATTTCTGCCAAGTTTAATCAAGATTGGACAAGCGGTTTTGATTTCTATTCGACACATACATAGGCCTACATACATACATACATTCATACATACATACGCCAAACATTCAACTTTATATATTAGATACACCAAACATTCAACTTTATAGTATAGATAAATAAATAATTAAATAAATAAATATAATATATATATATATAATATGTTATTTCACAAAGCCGTATCTAGTCATGCATACAATACATAAGTTTATATTAAAGTCAAAATGATCGAGCTACCTTGTTAATCACTACAAAGCCAACACACAATAGTATTGAAAAAAAGTTGTATATCCCTACTTGCATGTTTTCCACATATTTGCATAAGTCGTGTATTTAACGAAACGTTTTAATGTAGGTTAACTATATTCACTTTTTCATCCAGAAATTTCTAATAGATCGGTGTGTGTGTGTGGGGGGGGAGATTTGTATTGCCTAATCAAGACAATCAATGCCTTCAAGTTCAGTGCTATTTTCGCTTATACTGATGTGTCATCATCGATAGACTCTGGGAGAAGAGCCTACATCGAGTTTCTTGGCTTCGACTCAGTCAAAATTTTGGACAATGTGGCAGTGTTTACAGTTTTAATGCGGGGGCGGGGGGCATGGCTTTCTTTGATTCTTTAAAAGTGATTGACTCTCAGCTCGGTGAGGGACACTTGAGGTCAACACAAGTTGTGGTCACTTTCTCAAACTCTCTACTACAGGCTTTGCAAAACACAACATAAAGCAAGGCTATGGCACCCTTGTAATAATACATTGGTGTGACTGAAACACCATTGCAGATTCTTTGGCCTGCCATGGAAGGCTAACCACTGGAAAAGTTGTTTGAATGCTGGGACAAGTTCCAAAAAGGCAGTAATGTTTGGAAGCGATTGAGGCACCCTTCACAATGGTGGAGGCTGCCTAGGCGTGAGCAAGCTATTATAGCACAGTGCAGGCAGGCCACTGTCCTGATGACTCATATTTCTCACGGCTATGGCCAAATTTTGATTCACGGTGCCTCCGCTGCGGGAAAGAAGAGGAAACCGTGTCTCATATTCTGTTTGACTGCCCTAGACTTGTTGATCTTTTTCTCGACAGGTCTGGGAAACCGAAAATTCTCGACTTTTATGGTGACATGTATGCATTACGCAACAGGGTTTCTGTCCAGGACTTTTGCAAGAGAGGATTTGAACCTCTCAAGCCCTCACTCAAAATGAGCTTAGAGATGATTGTGATGAATAGATCAGTGTTGTTAAACCCTTACTGTGTATGTAACAATGTGTGGATATATCATTTACAGCAACATTTTAAATTTATGCAACGAATGCTTTATTAATTATTGCTCTATCTTTACTATTTCAACACATCTTTACCAATCAATATTGTTTTCTTGCATTTTTTTCATAATACATTCTCCTGTTGTGTGAATTACTAAAGGCTGACAAAATTTTCTTGTTTTTTGTTTTTAGTATCTAACAAAGTCACAGATTTGAACCTTCTGTAATTTAGCCTCCAAAACGTTTCTCCAACCCAGATATAAGCTTCGTAACACCTTTAGAATTATATCATTCAAAAAGATTCTACCAGCTCATGGATAAATTACAAAAGGATATGTAATAATGCATTTCTATGTCCGCTCAATTGTTTTCTTACAACCGTTCAATTTGTATACACTTAATTTTCTTATTTAACATTATTGAAATTTCATTGAATAGGTTAGTGCTTATCAAACAAACAAACAAAAAAAGCAAATAGGCCTTAGATTAGCTCAATTTATCCAAAGAGATCTATTAGGTCAGCCCGACTTTCGAAAAAAACTATCTTTAAATAGTCATCTCATCTCTGCCTGTGGTCCCTTCTGGGTCATTGACCACCAACCAACTTCCTCCAGGGGTGTCGGCTCTGGGCGAGTCTCTCCAACTCAATAGTCTTGACGGTCTACCTCATCTTCTTGGTATCTGCTTCCAAATCCTCTGCGTCATGTATTCCCGAGCCGTGTTCTCTAACTCTTTTCTTGGGAGTTCCAGGTGAAAGCTTGCAATGTAATATTGAATGAAGGCTTGCGAAAGGATGTGGCCTATCCATCTCCAGTGTTTTTGAAGGAATAACTACTTCAGTGGACTGCTACCTTGTTCCTTGCCACGGTTCCTCACTCAAGATCTTGTCTGGCCAGTAGATAATAAGAATTTCCTTTGACAGGTATTGATGATTTTTTTTCTTAGTGTTAGTTCCCCCGGTCTGTTCTGTTACTACAGAGAATATAAATTGCTGTAAATAATTAAACATAAGAATAAATCAACAGAGACTTCAATTTGATAGGAGTCGACATTAAACGCAATAATATTATGACGGCATATACTTTTAAGTACTTTCTCACAAAACTTCCACAACAAGTAATGATGTAACAAAAACATATTAGCACAAGGTCCATAATGTAGTATTGGCTTAACAATGATGTTGAAGATCATGATTTTGAAGATGGTGCTTATTTCCCTGACTCTCCCTTATGATCTTCAAAGGGGAAAAGGCTGCTCTCCTCTTCCAGTCTTTACATATATAACATTTGTCTCTTTAAAGTCCTCTTCTGGATCAATCAATCAATCAAGATAGATAGATGGATAGATAGACAGATAGATAGATATACAAATAGATCTATAGATAGATTGATAGTTAGATAGATAGATAGATAGATAGATACAAATAGATCTATAGATAGATTGATAGATCGACAGGCAGACGGATAAATAGATAGATATAGATATATATAGATAGATAAAGAGAGCTAGATATAGATAAAATTAGATAGATAGATAAAGATAGATAGATAGATAGATAGACAGATAGATAGATAGATATAGACAGATAGATAGATAGATAGATAGATTGATTGATTGATTGATCGATAGAAAAGACCATTGTTAAAACAAATCAGAGATCAAGCGTGATTTACAAAAGCTTCTTGGTCAAAAGTATTTTGTTTTGAATCCAAATAGAATTAAGTCTTCATAATGTTAGGAAGTTTTAACTTATAGTATAGTCATTATAATTTAATGGCATTAGCGTACCATTATTTTTTTTCGGGGGGAGGGGGAAATTGTAGAATATCCACCCTTGCCGGCAAGGGATTCTGAGGGAGTGCTGCAAACACTATTTCCGGTATTGAAAGTTAACAAAATGCATATTCTGAAGTATCTACACTAAATTCTCCTGCTATTAAAAAGTTTTATTTCAAAAAACCTTATGTGCTATTCTTACAGACTTAGATCCTCCCGCGAAGTTTACACGCAAAAAATCTGTCCCTGTCTGAAACCTCTGTTCACCTACTCTGAGGACCCCCATTAAAGTTATCGCCAAGTTGTACTAGGATGTCCCTGTTTGCGCTTTCCATTGAAGAGGTGGTTTTTAACTGAAAACTCCGCTGAAGAGGGGTTTTAAACACAAATCCCCTCTTGGCTACGCTCATAGAATCTTTTGATTGATTTATGGATAATCTTTTATTGAATAGGGGGTTTTATAGTACATTTCGGAGAGGCGTTTGAAAATCTTCCTCATCTATGCTCTTGGAACTTCGGTATTGTCATTTGCTGCGCAGGGGCAATTTATGGTGTAGTATTAAAATCTCATCTAAAATAAACAAAATCAAAGCAAAACATCAGTCACTAAATTCCAATCCCTCCCTACGGGGGTTGATTTCATTTCCAGGGAGAGTTGAGCCCCACCACCACTCCCTGGCTATGCCCATGGTCATAGGTAATTATTTTTACACAAAGCAAAATCTTTCCACCATTGTAGCAAATAATGAGATTTTCAATCAAGTTCTAGAAAGACATAAAAGGACGCCATTCTATTGGTAATCTCACAGACCCCACGAGCAGACCTAGCAGAATCTTGAATCGAAATCGTCATTCAAATTAATTGAAATCAAGTTCAAGTTATCACAGCTTCAAAGCGTGAGTAACCTAATTTTTTAACACACTTATAACAACTGAATCAATTAAACTTTTATACATTTTAATATTCAGTATGTAAATACTATGACAATTACAGTCTTAACGGATGTTCAAGCTGTGGTCATTGTTGCATGTTGATAGATATTAGGTCTCAACTGGAGATCGAAATCGATGAGATGCTTGGCGATCCCGACTGCCCAGTTGAAAGACGTACTTCTCATACTAAAGAAACCACCTACTGGAGAATCAACATACTGCAGGAACATGGGCGTCCGCAGGAATTTTTGCAGGGGATTTAAGTTGCCAACTATGGCTCAAAGTCGTAGCTTCAACTTTTTGTAGCGAAGAATATTAAAGAACCACAGAGATTGACAGTTGCTGTTGAAACTGTCAATGACTTTACTAATGAAGTGCTTCCTCTCGCGATAAACAATTATTGTGCACAGTGCTGAGAGTCTTCTTCAAGTTGCAACTCTTGCATATTTTTTGATGAAGATAAAACAAATTGAACTGAGCTACTGAGCATTATTATTGCTTGAAAAGCGATACATTAATGAAGAAACTAACCAATCAACATACGGAATGTAAAGCCGTGTTCTGTAATAGCTCCCGAAATCCAAAACATGTAGTTTTAGCTCTGCCTGTCGGTCGACTGCAGAACCAACTCAATACCGGGTACCAAGTTTTGTCTGCCACAAGGTGCTTAAGTCCCTAAGTGCTTTTCACATGGTCTAATTTGTTTTGATTATGTTATAAATCTGACTGCTGATATGCTGTTGAGCGGCCACTATGTTAAGTGGGACAGTCTGCAACATCAAGATAACTAGTTCAAGAACAGATGAATAACAGACAAAAATTAAAAGATAAATCAGAAACACACGACGAGCAGGCACTGATTGTGCAGATTGTCTGGTTTCACTTGCAGAAGATCCGCCAAACTGTCAAAGATCTTCTCAATGTTGTGACTTAAAGCACTAAGGATTCTTATTTTCATTCATTAGTGTCTCGCACAAAAGAGGTATATATAGCACCAACGCTTTCATTGGGGAATGTTACGGAAACATAAAAAAGATAATCTTCTTGGTGACACCAACGTATATCTGGGACGACATTCAGGACATTGATAACAATGTTGAATCTGTTAGACTCTCAGTAGACGAAGACCTTGTTTAAATATTTGAAGAATCCTTGCCTGGACATAGTTTTGATTGCTATCCATCACGGAGCAGACATCGTAGCCTAGGACATTAGCTTGTTTATGTCTAGAATGTACCTAATGTATTTGCTGACAATGAAGTTAGGCTATTAGACAAGGGCAGTGCGTCTCTCTGACAGGGCCAAACCAATGAAGTCTTCTCGAATACAATTGTAATCAACAAACCGAACACCCAAAGACTTCCCAGTGCCTGAAATATATGCAGTTTCATCACCAATAGACCCAACAAAAGCAGTTAATTTATGCAGCTGCTCGTCTTTTTTGGTTTCTTGCTGCTGCCAGTGCTCCATCGAAACAAATCAACGTTTTTTTCTCAGAATATGGTATGTAAAGAACTTTTTATATCTTTTCTATTATAAACTGGTGGACGTGTTTCCCCTGCTATTTTATCAAGCACAACTCTGCAAAACGTAAATACATGTACCAAGATGACTGCACTCTTCGGTCTTGTTCAAGAAAAATTTTACATCTATAACATCAAAAGACAGTAGGCAAGGATTTCTCCAGCATTCCTCAACAAGCATCATATCCTAGATATCATAAAATATTAAAATAACTATAAATATGTGCAAGTGAAAACAAATCGTCATGGCTAAGATGCCAGAGAATATTTGACACTCTTTATCGTGCAAAGAATTTCACGCCTATAATAAAGCGCATAACTCTTAAATATCATATTGAAGTTTATTACAATAAAAGCTTATTCTAAAAACTATACTTCAGTGGAATCATTACTTAGTAGAAGTTAATTCCTTTAGAGGTGTAAAAAACTGTCTAAAATTAAGCTACTCAAAAGTTACACCTGTCTACTAACAGATTAACTTATCTTTACATCTACTACAATGAACAATGTATTTAAATATGAACTGTTCACAACTTCTCATTAACCTTCACTGCTCAACAGTATTATAGGATTGGGATGGGAATGCCTGATCTGTCAACTGGGACATACATCAAAACAATCAGTGAAAGCTATAAACATTTTTGGTTCTTCGCTCTTTGTAAAGAACTTGTAAAGAACAGGTATATTACAATCAACAGTGTATTTAATCTTGAAGTATATACAACACCTCAATAACCTTCACTGGATACGTTAACCTGTTTGTCTTGTGTGTTACTGTAAACAAATATATAATCTGAATTAAAAAAAAAAAAAAAATAAAATCTTTACATCTGTATATTAGTCACTACTGGAAGCACTACTTGTTCAGTTGCTAGTTAGATTTTAATTAATTTTGATGGTGCGAAACAAAATGGCTAGAATTTGATACATCAGAATCCAGGTTGGTGCAAATATATATATATACATGCATAGATATTTGCGGAAAGGGGGAGAAAAATAATCTCCCCTACCGTAAAAATTTCCTGGCTACGCTCACTTCTTCTTCCCCTTTACTTTATCTTTCAGAATTTATTGAACGTTTTTTCCCCCCACTACAATTTATCTGACAAAACTTGAAATTGTTCACAGTTATTTATAGCAGACGACAATACATGAATCAATTGAACATAATGACCTATTAGTTAATCAATTAGTCTGTAATAAATTACCTAATTAATCAATTAGTCGGTAATTAATAAAAATTGCTTTATATCGAAAAAGGAGATACATTTATTGAGAAATATGGCAGTTTTTATGATGTGCTTTTCCTTATTTTCGTAGCATTTCGAATGGCGCTAAAATGAATTTCAATGTTACCAACAAAATTGTAAAAGAAGAACAGAGTGAATTTGATACCGCAGTGCCAGAAAAGTACAAAAAATCTATATATATAATTCTCAAAGTCGACAAAAGTTCAAAGTTTAAACAAGCAGCAAGTAAAGCGGGAAGATCCCATGGCGCAGCACGGTGTGAATGGAGAATGTTGTAATCCGCACTATTTTGTGAATGAAAGTGGTGTTTATATAATTCTCTTCTTCTCAATTTGTCATAATATTAAAATTATTTCCACATTATTGTGTAGTAAGAATATTGAAACTAGAACGACAATACACAGATAGAGTCTACTCTCAGGTTTCACATTAGAAGTACTTTATTAATATCACAAATTACGCACATTCGTTCATTAGACATGATTACGAAAGGTAACTCATCTCTCTATTCCTAGATCTAGATCTAGATCTAAAACTCGAATTCAACTCTAAGATTATAGAACTTCTCTTCGCAAAGATAGTTTTTTGCTTTAGCACATGAACATATTAATTATAGTCCATTCATTTCATATTTTAATCAAATTAACATTCAAATTTGTTTTTCTAAATCATTGTTACATGACTGCAACTATATTCTTAATATCGCGTAAATTAAGGTCAATAGGCCATTTTTAGTTCCATGCATATAATTTTTTATTCATGAATTCACGCATTCGCTTTACTTATAACAAGTAAATGGGAAGATCCCATAGCGCAGCATGGTGTGAATGGAAAATGGTGTATCCAAATCCGCACTATTTTCATTCACAAAATAGCATTTTCAATTTTTATCTATATATTTCCGGATATTTTGTTTTACTTTACTTTTATTTTACAAAAGATTTTAATAATTTCCGGAGATATCCAGGACTTTTTCGTAGGTCTATATTTAATAACATTTCAGGAGATTTCCAGGGCTCTTGGTAAATCAAGAGGCCGCGGAAAATCTGTTATATGTTATAAAATGGTTTAATTTAATAATTTATACACCTAAAAATTAGCACGGGTCCAAGAAAAGTGCGGGACCCACTTCGGTCGCATATGTTTCAGTGCCTAAGGCCTGCCCTGCAAAATAGCGGCGTATGCTATGCCGCCGGTCGACTAGTATATTATAAAATAAGAAAATTTTACCAACACTTCCTTTATTCACAGGATACATAAAAAGCTAGTTATTTTTGTTTATTTTTGTAGTGAAATAGTTTCTATTTGTTTATGTTGGTGTAACGTCGTGAGAATGTGTTCACAACATTGATTTAGTGTGCTACTGTGTAGATCTCTTTCGTCAGTTTATGTGCCGTTCTAGCTTAATAAAGCCTTGTTTTATGTTACTCCTCAGTGTTTATTTATGTATCATTACAACTTTATAGATGAAACTTTGTTCTACTAAGAATATATTGTTCACTATTACGACATTTTGTAATATTTTCAAATATTGACTAAGTGAATTTGTGTTCTCTCATCGTTTGTCTTTAAAATCATCATTAAATTGTTGTCTCTAAAACCTTTTTTTTTGTTATCTGAATTCAGACAATCGAGAGCTGCACAATGAAGACGTTCTCACTTGTGTGTTGCCTCCTTATTGTGAGTGTTTGGGAGGAAACCTCAGCATTACCAAGTAATAACAGACATCTGATTTTATTGTAGGAGCCAATAAATGAATAATTTACCTTACTAGGTCTTGACAAAAAAAACAACTTTCTTCTATATTGACATTTAACATTAGATTATCTTATCTTAAAAAAATACAGATATTTCGTCAAAAATTAAGATAATAACGTCCCACATAATCGTCTCCGTGTGTTACTTTCTAATTGTTGTAAGCACTGATAAGTGGTTGATTTTACTGGCTGATTCAGGCAACCCTGATGGCACTAGGGATCAAGAATAATAATTTATTTATATGGTCATAGCATATAGAACAAAAGCCGTTTTTGAGATCATATGACCTCCGAGGTTCCACATTGGAGTAAATTGAATAAGAAAAAACATTTGAAAATACATTTTAAAAAAACAAACACAGTGCCCAGTTATAAAAACTTAGAATATAATTAAATGTAAAAAAAAATTAAACAAATTTGTTGAAAAAAAAAACGGGTATCGAATCCGTGATTTTTGACACCGTCAATTGTAAATTAGAAGAATCAAGTGTTTGATCTAGATATCCATATAATTATATCAATAAATATTCAATAAATTGCTGGCCGATATTACCTATTGAGCTTTGAAAGAAGATATTTATTTGATACAGTTTTATTTTGTATATACTATATATTGCAGTGCTCCCTAGTTATTGAATTAAAGTTCTGTATTTGAGTTGAAAGGATTTTCTTTAATTGAGTCTCTAAAGACATAATTAGATCTAGAGATATATCTACAAAATCCCCTGCATGTTACATCTGACGTTATTATTATAGCTTTTATATAGCGCTACTTTCATGCGTATATGCTCTGAGCGCTTTGGTACAATCTCATTTATGGACCAGTGGGGGGAGGGGGTATCTAGGAGTTGGTTTCCCGTGCTGCCTTTGGGCGCTCAGTAAACACAACTCTGCTCGAGTCGGGTGTCGAACCATGAGCCCCCTTCTAGGTAGCGAAGCCAAGCTCAAGCTAAAGCCGCACTTAGCCTCTCGTCCACGCTTTCCACAAGCTAACGAAGAACACTGTGATACCTATATGAACACATATGTAGTATATATATCCACTATGGTACAAATAAATATGTTAGAACACGTTAGAAACAAAAAAAAAACACACACACACAAAATCCCATGAAAAATAGACGAAAGAAGAATTCCGATTATTTTAGTGGACCCTTGACAAAAGGTGATTCGACCCACACAGGGTTCTGCACAGGTCGAGAACGCCTACTTTAAATTGCATAAAAGAAGAACAAGTGCAGTGTATTATTTAAATATATTCAGCTCCCATGAAATAAAGTTGAATAGAAAACATTAAAACAATGTTGTCTTTCAAACACAATGTAAACCAAACGGCAGATTTGTTAACGATATACGTTAAACAGGCTGACGGTGAAAAAATCGATACCTGGTTTGATGCAAATATTGTTTAAAATATTATTTTCATATTTTATAATATTTAAATTGTATAATGTAGGTAATATCTTATATGTATAGATTTCAAAATGTTTTTCTTTTAAATGATTTTAATCTCTTTTACTTTAAACATGACTATGGTGTATGTTTAAATAAATAAGATAGCTGTCTGGCAGTATTTCAAGAGTATATCGTTGATATATTGAGTATGATATATTATAGAGTATCTAGATGAGCTATTTACGTCTGGTTGAACCTTGTGGTATCCTTAGAACTCATGATTGAAATGCAATGAAAAAACAATAAATTCTTTTTGTTCTATCAATAGCTAAGGATACTGCAGATTTAGCAACTGCATTTTTGGGACGAAACAGAGCTAAAAACGAACCCAGCATGCCTGTTCAATCAACAGAGGCCATTTGGAAAAACTTTACGATTTTTTCTGAGGATGTTAGTAATAATTATTTTATTTTAAAAGTTTGTTTAATTAATCTATTATGTTTTTTTTTTCAGAATAGAACTTACACTACGTTATAATAATAATGACAATTAGTATTCTGCCTTTATAAGAGAGGAAATATTCCACGACATTTCTTTATCTTGGCCTTGATTTTGCCCTACTAATTAATCCTTTGTCTAAATTTATCCATGTTACTGAATATGGTTTTAAGGTTGAGGTTCTACAAATCGCAGGTCCCTATGCGAAACGTATTGCCGTTTATGGGTAGGGATAAAGATAAGTCACGTTAACTAATACTGAAATTTGTTTTAGAGAATAGATTCGTCTTTGCATTTTATTCATACTTAAGTATGAAATAACTGTCAAATTAACTTTACGAGCCATGTAAAGTAGATTGTAGTTTTCCAACAAAAAGCCGATAAACGTTCAGATCTGTTGTTTAGATTTAATTTTGACTAGCAACAAATTACTTTTAATTTTGTAAGAGGTCAAGATAGGTTTAGATCTATATCTATATGCAAGTCATGCCAGCGACTATTAAATTAAATAATTGAACTTCTTGTTTTGATTAAAATTCAACATTTCATTACATTTTTATTAAATGAAAGCTGACAAAGCCGTTGTTTTTTTTATCACAAGTAGGATTGGACTTTTGCATAATGAATAACACCCAGAAATGACAACTTTGTCTGTTTTTAAAGAGATTTGCATCAGTTTTCAGAAGATTTTAATAATTTCAGGAGATTTTCAAGACTTTTTCTTATATTTGACAATTTCAGGAACTCTTAATAATAAGTTACAATTACAATGGTTTAATAATATAAATATAATAATATTTTTCAGAAGATTTAAAGAATTTCAGATGTTCATGCCTTTTTCGTAGATTTTGCAACTTTAGGTGAATTCCAGGAACCCTTCAATAATAAGCGAAAATAGTTTAGCTGAATAATTTACAGCTAGATTTCGCGCAATCATATGAAAGTGCGGTGACCACTGCGGCCGCATGGTTGCAGTGGCCTAAGACCGGGCCAGGTTGAGCACCACCCAACATCTATTTCTTTAATGTCATACTGACTTAATTCATTAGTAGTTATTTAAATAATCGCACCTTCACTTTTGTTATGCGCTAACTTTTGTAACAGTAACAGATTGATCTCCATTTTTGAGAGGCGATTCTCTGTATGTGAATTGTGATGTTACCTTTACAAAAACTCATAAAATCATATTCGAATTTTTTTTTAGAGATGATTCAATTGAGTGCAAACATGACGAAATAGTGCATCGGCTTGTGTAATTGTTAAAATATTGTTACGTTTCTTTATAGATCCCTTAACAAAATAATATGGCTAATTCAAGAACCAGACAACTTGGGTTCTAATAAAACGAGATGCTTTAATGAGTGTAATACATGATGAATAGAAAATAATCAAATACTTTACAAATCTTTAGAAGTCAATGTCTGAATAGAACAACTGTACACAACTTATCAAAAGAAATCAATCTTGTTTTTCCTTCACTTTCATAGTCAGAACACCAACAAAACCTGTTCCCTACACACAGGATGTTTACATCTGTCCAGTACTTTTTAGGTACACAGGCCTGAGTTATCTGTCCGGTTGACCAGTCGTAGGGTTACAATTACAATGACCCGCCTTACAGTTCAGTTACAACAATATCTTTACTTTTTTTTAAAATCACTAGACATGAGTCTTTTTATTCTCTGATCGTCAAATCTTGTTAAAACAGATAATCAGTTTAGACATGTTAATGTTTTGGACTTTCATTGACACATGTCACTACCATGTATTGCTTTGGAGTTGCAGATTAATTGTGTATCATCATTGCATTTTTTTCTGATCAGGTAATCCCTCTCTCTTTTGTTCAAAAGAAGATAGACAATACTGTAGCCAAAGAGTCCATTTTTGTGGTGGAAAACGACAACGGTTTAAAAATCAAAGAATATTTTTATAAAGTTGGAGGACAAGATTATAGGTAAAGATTATAAAACTTATAAAAGTTCCCCTTTCAGACCTTGAGATCTATAAGGCAGATAATGTGAAGATCATCTGTCTATGTGGCCCACGTTTAACGAAGGTCTCATGTGGCCACCACAATGACCAATCGCATTTAATTTTCCTCTACTAATGTCAGGTACCTTTTAGAGCTGGGTCGACTCAGAGGCGTTAAAAAGATCCAAAAAATGATAATCCCAGTCTTCCTCAAGATTCGACCCCCAGTTCGGAAGCTAAGCGCTTTTCCGCTCAAATACCGCGGCTCCATAAGCCTAATTACATACCCTAAACTATTGTAAAGGATAGATCAGCAATAAAACATAGAATATTATAGGGCAATCACATATTATAAATATTAAGAAAAATAATACAACAAGAAAAATGAATATTGAATTCACGCTGCATTAAAATGTGAGTTTTTTGTTTTTAATCATATTATTGTTCCTATCTTCACAATCTATTTCGTGCCCGCCAAGTTGTCAACCCTATCACTTGGGGCATGCGTATTTCTTCCGATTCATGCGCTTAGGGTGTTGGCATCGGGGCTCAATATTAAAAGTAGTAAGTAAAGTTCCCCTTTCAGACCTTGTGGTCTATAGGGCAGATGATGTAAAGGTCATCTGATTCTGTGGCCCACGGTTAACGAGGGTGTCATGTGGCCAGCACAACGACCAACCGCCTTTACTTTTCCCCAACTAATGTCAGGTACACATTAGAG
>JADKLZ010000166.1:15941354-15954414 GCA_021533235.1 Biomphalaria straminea | reverse complement strand
GATCTACTTCTGTATTAAATAAGATAAGATCTAGATCTACTTCTGTAGACATTAACTAGCCAAAGACGATGTGACTAGATTCACAAATGTATTTAGAAGAAATTTAAAAAAAAAAACGTAAGCATGGCTGTACACAATTAAAGTAAACAATGTTGATCTATATTGAACATCAAAAACAAAAAATAAGTTCATTTGATAGAAAAACTTTAAAAAAAACTTTGTACTTTTTTACCATATAAGCCTGAAAAGACATTATAACAAAACATATTCCTTAGGAAAACATAATAATTTGGAGTGTACAAATTAGGCTGGGGAAAGGGAAGAACATAGGAGAAAGGAAGAAATGAAATGTCTAGAAAAACAGAAGAAAAGTATACTTACGAGGCAACAAGAACAACGTTAAAAGATACACATTTGTAAAAAGATAATACGTACTTTTTGCAGCTCAAAGATAAATGTATAACTAATGTATAGTAGATGTAAAAGTATTGGAACGTTTTTTACCCCGCCCATCCATCCCCCCTCCACTCCCACCGCCACGAAGTTATGACTTGAATAGAGGTATTGTAATTAAAAAGAAGAAATGAAGAAACGGAATTGCAAGAAAAGAAGAGATGACGAAAAAAGTTCACTTACAAACTGCTGACTAAATGTTAATGAAAGTACGTGAGACGACACTTGTTCATATATTTGTCGGATATTTTGATTTGGTGTATCATATATTCCTCTATACTCATAGTGATTGAGCAAATTCTTGTTGTAGTTAGGGTACAGAATCCTACTACTTCTGTATTGCTCATATAATTTAATTTTCTTTTCAAATGTAATTGTGTTTTTATCCAAAGAATTATATTTTCTTATAACAAGTAACATAAAAAGTTGTTTTTTTTATTTTAACAGGAACAATTCCTCCCTAACAAAGTCTCCACATTTCTTAAAAACGACCCCCCACCCGACCAAATTTTATTTCAGAAGATAATATTTCAAATAGTATAACGTTCGATCCAGAGTTTTCAATGTTTGGACATTTTACTAGCTATTCTATTCCCAAATATATATTATCATATACTGTCAATATTTTAAGAAAACTATTAGAGCCGTTTTCAAGATCCATGTCAAGGCTTTTCATTCCGTTTTTTTTTACCATGAAAAAATTGTAAGCAGAAAGGAGGAATTGTAAAGAGAAAATATTGAAATACATAACAAATACAATACAAATATAAATATTGGTTCTGTGTATCTCTTAGCAGTGGCGATAAATAAAAATGTGTAGGATTAACATGTCTAGAGTTAAAACAAAGATCATAACATTATAAAGGTCCGTTTTTTTAAAAAAGTTCTCTCCCCCTTTACGTTACGCTGCTATGCTCTTTCGTTGAACATATTAAATGAAACTGGATGTAAGGTGAAATCTTGAATGACACCAGATCAAAAATAGGTTTTCAATAACATGTGAAATTATAAGGTGCCTTCGGTTGACCTAAGGCTGAGAACCATCGATTCTTTCTGCTGAATCAGGTCTTTGATCTCGTCCAGAGTTAAGTGGCAAATGTCTTCGTCATCTATTTCCACGATCTCATCCCCGACTCGCAGCAGTCCAGCGAACAGTCTCTTGGCGTGCTTGTCCAGGAAGGATTTGACCACTAGGCCTGGGAAGAAAGATACAACTTAGTCGAGTCTTGGATCTATACAATTAGGTGTGCACAGAGAGTGAAGAAGTAAAGGCTATAAAACTCTATTATGTGCATGTCACATTTTATCATCACAAAGAAGATATAAGACACCGATTATACAAATAATTATACAGAGAACTCTTTAATACTCCTTTACAACTCTTTTGAGACGCGGTGGCTGAGCGGTAAAGCGCTTGGCTTCTGAATCGTTCCGGGTTCGAATCCCGGTGAAGACTGGGACTTTTATTTTGGGATCCTTGGGCGCCTCTGAGTCCACCCAGCTCTAATGGGTACCTGACATGAGTTGAGGAAAGTAAAGGCGGTTGGTCGTTGTGCTGGCCACATGACACCCTCGTTAACCGTAGGCCACAGAATCAGATGACCTTTACATCATCTGCCCTATAGACCACAATTTCTGAAAAGGGGAACTATACAAACAAAGAGACACAGACACTTTTTTCTTCCCTTTCCAATCAAATCATTGTACAAAATGTAACTTACTGCTGTAAATTTCGCATGTAATGTTAAGGAGAAACTGAGATATGAACGTATATCTTGAGTGTTATTGTACAAATGTTTGCTC
Organism: Biomphalaria straminea; assembly: GCA_021533235.1. Taxonomy (NCBI): domain Eukaryota; kingdom Metazoa; phylum Mollusca; class Gastropoda; family Planorbidae; genus Biomphalaria; species Biomphalaria straminea. The sequence goes on along the minus strand of JADKLZ010000166.1, from coordinate 15,952,158 downwards.
TAATCAGGTATTCTTTTTTGGTACAATAAATTTCCTCACGGATAATAAAGATTATTATTATTATTACATTTACATGTATATGTGTATTTATGTTTATGTATGTTGTATGTTTGTTGTTATTATTAATACTAATATTATTTTTCGCTTCACAAATAGAGACGACAATCTGACATATTTATCTGAATATGTCTAAGTAGTTTAAAAGAATAATCTTTTCGGTGTAATTAAAACTGATTACATGTTACTATCATTATTTATTATTATATTATTAATACATCTAACATTGCTCATACGTAATAAATTTGAATCGCTGCAGCCAATAATTCAAAGGTCATGATCACAATTAAATGTATCATAAATGAGATTTTCAATGAGATTTTCAAGACAGAGGAATCGTCCCTAATGTCTATTCTATGTAGTCTCCTCTTACCTTAGTCAAGTTTCTTCAACCAAAATTCATTTAAAAACTGTAGAATGTATTTGAAGTGAACAATAAAGCCATCACATTACCGAACTTATTTGAATAACTATTTGAAGTGTTACCTTCTTTGTGTGTTTCTGGTCCCTTCTTGAAAAATATCCCGAGTGGTTCAGATTGGGGTCGTGACATTTCCAAAACTCTAGACCCATCATCGTTGACTTTAAGAAGCCTGCACAGTGGCCTCCAGTTTGAGTCCGTCATTTCCACATTCTCGGGCTCCACTTCCTGTGACAATCTTGGACTTTTCTCAATTTTCGATGGCTTTTTGGGTTTCTTGGGTTTGTCAGGCTTTTCTTTTTTATGTTTGTCTGACTTCTGTTTCTTGGGTTTGCCTTCATTGTCTTTAGTGTCACTGAAGTGTAGAGAATGTCATTTTAAAAGAAGCTTGGTTAAATCTGCATCACAAGAAACAAAATCTGTTGAAGCAAACTTTAGGAAGTAAACAACTTTAATTGATGCTCTCATCTCATACACGATTTTGCTGTAAACATCAGGGATTTTTTTTTCTCGATTTCGATTGAAAATATCAAAAAAGGAGAGATCAATAAAATAGTAAATAGGCCTACATCAATATAACATCACTTTATCAATGATCGCGGGCTTTGAGACAACTAGTTCAACGATGCAAGCCTCTGTGAATAAGCACCGAGTGAGCGGATCAGATCCTTCATGCTAATTCATAGTTTGAAGCAGTTATTGTAAAAACTCTAGCCCCAAGACATTTCTACCGAAAAATCTAGGAAAGAACTGCCAAATCTATTATGTACTATTTAGTGCAACATGGATATGTGGCTTATTTTATTCCATTTAATGTTCCAGAAGATAACAATGAGAAAAATGAAAACGAGCGTAAAATAAATGTCTTGCTTCTTGGTTTTATTTACTATAAACAGATTAGATACGAAGCCAAATTGTAACATTGTGATCTTAAGTTAACGATTCTTCGTATAAAAAAAATATATAAGAAATTAAATAACAACTATGACATTTACTAGAAACTCAAGAAACTCAAAAAAGAGTACTAGAGATTGCTTTAAATGTAAAAAAAAAAGTTTAAAAACCAAACTCTTTAAATCAAAAGATTGGCTTACCTGACATCATCGCCATTATTACTTTCATTGTCATCTTCATCGTCGTCTTCATCACTATGATTTGTGTCTTTCTTTTCTTTCTTCTTTCGGTGAAATAGTGAAGTTAGGGATCTGTGAAAATATCAAACTATGAGATAGTTTTAACAGTAACTTAACATAAGTTGTTATTTAATTATTTAAGAAATAAATACATAAATCACATATAGGTAAGTAAGACATGTTGGAATGAAAAATGTTTAATCATTTCTTTGTTAAAATTCCTTATAATTTTTTATACAAAAATAAAATACAAATCTTTATTATTATAGTATAACCAAAAACTAATAGGCTTATAGTTATTTAGGAAAAGATAACATTGTCAGCAATAAGGTTAAGAGGATAAAAATAGAATTACCATTTGGACACGACAGCAGCAAGTGATAATTGAAATATTTCTTGAACAAATTAGGGACGGACTAAAAACTAAAAACCAGTAAAAGTGTACCATCAAAAGTGCCAGTAAAAGTGTACCATCAAAAGTGCCAGTAAAAGTGTACCATCGAAAGTGCCAGTAAAAGTGTACCATCAAAAGTGCCAGTAAAAGTGTACCATCAAAAGTACCAGTTATCCCTGGCGGTAAAACGTCACCTGTGGTGCAGCCTTTTTGAGAACAATAAATGAATGAGATGGATGGCATGGAGATTTCCAGCAAGTATTAGTAACTGTTTCATATTTCAGATCGTCAGTGGTGCCCCATTTCATCCCCTGGCATTAAGAATTGTGGGATAGAAGAATAAGAACACTAATTATACTAACTATGTGTTTGAGTGTTAGAAACAGTGAAGCTACTTACTTGAGACGGTTGCCTTTTTTCGACTCATCTTCTGACACTTTATGTTTCGTTTTAGCCTTGGTGCTGGTGGTAGGATCTATTTTGTTCAGTCTGTGGGCATCTCCCATTCCAAACCTTATTTCCTCGTTCATGTCTTCTGATGTGTACGATAGACGGGCTCCACTAAATGATCCCTTTCCAGAAGAGGGTTCACTTGATGATCTGAGAGGTTATATTAGTGTTTGATAGATTCAAGGAGAAAAGGCAGTCGTTCAGATGATGATAATACAAATGATATATATTAAATATCAGATTAGATATTGGAGTAGAGTTTTTATATTTCACTGCTATTGCTATTACAGTACAGTTGGATTTTTATTGCGTAAACTTTTTTAAAATACGTTGCTAAAAGAGGCCACCATTACGATTTAGATGCTAATGAGATGTAGAAAGGAGGCAATATATTTAGACATATGAGCTCTGGGGGGAGATTGAGACCTATACTCTGGATTCTAATGGACAAGGAAAGCCTTTAAATGTTTTTTTAATTAAATTCATTTTACCTTTTTTTTATATAAGGGTGAGCTATTCTTAAACTATTTAGCTATTTCCCAAAAGAGAAACGAGACATAAAGAAGACATATAAAGCAATTTAAAAAAAATAAAGTAGGGCCTACATAATTAATTAGTAAAAATAAATTAATTTAAATAAATTAAATTTTAAATAAAAATGTAGACAGATCTTGGTGCTTTAAGAAATATGGTGGTAATAAGAGCATCTCTGTCTTTTTTATAAGCTTTTTTAAAAAAAAAATTCCGTTATCAATAACTTGTAAAATACACGACTATAACATCTAAATGTAATATAATTGACCTATTGAATTACCTGGAACTCGTAGTTACATTCATCTCAGAACTTGGAGCTAGTGTGTCTAATTTCTTCTCCTCCCATGGCTGTGCGTACTCGGGACCTCCAGAGTGTGGTCCTTTAGTGCTTCGTTTAGTGTAGAAAACACCCGACGCAGTGGGGCTAGTGGTCGTTGGAGATGTCGAAGCGGACATAACAAGTCCAGGGAAGACTGGCTTAGCGTTGACCAGCTTCCTCATCCTCACTGGAACGTGGTCGTAATCTCGAGTCTCGTTTGTTGTCTCTTTGCTTCCATCATTTTCGTGGTCTTCCGGTGGTTCTTCCCCTTGAGAACTGACGCGCTCAAGTTTAAGGCTCAACTGCGGGACAATCACTTTGGGAACTTCTTCTTTACTCTGTTCGACGTTGCATTCGCTTGTGCCGTCTGCATAAATATCTGAATCAGATTCACTGCTCTCGTGGTCTGATCGACCTGTTGTCTCCTCATTTTTGGTTGAAGAAATTTTGGTAGTTGGCAGTTTTGAAATATCCACAGACTCGCTATAAAGACCCAACTTTGATCTCACCCTGGGTACGGGAGGGGCCACGTGATCAGGAGGCAGCGAGGTTGTTCTATCAGCTGTGTCAGTGGTCCTCAACATCCAATTAGTTTCAAGCTCTGAAGTGTTGATCTTCATCGGTTCGATTTCTTTTTTCATGCTCGGTGATTCCTTTGACAGTCCACCAAATTCCAGAGGAGAGTAATCCTTCCAGGGGTCGTCATCTATTTCTGAAAAGCTCTGTATGTAGGGAATTTGGAAAACACTGGAAACTGCATCAGTGGTTGGTAGCCTCTTCTCTTTGTTGAGCTCTAGATTCAGTGCACTCATGGCGTCCATTTTGTTATCTCTGCTATGAGTTTCTTTTGGTTTCGCTACGTTTTCCATACTTAAAGCTTCCAATGGTTGAGTGGACTTGAGATTGATTTTTTGTGGCGGAGAAATAGCAAGACCTTTAATGGCTATCTTTTGATTTGTATGTTCAGGACTTTTCTTTAATCTCACTGAGTCATTACCCATTACTGTAGTAGAAGCGTCTGGAATGTCCAGGGGAATGTTCATATCCTGTGCATCGTGTATTTCTCCGTGCAGAGATTTCGGAATGCCTTTACTTTCTGTAGGAAATTTGAGTTTGTCAAAATCTGCATTCAAATCTTTATCATTTTTATGGCTCGAACTTACGTTCAGCTGTTTCTTTTCTTTCTCTTTCTTTTCTTTTACGTTTGTCTCTTTTGTTTTGTTATCTTTATTGCTATCAGAGATGTCTTTACGCTCTTTATTTTGTATTGTTTTTTCTTCATTTTTCTCATTGACCTTTGATTTATCTTCAATCTTCTCTTTGTCCTTTTTGTTTTTGGATTGTTCTTTGTTTTCTTTTTTCTCCTTGGCCTCTTTATTCTTTGATTCTTTATCTTCTGGTACCACTTTATTTATTTCTTTGTCTTTTAAATTAAAATCAGTAATGCTTGGTTTAGTAATTGATGCATCCAGAGAAACTTTAGTTATTTCTTGCGTTGAAACCTGGCCATCTTTAGGAATCTTAGGTTTAGATTCGATTTTCTTTTCTTTCTTTTTTCTATTTGTTCCTTTTTCGGAATCAGATGAGGATGATGATGAAGAAGATGATGATGACGATGATGAAAGACATTTTTTAGATAATTTATCTTTATCTTTCTCCTTTTTTCGATTCTTCTCTGTTTGTTTTCCTGAAATATTGTCAGAATTTGACTGGAACATTGCAAGTCTGTTTTTAACTAAAGCATCGGTGTTAACGACAATAGCTGGCTCTATAACCTTTTCTATTTTCTTATCCTTATGAGAAGTCGTTGACCCTAGACGATCCTGGTTCGTAACAAGAGCTCCTTCCTTTTTACTGGAATTATCAACGAAAACTACCTTGGAGTCTGTATTGTTTATAGATGTCTCTCCCTGATTTAGAGAAAGTGATCCACCCATAAACTGTTCACGATCCTTTTTGTTTTTGTTCAATTGGTCTGTTATTTGTGTATCCTCTGCTTGAATTAAAGTCACTGACCCTGATATTCTTTTACTAAGAATCTGTGAATTTGCTGAATCTTTCTGAACCTCTAAATTTAAGTCTCGGTCAATGTTTTGGCTTGAATCACTCTGAATCTTCTTGACATCTCTATTGTACAATGATAAATCATCTGTCTTGAGTGCCAAATTGTTGGATTGTCTTGTTTCTTTCCCATTGTCTAAAAGAGTTTCTTGAATGTCCAGTTTGGCTGGAATTTCATAGCCGTAAGAATCTGTGTTATCAAGTTTCATTTTATCAACTTGTGGGCTCTGAATTTTTGAGCTGCCAATTTGACTTTTAAAAGGTTTAACATTATTATTGTCTTCGAATACTTCATAATCCGAATCTTCTGATGTATCTGAAGAAGTCGAAGACTCTTTAGATTTGTCTCGTTTAGATTCCTTCTTTGATGTTAACTTTTTACTTGCACTATTTTTCTTCTTTCGTTTCTTCTCTTTCTTATCGTTTTCGTTTGGTTCCATATCTTTGCTCTCCTCTTTCTCTTTATTGCTTTTTGTCTTTTTTTCTTTAGTCTCTTGAGTGTTTTTATCACTTGCTGGCCCGTAGTCGCCCTCGTCTTTTCTCTCTTTCTTTTTCCAGTGAAACTTAAAACACCTGGACGTCGGAGACAGGTTTTCATCGTCTGAGTCCCCGATCTCGTCATAAATTTTGTCCTTGTTCTCCGCCATTTTGGTTTTAGACATCTGATCCACCATATCCTCGTAACCACAGTCTTGAGATGGCGCTACACGCGGTGATTTCTGCTGATTCTCAACAGTAGCCAGTGATGCTGTTACTGCAGACATGTTAGGACCCATGGGCTCGCCTGGTGTACTACAGCTAACAACACGTTCGTACCTTCCAAGTTGAGAATCACCTACTATATGAAAGCTTGTGTTATTTTCCGTAGACTTATAACTACCCGCAAATGATTTGTCTTTATCCAAGTTTACACCAAGTAAAGGCTGACTGTCGTCATCTTTCGATGAGCTGACATCTTTATGTGCAAAAATAAACTTTTCGTAATCTTTATCTACAGAGCTTTGGTTGGATGTGCCGAATCCTTTTACAAGTGGTTCTTGCTTCTTAGCATTCTGACCTTTAGAGGTCGTTTCGAGACTGATCTCCTTGTCAATGAACTCGTCCAATTCCTTCAACGCTCCAGCAATCAGTTTTTTATTAATGCTCTCTTCAGAGCCGCGTGACGTAAGTTTTGGTTTTGGCGCCACCTGGTGATCACTTACTTGCTCGGCATTGTTCAACAATGCTTTCGTTTTCCACGCCGGTGGTTTAGGTTTTGTGGGCGGTGGAATTGATGGCTTATTGACGACTGATCCAGACGACGTTGTCATTTTAGGAGTATTTTGAGTAGTGAGGATAGCTGTTTCCTTGTTAATAGCTTTGTTATGTACTTCTAGTCTTTCTGTTGCATGCAGCAATTTATTAGTTGGCACGTTTTCCTTCTTAGTCTCTTGGAGTGTATTTTGTGTATCTTTCCGAGTTATACCATCTCTTATAGTATCTGAATCTTTCTTGTGAACATGTGGCTTCTTCTCTTCTGATATTAAGTGTGGACTTTTAATATTGATGTTTCCTGATATTATTTTGATGTTTGTTCCATTTTCTGGACCTGTAGGCTCAGACTCATTAGCGATGGAGCTTTCTTTTAAACTTTTTTGACTTAGTTGCTTGAGGAGTACTTTTTCTTGTATGCTGGACTCCAATGCTGTAGTTGCCTGTGATGTTACATTTGTGTGTAGCTCTGATATTGGTTGGACTAACAGCTGGGCTTCCTTGTCAGGTTGAAGAAATATTTCTTTATGCTCGATGCCTGCAGAGAGGGTCTCATTGCTGCTGATATTTTCCAAATCATCACGACTGTCATTTATCGTCTTGGAAATGAGACTATCGTCAACTACTTGAATATTTCTTTTAATGCCTGAATGAATAATTGTCTCACTTTTATCGACTACGTTTTCAGTGTTCTCTTTAGGAGCCAAATTGTCCATAGTGCCAAACTTCTTGATTGTTTTGCCTTTAATTGCAATGTGTGATGTTGCAGAAGTAGTCTCCTGGAGTTGAGCTTCAAGTGTTTTCTCCCAGATGATTGTTGGGGAAGAAGAGTTCTCCAGCAGTGCATGATCTTCCTCTACGCCCCTCACTGTCATGTCTTCTTCTAACTTCTCTTCGGGATTTATGACGTAGCATCCCTGGTTTTCGCTGTTCGTTGAGCTCTCTTCACTGCTAACCGACGACGGTGCCTTGGGAGAAGAATTCGACTTCTTCATTTTGGCTAGAAGGATCGCGTTGTTGACATAGTTCTCGTCATCGTCGTCTTCTTCAGCGTCCTGGTGATGTTCATTCTCAACACTGGCACTTTCATCGCTTTGACTGCTAGTTTCTTTGCTCGTATTATCAGCCTCATTATCCTCGGGTTCATTGTATTCATTTTCGGGGTCTGACTCGGAAGAGTCTTCTGAAGGGGCAATGGGGGGATCAACTCTGTGCCCGCTGCTGATTTTTCTTCTGAGAACCGTTGGGAAGTTGGCGTAAATGCCGCCTTCATCCATTTCGTTGTAATCGTCTTCTGCTTCTCTCTCCATTGAGTGAATCAAGTCAGAGCTTCCGTCGCTAGAACTGTTTTGTTTCTCTTTTTCACCGGAGTCAATCTCTGGACCATCCAGTGTGAAGTTTAAATCAGTTAAACATTTCCCAGACGACTTCACTACAATAATGTTCTCTTTAGATATCTTAGCTTTTGTTGGCTCTGGTTTTTTCGATTTTTTGTTTTCCTTTTCTTTCGTTTTCTTTTTTGGCTCACTTTTCTTTTTCTTTTTGGTGTCTTTGTTTTCAGAGCCAAACGAAGGTAGCGTTGATTCAAAGCCATCACCGTCAGCAGACGGATCATATTTGCCTTTCTTTCGCGCAAAGAACTTCTTTAGAGGATTGGTTCCCTTTTTGTTTTTGTGAAAGTCCTCGTCCTCCTCATCACCGGGCAAAGGTTCTGATAATTTACTGCTTATCCTCTTTTTAAAGTCTATTTCAGGGCTATGTACACGAAAAAAGTGAGGACCGCTTGTAGAAACTGCACGGACAGGCAAACTGACAGAATGTTTTTCTCCTTCATCGTAGTGCTCCAGCTTTTTATTGTGTGACGTCATTTCCTTTCCGGTATCTCGGGCCAGCGGATTTGAATCATTGATGTTCTTGAGACTAAGTAGCTCGGGAACAAAGTCGTCTGGTTCCTCGTCTGCTTCCGGTTTGTGCTGAAGAGAAGCTGACCGAGGTGGAGGAACGATAGGTGGAGGTTTCTCAGGAGGGGGCATTTTGGGCCTTGAGTGTGTGACATTGGCACTCACTGGCAAGAAAGTTGAGACCCTAGAGGTACTTTCTAAGACAACTTTCCTAGAAGCTTCACTCTGTTGAGGTTTAACTTTCTCCACCTTGCTTTTTTCATGTTTCTTATCTTCTGGGATTGACTTCTCGCTCCTTGTTAACTGTGTAAGGTTTGTGTGATTACCTAAAGACGACTGATTATTTTCTGATAATAAGCTGTCAACAGAAAATGACTGTTTCCTATTGCTTTTCATGGTATGTATGTAAGAGTTTCCGGAAGTCACTATGATCTTCTCCTTAACACAGAAAATAACTATTTCTTGTCTGTCCACCCACTGCTGACCTAAGGTCGTACAAAGTGTTTCGCCGTCCCAAGATTCAAAAGGATGTATCGCGGTGGACAGTTTTATCTCCTTGGACACTAATGCGTACACAGGTATTTGATCCGAGGTCTTGTCTTGACCCTCAGTGAGTCTTTCAGATGCTTGCAATGCCATGACGTGCAAAACTTGGTTGCCTGCTTCTTTACTTGTCAGAAATTTATGTTTCAGCAACAGAGGCCCCAGCATCGTGGTGCCGTTTGCACCGGAAACCAGGTAAGCAGCTGGTTTAGACATGGTTTGATTTTGAACAGGTTCTTTATAGAATTAATGTGGAAGAAATTATCCAATTATTAAAAAGTTTAGCAGTTGCTATAGGATCAAATTAAAGTTTTGTTCTGTTTACTGTCATTGTTCCTAAAGATTATATCTTTTAACAGCAGCACATTTCTAGAAGCTTGTAGGCCCAATCTTTCAGCTTTTAAAAATAAATAAAATTAACAGCGAAATTACTGATTGTCCATAAACCTTGTAACAGGTGAATTGACTGAAATGTCCATCCTGGAAACAAAACTGTTGAATTGTAAAGAAAAGAATAATATTTTAATACATTTTTCAACAGCTAAGTCAGAAGTTATAATAGGAGTTTTTATAATAGTTAGATGTGGTTATAAACAAACATCTCAGAAATCATTGGTTACTACCTTTTTTCGTATGCATTTTAATAAATGAATCAAAGTTTGTTTTTGTCAAGCATTTCGATTGGTAGCTGATTGTAGATTGAATTTCCCATGATTCTTTAAAAAACAATATCCGCCATTTTCAAGCTGACCGCAGAAGTGTGAAAAGAGAAAACGTGCATGATAGTGCGTGTGGCTGAGACTAGCTGATCTTTTAAACCTAACCCAGGAGCTGAGGTTTTTATTCGTGAGTTAACTCTTTTGAGTTATGTTTGCTAAGATCCTAAAGCAAACACGTAGATTGCCTCACTGTGAAAATAGCAACATGGAGTTGATGGTTGTCCTGTTGTGCGGTATGCGCTCTGGACTGTCAATCGGTCTTCTCGATGGTCCCATTGTCCTGCGGGACGTTTAGACTAGGAAGTAGATTATCTTCAACTCTGATGGAACATTGGGAAAATGTAAATTATTTTACAAACGCAAATTGTGTTTTTCCTTTCTAAAATCATCTGACAAAAATAACGCAATAGCTTTTAAAACGGAGTAAAAAAAAAATTCAAAGAAAATAAGTCTATGTTTTTAAATTTATTCGAGTCTAAAAATTATGAACGTTTTTAGTTTTTTTTTTGTTTTTTTTTTTTTTTGTTTTCTGTTGTTGTTTTTTTGGGTGACTACGCAGACCCATTTGTGTCCTACTTATTTTATCGCAAGTCATAAAGACGAAGCCATTGTCATGCGTAGGCCTATATATATATTACATATATAAATGCAGCACTAGGGATCTAATCTTTAATGAGAGACTCCAATCACTTTTGATAACTTATATTTATTAAATTCACTATCTTCCCTCAATAAAATGTTGGTCCCTAGTGCTGCCTTTAAATATGTAATATGTATGGCATCTTTCATTGCTTCGGTACTTGGCTTCACATTTGTACAAGCGTGAGTTTAAACTTTATTTCCGTCGTCTTATTGCCATGGTGTGTGTGTGTGTGATAAATGCAATAGAAGATAAAGAAGAATTTGATCCTGCCTTTCGTGTGTTCTGAAAATGGATTCCTAAGATCTCAGTGAAATGGATGGGCAACACTTCAAAAAAAACGTAGGGATAGATAAAGTCTCAGTGAAATGGATGGGCAAC
>JADKLZ010000166.1:15925455-15941344 GCA_021533235.1 Biomphalaria straminea | reverse complement strand
CGTAGGGATAGATAAAGTCTCAGTGAAATGGATGGGCAACACTTCAAGAAAACGTAGGGATAGATAAAGTCTCAGTGAAATGGATGGGCAACACTTCAAAAAAACGTAGGGATAGATAAAGTCTCAGTGAAATGGATGGGCAACACTTCAAAAAAACGTAGGGATAGATAAAGTCTCAGTGAAATGGATGGGCAACACTTCAAGAAAACGTAGGGATAAAGTCATTTTAAACTTGAAGGAAAGAGAAGTTCTGTCTGTTTCAAACACGGCAGTAAAAAGATTGTGTTATGTGTCTTTTGCTTTATAAGGAATAAAGAGTAGAGATTTTACTATTGAGAGGGAAAAAATACATAAGAAAATATGTCTGCTTGCATTAAGAGTTCATACTATCATGGATAAATGCAGTCATGAATTTATTGAAGTCATTGCTTCTTTAAATCCTAATTTGTAGTTTAAAAGTCTCCGAAAAAGTTTTTCAATTAAATGTTTAGCTCCAGCTTCAACCTCGACAAAACAATCACTACAAACGGTATAAAGGAGGAGTCTATTTTTTAAGGGTTTTTTGTTTGTTCGTTTGTTTGTTTTTACCTATCATTCATCAGGTATGATAGTGTAATAAATTGCTTTTTGAGTTTCAGGAAGAATAATGTAAGGGGAATTTTCTTTACAAAGACAGTTTCTGTATGTGGTCCTTTTTTTTTTCTTTTTTTGCCTTGAATCATAGTGTAATGTTTTTTTCTTATCCTTTATGCCTATTTTTGTGAGTCTAATTTTTTATCAATAACGTAATTCCACAGAGCTATATATAGGTCTACGTTTAATTCTTAATAACTTTTTTGTTGATCTAAAGATGCAAAAGTTGAACTTTAAAAGGAATCACCAATCAAACAAATGTTTATGAAGATCCAGTTTTCTCCCTTATTTTGGTATTTGTACAGCAAGCGGATCTACGGTATAGACTGACCTCTGCACTGTAATGCCTTATGTGATTGATGATCTGAAGGGAACCTAATCATCAACTTCATTTGCTCCAGGCCAAATTATTGAACAGAAAAATTCGAACAGTTAGTTAAGGGTGTGGCTGATGTTTACTCCTTGGCGAGTCCGTAAGATCTACAGGACCCTATAACTCGTTTCAGGCTAGACCTATTCTCACACTTAATGTGGACATTTTTCTTTTCTACCAATCTTTCACCAGAATGATATTGATGTCAAATCGTTTGTAATATTGAGTGTAAGGAATCCTTTAATAACTAAATGTTTTATGGGTATTTGTAAAAACATAAATTATTCAATTAAAAAAACATGTGAATGAGTAGGCCTATTTATCCTTGTCTTCTAATATTTATATATAAACTATTGATTAGCACTATGATTTTTCTAGCTAATTGCACTCATATTTGCAGAATAGTAATGTGTTTACAATAACACTTTATGACACAGTGATTTATTCAGTGAAATAATGTCGATTGTATCAATCCTTTTTTTTTTCAAATACGATTAAATAAAACACTTATAGATATGCAAACATTGTCACACACAAACAGATATGTAGACCATTTATATATTATGCTCTGAATATAAAACAGATTTAGGCTTCGATATTCATAGAAAAACACAAAGCAATTACTAATTTTTAAAGAAAAAAAAACTTTATTTTATTTAACACAAGGCTTAAAGCTCTATTTTGAAGCCCAGGAAAAAAAAACCTATGTAAATAGTCTTCAGCAATTATAAACAAAAAAAAATATATAAAATATTCTAATTAATTAGAAATGTCTGATGCATACCCGGTACAAGTATGAATAGACCAAAAAATTATAATTTATTTTGCTTATGGTCTGGTAGGTAGGTCCCAGATACATAATTGTAATCCAAAGATTGTAACACATGCTAGAGAAACGAAAAATTAAGTCAAAGAAAACCTATTTAAAAGAGAGCAATATTTTTTAGTTGCCAATAAAATTTGAATGCCATTGAATCGCATCCACTGCCGAACAATATGGATGAAGTGGTAATAAGAAAAGTTGCATATTTCTAAAACTGGTCTTATAGGCCTAATTTAAAATAATGACCAGGTGACAATTTGGTCTTGTTTTCTGCAGCATATTTTGGCATCTAAATTTTGGTGAATGAATACTAATAATTAATTTACCCAGATCAAATTAATACCATACCAAAATATTTTTAAATTATAAAATTAAAAACATTGCTGACAGTTCTAGAATTAATAAGGCCCTGAGTTGTTTGAATTACGGGCCCATTGAAATCAACACAAGGCTTTTTTTTCTTTGCTCTTTCTTCAAAATGTAAAAAATATACCCATATACATAACATTGCTATAGGTGGAGGTCCTAAGCTATAACTTGTGTTGCCTGTAGTTGTATCCTGCACAGATTCGACAGTCTAATTTTATCTTCGCCCTAATACTTATCCGAGCGTTGAACAAGTCCTTCGTGTTAGAGCTTTAAAATTATTTAAGTAAATCTTGTTTCTGTTATTGCTGTTATCCCAAAAAAAAAATAGGTCAAATAAGATTAATCTCTACTTACTTGAGTTATATTATTGCTAACCTGATCTTTCTATACTGTTATTGCTTCCTAGAATTCGGAATTTCTTTTTTAAAATTAGCTCCAAACTTTTATGGTCCTATTTTTTATTTCGCTGGTTCGCTTAACAAAATATATCCAGACTACTGAAACTATTTCACACTAAATCTTACATGCACCTGTAATAGGCTATGCCAATCAATTGAAAGGCTTTAAGCTATACATTCAAACCGGTGGCCTGTGCAAAAACGTGTTGACATCTATGATGAATGACAGTTGGGAGTTGTCCAGCGCAGTGTTGGAAATGATGAAATTCATCAGCGGTTGAGAGTCCAGGCAAAGATTTCGTTTTCAAGAGGCCTACTTATTGAGTCACTATTTGTTGACTTGGAAACAGTTCTAGGATACCAGGTGGTTATTAGTCAGATATAGGCCTACTAAGAGACTGGGGTATCTTTTGTGTTGGGAAAGTGTAAAACACCTTCTACTTAAAACGTTTTTATATTTTAAAGACTAGTTGAAATTTATACTTTGTACTCAACGTGCTGAGTTGTGCTCTGTTATTTCCGTAAATGTCAACAGACGTAACACAATATAAGCCTATGTTGCAACGACCCCCAAAACTCCAAATCAACGAGTTGATGTCGAATTTATTCTTTATGAATTAGGGTTACCAGACAACTACATACCCAAAGGTCAAAGCAGGAAAAAAAGAAGGACAAAGTCAACATTTAGTAAATCATAGGCTGTAATGCAATCTATAATAGAAGATGTTCCTCTGTTTTCCCATCTAAACGTCAATCATAGCAATGACGCCCTTGTCAATTTTTTGAAGCTAACGTTCTGCTCTTAAAATGTTCCTAATTTGAAAGCCTTATATATGTTCTTCAGTCTTCTCTCGAGTTTCTCGCTGTGGACATGTCCACTATTTATTAGAGAAGAAAATGTTGCTATTGATGTTTTCCCATTTAGAAAAATTTTATTCAACAATTTCTAAGCTTTATGATTTTGCTTCTGTCACATTTTAAAGTTATGTGACGGTGAAAATCTTTGCCGTCTCTCTGAAAATACAAACACTAGAGGCGCAGCACAAATATGATTGCCAGCTGTCTGTGAATACACGCATAACTTTCATTGCTTGACTTTCTTATTGGCAGATGTACTCAAAAAAGTAAACTTAACACAAAAGTACCTTCAAATTAAAGTGTTAATTATTTTCAAAGTGGTGGCTAAGCTCGAGCCTTTTAACATTTACTCTACGAAATATGTGAAAAGTTAGCTGAAAATGTTATTAAGATAATTTTTCTCAAATCAAACTAGCATGTTAATGAAAAAGAAAAATACGTTTTAACAATATGAAAATATCAGGAAAGTATTCTTAAGATTTACTATTCAAATAGAGAGCAAGATGTTAATACTGAGTGCATCAATCTCTTTTATATTGGGTCTGACGGCAAGATATGTGAACAGAAATACTAAAACTAGAATACTAGAATGCAGCAAAGTTTTGAAAGACGACAACGAATCTCTACCAGCCTTTGAATTAAACCTTTAACTGTTTCTTGCCAAATGCATGTTTACAAGGCGTCATGTGAAAAGAAGCTTTCCAAAACTAAATTTAACTAACAACGTTCTCTGATTAAAACATTAACTAACAACGTTCTCTCATTAAAACATCAACAAACAACATTCTCTCATTAAAACATTAACTAATAACATTCTCTCATTAAAACATCAACTAACAACGTTCTCTAATGAAAACATCAACTAACAACGTTTTCTCATTAAAACATCAACTAATAACGTTCTCTCATTAAAACATCAATTAACAACGTTCTCTCATTAAAACATCAATTAACAACGTTCTCTCATTAAAACATCAACTAACAACATTCTTTCATTAAAACGTCAACTAATAACGTTCTCTCATTAAAAAATCAGCTAACAACGTTCTCTCATTAAAACATCAATTAACAATGTTCTCTCATAAAAAATCAACTAATAACGTTCTCTCATTAAAACATCAACTAACAACTTTCTCTCATTAAAACATCAACTAAAAACGTTCTCTCATTAAAACATTAATTAAAAACTATTTTTTGAAATCAAATCAAGCAATTCTGTCCATTGAAAACGAAGTCGCAAGATATATTGAGTTTAAAGTTTTTTTTTAATAAGTTTTCTAATTTGAAATCCTGAAAAGGAAATTTAAATATTTATTTTCTAAAGTTATTGTAAACTTTTATATGTTAAAAAAATTCTTTAAAAATTTTTGTACCTATCAATATACTTTTCATTAAGTTGCATTTTTCATTAGTTGTCCTCATGAAACTACCACTATATGTGATTATAAAGTTCAAAAGTTTCCATTAAGAGCTGTTTAATGTTTACCGTACTTAGGAAAGCGTGCTCAGTAGGTTTTTAATTTCTTTCTATTTAAAAAATCGTAGATGTTAATGTATGTAATGATTAACAATAATATGTAAGAGCAAAAAAAACATAATCGATTCTCATTTAAATTTTGTGTAGCAGCAATCAACGAATTGTATTATTGCGCAAAAAACAACAACTGAACAACGATAGTTTTTTATTTGAAGAATAAGTGGAACGCTGGGGGGGTGACATCCTGATATTACCGCACCGGGTGACACCCACTCTAGTGACGCCTCTGCTGTGCATTTACAGTGAAAACATTCTTTCAACCTTGGGATTATGCTTGGCAATACAATAGAAAATGTTATTATTTTATTTTTTAGAAGCTCTGAGTAACAAGTTTCTTTAGAACAGATTGTTTAAAGCCTACACACAGCACTGTTCATGAAGAAGATTATCAATAAAAAAATATCTTTCTGTCCAGTAAATGATTTCAAAGTTCAAAACTGGTTAAACATTAAAACATCGTTGACATCAATACCTCTTTCCTTTAGGTACTGTATGTAGACAATAGATCATTGAATGTAATGTATTTAAAAAAAAACATCCAACAAAAGCACTGGAATTCTTAGGTGATTGACATAATCTTGTGTGTGTCCCACTAGCTATACAACCATAGAAGTGAACTACATTTGGGAATAGTTTCTCTGCACCATGGTTGCTTACAACTGTAGCGACTCCAAAAACAGCTCATGTCACTTAACTCATGGTGTACTTTTGCAGAAATGTGAACACTGTTTATAATTACTTCTTTTTGCTTCTGGGACATGCAATGTTCTTAGCAGTTTCCAAATCTTCAAACGTTTTACGTATTAAACTGTCAGTACATTCCATCGTCTTA
This sequence comes from Biomphalaria straminea, assembly GCA_021533235.1. Taxonomy (NCBI): domain Eukaryota; kingdom Metazoa; phylum Mollusca; class Gastropoda; family Planorbidae; genus Biomphalaria; species Biomphalaria straminea. The sequence goes on along the minus strand of JADKLZ010000166.1, from coordinate 15,935,521 downwards.
TAAGACACATGATTTGTGACATGGAGATAAGCCAATGTTGCTTCAGCAGAACGAGCCATCATGGACTTCAAAGAGTGTTTCGGTTGATAAAAACGTTATGACTTTTGACAGAAGTAGCTCATGTTTTTTATCGTGTTACGTTGTTTTTAGCAGGCATCAAGACGTTCTAAATCAGAGCTGCCCTTGTTTACAGCCATCATGCATGCTAATAACCAAAACACGTAGCCTATGCTTAATCCTTACTTATCTAAGAATTCGATTAATAGAGCATATGCTATTAAAGTAAACAACACAAAAAGCCGGACATTTTCACACTAGGCTAATCTTGGCCGGACGGAGGACACGAACCCAAAAAGGAGGACATGTCCTCTTTTGCCCAGGGCTGGTCCTACAGGTTGCGGGGCCCTATGCGAAACGCATTGCGCGGGGCCTAATTTGGGTTGTAATAAGGATAATAAGTGAAAATTACGATTTTGTATAGAAAATAAATTCGTCTTTGCCTTTTTTTTATACTTTACTAAGTTCAAAATCAGTGTCAAATTAACTTTACGAGCCATCTACTGTAGATAGTAGTTTTACAACAAAAAGCCAATAAACATTCAAATCTGCCTTTTAGATATACTATCGACTACCAAAATATCGCCTTTGTTGTTGTTATTTTTCCCTAAGATGTCGAGATAGATTTAGATCTATATTTGTAAGCCAGTGACCATTAAAGTATTTAAACTTCTCGTACCATATGCTAGGACAAATTTGTACAAAAGCTTCTTCTACCCTACTCAATACTTTTTTTCTTACTTTATTTTTTTAAATATTTTTTTTTTGTACACAAGTACAAAAGCTAATTTTTGTTTGTTTGTTTGCTTTTATAATTATCGGAAATGTTTTAATTTAAACTTCTCGTTTATATGGTGAGGGATTGTGAATTACTGGTATGTTCTTCGTACATTTATTTAAGATTTTCATGTTATCATTCACAACTTTTTTGTTGACTCAAATGTATTTTCCATTGTATACTATAATACTATAAGATCCATTTTCTAAGTTAATGTTTGCTATTGCTTTAACATTTTATGGTGCAATAAACTATCTCAACTAGTAAATTAATTATGTAATTATTTGTCATTTTATGTCATTTCAGCCATACCTCGTCTCATTCCCCATGAGGGCTCAATTAGGGCTTTATCTGGGCCCCCTAACTGAGCCCAGACTCAGCCCTAAGGGTGCCCGTTTACGCCAATGTTCATCCCCCTAATGGAGACCTCAATGTTTGCCCCATACTGGCCCCATGAGGGTTGAACCAGGGCTTTATCTGGGCCCCCTAACTGAGCCCAGACTCAGTCCTAAGGGTGCCCGTTTTGGCCAATGTCCATCCCCCAAATGGGGCCCATGTGGTTAGCCCTTTCAGGCCGTTCAATGTTTTCCCCATACTGGCCCCATGAGGGTTTTATCAGGGCCTTATCTGGGCACCCTGATTGCGCCCAGACTCGCCCCCTTAAGGGCCCCATTTGGGCTTTCATTAATGCCCCCAAAGGGCTAAGTATTATTGGCCCAGTAGGGGCCCACAAATCCTTCCCCTTACTGGCCCCACACGGGTTTCACAAGGGGATCAAATGGGCCCCCTGATCCTCAGCCCTAATGGCACCCGTTTGGGCCATCGTTCAACCCCCAGTTGGGGCCTATATGGTGAGTACGGGCTGGCCCAGTTGGGGCCCTTACTGGGCCCAAAATCTTTGCTATCAGCTAGCGATAGGGAGCCTATAGGCCTACATTTTGTAAAACTAAAATATACATATTATTTTTTATTAGAAAAACGCTATTAGAGCATGGAATGGATTGCCTGAGCTAGCCAATAAAACCAGTGACTTGGCAGAATTTAAGTCATTGGTTAATATGCATGACCATGACTGGCATGACTAAATGCACAACGCGTATGACGCAACAATCTTCTTTTTTGAAGTAACGTCTGTAACATATAAGAAAAGATAATTATTAAGATACTAAATATATTCTTTCACTTTTAAAACAAAAGTAAACATTTTATTTAAAATGTAAGTAGATCTAATATGTAGATCTAGGCCTATAGCCTATAACATTAAATTTAGTAATAAAAATATTTTTAGAAACATTTCTTTTTCAGAAAATAGAAAAAAACTGTGCAATAAATATTTAAACATAGATCTACAGGCTACACAACAATGAACTCCCATATTAATTAGATCTATATAATTATAGATCTAGACCTATAGTTGTAAAATGGTGTGAAACTGTGTTTGGTTTTTTGTTTTTGTTTTGTTTTTTTATGCTTGCATATTTAATTTTTTGTTTAAATGATTCTCTTTCAGAAAAGAAACGTTGCATCCGAACTTTGAAAGGTCTAAAATGTCAAAATGTAGATCTAGGATTCTCAACATCATTTTAGACTCAAGTTAAAATTTCTGTGATCTAGAGACAGACCACACAAAATAATAGTACTAGTACAGACCATTGGTATAACATAGATATATATAGGTCTGTGCTGGTTAGTATTTATTATGTAGATCTACATCCTGTTATTTGTCTATAAACAAATGAACAATGGCAATGGAGGTGAGATCAGAGATGGAAACAATGTTTTTCTATGTGAACCTTCTGGTATTAGTGAATAGATCTAATTATCTAATTGATCATTTTCTATAGACTATAAATCTAGGGCCAGTCTCTCATTCAAGGCCTCAAGGAAGAAACGTTTCCCTTTGGTTAAATTAAATCTCTTATATATTATTAATTAGTATATTAGTATTATAATTATTAGTAATTACTATTTCACTATTTGCACTGGAACCCCTCAGGCTTCAGGCTCAACTCAACTCAAGAAACATTAAGAAACTGGAACAGACACAAAAAAATAGCAGTGAGAGTCATAATAAACGAATATCCATATTTGACTTAGAGTAACACCTTTATGAGTTTAGTAAAATCACTAAATTTAGAAAGCCTTCAGGATAGGCGAAGGCTAAAAAGTAAAGTAGCAATTATACATAAAACACTGAACCATAATCATTATGATAATGGTCCATAATCTTCAAATCCAAAAACAAAATTTAATAAAATAATCAGAAAGACACAAAGAAAAAAGGCTCATTCATCGTGCCATATATATATACTAGGACAAATTTGTACAAAAGTTAAGTTATAAACTACTTGACTTTGAAGTTTGACTTAACTAAACTAGAGTCACTGAGAGAGAGTCTAGTCTCAGACAACGTAACTTACTAACTGAACTCCTAACTTAAACTACTCATAACTACTGACTAGACAACTAGAGTCTAGTTAATATAGACTTTTAACTTATACTAGTGTTGTAGTTATAGATCTAGTTACAGTTTGAAAGTTTCCAAGTTTAAAAATAATAAAACACAAGAGAGAGAGAGACAGTGACTAGAAACTACTAGATCTAGACTAGACCTATAAATAAAAAGTATTTAGATTTTTAGATCTGAGTCAGTCAGGAAAACCAATGGCTTGACAGAATTTAAGTGATTGACTTGCATGACTAGATTCTAGATTGACCTAGGGACACGCAAAGGATGTAATCATCTTTTTTGAAGTAGCATCTGTATTTTACAAGACGAGATAGTAAATTAACTTGAAAAACAATTACCTGATAGTGATTGATAACTCTTGAATATAACTATACTCTGTAGTCTAGTTTTCAATTTTTTTTTCTGGGTGATAAAATTAAAGCAAAAACTCAATTTTCTTTTTCTAATGTTGGTGGTTACTGTTGTAGACTTTTACATCCTAACAATGTAGTTAATGTGTTATAATAGGCCTAAGACATGCAGTTGAAAAAGTCAACATTATCCTAGCAATTATTAATGAATTATAACTTTTCAATTTAACAAGATCTGCTAAACAAAGAGACCATTTGGTCAAAACCGCTTTATGTTCCACGAAACTAGAGTCAAGAAAACACTTGTAAACAGTTTTAAAACATACAAATATGCACTATTTATTATGTGTTAAAGTACTAATGCTCAAAAACACTGTTCTTATTTTTAGTTATCATCAGATTCTTTCAACAATGAGACAAACTTTGTAGAGTGATACAATATAATCCAGCACCATGAAGTTTGCTGAACATCTGGGTGCCCACATCACCCCAGAGTGGCGGAAACAATATATCCAATATGAGGTAATGATGTTTTTGTTTAGAAAAAATATTAGAACATGTATTGAACAGAAAAACAAAAGAAAAATAGTATAATCTAATTGCTAGAACCATTTTTTTCCCTTGCCATTTGAAACTTGTACTTTTTTTTTTCTGACAGTATATGAAAGAAATGTTATATGATGCTCAAGAACAAGCACCATCCCCAGAAGGTTATTATATTATTATTTTCTCTTAATTGAAATGCATAAATAGAATGAAAGCCATATATAATAAAAACTTAAGCTGAACATTTAAGAATTGGTATTGTTTTGTTTGTGCTAATGTTTGATATCATTACTACTTGCAAGTTGCCTGTACCTGTTGTATGATGCCCAAGAATGGATAGCTATTAAAAGAATTTTCAAAAGTTGCATATAGTAGTTCATTTTACTCACAATAGAGATTTTTTTTTCAAAAGAATCTACTGTATACTTTATTCTAAACTCTTTCTACTACCTTATACTAGTAAATATTTGCTACTTCTTGCTATTTTGTAAGGCCCATCTATTCCCCATAGATTCCATGTAAAACAACCTGGTAAAAATATATTTTTTAATATATATTTTTTTACAGTAACAGACTCTAGTACTATACAGAGATATTTTGCCAGGTTTACAGAAAAGTTTTTCCAGTTTTGTGAAAAAGAGTTATCAAAGATCAACACTTTTTTCTTGGGTTTGTTAACTATTTATTCCATTTATTTATTTTAAATGCATTTAACACTTTATTGAAATGGTTAAAAATGCAAATCTTTTGAAGTAAACTTTTCCCTATTTTTTATACATATCTTCATTCTAGAAAAACTATCAGAAGCAAACAGAAAATATGCCAACTTGAAAGCTGAGCTTGAAGTCTTCTTAAATCATCACAGTCAACAGAGACACACACAGTTGAGACGAAGAAAAGCTAGCATGGCCAATTTACAGTTGTTTAAGGTATACTTTTTGACAAACAAAATGTTTTGTCCAATATTTTATATGTCTTTTGATACTTAATTATTCTTTTTTCAACAATTTCCATTTTTAACTTGGTATTTAGGACAAGGAACTGAAAGGCCAGGCTATGTCATCCATGAGAAAACTCCATGATTTAAAATTAGCCTTTTCTGAATTCTACCTAAGTTTGGTTCTTCTTCAGAACTACCAAACATTGAATTTCACAGGGTTCAGAAAGATTTTGAAAAAACATGATAAGGTGAGTAGTGTCTCCATTGTACCTTTTAGATTGTTACTTAGGGAACTTCTTTGTTCTCATTATTATGTTGGAGTGCTCAGATGACTAGATTAATATATGAGATGAAATGTGCAGTGGTTTCCAAATCAGGGAGCTCTCCATATAGTTTTCTTTCTGTTGGGGTGCTTGGGGCAAGTGTCTTGTCCAGGCCTCTTGGTAAAGAATGCAGTTTTGGAGGACATGTTCAGCATTCTCTGATGACATCCCACATGGGCAGATTTCACTAGTTATCCGGGGTAGTTAAATATTTGCTTTAAAAAACTGAGTTACCTCTCATTATCTTAGTTTTTCTAACTTTGTAATCAATTGTAAAATTATTATTTTTTGACCATTGACTGCTTATTTTATACACACAGCATATTGTTGAAAAATAGACATTTAGTTGTTTTAGGTGGCTTTTTTTAGGTTGTTTTAAACCTATAACTTTTTATTATAACAGATTTGGTTTGCTATATCTCATTTCAAAATGCTATAGATGATGCAAACAACTACCGGCTCTGAATGGAGACAGGCTCATGTTGAGGCTTCAGCATTTTATACCAACAAAGAAGTGGACCATCTCATTAAAGATGTAGAAGTAAGTTAGATTCATTGAGGTAAACATTGATTTCTAAAACTGTAAAGGTTTTTTTTTTACACATGAAATAGATTTAGTCATTCAACTCATTTGCTTCTTCAATATTTTATTTTTCCTACAGCAAAGTGTCACCAGTGAACTTGAAGGTGGGGATAGGTCAAAGGCCATGAAAAGACTACGTGTTCCACCACTTGGTGACGAGGTATACGATTTCTTTGTCCTTTCGTTTTGTATTTATTCATTTTGAACAATTTTTTTTTAGCAGTTGATCCAATAATTATACATTGTGCACTACTATTTTAACTTCTAGTTGTATTTGATTGCTTGGAATGAAATACATAAAGGCTTCATTTCTGGCTTTTTAAATTGTTTTGCTCTTGTGAGGGCACAATTTTTTTATTTGCTATAAACGTTAAATGATTTCATTTTCATTTCATTTCTAAAGTTGGGCTAATGTACTGTACAGTAAAGCTTGTCAGGTTTCTCCTGTTGTTTTCTAAAATTTAGCAGATTTGTGAAACCATTATTGAATCTAAAAATAAGATATATAAAATAACACTTCCTCACTATATTTCAGGGTCAGCAGGTCAGATGTTTTCTATTTTTCATAATGAATATTGTCATTTGTTTTGTAACCAGTATGTTCAATTTTAGTATGGTTCTCAATACTTATTTATATGTGAGTGTTGTTTGAGCTTGTCTAATATAACTACCATATTTATTGTGTGGTCATCTTAGACAAGTTTTACTGTACAGTTTTGTTAAAGCATCCATCACATGTTTGCTATTGTGTATGCATGATCTAGGCTCAACATGATTATATGTTTTAGGTTCATGTTTTTGAAATCTGGTATTTTATATTGGAAAGAAAACATAGCTTAAGGCCATGAATTTTGAATCAGATGTTTAGCAGCTTATCCCAGCTCGAGTTATATCTCATCTAGTTTTGTTTTGGATGTTATATGAAAAGTGATAATTAATACATCTGAACCCTAACCTTCTGCAGGACAGGGTGTGAACCCTAGACCATTGAGACAACAGTCCACAGCACATATCACACAATCATAAGGCCTGACTGTAGAATCTATATTTATAATTATGCTTGTCCCAAGAACAAAAAGACTTATAGCTGGCTCTAAAGTAGTAAGCGAATGGGTGACCAATGTTTACACAAGCAAGTCAAAAAGTTCACAGTGTACAACATCCAAATATCATCCTATTTGTTTTGTGAATAGCATTGATTATTATTTCATTTTTTTTTTACTTTATTTATTTCTTTGTTTATGCTTGTTTTTTGAAATTGTACGTTCTCTATTTTCCTTTTGTTTTTACATAACTTATTTGTGAAAATTTGATATACTGGTCAAATTATTATTTCTCATCACCTTTTTTTATGTATTCATTTTATACTATGTTTTAAGCTTTTTATTTTATTCTGTATGTACTAATTGTCCTATCATACTAAATTATTTAACATTAATATATTATATTTAAACTCAATGCTACAAATGTGTTAGGACTTATTATTAGCATTGGATTTCTACATCATTACTGCAACATGAAATGTTTTAATGTTTAACAGATGCATATGTTTGCATATAATAATGCCTGTTGTTTACACAGAATCCATAACTATTATATAAAAGTCCTGTTATGTTTTGTTTTCCAGTTTTCTCTAATGTTCTGCAAATGTATAGATCTATTATTTTTTTATGTTCATAAATATCAAAAATAAATAGTCAAAACTTATATTTAAAGTCCACAGTATATTATTATAGGCTTAAAAATTATTTAGGGAATTTCTTTGATTCATCCAATACATCATAAAACTCAGTGAGGGCTTTAAAATCTCAAATTCTCCCTCTTAAAAGCCCTGGATTAAAGGCACACAGTTGACTATTGTGTATGTCTATTTCCATACCAGAGCAAGTGGCTTTTCTGACCAGTTGAATCAGAATACTTCAAATTTGGGCGGGCACGACATGGCCTAAAGTGTGCCAATGTGCCAAAAAACTCAAATTGGGGACATAAGGAACCTAAGACAAGGTTTACTTTTGCTCTTTAATGCAATTAAGGCACAAATCAGTGACACATCCAGCTCTAATATGATTGTTCAGGCACGCAAAGCCTCCTCGACAGAGACTCAGAAACTAGCCTATGGAAAAGGTAGCTTTTTTTGAAAGGTTAAATCAGATTATTTCAAATTTTGGACATAAGCAACATGAGACAAGGTTTACTCTTCTTCCAAGTGCAAGAACACAATGAGTCAAAATTTAGCCAGACATGTTCAATTAAGGCACCAATCAGTGAGATATGCTCATTCTAACATGCAAAGCCTCCACAACAAAGAGACTTAGAAACTAGCCAATGGAAAAAGTTTTTGTTTAGCTCATTAGACTATTTATAGTATTTTGAAAAAAAAGTGATATCTGCATTTTAGCTTGTATTATGTCTCCAAAATATGTACAACTTGTATTACCTGCTGTCATCAATAAATAGCTTAAAAATTACTTTTGAAAGATGTTTATGTGAAAAAAAGTGATCCAAACATTTCCATTGGTTTAATGACATAGCAAGAGAAAAAAAGATAAGTTCAAATTATATTTACACAAAAATGTGTTACCAAAATTTAATTACCTTCATGAATTATTTTGGATTATAAAGCTACCAAACTGATGTTGTAGTTGGTCAGTTCCTCTGTTGTCCCAATCAATTAGATATATCTAAACGTTATAATGTTTAATATCATTTATTTAAATCTTTGCCCCCCAGCGTAATGCAGCCATTCAGTTGTTTATAAATATCTCTTAATATGTATTGCTGTATCAGAATTTCTGTCAATATTTCAAGCTAATTTAAGATTAAAATTGCAATCCATTTTTTTTGTATGCTCTTCATTGTTAAGAAACATTTAGGAATTTTTTATTATGTACCTGTGACCCACAGAATTAATACAAATAACTGAGCTTGATTTTTGGATGTTAACAATTTACATTGATTTATTGTTACCAGCAACATCCCTGGACCAATTTCAAAATGGGTCTTTGTCTTGGCATGTTTGCAGTACTAGTCATTGTGATTATCATTACTGGTAAGTTACTGCTTTGTTATAATTTTAAGCCTATTAAAATAATAATATTCTTTATATATTATAAATCTAATAGGTAGGCTTGTCAATATTTATATGTATTGTTTTTAAGAAGAAAATGTCCAGCCTGATAAGAATAGATATAAATCTAAGAGAAATGTCTCATTTTTAGCGGCCCCCGAAAGGGGAAAAGACGCTATTAGTTTTGTGTGGCCTGTCTGTCCGTCTGTCTGTCTGTCTGTCTGTCTGTCTGTCCGTCCGTCCGTCCGTCCCGTTTAGTGCTCAGAAAGTAGAAGAGAAAATGAAAATCTGACATCACGATAATATAGAGCATTCAAAGTTCTGATGCAACGGCTACTTTTTTTTTTCTAAAAGCTCAAAATCTAATTTTTAAAAATATTTTATGCAAACAGTATTTAAAGAGAAAAAACCTAATTAGTATGCAATATAAATGAAACCTACTTTAAGACAATTAATAATCTAATATACTGCACAAGATTTCACATTTTCTTTTGTTCCAACATACGAGTAACATACCAGTATTTACTCGTAAAGTAATCAACTCATAAAAGAGGTGTGGCAGTTGCCTTGAACATCGGCTTTACAAGGCTAACGTTGAGAGATCAAAGCACGGAAGATGTATATTTTGACCGCTGGGGCACTAAATAAGATCTGTTGTTTATTTTAAATGAACTTTTAGCAGCGACAGAGGCGGCCCCCGTTGAGAGATCAAAGCACGGAAGATATATATTTTTGTCGTTTATCTTTGATATACTTTTTTTTTAAAATGAACTTTTAGCAGCGATAAAGAGAGTTTGTGTGATACACAAACTCAGAGGCGGCCCCCGTTGAGAGATCAAAGCACGGAAGATGTATATTTCTGTCGTGTATCTTTGATATATTTTTTTTAAAATGAACTTTTAGCAGCGATAAAGAGAGTTTGTGTGATACACAAACTCAGAGGCGGCCCCCC
>JADKLZ010000166.1:15886674-15921020 GCA_021533235.1 Biomphalaria straminea | reverse complement strand
AGGACTTTTTTATAACAATACAGTTTTAAAAACTGTTTTTGCAAGTTAGGAAGTTTTCAGGTGAGCCCTGAGCCCTTGTAAAATGCCACAGGACAGGTTATGCATACTATTTACAACCAAAACAAAGTACAATCACTCTCACATGTGAAAATATAAAGAGAAAAATGCTTTAACTCTTTCTATGCGAATTATTTTGATTGGAAAAATGGAGTTTTTCAGGATGAACAACAATGAGCAAAACTGACCTCATTTGTTTATTTCATTTCAAAATCTAACATATTTGATTTTATTTTAAAGTAAAATGAATAGGGTATAAAAGTGTAATAACAAAATAAAAAAAATTCATTAAAAAATCAATATACTGAAAGATTTAACCTTAGGATTCTACTTTAATCCATAAATATTGACAAAGTCACAAAAACGTAAACACTATTTGTCACTTAAAATTTAATAAAGATAAAAATGCACTAAGTATTATGTAAATATTTTGGGTCCCTTGATATAAACTAATAAGTGGAACCACTAAAACTATGTTGTCATTTTTTACAAAAAGTCTTGGTTACGCATTACATATGCCCAACCTGTGACCGCAGTTATGTATCAAGGATTGGCCTCTCTAGCCACACAAGAAGTTCCAAAGGGAAAAGATTGTCTCTCGAGATTTAAAATGCCACAGGACAGGTTACGCATACTATTTACAACCAAAACAAAGTACAATCACGCTCAAATTTGAAGAATAAAGAGAGAAATAAAAAGTCTATTGTTATAAAGATAGTGAAACAAATATTGAACTCCAAGTAACTCCCTAAGTGTAACACCTCACTCCAGTACTAGTGAAGTTACTTGCTGAGAGTAATGCCACACTGAAAGAGTGAATAGTTATTTATGATTGCTATTTTTTTGTTGTGTTTTATGAACACTATCATATCAGTCAACTTTACAGTTTATAAAAGGCTATTTCCATTTATATTCATTAAATTATGGCCTTTAGTTAAATTATTTTGCACCAGTACCAACCAAGGACTTTCTTTTAAATATTAATACCTTGTAGGTCTGTCTCATAATTATCCAGAATTTTTGTCATTCATATTTTTTTTTTTTTGTTTTTAGCTTGAATTCCATTGAATATTGCAATGTACTAATTCATATAGTTTGAACATTTCTGACAGAAATAACAAAGAATCTCGACTGTTCATTGATGAAGATGATGAAAGGGTGCCTTTAGTGAATGGAGGTAAAGAACTAAAGAGGATGTGAACCAAGTCATTAATTACATTGAGAAAGTTATCTCTGGTCAAAATGAAGAAATGCCATATTGTATTTATTGAACAATCCAATAGATTTGCTTTCAAGATGATCATCATGCATACACTTACAATGCTTTGCAATTTCTTGTCTTTATATTCTCTTTTTGTATTTGTTCTCTGGTCACTTGTATATTTACTGTATATTATGAAGAGATCTTTATAAACACTGACAATCAAAGCATGGATTGAAACATTTTATTTATTCAAGATTTACTTGTCTGTTATAGTGTTCATGTCATTTCTGGTTTTATCATGTACATTTTTTGTTAAGTTTTCAAACATTTTTGGTTATGTATTGAAAATTCTGTTGAACATGTTGATGTAGAAATGTTTAGTGTTTTACTAGTTACGATTTATGGTTTACATGTAAACAAAGTTTCATGTTTTCTTTTCTCAAAAAGTGTTGCTGTGTTCATGAAATTCAAAATAAATTCTTTCAAATTTAATGTAAATAAATTTTTTAATGTTCAATATTTAGAAAGTTGTTTTTGTTTAAGCTTTGATTATTTATTTTTATAATGTTAAAAAAAAACTAGCATGAGTAAATCTAAAACATTTTAAAAAAAAAAATTTTTAAAATTTATTTTTTTTTTTTTTTTTCATTTAGTCTCTAAATTTATACAACAATTTTTCTATTAAAATAGAATTGAATGCTGTTTATGTAAGTTAACAAATATAACAAACTAGTCGACCCTGGAAATCTCAAGAAATTGCAAAATATATGAAAAAGTCCTGGAAATCTCCGAAAAATTATTACTATCTTTTGAAAAGTCATACAAATGTCCTGAAATATATCGACAAAAATTGTCATTTTGGGGGTGTCATTCAATATGGAAAACAGCAATCCTTCCCATGATAAATAAAATAGCAGCATTATGCAAAATGTTAAGTTTTGAATATTGGAAGTATAGTAAAGTGATTTGATATTTAATAAAAAAATTTTGTTGAACATAATATAAAAAAAAAATGTAGAAACAACATGTGCAGGAAAATGTTTTATTCTTAGGTTCTGATAACTCAGTATGATATATTACAAGTGAGTGACACTCTGAATCTGAACACATTTGAAAAACAAATTACATTCACCAACTATTTACAGAATTGATCAGGCCCATTTGGTCACCTTAAAACTTTTACCTGAATAGACTAGTATGCAACTAATTTTGTATATTGATACAAAATTGTTATCAGAATCATAACACAAATAAATATTGGTCTACTTGCTGGTACACATATAAACATGCTTAAAACAATTATAGCTGTCTTTACAGATATAGATAAAGGATCCATTCTGATCAAACCAGCACTGAGGACTAACAGGTTTCAGAAACTATAGCAGTGAATGACTGCCTCCATGCACAAAACTGGCAAACTGTTGAAAAATACCTACATTAATAAAAAAAAAAAAATCTATAATGGGGGCAATAAAAAGAATCATTGTAGAAGCAATTTTATTTTACATTAAATGTTAATGTAGCAAGAGATAATACTGACTTAGCTACTTGTCTGTTATGCACTATAATCATGTTTTATTATTTATATAAAAATACTGCCTTCCTCACTTACCTTTGGACTTGAAGACAAGCTTTATTATTATTATGTATGTAGTTACTTACAGCATCTCAGAAAGAAATAAAAGATACTGTTCAAGAACAACTAGACACACAAACGTGAGGTGAAGTCAAAAGTTTCCTTAAACCTGGAATCAGCTGAAATAACTTGAAGGCATATTCAAAGGTTTCTTTAAATCCAATGCTAGAAACAAAGGGTATGGTTTGGTGGTACTAAAAATTCTACATGTAATATTAATATAGGGTTATTACAAACAAAATGCAAAATTCACATTTTGCTAAATCCTCAAAAGCCAGTGCATAAATGTTTATAAAAAAAAAGCTAAGTACAGTAATCTATAGCTCAAAATTATGCATAGGTGACTTTTAAATTCAATAACCTAGATGTGTTAACGTGTCAACAATAAATAGTGCGATTCAATAAAGTATACAAATATATCTAGGAATATTATCCATAAGTAATTATCACAACATATTTTAGCAAACTCAAATCAAAGTAAACAGAATGAATTAACAATATTCTATCAATCAATAAAATAGACTTTTACACTACATAACTGAAATTATTTCAACCAAAAAGCACAAAATCAAAATTTCCTAAAGCAAACTACACATGATTATGTAGGCAATATAATTAGATATACTATTTTGAACACAATTAAGAGACATGTACCAATTTATCATATATTAGGCTTATGCTATCGGAGGGACTATCATAAACTAAAAAAAACAGCCTTACATAAGTAAAGTAAATTAAAAGGGCCTATAAAACTTATATCACAAACTTTAAAAGCTTATCCTCAACATCTTCAAAAATGTTGGTATCCACTTGCAAAAAAAAAAATGTAAATATGAAGTTGATTAAGCGTTAATCAGAAATTGCTAATAATCTTTTTTTTTTTTAAATCAATAGCAGAAAATGTATAAAACATTTTAGTAAATCTGAAAGATAAACTATAAAGCCATGTGTTGTACTATGTATAACTTTAGTACTTGTTTTCTACACAAATTTGCTCCTAGAAGTCTATTTATCAAATAAGTTAAGAAGAAGGCTTGGTTTGAACTGACAGAATGAAGGAAACTTAACAAATTCAAAAAATAAAATAGAAGTTTATCCAGTAGCCAATTCCTAAATATGAGATTCAATGTTCCCAAAATATGGCCAATTGATGCAACAATTACAAATACATAAAGCAAAAATAATGGATATTAAAATAATTAAAATAATAATAAGATATTCTGTGCAATACAATTTCAAAGACTTACTAATACTGTGTGATAAGGCTAACCAAGAATTAATTTTAATTAGTCAGCTGTAAGCATTTACTTATTAAGATTAACTAAAGAGATTAAGATTAAAGAAATTACTTTTAGATTTCATTTCCAGTAGCAACATCACAGTTTCCATAATGTAATTTTAAATACACATCCAAGGTGTTTGTCAAGGACTAGTCCAGCTGATGGGTTTAAGTTAGAAGCAAATTGACTTCACATTCTTCAATCTCTACCCAGTCTAACAGTGGCATTGGCAATAGATATGTTATATATCTTCAGGTGAACTCTGACAACCTTCCCTGACATCTTTTTCATAGTCTAATCTTGGACAATAATTTGATACATTAATAATACCCACCTGAAGGTCATGTATAGTGATTAGAGAGAAAAAAAGAGGCTAAAGTTTATAAAGATCCATAGACGTCTAAGGCACTACAGTCAACAATATATATTTTTATAAGTAGAGTATATTTTTCAACTTTAAACTAAGGTTGCTATAGCTTTTTGTTAATAATTCAATGATAACTTGACTTTGTTGAAGCTAAACACTCACAACATTACAGATATTCATTGTGAGTGAAGGTTGTATATAAATAAAGCATTATAAAATCAAGACATGTCAAACAATCAAATGCCTATTAGCACAGAATTAACTACTGATACCTGAAACAATGTACACTATTTACATGCTGCTTATGAGATATAGGCATTTAAATTTCATCAAGTTCCTACCAGAAAGATATAATAAAATTTAAGTAGTATATTATATAGACATTTGGAAATAAATCACAGTCATTTAGTATTGAATCACAGTCATTTATAAATTCAATATATACAGATTAAATCTATAATAGTTCTTAGCATGGCCACTACCCACAACCAAACTACAATCATGAACTCAATTCTACACTGCACTGCACTGCAAAACAAATATTTTCACACTTGATAATGAAATGCTCAGCTGTTTGATCAATAATAAAAACTGGATAAAAGCAGCTACCAAAACATTTTCGGAGGTGCAGTGGCTGAGCTGTAAAGCGCTTGACTTCTGAACAGAAGGTCCTGGGTTTAAATCTTGGTGAAGACTGGGATTTTTTATTTTGGGATCTTTGGGCACCTGTGAGTTCACCCAGCTCTAATGGGTACCTGACATAAATTGTATAAAAGTAAAGGCGGTTTGTTGTTGTGCTGGCAACATGACACCCTCGTTAACCGCAGACCACAGAAACAGATGACCTTTACATCATCTGCCCTATAGACCGCAAGGTCTGAAAGGGGAACTTTACTTTTTTTATTTTTACCAAAACATCAAAAAAGAGTTAACAAACAAAAGTATTTGTGTGAAAGGCTGATACAGAGTAACAGTGATAACAATTCAATTCATAGTAGTCTGTCTGTTTTGGAATGAAAAATGCAATCATTTCAAAATATTTCAGTTAAAAAAAAACAACTAATTAAACCTTTGTCATCATGAAAAAGATAGTAAGAAAAAACATTGAACATTACCATTTTTTTTTTCAATGCAATCAATTGTGATCTACAAAATAAGAAAATGAATGGAAAAGTAATCAATAATTATAATCTAATGTATATAATGCTTTTAAAAGCATATTGTAAACTTTTAAGGACTATAAATTTTAAGATGCGCAAGTAAAACATTTAATTTATATATCAGTTATAGACAGATATATAAAATCTATTTTTTTCGATTTTCAGAAGTCAACACCATTATCAAAGCACCCTGTAACCTTTGATAGATGATCTACAGAAAGGACACTGCCTGGGATCCATCCCTACAATTCGTAGGATGCATTTTTCACATATGTCTCTGTGTCCACATGGATAGATCTCCACTGATCTGGACTCTTCAAAGCAAACAGCACACCTACAGTGTCCATCCCCATCACTTCTATAATTCCTTCTCTGCCTTGGCTGAGGGTTTTGAGCTTCTGTTCTTGTTCTTTCTACAAGGAAAAAAAATTAATTTGAAAATAAAAGTAGCCAGATGGTTATAATGTTGAATCACAGAGGTAAGTGATATTAGGAAAACTATCAAACCAAAATTGTAAAAATACTAACAAATCTGTCAACAAACAAACAAACATTATTGTTTTAATTGTAAAAGTAAATGTAATATAAACATTTTTAATAAGATAATATTCAAACCTGTTTGAAAAGTGGGATAAGACCGTGGTCCACTTCTAAAGCTTTCTTCCTCCTGATTACTATAGATTTTGTTGAAAATGTAAAAGGCTGCTGTCAAGCCTACTATTGCTGGGATAAGTCCTATCAGCACAGATTGAAGCATCTTTTGTTTTGCTGAAAGATTGTAATAGAACTGGTTTTTTGTTTTTAATATACCTATATAATGAAAAGAAGAGAGAAAAAAAAAACGTCATTAAATTAGCTCCAACAATTAGTCCATCAAAAGTTGAATCACATCTGGTGCTTCTAATATGTTGAGTGATTGGATTTGAGGACGTATACTGTTCTTGCAACCAGAGCCGGATTTAAGGATGTTTAGGCTCCAGGGGAGAATTTTTGTGGAGGCTCTTTAAACTTTTTGAAAGCTTTAAAAAAACACTTATCAATAAGCCTATTGATATTTAATAGCAAGCCATATTTTAGAAGAAAACAAGGTTACAAAGACAGTTTGTGTGGAAACACAATCTTAAAATCGGCCCCCGAAGTGATCCACCCAGGCAGGTTTCAATATCTTCAGAAAGAACATCCGAATGAAATTATATCAAAGACAAATGACATAAGAATGCAGATTGAAGGTTGACAGATCTTATGTAGTGCCCTAGCGGTCCAGCAGATCAAAGGATAGCTGTAGGTGAAAGTTACGTTAGATGTGAATCTTGACCGACTGATGTAATATAATTGATTTTTTTTTATATATAATAATTCAATTTCTTTATTCCTTAGATAGCAAATACTTTTATCTTTGAACAAAAATAAATTTTAAATTAAATGAAATTTATAACATTATTTAATTAAGTTTGATTTATAATGCATACTAATTAGGTTTTTCTCTATAAAAAAACTGCTTGCATAAATGATTTTAAAAAATTAGATTTTGACATTTTAGAAAAAAAAAAGTAGCCGTTGCATCAGTACTTTGAATGATCTATATTATCGTGATTTCAGATTTTCATTTTCTCTTCTACTTTCTGAGCACTAAATGGGACGGACGGACAGACAGACAGACAGGCCGCACAAAACTAATAGCGTCTTTCCCCTTTCGGGGGCCGCTAAAAATAAAAATAAGAGTACTTGTACATTTTATATAATTTTATTACTGTTAAAAAAAATGGTTATTTTGAATTTTTTTGAAAATGTTGGTGACTTTTAAAATCTCTTTTGTGGAGGCCCCTTTTATGTGGAATTCCCTGTGGCTGTAGCCCCATCTGCACTGCCTTATTAAATCCAGCCAAAATTGCAACCACCTTGCTGATACATGTATCCAATAACAGAAAACTAAATGAGGTAAATATAAAAGGCAGATACTCTATATTCTTGCAATTATAGGCCAAAGATTTGTAGAACTGCCCAAAAATCTAGAAGTCATTTTTCAACTTTCAAACACTTTTCTTGAAGTTTAGACAACTAAATTTGTAAGAACAGAAAAACAAATTATAATTTACCATGAAGGACTAGATTAACACATGGATATACCATCTTCTCTTTTAAAAAAATGTCTTCAATTTAGACAATAAATTAAGAAACCTTATTATTCTTAATTTACTTTCAATGATGTGATTTCGCACAAAGTAATAAGATTAACTACACTAAGCAAAAGAAAAAGCTGTTAAACAATGGGATGGAGCTGTCTGTTCATCCAAAAAATAAACTACTGAAGGCTTCTGACCATTGAAGTGAAAAATATTGGGTTTTTTTTTTAGATCTTCAGAAAAGAAAAGACAAGAAAAGCAAGAATACATCATAAGACATAATGTAAGCAGAAAAAAGGAAAGTGGTCTGTCTGGAAGAGATCCAAGCTAATGCCATTTACATATATATTACCAAGTTTACCAGGAATGGCCATTAATGAAACAGTCTCTAGAGGAAGAGCACCTGAACTTTGACAGAGTCATGGAAGCTCTCTTACAACTCTGCACTGTGCAATGGGAATGCTCTCACACTCCCTAATTAGACTCCCACTGAAGACTTGTATATCCATTTAGCCTAATCGTGTCCTCTAAAGATTGTTTCCATCCAAGTGCGTTGAGGCAGGGTAGCATACACCCAAATGGGTGAGCCTTAATTTTTAGCCTTAGCCAGCCAATGCTTTGGTGACCATCTAAGCTTGAATCTAGCCTTAGTCTTAGTGCCTATTAAAGTTGCACAAGTTCAGTTCTAGTCTAGATCTAATCTAGGTATTCTTATCTTATCTTATATGATACAGACGTTACTTCTAAACAGAAGATGATTGCTTATATATATGTGTCCTACGCATCATGCATTTAATCACGCATATTAACCAATGACTGAAATTCTGCCAAGTCACTGGATTTCCTGGCTAGCTAAGGCAACCCATTCCAAGCTCTATTAGCACTAGGGAAGAGGGAGCATTTGTACAAATTTATCCTAGCATATGGAATGAGAAATGTGCCTTTATCTTTGTGTCTATCAGAGTATTTTATTAAATTTTGTTTTTGTATTTGAAGATTTTGGTTCAGTGTTTTATGTATAAATGCTACTTTACTTTTTTCTATCCTGAAGGCTTTCTAAATTTAGTCATTTTACTAAAGGTGTTAGTACTGTTACTCTAGTCAAATGTGAATATTCGTTTGTTATGAATCTCACTGCTCTTTTTTGTGTCTGTTCCAGTTTCTTGATGTTTTCTTGAGTTGAGGGGTCTTGGTTAGGGAGGATGCATATTTCTATTATTGGCCTAACCAAGGTTAAATAACATAAATTTTAGTTATATGTTCTTGTTTGAAATAGAAGTAACTGACATTTTTCTGGGTGGAAAGACATGCTCCAATATTATTCCCATTTCTGTAATTCATATAATTCTCTTGTAAAATTTCTGTGTCTTGTGTTGTTTTTTATTGTTCTATATATTATGCAATCGTGTGCAAATAATCTGACTTTTGTTCCTAAACTAAAGAAATTTGGTAAATCATTAGTTACTCATTAATATTAATTAGAGAAAAAAAAGCCCCAACCCACTTTTTTTTAAGTTCTGGATCCACCAGTGCCAGAAACAGGTTGCACTGACTGAAACTGTGAATTCACTGTAAATGAGTAAATGAAATGTAGATCTAATTCAGCTCTGAGTGACGAGTGTAACAGACAGTGCACGACAGTGGCTTGAGACTGAGAGGCTGAGTCAGTGACTGTGTGAGTGGGCAACACTTACAACTTATACTACAGTCTACACAGTCACAGTCACCATCTAGTGATCTACTAAACTCCCTAAACTTATGACAAGTTATGATTATCTGAAAATATTGACAATAATTTTCAATAAATTTAACTAGACTCTAGATGACTAGATCTATTGAATGGCGGTAATTGACAGAGTATAAACTATAAAGACTAGATCTAAATCTAGATCTATGTTATTCAATTCAAATTCAAGAATCAATTAAGTTATTCTCATTGATAAATCATGACATAAGATCTCGCGTCGATCATTAGATCTACATTACTTACACATCCAGTATTAGATATACTATAGTCTATATAGATATATAGAATTAGATCTAGATCTAAAATCATAGATCTAGAATCTAGTAGATCTATACTCTATAATTCCGAGTCTATAGACTATAGAGTCTATACGACTATGTCACTATACTGACTATAGTCTACAACTACACTACAGTCTACAGTCGACTAAAGACGAAGTATATAGATCTAGAATCTATAGATAGATCTATCTAATCTATAGATCTTTTGTTTATGTTTTTACGTTAAAAAAAGAAAAACAATAACCAGTAGACCTAACAAACAAAAACTTAACTTAAAAATAAACGAAAAAAAAAATTGGGGGGGGGGGGGGGGTCCGATTATTAGAGATTTGCCGCTTAGGGTCTAATATATATCAGGTGGCCGAGCCTTGCTCGGTTAAATAAATGCCCTGCCAAGCCTGACTGTCGGACAATAAGAAGTTCAAACCGGCTTCTGCCATCCATCCATCCCAGTGGTGCTACAGCCCGTGGTCTGCTTTTAGTTTTACACATCCTTTCATTCATATCTCTAAACGCGTTCTTGTTTGCAAAGAAATATTTTAGTGTTCTACGGTAAACCTAGTGACGTAAGCAGCGTTTTTCCCGTTTACGTCATGGAAAACTTTCATTCATAAATTATTCAAGCCAAAATTAATTTTACAACGAGACATTTTATATAGATCTATCGAAATAACGGTCGAACTCGATTTTTTTCCGATGTGGCCACTGAGCTGAGTATTTTGTTCTCACTAATATGCAGATACGTTGAAATTTTAAAGAAAATCGTTAGAGCCGTATAGCCAGTATAGGATAGGATGACATGAGGTAAAAAAATGAGGTTTGGACATATTATATTATATCATATTTTTATGTCTATGGAACACGTTTTTACATTTACTGTAGATCTAATTAATTCATGTAGCCTATTTAGTTTTTAGTAAAATGTCTAACAAGTTGCGTGTTTGCAAAGGAACGGCCTCCCTTAGATAGGCCTACCCTAACTTAGAGATTCTCAAAAGTTTGATCCGGGGACCCTTTTAAAATAGCCGAAACTTGCCCACAGACCCCTCAGCAAAAAAAAAAAAAAAAATTACTTAACTGCATAATATGTCAGTAACAAAGGTAGGAAAAAAAAAACATCTGTTGAAGGAGTGTTTATCGAAATTATAATTAAAAAAAAACAAAACATTTTTTAAAGCTAATGATTTGGATGAATTCAAATCATTAGCTTTAAAAAATGTTATCAATTTAAATTGATGCGATTTTATGAGCTCGTTTATGTCTGGCTGAATGTTTGTACGTAGCAACCGCAAACCTCCACAAGCAACAATTAATCTATAGTTGTTGTTTTTGTTTTTTGAGATGAGGTTTGTAACGAGCTGTTACATTAAATTAATCCATTTGAAATCTGTGTGTATAACCTGCAGTATTTGTCATTATCCCTGTTCGAACATTGGTTTATGTTCGTCATTTGTGGATATTTCAATAAGCTACTTTTGCATTGTTATGGATTCATCTATGTTTGAAATCCACGGAACAGAAACACTGCCCTAATTAAGTGGTGACGAGCGTAACATTTTTGGTATAGGTGGGACACCTATTAAAGTGACATCTTTTTGGCGGAGGAGTGGGGGAGTTTATTTGATGAGGGAGGGTGGACAGACTGATCTAATCACACCCAGTGACACCGACCCTAGTGACGCCACGAATTAATATAGATATATTCCATATAAAATACAAAACTAGTTATGTCAATCAATAAATAATTTTACTTTTTTTTTGGCATTTGCGCAGCAAACAAAGATTTAAAAAAAAGATATTGGCTGAAAATAATATAATAAATATAGGTATCATATATCATTGTATTTTCTTATGTCTGACATGAATATAACAGCAAGGTTACAAAGACAGTTTGGGTGGAAACGCATAGCCTACAAACTTAAAATCGACCCCCGAAGTGGTCCACCCAGACAGATAAAAAGGCAGGTTTCATTATTTTCAGAAAGAATATCAGAATGAAATTCTATCAAAGGCTAATGTCAGGAAAGAATGGAGAACGAAGGTTGACAGATCTTATGTGGTGCCCCAACGGTCCAGCGTAGGTTAAAGTTAAGATGAAGTAGGATGCGAACCTGGTCTAACTGTTTTGTAAAGGATCAATCTCTTATTCAAAGCCTCAAGAAAAAAGAACATTTCCGTAAAAACCTTTCCGAAAAAAATCTTTTAGTTTAGTATTTTATGCATGCATGATGCATCAACGCACTGCAGTTTACGTAATTATATGAATAACTACTTATTAATTGTTATTTTAAATTATGTAACAATTATATGCTTATTAATAAATGTTTTTTTTCTCTTAATTTTTTTTTTTTTTTTTGTAAATGTAGTAGTTAGTACGTGACAGAACTTAGGCTACGTGACTTAGCTCTACTGTACATTTGTAAAATTTTTTTTTTTACAAAACTCTAATCGTTTACATAAATGTGTTCAAAAATTGGTAAATAGTACTCTCCCTTACTAAATAGCTTACCATATTTGTTACTAATTAGTAGTGAATAGTTGTAAAAATTGTGTATTTTTAGGAGAAAAAAAAAAAGCTTGCATTGTTGATTTTGAAAATTATTTTTTTTTGCTTTCAGAAATGTAAAAGTAGCTGTTACTTCAGAACTTTGAAAGGTCTAAAATATCATGCATGGTGTCGGATTTTCAATATTTTTTTTAGATTACGAGATCTAAACGTGGCGGACGGACGGACGTACAGACCACATAAAACTAATAGCGTCTATTCCCCTTTCGGAGCCTCTAAAAATGGTTTAACAAATCTTATCCAAGTTAAGTAAAAAGAAAACTAGTCATGCATGTCAACTTCAAAATGTGAGCGGTATTCGACAAGTTGAAGATTTCTATGACTTGGTGCCAAATGTGTTTGTGTGTTGTTTTTATATGCCCTTTTGAAATTCAATAGGTCGAGTGTAACCCGGTAATTTAAGATATGATTAGATAGATAAGATAATTTTTATTGATTCAATCTAATGGAAATTCAGTTTGACTAAAATTGACAAAATCAGCGTAACTTACTGTACAAAAACAACATTGATGAAAAATTCAAACAACATTCACACATGAAACACATACACATTCACAACCAGCGCTTTATGAATTTGAATTATATTCTCGATGACGACAGCTGATCTTGTAATACTCTTACCGAAAGTAGGATAAAGGAGTTTTAATTAAATCTTTCAGTTTTAGTCCTAATGAAAAGGAGACAACCACTTCGTTCAGATCTTATGTAGGCCTAACAGTTATTTAATGGGTGCAGGTAGTCTTTTAAGAATCGTGAGTGTTTTGGAAAGGCATCTATCTTGGAAAAGCTCTTCAGGAGTGATATACGATGTTTTTTTAATTAGTCTATTTATTCTGAGTCTTTGTGCCAGTTAAGTATATTACCATACCAGCAGGTGGTGGCAAAGTTAATAAGACTGCTGATGATTGCAGTGTAGAAGAGTTTAATTATTGTTTTGTCTATGTTAAATTTTCTTAGTTTTCTGAGATAAAAAAGTTGCTGGTGAATTTTCGTAGGGGGCCTATATAGATTTTGACAGTAAGGGAGAGCAGGCGGGGCTACAGCCTCGGGGACTCCACAAGAAAGGTGTCTCCACAAAAGAGACAAATTTAGCAGAATCTCGAAGGGTCAGAAAGTTTAAAGTACTTTTTTCTCTCGTTTATTAACGCATTAAATCTTACGTCGGGTGATAACAATGTCATGATTAAGAAGTGTCCGCTTCACTGCGCTTGTAGTTATAGCATGCTCGGAATTTGTAAATATCCATACAACCGTGACCTCCCGTTTGCTGTGATACAACTCCGGATTTACTGGCCTTACCCTCCACAAAGTCAAACATGTACACTTATTTAAAACTAAAATGTGCATATTAAATAATTTTTTTAAAGTAAAGCTAGATTAAGTGTACAAATAGGCTACTCTATTTCTTTCTTCTAAATGTGGCATGCGTTTAGATATAATCCTAAGTAATTTTATTCATCAGTGGATCTTTAATAAAGCTTTCGAAAAAGTGTAAGGGCCTCCTCATACTTAAGTCTGGCCCTGGAAAACCCAAAACTGTGTCCAGCAAGGTATCAACTGGAGCGTTGACTTTCATTGCAGACTTTTGTTCGCGGACCACTGCGACGACCATTAGGGCTCCACGAACGATGAAAATTGTATACAAAAACACCAATGATTAATTATCAAACCTGTGATAGAATTAGCCTATATTTTGCGCATTAATATCAAATTTACTTATTTTACCAACTAATCAACGTTGTTCTTTCCATTTCTCTGCTTTATTCCACGAAGCAGACCAATAAGTTTTGTTTAAAGTTTCCAACCGACGACCCTGAAACACCAGTCTGGTTTTTAATCTTACACATTTGATGAGTTATTTTAAAGCTGTACAATGGTGTCGGTTAATTGGTGTTAGTTACATTGTTTTTCGTACGTCTGTCCAACCGTCAGATTATGGATAAATACTTGAAGCGTGAGCAGACATCCAAAGAAAGCAATAGTGGAAATAGTTGTACTGAAACATGCCGTAAGAGACGCCGCCGTAAGGCCAAATTATGTAAATATGCTCCTGAATATTTACAATTAGGATTTCTACCGTGCAAAGGACAACCGCCACGATGTGCCATATGTTTCAATGTGTTTGAAACCTCTTAAACTGAACCGTTATTTGGTAACAAATCACAATGAACTAAAAGACAACCTGTAGATTTCTTAAAACGCAGACAAAGTACAGCAATGCGACAACAATGAATGAAAAAACTCTTAAGGCTTCATTTATTATGTTATTGCGAATAGCGCCGAGCAAAACGGTACACACGGTTGCGGAAAGTTTGATGAGGTCAGCGGCTTTAGAAATGATTAGGGCAGACAACTTAGGCTGGGCCGGGGGTCCGCTAACATCGTTTGGGTCCCTGAGCTGAAAAAGTTTTAGAACCTCTGAACTTGAGAATATCTTTAATGATGTTAATAATTTTGTAAATAATTTAAGAAATGAGAGTAAAAGATAGAAAATTGTAGCTACAGAAGTATTTTGATCCCACTATTATTATTATTATTATTGTCTTTAATAGAAGATTTTTTTCATGAAGGATTTCAAACATTGTCAATGTGTGCACACCATTTCCTACTTCACTAACAATTCATACAGAAGAGCGGTCGTCTGCAAAGTTGTGATCAATACAAATTTACATGAAGAAGTTCTCTAAATAAAAGCAGGTTGACTTTACTAGCTGTTCTTTTTATTTACCAATGAAAAAAAAAAGAAGTACACTTTTTTTTTAAACTTTGCTACCTGAAAATCTGATAATATGCTTTTGTTATATTTATGTACTGATAAAATAGAAATTTGATCTCAACAGAATAACAATTGCTAACCACATTTATTTTGTCAATGTTCAACAGTTGTTGCTTTTTTTAATGTAAATTTATGTTGGCCGAATAAGAAAATACAAAATACCAATACTAACAAGCCAGTGTAATACAAACAAAGAAAGGTCATTACTAGTGATGCTGGGTTCAATATTTTCAGGAAATTTTGAACCGACAACCTCCAGAATCAATTCAAGACACATCCAGCAGCAGAAATTGATGGTTATTAGGGATTTCCATACGTAAGTGGCATTTAATTATTTTCTTTGGATCACATCAGCAAAGTGAAGTGTCCACAATGCATGGTATAACCATGTTACTTTTATCTATGGCCCATGAATGCACTCAGTAGATAATTTATTTAAGTACAGAAGGATTTCCATATAGAAAGAAAAAAAAAAAACAACCAACAAAGGCTTTAGATGAATTTTTAAAAATTTATAATTATTTAAATGTTTTCAGGAAGACTGCAATAAAACAATTTATCACAAACTAAATGAATATACACAACTTTTAATGTAGGGGTATATAATATAATTCTATAAAACAACCTTAATATTATTATCTAAAAATGCAAACTAAAGTTAGCTTATTAGCTACTTTGCCATCTTTACACAAAATATATTTTTGCTCATATGGTAGGCTGGTGGTAATTTACATTACTTCAAAAATAGTGAATAAAGAACTAAATCTGGATCACAGAATTAAAATAAAGATTTTAATATAAATAGCCATTGTACCTCTTTTTGTGCTCAGGTTTACAATAATACATAAATACTTTTGTCTATTTTAATAATCAATACAAGTTTTTTTGTGCTCAGGTTAACAATAATACATACATTCAAGAAGAATACTTTGGTCTATTATTAACTCTTTCTCTCCGTCATTATTTTCCTCGTTCAGATAATAGCATTATTCATTTTACTCATTTGTATTTCACTATCATTTTATGATTAAACTTCAATAACTTTTTTGCTTGTTATCAGAAAATATAGTTTGTATGCTCTTTTTACACAACACAAATTAAGGTTTAAAAATCCGAAAATCAATTAGGTTTTAATTGAGTCAAAGTAATGTTGGCATCATCAATTAGGAGAGAAAGAGTTAATGATCAATATTGTTTTTTTTTGTGCTCAGGTTTACAATTCAAGCAGAATACTTTTGTCTATTTTAACAATCAATCAAAGTTATCACTCCAAGATTTCTCAGTATCTCAACCTTTGACATAATCAGCATGTCAAGTAGCCCTAGCTATAAAACATTCACTATTCTTTGAAACCTGTACATAATCAGCATGTCAAGTAGCCCTAGGTATAAAACATTCACTATTCTTTCAAACCTGTACACATTTTTTGTTTAATTTTGTGTATAAAGATGATACTTCTGAAAGACCAGGCACATATCTTTTTCTGCTTCAAAGCAGATCCAGTCATGGAGTTTTTAATTAATATTTATATTATCTTGTGTTGTACCAGCAGTGATCACAGGTGATGCAATTATCTTCTCTTTTGAAGTAACGTCTGTAATTTATAAGATAAGACCAATGATGAACCTAAACAGCAGATTGGCAGAATGCAGACATTTGGAAGACATACGTTAAGTAACAATTAATTTTCTTTTTTTTCTTAGATTTTTAGAAAATATGATTTTTCAAAAGTTTGAGATATCGTGTCTCCCTGTATTTCATCTCATTTGTCCAATGACTTTCATTGTAGGGGTGCTGTGACAGTTTGCGCAATCGATCAAATCCCTTCAATTTCCCAATTCAGCATCTGTTCTTAGCATAGCAGGATACTAAGATAGAGGCTGGTCCATTCTTTCATGCTGTGTTTTCCTGTATAACTGTTGTTAATAAAGACATTGTCAAATAGAGAGAAACAAACTTTAAGAAAAATCTTGTTCATTTGGGTGTAGACAGATTCAACTGAAGAAAAACAATTTTAACTTTTTAAATGTTTGAAATATAACTATGACATCCAGAATTCAGTAGGAAAAACAAAAAAAAAAAGATTGTCTAACAGTGAACCAAAAAATAAAATAGCTTTAGTTAATGATTCTTTTTTTATCACAGTAAGTGCTTAATTTATCATTACTCAAAATATGAAAAAATAAAGCATAGAAAGTGAACAAGATTTTCAATGCTAATAAAATGTTAAAGAGATAAAACACTGACCCATAGTGTACAACAAAACTGAGAGGGGATGTTTCAAATTGGCATCATACAGAAGTTCTAGGGGAAAAAAACATTGACTTAAAGAATTAGATTACTGATAGTAACTAATGTTTCTAAATTTGAAATATAAAAATTTTCATCAACATACAACATATTAACAAATACTATTACATTAATTCAGGTGCTAAAAATTGTTAGCTCTGCACAACCAATACTAGCAAACAAATAGATGGCAAGTTACAACATTGAGACTGAATTTTTTTTTTAAACGGAATGTGAAGACTGCATCATAATATCAGATGAATAACAAATCCAACATTTTTATTCTCTTGATATGAAAACAAAAAATGTAACAATTTCTTGCAAGCTTAACACAAAAAGTTACACAACCATATAAATCTTAAAATGAATGATTGCATAAAAAAAATTCCTTTTTAAATAAAGAAGCATTTTTAAAACTTAAAAAAAAAAGGATGAATTTTTTTTACCTTTAAAGTTAGTATTAATGTTAAATCAAAACAATATATATTCAATTAACAAGCTCTTTAAACTAAGTGAAGCAAAAAGAAAAAAAAAAATTAATGAATCCATATTGCTGGTAATGTTTTTTTTCAAGAAAATCTGATTATTTTATCCAAGATAAGCACACACAAAAAATTGTTAATATGCCTAAACAATTATTGTTCACCATTAAAAAGCCTGCACCATACAAAAAAAATACAAATTGTTGCATTCTAGACACATTTTTATCATTGCAAACATCATAGCACAAGTTATAAAAGGTTTGCACAAACATGTTATGAGCACAATATAACTACCAGATAATACCATTGACATAAAAATAAATGCTTTCAAATGATGCTAGTCACTGAGGTAATCAAGCATAGAAGATGAAGATGGCTAAGGTCATGTTCTCAGAAGACCAGAATTGATCTGAGATGGAAACTAGGTGGTAAGAGAAACAGGGAGGTGAGAGGAAATAAAGAGAAAATTACCGGAGCAAGATCTAAAGGTTGAAAAAGGGAGAGGAGGTCAAGAAATGATTGGCATATAAAATGTCAACCAAAATAAAAGAAAAAAAAAAGATAATTTTTAAACATTAAATACGAAAATACACCCATCTACTAACAGTTCATTATCAATGCTTGCAGAAATATATTGCTATTAATGTGATACTTCAGAATAATACAAAATTATATTGATTTAAATTAAGTATTTTCAGAGTATATACAATAATGCTAATGAAGTACTTTAAGTAAAAATTCAACAAGAGATTTGGCTTCTGAACTGAGCTGTTACATGTTCCAATCTTGGAGAAGACAATGATTTTGAGCTTTTTGACTTTTAGAATACATCTGAGCTCAACAAATTTTAATTCATTTTAAATAGTATGTATGTATGGCATTGTACAGGTAGTTGGTTGTTTAGCAGACCAAATGACATAACCTCATTAACAGGGACCAAACAAACAAATGAGCTCTATGTCATATGCCCCTCATTAACAGGGACCAAACAAACAAATGAGCTCTATGTCAAATGCCCCATGGACTGAAATGTCTGAAAAGGGAACTTAATATTTTACTTTCATAATTATATTACAAGCAAAAGAAAAACTTATATCTTAGTAAAAATCAATACACTTGAGCTGCATAGATCAATTAAATGTATTCGTTATCTATATAAAAACAAACCACAATGTTTATGGTTTCAAAATTTAATACAAAAAAAAAAAAGAAGCATTTTAAGCTGCACAATGATAAAAGCATTGCATATAAATAAATTTCATTGAAATTTAAAAAAAAAAAAAAAAGACAAATATGATTTTAAGTATAAGATCATTTTTAACTTTAAATTTTATAAAATCATGAGATTATTTGGATTTTAAATGCTTAGTTAAATTTTCTAGGGAAATTAGTAAGAGATTCAAAGAAATAGTTACAATTAGTAAATATTCAATATATTGTGTTACAAGAGTAGTTAAACTTCTGTTAAAATAAATCAATAAAAGAATATAAACCATTTACCTTGTACATCAGCAGAGCAGTAAATATAATATACAAAATAGCATATATAATATAACGTATATATTCTTCAAATGCAAACAATTGACAATTTGTTAAGGTTAAGTATCACATCATTGAAAAGTAGAGGAAAAATGAGCTACAAGCCCATTAGTCGAATACATTCCTGAAAAAAAATGTAGACATTCATTCCATTATTGCAGATATCTAATATGAATAGCATTGACTATTCATTAACAAAAATAAATAAAAATCTTACAATGCCATTTGCAATACATATATCACCTAACAAGGACTAATCTTGCATTAGTTTTTATTTCATTTTTCTACTATTGTTTGTCGATTAGATTTAAAGAAACAAAAAAAAAAAAGAATGTTGAGTCTTGCTTTGTGGAGAAAGTGTTTTGAGATTTAAGAACTACCTGGGAAGCTTGATTTATTGTTTTCAATAGGAAAAATAAAGTAAGATAACTTAAATATAGAAAATGTTTTAAGACAGATTACTAAACCAATCCCATCAATGTTCTTTAAGTATGTTTATAACATAGATAGCACAACTAACAAAAAGATAGGTCAATGCTCAAATCCTACCTGAGTAAGAATATATTTTGACTCAGAAAGTTTTTCCACAATATTAAAGTGATCAACATCTGGGACATCAAGATAACTAGTTTTCACACCAAAATTTCTTAGCATCTGAAATTTCAAGTCAACAACTCTGTCATGAAAGTGTATTGAAGAATATATATATATATATATGTGAATATTAAAATAATTTTCTTTTTAGCATTTTCTGTTTTGCAAAAGAGTTTTGTTGATTTGAAATTATTGATCTAGCAATCATAGTTATAATAATGGGCTCTCATTTTATTATATTAATAGAGCTGTGTACAGTTCTGAAGGAAAATACAGATTTTCTTGATAGGCCAACTTTTACGAAACTAACAATTATACCCATTTGAATGCCTGAATTTATGTCACATCAGACAGACCCTATCATCACAACAACCCACTATAGCCAACACTCTGTAAGGCAGTCTGGAATTGCTGAGAAAAACAGCAAGCTACTATTCCTTGGCACAAAATGCAAAATAACTTACAACTCAGTAGCAAAAATCTGGCTAGATAAAGAAGATAGGCTACTTTCTGCTATAACTAGATATGGAATATGATCCACTGTAATTTTTTATGATAGCCCATCATATAATTTAATGATTTTCCATGTAAATGATAATGTAATTAATTTGAGCTCATGATAATGCACTTAAATGGAAGGCCTATGTAACAATTAGAAGTTTTCAATACTTACCTGTTCCATTTCTCCACTTTGTCTTCTAAATTCTGGTGGGTCATACTCTCCTACCGCTACAACAACATGTCGGTGTTGAGATTGGTGGGCTATCTCCTGCACAAAATTTAGAGGGCTGAACCGCCAGGCTTCTGTCCTGTTAAGTAATACCCAACAATAGAACAACAGAAACTTGTTCATACAAATGATAATCTTTAGAAATAATCTAGTAATCTACAATCACTATTAAAAATGCATCAAGAAAATCAAGAAAAATAGAATAAGAATTAATGAATTTCTTTTTAGCTGACTCATTAACAATGGAATTCCTAGATCTTCTTGCAATCAAAGAAATGTGACATTAAAACATATTGACAAAGTAAGTGTGACAGCGTGATTCATGCTGCACATGCTGATGGTTATTCAAGAGGGCCAAATGACCAGTACAATGATCCCAACTTATTTCAGGCACCCATTGAAAATGCCTTGAAATTTTACATGTTACCTATTCCTTAGTCTGGTGGACCGTTGGGGCACCGAGCAAGACTTGTGGACCATCTTTCTCCATTCCTCTCTATCCTTTGCCCTGATTAAAACCTCGTTCAATGGTAGGCCTGTCCATTCTTTGATGTTGTCTTCCCACCGCTTTCTCTGTCTGCCTCTTTTTCTTTTTCCTGGTACTGTTCCCTGGAGGAAGGTCTTTGCGAGTCCCGAAGATCTTGTTACATGGCCATACATTTTGAGCTTTCGTTTCTTCACAGTATTTAGCAGGTCATCATGGGGTCCGATCGCTGTCGTAACCCTGTCTCTAATCTCTTGATTTGTGATGCGGTCTTTAAATGTGATGCCTAGGATCCTTCTGTAGCATCTCATCTCCATTGCTAGGATCCTCCTCTCTAGCTCTGCAGTCAGCGTCCAAGACTCATAAGCATATAGAAATGTGGCCATGACCAGGGAGCGCATCAGTCTGATTTTGGTGCCGAGTTTAGCCTTGAAATACCTTGATTGAAATCAGAAGTTAGGCTGTCAGGGTCTTTCCTATTTAGCAAAAATTAACTTTTTTTTCAACTAGTTTTTTTTTTCATTAAAATAATGGACATGTTGATGTCTAGTACTGTTAAATGAGTAAAAATCTCCTCCTACACTCACTTTTTACTAACCCATTGTTTGTATCATGTATGAATCATTGAGTTATCTCATATGCAAAATGATGTTAGAAATGCTTTTTAAAATTGTTAGTTCACATACCTAACATAAGTAACAACATTGTAACAAAGTAACTCACTCTGAAAGTCTCAAAGCTTCATTGTTTGATGTCTTAACCAGTGGCCGTAAATCATAAACACCACTGATAAGTACAGCACCTGTTTAATTAGACAAGAGTATCTAATTAATGCTTTTAAATTTTTACTTAGCTTCAAAAAAGTTTTTTTCAAAAGATAAATAAAATACTACAGTATAACATGGTAAGAGGCAGGAGATTAAACAATACCTTTTATAAGCTCACTATCAAATGCATCATACTGTGATAGAGATGCCATTAACATCATAGCAGCTATGTGTGCCCCTGCCGAATGTCCAGCCAGGTAAATACCACTGTCATGAGTTTAAAATGAAAGCTTATGTTAAAGTATAAATGAATTAGATATTCATAAAATGTAGATAAAATTACCATTTTAAAAATTTACTAACATTATATTCTCAAAAAAAAAGGCCTGGGGTAAAGAAGGGATTAGTTATGAAATCTTTCCTAAAAACATAATTTGACTATATCAAAGTATCAGTTTTTTTTTTTTCTAAACCACATCAAATACATTTAATTCATTATTACAATCATAGTTCAATTTTTTTAAATGTTATATTCCTGAAATTTGTTACTTAAAAATACCTGTTTTGTCTTTCCTTAGCAAGTTTTATGACTAGATGAAGGGCTTTTTTGGCTTGTAGAAGTATGGTATCTAACGAAACTTTAAACAAATACAATTTAAAAATTCAGATAGAAATAGGAGAAAAATAAAAAAATATCCTTAAATAATGGATAAGAGATAATGGAAGATGCTCTCGAAGGATTTGAAGGTACTGTAAGCATTGGAGGAAGAAAAGTTACAAACTTGCGCTTCGCAGATGACATTGATGGCCTAGCAGGGACAGAAGACGAACTAGCCGACCTAGTGATGCGCATTGACAAGACTTCAGCAGCTTATGGCATGCAAATAAATGCAGAAAAAACCCAAATCATGACCAATAGTCAACAGGGCTTTACAAAGGCCATCAGTATTGGAGGCGAAAAGCTAACTAGCGTTAGCAGCTTTAAATACCTCGGAGCTATTGTCTCGGATGAGGGAACAAAGCCCGAACTAATGGTCCGAATAGCACAGTCCACAGCGGCCCTTTCTAAACTCAAGTTGATATGGAAAGACAAAAGCTTAGCCCTCGGCACCAAAATCAGACTGATGCGCTCCCTGGTCATGGCCACATTTCTATATGCTTGTGAGTCTTGGACGCTGACTGCAGAGCTAGAGAGGAGGATCCTAGCAATGGAAATGAGATGCTACAGAAGGATCCTAGGCATCACATTTAAAGACCGCATCACAAATCAAGAGATTAGAGACAGGGTTACTGCAGCGATCGGACCCCATGATGACCTGCTAAATACTGTGAAGAAACGAAAACTTAAAATGTATGGCCATGTAACAAGATCTTCGGGACTCGCTAAGACCTTCCTCCAGGGAACAGTTCCAGGAAAAAGAAGAAGAGGCAGACAGAGAAAGCGGTGGGAAGACAACATCAAAGAATGGACAGGCCTACCATTGAACGAGGTTTTAATCAGGGCAAAGGATAGAGAGGATTGGAGAAAGATGGTCCACATGTCTTGCTTGGCGCCCCAACGGTCCACCAGACTAAGGGATAGGTAACAGGTAACAGGTAAATGTAACAACTGCTAACATTAAAGACAAAGAAAAAGATCAATTAAATAATTAAATTAACATTACAAATACTAAGTAAGAAACTTACCATCAGGAGCTAGATCATAACCAACTGGTATTACTATTGCACCAGCATTGCATAGTGGAACTGCAGGGAAACTAGAAGTTGTTCGTCTTAAAAGCAGAAGCAGACAATTTATTAAAATAGTCTTATTTTATAAAAGAGAATAATTTGATTTTTCATAACTACACTTGAAACAAAATTTTGGTGGGATGGGATGTTGGGATGGGATGGGAAACTTTGGATCATTGGTAAATTAAAGAAAAATAACTCTCACAAAACAGTCGTTCTGTACGATTTTACTAGTTAACAATTTTGTACTACACTAGTCATATACTTTCTAATAATCTATATCTAATAAATATATGATAAATAATTTTCTAATACAAGAAATTAAAGGGAAAAAGGCAAATTTAACTACCCTATTTCTTTGACTTGCCAATATCCTCCATGAAAATATATAAGTATTGGAGCACCTAAAAATATACATTTGAAAAACAGTTTAAATTTTTACATTATGATTGTAGTATTTAAGGTAGCAAAGATAAATATTTTAAATTTTTATTGCTAAAACTAAACAAAATCACACAAAAAAAGACTATTTAATGATTTATAAAATAAAAAATATTTTAGTATGATGCTCCAGAAAAATTTGAAGATAAACAATAGAAAATAAACAAAGTTATCAGGTTGTTACTGTACTTGTCAGAAAAGTTTCATCCACTAAAAAAAAAATCTTATAAACAAGAAAAATAAAAAAAAATACTTGAAAACAAAAAAAAAAGCTTTTATAAGGGAAATAACATCACATTGCTTGACTACCTAGAAGGGGGCTCGAGGTTCGACACCCAACTTGGGCAGAGTTGTGTTTACTGAGCGCCCAAAGGCAGCACGGGAAACCAGCTCCTAGATACCCCTCCCCCCCCCACTGGTCCACAAATGAGATTGGGCCAAAGCGCTCTGAGCATGCTAAAAAGCATGAAAGTAGCGCTATATAAAAGCTATAATAATAATTTATGTTTTGTTAGGGACAATGAATAATTGTGCAAAATTTCAGCTTGATCAGAGAATGGGAAAAAGGAGAAATAATGTGTACTATGTTTGTACCAGACAGATGGAGTAAATTTATATAAACTTAAAAAAAATACTAAACCTTCAGTTTTTTAAATTTATAAGATTTAGATTGTCTTTAGGTAAAACATATTTCTTTTAATTTAGTTTCTTTAATCAGCAAAGTTATGCATGTTAGCCTACCTTTCTTTGGGGCATTTTTCTTATAGAAAATATCAAATTTTTGACGTTCTGAATCTCCATAACTAATTTCCAGCTCAGAGTCAAGTGTCCAAAGAGAATTTCTACTTCCTGTAACAATGTGATTTCAATATATTATTTTTTAAGGAAAGATAGATTGCTTTGAAGACCAAGAAATTTTATTTCAAAATTTTTTTGTGATTGCTCATTAAAAAAAATAATATATTATTGGGGTGCAATGTAAATACTTGTTCCCTATTTAAAATTATCAACAATTAAATCTTTTTTATTCTATTAACAATATGATAAATGATAACAACCTTGTGCCGTTGTCTCAAGATGAGCATTGATGACTTCATCTGGACCCATTCTATGAGACCATCTACTAGGAGAATAATGATATTCTAATTCCTGAAATATTGTGTACAACATAATTCAGCATACTCATATATTTAGTAAATTTTTGTATAGATTTAGATATTTTTTAATTCTTAAAAAAATGAACTAATTATCAAATTATTACATCAATATAAAATAAAATTACCTATAAATTTTCCAAAGGCCAATAGGAGAGTAAGTAACAATTTTTTTCAATAGTTTTAAATGCCCAGTTTAGTTTAGTTTTAGTTTTAGGCACATCGGCACAGTATAGGCCATGTCGTGCCCGTAGTCCCTTAAGGACTACTCTCCCTCTATAAAAAGTCAGAGTTCATATAATTAATTCATTAAAATTAAGGTTTATTTACAGTTAAAATAGCATCGTTAAAAATTTGGATATTTTATACAAATCTAGTGTAAATAATATGTGTATACAGACTCACGAATCAGATCCTCGAAGACAACCCCACCTCCCGGATAAAGCCCAGTACCTTCCCAGGGTCGACAGTGTCAAACAGTATTTTTAAGTCAGTGGATATAAGAAACTTCTCCCTGACATCCTGGTATCTGGGGCAGTCAATGAGGATATGCTCCACTGTGAGGCGAGAATCACAACGCTCACAAAGTGGTGGCCCCTCTCTCTTCAGCACGAAAGAGTGTGTGATGTAGGTGTGGCCAATCCTCAGTCTAGACATGGTCGTGCTGCCACGCCTTGTCAGACCCTTAGATATGGGCCGCCACCGGACATCCGCCACGATCTGCCTGAGTTTGTTGTGATTCTCAGCCTCCCATCGGTCCTGCCACTCTTGATAGATGGCAGTGGCAATACTTTGTCTCAGGTCCGAGTAGGGAATTTGGGTTCCTGACACTGTTTGGTTTAGGGCTTTCTTTGCTTCTCTGTCTGCGGCTTCGTTTCCCTCTATGCCTACATGGGAGGGGACCCAGATGAAGGTGACATCCCTATGGCTGGCTGCTATTTGGTCCAACAGCTTTAGACACTTGTATACCAATGGAATGTCAGTCTTCATCCGCCCCAAAGCTTGCAATGCAGATTTGGAGTCGGAGCAGATTATAAATTTCCTCCTTTCTGATGCTTTAACGGCCATAAGTGCAAGCGACAGTGCATGTAATTCGGCCGTAAAGATGGAGCATCCATCAGGGAGTCTACGGGAGATTGTTTTGCTCCGAAAGGAGCAGGCACACGCGACCTTTCCATCCATTTTGGATCCGTCAGTGTAGATGGTGCCACAATCTCCGTAGCTCTCCTGCAGTTCCCTAAAGTGGACTTGCAATAGGGTTGGGTCTGTGTTTTGTTTTGGAAAATTAAGGAGGGACAAATTTAATTTGGGTCTACTAGTTAGCCAAGGAGGGGTTTGTGGGGTTTGTATTTTAGAAATTTGGTCAATGGATGGGGTTAAATTTTGGATGGATTCTCTCATTCGAAGGCCTAACGGCTGTATGACGTTAGGCCTTCGAATGTATAGTTCAACATTTATGGGATTGAATACGGGGTCAAAGGCAGGGTTCGTGGGGTTAGATTTTAGTTTTACTATGTACTGCATTGCAAGCTTTTTCATCCTTATGTCCATGGGGAGCTCTCCAGCCTCCACATGTAGACTCGGAATTGGTGACGTGCGGAACGCGCCGAGACAGAGACGCAGGGCAGCATTTTGGATTGGTTCTAGTATCTTTAGGTAAGACTTCCTTGCTGCTCCATATATCATAGATCCATAATCCAACTTGGATCGGATTAGACTTCGATACAGCAGCAGCAAGGTGTCTCTGTCAGCCCCCCAGTCCGTATGGCTGAGTACTCTAAGTATGTTTAATGACTTTTGACATCCTTTCCTAAGTTCTTTAATGTGGGGGAGAAAATTAAATTTGGAGTCAAGGGTGAGGCCTAAAAATTTTGTAGTTTTTACAACGGGGATTCTTTTTTTGTTTATAAATAATTCAGGATCTGGGTGAAGCCCCCTTAAATTACAAAAATGCATACTAACTGTTTTGGAGTCCGAAAATTTAAAACCATTATCATTTGCCCAATTTTGAATTTTGTTTAGATTTAACTGTAATTTTCTTTCTAAGGTGTTCATATTTTTCCCATAAGTAAAAATGACAAAGTCATCAACATACAGAGAGCACTCTATGCCAGGGGATAGAGCATTAATGATGCTGTTAATTTTAATGTTGAACAGGGTGACTGACAGGATGCTGCCCTGGGGTACGCCCATTTCCTGTTCAAAAGTGTCAGAGGTGGAGGTGCCCACTCGGACCTGAAATTTTCGGTCCTTCAGGAATTCCCCTACAAACTGGGGGAGGTGTCCCTTAAGCCCCATAAGCTCCAGGTCACGTAGAATGCCATGTTTCCAGGTCGTGTCATAGGCCTTTTCAATGTCGAAGAATACAGCCACAAGATGTTCTCGTCTGAGTAGGGCATTTCTGATGTAGGCTTCCAGCCTTACCAGGTGGTCGGTTGTTGTCCGCCCTTGCCGGAATCCACACTGGTATTTGGAGATCAAGTTGTTCCTCTCAAGATACCAGACCAGCCTACTGTTAATCATTCTTTCCATGGTTTTACAGATGCAGCTTGTTAGTGCTATTGGTCGATAGTTAGCTGGGTCAGAGCCGTCTCTTCCCGGTTTAGGTATCGGTATAACTGTGGCTTTCCTCCAGCTGTTTGGGAAAGCGCCTGTTTGCCACACACAGTTATAGACCCCTAGCAGGACTGCCAATGA
Source organism: Biomphalaria straminea (assembly GCA_021533235.1). Taxonomy (NCBI): domain Eukaryota; kingdom Metazoa; phylum Mollusca; class Gastropoda; family Planorbidae; genus Biomphalaria; species Biomphalaria straminea. The sequence continues at coordinate 15,892,915 of JADKLZ010000166.1, read as the reverse complement.
GGGCTCGGGAAGGTGCTTGAGGAACTGGTAATGGATTTCATCTTCTCCAGGCGCTGTGTCATGTGACTTGTCCAGCGAGTCCCTCAGTTCCTCAAGCGAGAACGGTTTGTTGTAGTCTTCATTGTTCTCTGACCTGAAGTCAATGGGATGTCTTTCCTCCCTGGTTTTGACTTTTTGGAACTCTGGCGTGTAGTGTGCAGTGGATGATTTTTCTGCTATTGAGGATGCAAGGCAGTCAGCTATTTCTCTGGGGGACGTGACAGTTCGTCCTTGGTTTTTCAAATGCCCTATTGCATTTGATTCTTTCCCTTTGATTCGCCTTACTGCCTTCCAAACCGCTCTAGCAGAAGTTTTGGCATCCAGACTGCCGACAAAGCTTCTCCAGGAATTCCTTTTGGCTGACCGTATGATTTGTCGAGCCTTTGCTCTAGCTATCCTAAATAGCTTGAGGTTTTCCTGGGAAGGATTCTTTATGAATGCAGCCAGTCGTTTTTTCCTATCGCCAATAGCACTTTTACAAGCTGCATCAAACCATGGTTTGCTGGGCCGTTTTGGATTTGCGGAGGTTAGGGGGACAACTTTCCTGGCAATGTCGAGTAGCTTGGAAGCGAAGATATCAGCTGGGTTCTGCTCATCGAGGATACTTTCTGTGATATCCTCTGAGCATCTTTTTTGGAATTGCTCCCAATCGGCCTTGTTCAATTTCCACCGTTGAGGTCGTCCCATTGAGGGGAGATTGTTAGTAATGATGATTGGGAAGTGGTCACTTCCCCGTAGGTCATTACTAACTGACCATTTGAAGTCGTCCAGAAGTCCGGGGACGCATACGGTGAGGTCAATGCACGTGAGGGATCCAGTTCCTGGGTGCAAGTAGGTCGGTGATGCATCATTGAGTTTTAAATGCCCAGCACAATCTTCATTGACATACTCTTTACCAACCAATACAGCTTTGTGGACATTATCAAACCCTAATTTTTTTTTTTATCTAAACCAACATTCAACATAGGATAGTAACATAGTACTATCTTTTCTTCCTGGTCCACCATACTCCAAAGAACAATGAGGAATAAATCCACTACCGCTACTAACCTGTACTGGGATGGAAGTCATTTTGATGTTTTCTGAAACAATGGTTGCAGCAGAGAAAAAGTCCAACGCTTGACGTCTGAAATACAAAAAATAATAAGTGTTTGCAAATCTTTTTTCTATTGCTTTTGTATAGCAAATATTTTATGCTATAGTGTGCTATGGTAGCTTTTGTGGACATGTGAAGGTAACAGGAATTTGGGATAAGGTTTCTGTGCTGGGAGGGGGGAAGGGGGAGAGAGAGAGAATCATAGATATTATCTATAATGACATAGTGAAGAAATGAAAAAAAATGTGTTAACAGTTAAAATTCGCCTTTGTTTAATAGTCCACGTTATTAAAGGAGGTAATATTTTAATATTTTCATTTTGGTATATCCTTGAAAACGGACCATAACTCTGCCATATGCCGAACTCTGTCATATGCCGGTCCCAGGCCGGAAAAAAGGAGGAGGGTTGGGCGTAGGGCTAGCTACCCTACCCTGTAGAAAAAACACTAGCTACAGAAACACCAAACAGCAAATCAACAGAAGTCACGGAATTGGGAGAGGATGGACCTCCAGCTGGAAGGTTTATGACTGATGCCAGTGAAAGCCAGAGTCTTCTGGAAGCTGACAGGCTGAAGACCATCATCTCTACCAGGACCACCACCACCATCGGTATATGGAATGTCCGGACAATGTATGAGTCTGGGAAGACAGCGCAAGTGGCAGCTGAGATGAAAAGGTACAACCTCACCATCCTAGGAATCAGTGAGTCAAGATGGACCGGCTCCAGGCAGAAAAGACTGGCTTCGGGTGAGCTACTTTTATACTCAGGACATGAGCAGGGAGGGTGCGGTGGCTGAGCGGTAAAGCGCTTGGCTTCCGTACTGGAGGTCCCGGGTTCAAATCCTGGTGAAGACTGGAATTTTTATTTCGGGATTTTCGGGCGCCCTTGAGTCCACCCAGCTCTAATGGGTACCTGACTTAAGTTGGGGAAAAGTAAAGGCGGTTGGTCGTTGTGCTGGCCACATGACACCCTCGTTAACCGTGGGTCACAGAATCAGATGACCTTTACATCATCTGCCATATAGACCACTAGGTCTGAAAGGGGAACTTTACTTACTTTTACATGAGCAGGAGGCTACACAAACCCATGGAGTAGCCCTGATGCTGTCTAAGCAGGCTCAGAGAGCACTTATAGGATGGGAAGCGCATGGACCACGGATAATAACAGCCTCATTCCACACAGTGCAGGAAAGAATTAACTTCCAATGCTACGCCCCTACAAACGACAGTGAAGAGGAGGAAAAGGACAATTTTTACTATAGGCTGACTACCATCCTACAGGACAAACCAAAAAGGAACACTCTCATCATAATGGGCGATTTCAATGCTAAGGTTGGCAATAACAACAAAGGATATGAAGAGATCATGGGAAAACATGGATTAGGCGAGATGAATGAAAATGGAGAGAGATTTGCGGACATGTGTGCCACAAGCAAGTTGGTGATTGGAGGAACTGTCTTCCCACACAAACGAATACACAAAGCAACATGGATATCACCAGACCTAGTAACAGAGAACCAAATAGACCATGTCTGTATTGTGAAGAAGTTCCGTCGATCTCTTCAAGATGTACATGTAAGACGAGGAGCAGATGTTTCTTCAGATCATCATCTTCTGTGCGCTCGAGTGAAACTGAAGCTGAAAAAGACTTGGGCAAGTGGGCCCAGCCAACGCCAACACTACAATACTGTTGCGCTGAAAGACTGCATAAAACAGGAAGGGTTCAAAGTCCCCTTATCTAACAAGTTCCAGCTCCTAGAAGAGCTGCTAGAAGAAGAGACAGTAGAACAGACATGGCAGAAAGGTAAAGAAACAGTAACCTCCACATGCCTAGAAATCCTTGGTCCCAAGTCATACACCAACAAGGAGTGGATTTCATCAGAAACTCTTCAGAAGATCAAGGAAAGAAGAGAGAAGAAAGCAGATGTGAACAACAGTAAAACAAGGGCAGCAAAAGGAAAGGCACAAAAAGAATATGCTGAAATAGATAGGAATGTCAAGCATAGCATCAGAACAGACAAGAGGAGCTACATTGAAGCGCTGGCAAAAGAAGCAGAAGAAGCAGCCCATCAGAACAGCACCAAGGACCTGTACTCAATCATCAAAAAGCTATCTGGAAAATTTGCCATGTCAGAGAGACCAGTAAAGGACAAGAATGGTAACGCGATAACAGACGAAGAAGGACAAAAGAAAAGATGGATTGAGCATTTCCAGGAGCTGCTAAACAGACCTTCACCTGTAAACCCACCAGAAATACCGCCAGCTACAAGAGACTTACCTATCAAGTGCAGTGCACCCACAAAGGAAGAAATTCGCAGAGCAATCAAACAATCGAAGAATGCCAAATCTGCAGGACCTGACAGCATCCCAGTTGAAGCACTAAAGGCAGACATTGAAACAAGTGTGAAGTTACTCTACCCTCTCTTCTGCAAGATATGGGAAAATGAAGAAGTGCCACCAGAGAAAGGCGATCTTAGTTCCTGCTCCAACTATCGAGGGATAACGCTACTGTCCGTTCCAGGGAAAGTGTTTAATCGCATCCTGTTAAACTAAATGAAAGATGCTGTAGACCCACATCTCTGTGACCAACAAGCCGGCTTTCGAAAGGAGAGATCATGCACAGATCAGATAGCAACACTGCACATAATTTTGGAACAGTCTATGGAATGGAACTCCCCTCTCTACGTCAGTTTTATAGATTATGAAAAGGCATTTGACAGTGTGGACAGACAGACCCTCTGGAGACTGTTAAGACACTATGGAGTGCCTGAAAAAATTACTATCATCATCAAGAAGTCATATAAAGGGATGACTTGCAGAGTAGTGCATGGCAGACAACTGACAGAGGCATTTGAAATCCAAACAGGAGTGAGACAAGGCTGTTTACTTTCTCCCTTCTTATTCCTACTAGCCATAGATTGGGTCATGAAGACAGCAACAGACCAGAAGCGAAACGGTATACAGTGGACACTGTGGAAACAGATGATCTCAACTTTGCAGATGACTTAGCTCTTCTTTCTCACACACAGCAGCAGATGCAGGAAAAGATAAATATTTTTGCAGACAATTCCGCTAGAATGGGTCTTACCATAAACAGAGGAAAGAGCAAGGTGTTCAAAATAAAGGCATCAAACACTACACCCATTATAGTCCAAGGTGAGGCGCTGGAAGAGGTGGAAAGCTTCACCTATCTAGGCAGCATTATAGATCACCATGGCGGAACAGATGCAGATGTCAAAACCCGCATTGGTAAAGCTCGAGCAGCCTTCCATCAGCTGAAGAACACCTGGGGATCTAGGGAATTAAGCACCACCACCAAGATAAGGCTATTTAACACCATTGTTAAGCCGATACTACTTTATGGAGCAGAGACCTGGAGAACCACCGTCACCACCATCAAAAAAATCCAGGTATTCATCAACACCTGCCTGAGGAAAGATTCTTATGATCCGCTGGCCAGACAAGATCTCAAATGAGGAACTGTGGCAAAGAACAAAACAGCAGCCCATAGAAATAGATATCCTTCAGAGACGCTGGAGATTGATAGGTCACACCCTGCGCAAGCCGTCATCCAACATAACAAGGCAAGCCCTAACCTGGAACCCCCAAAGAAAAAGGAATAGAGGAGGCCCAGGAACACATGGTGCCGCGATCTGGAAACAGAAGCCAAGCAGATGGGCAAGACATGGGGACGGTTGGAAAGACTCGCCCAGAACAGAGATGCCTGGAGAAAGCTGGTTGGTGGCCTATACCCCAGTAGGGACCACAGGCTGAGATGAGATGATAGTGTGCTATGGTATCTTTTGTGGACATGTGAAGGTAACAGGAATTTGGGATAAGGTTTCTGTGCTGAGAGGGGGGAAGGGGGAGAGAGAGAATCATAGATATTATCTATAATGACATAGTGAAGAAATGAAAAAAAAATGTGTTAACAGTTAAAATTCGCCTTTGTTTAATAGTCCACGTTATTAAAGGAGGTAATATTTTAATATTTTGATTTTGGTATATCCTTGAAAATGGATCTAACATAAAATAATGTTAAGAAAATATAATGTAGATTAATTTATGGTATGGTTTTACTTCAATAGTTTAAGCAGGAATTGAAAAACCCTAGTCACCTTACGCCTCATTTGTAACAAAGTTTTGAGAGCTGAAGCTATGAAGCCGAAATAACTTTGTCATTTTGATACCCAACTTACAAAGTTTGTTGTCAAAATACCCTTATTTTAAAAGTAAAAATGCAACATATATTGAATTGTCAAAAAAAAATTTATCCTTAAAAATGAAACTTCAAAGTGACAAGAAAAATTGGATGACAATAATATTATTATTATATTATAATATTAACATGTTGCCAATCTCTATGGAAAAAAATAACATTGAACCTGACAAATGGATAATAAGATAATATTATCTATGAAAGAACATTTGTGCATTTTTCAAATCTACCTGACATAACTCTAGAAGTCCATTCATAGTCAAAGTTGAAAATGTTCCACAGAGAGAAAGAGTTTATTGAACTCATTAATACTAATGCAGTGAAAAATGATTTCTCTTCAATGTCAGTTACACAAATCTGGATCAATGATTGCAGTCACACCCCAATGTGTCTGTGTTGTGCTTTCTTCTTCTATTTCCAATAATATATTTTTTGAAAAACATGAATTTTAAAGCTTGTTAGTTATCAAGTCTAAATGCAGAAAAAGACTTGCAAGATGCAGAAGATGATGTTCATTATGATCTTTTATTAAAAACTGTGCAGACAATTCCTGATTAGGTCAAACAAGCTTAGACTGTCGCAGCAATATTGTAGCTATGTTAACTATGTAGTATTGTAGTTTGTTGTTTGTAATTGCTCTGATATCTGTGCTTTGTAAGGCTTTTTAAATTGTCACCATAAGCCATAAACATACAACATAAATATGGTGAATTTATAAGAAATAGAAGAGTAAATTCAAGTCAATGACAGAATACCTTTTTTTTCCTAATTTAATCATTAGGAGAAATATTTATTTCCAAGATATAATTAAACATTGTTTTGTGATTAAACATAAAGTATTGTAATGACTCTGACTTGCGCACCGCCATCCAGGCTAGTGCACAGGT
>JADKLZ010000166.1:15866736-15886664 GCA_021533235.1 Biomphalaria straminea | reverse complement strand
TAAACATTGTTGTCCTCGTTGAGTTGCCTTCACTTGAAGTTATTACAGTATGAATAAAGCTTTGGCAGTGCATATTTGATATTAGATCTAGATATTTACAATGTAGGATTGTAGGTATTTATTTTTTATTTTAATTATACTTTTAAGTCTTTTATAGATCTAGATATCTATCTAATTAGACTCTAGAGTCTAGAGTTAGACTAGTTTAAGTCAGTTTAATTTGAATTTAAATTATCTTACATTTCAAATTTAATAAAGTTTTAGAAATATTATGAAGTAAGAAGTTGTTTTTTTTTTATGAAGACGTTCAATTTCAAGTTGAAAAAAGTTGAAATCTTAAAAAAAAATAAAACTTAATTTAACTTGAAGTACTGAAGTAGGTAGATCTAGAATAACTAAGAATTCAAATTTATTTTTAATATTTTTATGACATCGAAAATAATTAAATCTCTAATATACAACCAATGTTAGATCAGGCCTAATCTAGTCTGATTTACCTGTTATTCAGTGTTATTTTGGCGCTGAAGGCTTAACAAACTTTTGAGGTAAACATTTACATCCTTAAGTTAACGTTTTTGATTCAACTCGTCAAAACTAAAACTAAACACAAGTAGAGGCATTCTTTAATTTTAGGAGTTAAATTACATGAAAATAGATAATGAAAGTTGAAAGAACGACTACTCTGTACTACTCACTGTATCTAGTAGATCTAAATCTATTCACGCATGTCACATTCAGTGGTGCGTGTAAACACTGCACAGTCATGACTATGTTAATTAAGAATAGCATCTTGAACTTCAACAAATTGAAATGTTGACTATAGATTCTAGTTAAACCTATAGATCTAGTTTTTACATAAGATGATGCGTGAAACAGCTGACATGTTGTTGACAAAGTTACAGGAGGGCAGGCTGATTGATCTCCCTTGTCAAGTCCAGTTTTATTCATTTAATCATAATGTTTATTCAACTTTTCAAATAGCTAAGTCTAATGACTTCGTAGACTACCGCCTCATTTCTCCAACCATAATCATTATTCCTTATCCCTAAATTCCCTACTAAACCTTAACAAAATTTAAAAAAAATGGGTTTGAATATTTATTCAGCACTTTATAGTGAAGACAGGAAAGAAAACTGGCGTAGCGACGTTGGTCCTATATTCCAATAACAGTAGCCTACCGTAGGCCTATATATTTACGGCTGCGAACATGTCAAAACCGTGTTTAATTAGCAGTCATTTAAGATGTTAAAGAAAAAAATAGTAAAGTTCCCTTTTCAGACATTGATATCTCTGGGGCAGATGGTGTAGTTGTCATCTGTTTCTGTGGCCCGCGGTTAGAGAGGGTGTTGTGGGGTCAGCACAACGACCAACCGTCTTTACTTTTCCCCGACTCAAGTCAGGTACCCAGCTGCGTGGACTTTGCTAGGGTACGAACCAGTGACCTCCTGCGGTTCAGTAGCCAAGCGCTTTACTACTCATCCATAACACACACCCCCTAGCTCTTAGTAAAAGGAAACTGTGTACGAAATTTAGTGCGAATCCGTTTGATAATTGAATTGTCTTGATAGATACATAAATATTAGTGAGTGGTATTTTGCGCGTATAATAGTAATGATACAGATTTTTAGGTTCTAGATCCAAATGTTAAACTGAGATATTCGTACGCATATTGTGACTTAATTATCATCTGTTTTAAAGTAACGTCTGTAATTTATTAAGTTAAGATAAATATATATAATAAGATAGATGTTTCCCCATACATTTCGTCCCTTTTTCGCGTGTGCGGCAATTTTTGTCTGACTCGGTTCTATCAGAATGCTCAAAACTTATAATTAATGTGTCGATTCAATATATGCGCCAACACAAAGACAATCCTTATTGATAGTAAAATTACATGTGGACTAGGAACCTTTCTTCATAGATTTTTAATAGTTCGGCTTGCTTAGTCACACACTTGACCTTTACACGCAAGCTATTTATAGATTTTAATTGGCTCAGGTTAACAATCATACGTGAAACTAATAGGCCTATTATCTTGTCTGTTCCTCCATTCATGATTTTGAAAATGAGTAGATTTGCAGACAATAGCGCGTAGGCTATTTAGCTTTCTTAAATTGATAGGCATGGAGACGGAACAATGGATTCACGAAAATTGAAAAGAGGATGATAAAGTAGTAGTCCGTCTAGTGAGTCAAAGGAAGCACGTACAATATTCAAATAAGGGGAGTAGATGAGTTTCTTACAATTTTGTGAGTTAGCCTATAGAAATAACCAGCGTTTTCGGCTCGCACCCCACCCCCTAAAGTAAAATATCTCTGCCTTGGAAATATTTTACACTGATTTTTTTAGGGGTTTAAACCCCTACCTGTAAATATTTGATACTGATCTGTTGTCATACTGGGCTCCACCAATAGAGAAAATCTTTGGGAATTCAAGCAATAGATTGAGAAAAAAATCTCTAGCAATTACAGTTACCAGTATCGAATTTCAGATTTCGGGGGGGGGGGGGGGGTCCCTTGAAGTTTAGGCCTACTCCCAACACTGAATCAAAATTAGAGCTCTAAGAGCGTAGCTGCGGGGTTTAGGGGTTGGACTCAATTTATTCTACAAGAATTCAAGCTATGGCCTCATGTAAACTAAAGCATGGGGGGGGGGCTATTTTTTGTATTAAAATCTCTTTAAAAAAAAGAAAAAACACCTCTATCACCTGTTTTACTTCTAAATATTGTGGGGAAAAAAAAAAGTCTAATTTTTTTAAAAATCGGGGTGAGTTACTGAGCCAACCAACAAGTTTTGATGAGTTTCTGATCAATATTTAAAAAAAATAATTTAGGCAAACCTATCCTTAAAGCTTTTTTCTTCGCTTGTGGTCTCTGCGGCGACCCGACAAAATAGTGCCGACAAAATAGCGCGAAATTTCCCGGCAAAAAAAAATATTGGATCTATTAATATTTTACGATATCTAAAGTATTTCTTTCAAAATGACTAAAAATATTTTTTCTCTGCGCTATTTTGTTCGCGCTATTTTGTCGGCGCTATTTTGTTGGGGTAACGGTCTCTGCCTCTTTGTGAAAGTTGGACACTGAACGCTGAGTCGAAAGAAGAATTCAAGCTTTTGAGGGAAAATGCTACAGAAAAATGCTGGGTATCAGATACCAAAAAAAAAAAAAAAAAGACCAAAGAGTTTTTACCGTTACGAGTCAACATTCTGGCTGGCAAAAAGAGAAGGCACACCTCAATACAGCGAAGAGACGAAAACTGAGCTGGTTTGGTCATATTGTAAGACATGATTCACTGTCAAAATTAATCCTTTAAGATACAGTCGAGGGAGCCCGAAGAAGGGGTGGACCAAAGAAAAGCTGGTTAGATATGTAAAAGAATGGACCGGTCTCTCTCTTGGTAGCCTACTAAAAACAGTCGCTGTCTGGGAAAAATGAAGGGATTTGGTTACGCTGTCACAGCACTCCTACGACGAAAGTCAAGGGACAGATAAGATGGAATGATGAGAACTTTGACAGAGACATTTCCAGAAACCCTTGTTAAAATGTATGGTACTATCTTGATCAAAAGTCATGCTTTTAAGATGTACGATTTCAGAGCACCAACCCATAAAAGGTCGAAGGCGTCGGACCATCATCGGCACAGATAACGAGATAAGGTTGGACCAAGTTAAATTAAATTGAATAAAATGCTGTTCTTTTTTTGTTTCTTTTTTCATGTTGTTACAAGAACAGGTCACCGTACATGACCCGTACAGATAAAGTGACTGAAGCATACGGAACAGAAATTTTTACGTTTAATTTTTGAAAGTTGTTTTTTTTTTATTTTTACCGACAATAATATAAATTTTATGATTGGCGACACTGCACATAGCTTCGGGTGTACGGAAGTGCGCCATCCTTCAACCATACCTTCCACACAATCATAAATATAGGCCTACATGTTGTAAAACTAAAATATAGGCCTACATATTATTTTTTTTATGAAAATATTTCATCTCCGTCTTCTAAAATCTAGCATGCATTTAGATACACGTATTACACTACAAACAGCGATGTCCTTGCGAACGCCGGTATGGACAGTATAGAGGGACTACTTATGGTCCGACAGCTACGCTAGGCAGGGCACGTATCCCGTATGGGAGAAGAACGTATGCCAAAGGCAGTCTTTTTTAGTGAGCTAAAAGGTGGTCGACGTAACAGAGGCGCCCCACGGAAACGCTTCAAAGAACAGCTTAGGCGTCAACTTTCCTTGGCTGACATAGAAGAGAGCACCTGGCTGCATGCGGCGTCGGAACGAGTCAGCTGGAGGTCACTCACGAAGGCCACGGGATACACGTTTGAGACCATAAGAAAATCTGCTGCCGAGGACAAACGAAGACGACGAAAAGAAAATCTAAATCGACCACCCGCGGACAATGGTTTTGCTTGCCCTGGATGACTGGATGTGACAAAATATGTAGGTCACGGCTGGGGCTGCATAGCCCCGGGAAATATACTGTATCCCTCACTAATCTTCGGACTCGAAGACAAGCCTATTATTATTAATAATTGGCTGTTTTTTATTGAAGCTTTCAAAAAGTGTAGGGGCCTTCACAAAAAAATATTGTCTCGGTCGTCCACATACTTCAATCCGGCCCTGTCAGCCTGTTCTTAGAATATGCTTGTGTCATTAAGACGTCGTGTAGATAGTTCTAGATGATCACGTGATATTCCTACATGGAAACACGATAGACGCTGTATGATTCTGACACATTCTAGAAGAGATTGTGCAAGCAGTCGTTCAGTGGAGACAGCAGAAGAATGATGAGAATCATTAGATGAAAGTTGACTAGAGTAGAATATTATTCGGGGTCGACTAGAGGCGATACTATTACTGATAGGAGATTTGTACGTCTCGATAAAGTTGAGAGTCGGAAGAATTCAATACGACTTGGAACAGTTGAATAAAACGGACTACGCGGCTCGATACAGTAGAGAATAATTGAAGTGCAGAGAAGTCTATTAAAGAACAGGGATTATACAGTGAAGTGCAGATATTGTGGAGTCGTCTACGCTACTTGCGTTCAGTGACAAATCATTAGAATTTATCTTTTGTAAATAAAATTATAGGAAAGTGAAATTTAAGTTGTCAAACTCTTAAATTAGCTTTGATTTTATTTGAATGTTTATACAAGTACAATTAGCCAGAAGAAGAGACATAGGCTACGTAACAATGTTTGAAAATGCACTTTTATTGTTGAAAGCTTGCCGTTACATCTGATCAAAGTCAGGTTTTGTTTTCTTACGTACGTCGTATGATTGACAAGAGTCTCGCGTTTGCTACACAAATACATTTATAGCCACCTTACACTAAGCTGAAAACGACTTTTGAACTACGTACATATTCATAGATATCCGATATAGGCCTAGACTTTTTTTTTCATCAGTTCACTCCGTCTGTCTGTGCAAATTTTGTACACATTATTTTCCCCACTTTCAATTCTCGGATAGAGTTTAAATTATCTATATTATGTCCCTAACAAAACATAAATCAATAAAAAAAAAATAACCAATTAATATTAGTTAATAATAATTAATTTATATAATTTAATATGGGCTATATAAAAGTGAAATACATATTTATTTATATATATGGTTGTAAATGTGCATTACCCCCCCCCCTTAAATATGATTTAATTTTTTTAAAATAATGTGTGAACCTCGACAAATTTGTTGAGCATCTTGTTGAAGATTAAAACTCATTTCCTTGCCGATACACTACAATTAACTTGCGATATTATCTTGGATTCGTATACGATGTTTTCTATTTTTAGACAATGATTCATAATAACTCTAGATCTATGTCGCTATGTCTAGATAGATCTAACTATAGATGTTAGGCGACTTAGGTCTTACTACTTAGATCTATACATATAGATCTATATCATTATGTATACAAACAGACACCATTGTAGATATAGATCTATATGAAGGGATTCGCAACAAAAAATAACAATAAATTATAGATCTATTATCTTTCTGTTTTGTAAATGATCTAGATTGGTAAAACCTCTTGATACTAACCTATACAATTTCTCTTCACACATAGGCACTATTTGATGACGTCACTTAATTTTCCGCCATGACTAGTAGTTCTTTTCATCGATCGAGTTAAAAGAAATTAACCAAAATGTCGGGCAACGTTGGTATGGAGCATCTTATTCCTATAGTGAATAAACTACAGGATGTCTTTGCTTCCCTCGGTGTACCACTTTCTTTGGATCTACCCCAAATAGCTGTAGTTGGAAGCCAAAGTGCTGGCAAAAGTAGTGTCCTCGAAAACTTCGTTGGCAGGTTTGTACAGTAGAGTAACCTGATTCTCAGATTCTGAAGTACTATTCGAAATATTTAAGAACTGGGCTGGTGATTTAGTTAACTGATTGCTTTTGTCGAATTCTTTCTAGATTTAAACCACTTCTTCACAATCTCTTAATATTTTACTAAGAATTTATAATTTCTAGAACAACATTAACATTGTTCCGTTTGGTGATTAAATCAGACAAAAATGAAAAATCATTTTTAGATTTTATCATAAATAATGTGTCAACAAAAGGGGCGTCACCAGCTTAAATTTCAACAGTACTAATCTAGCCCTAGTAGGCTAGATTTAGATCTAGAAAATTCTAATAGTTAATAGATCTTCACTAGATTAGATTTAATAAAGATTCTAGAATAGATTGTCAAAGAAGTAGATCTATATTTATTTATTTTTTATACATTTATTTATAGTCTAATTATTAATTTATAGACTTACTAATAGACCTAGTATTACTAGATTGTAACTAGAATTAACTAGAATCTATTACAGTATTAGACTAATAGACTTATTAGACTTTGTAAATTAGATTAGACCTAGCATTACTAGTAACTAGTATAGTTAAAATAGTCTATACTTATAGATCTATCTCTAGAATCTAGATGAGAAGTTTAGTAATCTCTATCTCTAGTGACTCTGACTCAAGTCCACTCTATACACTCTATAAATAAGTAGTGGTTCTCAACCTTTTATGCTTGGCAACCCCCACTCTGCCGTGACCCCTCCCCACACACACACACACATTAAAGCAATAGAAGAATAGACAATAACAACCCATATTTTCGATGGTCTTAGGCGACCCCTGGCAAATCCTCAATCGGTTGAGAACCCCTGCTCTATAGTATAGACTATAGTCTATAGTTGGAATTGAGTTTTATAGACGATAGATCTACTTATTAAATGAAAAATTTAATAGTAGATATTGTATTAGTAGTAAATTTCTAGCTCACAAAGCTGATTTCATTTATATTTTATGATTTTTACTAGCTTAGATTTATAAATATTGAAGGAAATAAACAAATTATCGAGTCCTGAGCTTAAGAAATCTCAGAGAGGTGTGTACAAAATAGCTGCGTTGTGATGGCAAAAAAATAAAATATTTCAAAAGTGGGATCAAAATCATCTGAAAAAAATGTTTTTTTCAAATGCTCTCTAAAATTCATCACAATTTGGGTGGTGTTTAGTACACAAAAACTATTGGAATATATGCAGAATATTAGGCTTTACAAAGCCTGACAGGTTTTTATTTTTGTTCACAAAATTTTGTACATAGTATCTATAGACTATCACCAAAACTGTCCATGGCCATTATTTTCTTTGTTAAATGGCATTTTCCATTTTTTAAGCGCCCCGTAAGACTTACAGCAATAAAACTTGGTAGAATTATGGCTAGGCATGATATTTAATATGAAAAAAAAAATTAACCTTCGTTCTCTATCCTAACTTCTGTATTGGTGAAAACGAAAAAGTGAATGCTATCTTTAAATTATCAGTCGTTTTTTTTGCATCTAGCTAAATTATCTTTTCAAAGGAAAGCCTTTAAAAAATATAAATAGTCACTGGTTTCTCTCTATATTTTATGTATATTATATATTTTTTCAAAGAGCTTTAAAAAAAGTAATTACTTTGATATTTATTTGTTTGACTTTAAAAACAATCTGTTTATAGTTGTAGTTTAATTGGTCCTTGGGCATTTTCTAATTAATATTTGATATATGAGGTTGATCTGAAACTAAGTAACATGTATTTTTTGTCTTCAAATTTCTTTTGCTATCCGTAGCTGTATGCACTTCTCCCACAATGTTATCACCCTACAAACCTGTTTAAGTAGTATTTTACTAGATCTAGTGTCTTTCTCCATAAAATAGTTGTTAACAAAGGGGATGTCTTCATCATTAGATTTCTGTCCTTGTAAGGCTTTCTGCATAATAGGAAAGCATGAGTTATAGCATATTTATATATTATGTATGTAAGTCTGTGTGTGTCCAATATTTTATATCTTTATGTAAATGCAGTTTAAAAGAAAAAGTTTTATGCTTATAAAAATTTACAGTGAGCACTATTAAATTAGTCTCTGTAACTGCACAATTAAAAAAACCTCTGTTTATAGTATGATAACTTGGTTCCTAACATTGTATAATTAATGTTTCTGTCATCACCACCTGTTGTTGTTTTAGTGAACAGTGCTTTGGATCAAATGTATAAGGGAAAAGGGGAAGGGAGGGCATCTGTTCAGAGAATTCCAAAGATGAGCTATCCTATTTTGGATCAGCAGTTAAGGCACATACATACCATGTGAAAAGTGAAACTAGATATTATATATAATATTATATTTAATATATATGCCTGTTCTGAGACCTTTAGATTCATTTATAATACAAGGTTTTGAGTAGAAAACTGTATTACCAAGTTTCTTTATTGTTATCTATGTACATTATTATAAGAAAAATGGTGGGTCAAATGATCTATCAGTCTAGTCTTATTTTCAGCAGTCATTATAAAAGCATATAATATTAATTTCATTGTATGTAAGAACCATTAAAAAAATATAAATATTTTTAAAACTTTTACCAACCCCCTCCCCAACACACACATGCAAGCGATAACAGGAACAAAAATTGAGTCTTGTTCAAAAGTGTTTCTACTAATTGAATCTTACTAAATTTAATGCTGTTCAAAACAAGTGTTTTGAGGCATGAGAATGGATCTTGAGAAAATAATTATTTTGTTAGAAATCTGAGAAATTCTAGCATACTACTTAATGTTTAATTATTTAATTTTAAAATAACAGTTATACATTTTAAATTCATTTTTTTTTTAAATAGACCAAAAAAATAGAAACATGAGTAGGAGTTTTTTTTTTTTTTTTTTTTATTTGTTCTTTGCAAAAGAAAACAAATAGTTAAACAACAACTTTGATGTTGTTTATGCATGTTTTGATTCACAATGTCATTTTTAGATTTTTCTGAATAACTATATTATTAAGTAACACTTCAATCATTTGGTCCTACAGCTAATAAACCATTTAAATTGTCATTTACTACAATTATAACATGTTAGATATATTTTTTTAGGGACTTCTTGCCTAGAGGTTCAGGAATTGTTACCAGACGACCTTTAGTACTACAACTTATTTACAGCAAAATAGGTAAACATATATATTTAAGTAAGAGCCATTTAAATTCACACTAAGGCTGCTTACAGTCCACAAGGTTTGGACCAGATGGCAAAAAAAAAAAAATAGGTGACATACATAGCTGTGACACGGTTTTCACATGAACAGCATTCAGAAGTGTCCATTGTGTATAAACCACTGTTTTGTAATATGAATCATAAACCAATTTCTGCTATGTGATAAATTAATGTTACAACTAGAAGCAATTAGTGTGAAAGCATGTCTTAAGTCAAATATGCCACTGATTCCAAGGACCTGGACAGCGAATGTCAATCTAGAGGCTAGATACATCTGTTTCAATGCATCAAAAAGCATTTAGCTATCACAATGCAATGTGAAAGCTCTCATAGCCTACTTTTATTTTCCCTGTCTGGTCGAAATCTTGTAGAATGCAAGAAGTTTAAAGAAGTCTTGAGATAGTTTTCTGAATAATTTACACCTTGCATGTTTTAGTTTTTTGAATATTTACACAAAGAATATGTTAAGATTACTATTTGAATACTTTGTATATTACTCAACAGAGTGGGCTGAATTTATTCATGCCAAAGGAAAAAAATTTACAGACTTTGCATTAGTCCGTAAAGAGATTGAAGATGAAACAGATAGAGTTACTGGCAGCAACAAAGGAATCTCCAATCTACCTATTAATTTACGAGTATATTCTCCTAATGGTAATTACATATCTTATACAAAAATGTTATTTACATTTTTGTTGTTATAGTGTTTATGATGTGTTGTCTATGTTATGTTTTTAATTTTTAAAAAAGGATATTTGTATTTAATGCACAAATTTTTTAAAACAAATGAAATGGGTTGTTGGTAATTGTGTAATCCTATCTCCAGTATGAAATTTGCTTTTGAAATCAGGTTGAATTTTTTTCTTCATCATTCTCTCGATGCATCAGCATCTAATATAAATCATCCGAAAGTGCTTTTGAAAATGATATTTCTGGATTCATACTTTTCAATTCATGGTTATTGTCTCTGAATGCAATGGAAATATGAGATAGTGTGCCGTGATGTGTGAGTAGTACTGACCCACTGAAACACAATATTATCTTCTTTATATTTTGTTACAGTGCTTAACTTAACATTGATTGATTTGCCTGGTATGACAAAAGTACCAGTTGGAGACCAACCAGCAGATATAGAGCAGCAGATCAGGAATATGATTATGGAGTTTATCTCTAAGGAGTCTTGTCTGATCCTGGCTGTGTCACCAGCCAACACTGACTTGGCCAATTCGGATGCTTTAAAAATTGCTAAAGAAGTGGATCCTCAAGGTTGATTTTCATAGTTTTATTTAAAATTATCTTTTGCCTGAAATAAAAGACAAGCTATGTCAATACTTAGCATTATATGGGGAAGTGTATGTATTATTCACCTGTTTATGGCCAGATCAGCACAACCACCAATAATCTTAACTTCCAAGAGAGATAAGTTACACATTGGGACTAGAACAACCTAAAATTATGCTAAAAAATATTGTGCTGGTTACTCTTTCATTTGCTCTAATATATTGCATAGGTTTTACAATGACTTTAGAAAAATACAAATTCCATTAATGTTACTATGACAATTTAAAGAATATAATGTTTTATATAGATCATATGTTTCCTACCTTTTTATTCATTTATTTTTTTACCGTATATATTTTTTTAAAACCTGATCAAATGTATAGTTCTTCTGGTTATCTGAATTTACAATTTTTTTTATAAATAATAATTACAATTTTAAAAATCCTGTAGGTTAGTGTTACATCTTATCTTCATCATTCCACATCGATTTTTCATACAAAGTATATAATATATCAACAAGATCTGCATTAGTTGATTTCTTCTCATCTCTATTTGTATTACACTGGTTGAGTCAGTTGTGAAAATGTTTGTAGAACTGTGTGCACTTTCCTTGCATTATTGACATTCTAAAGATATCAGTTACAATTCTTAGTCTTCCAAAATGATCCAATAAAAGAAATTGTGGAATACTTTTAGGTTTGAGAACGATTGGTGTCATCACCAAACTAGATTTGATGGATGAAGGCACAGACGCTAGAGAAGTGCTAGAAAATAAGCTGCTGCCACTAAGAAGAGGTAAGTTTGTTTTAGAGCTGTGTTAAAAGTGACCATACATTTTTTTCTGTGCTTTGCTCAAGATATTACTTCCCCATTTCTCTGCCTTTATTCAGAACTTATTTTCAAAATATTTGATAATATACAAATAAAAATTTGTTTATAGACATACAATATCTAGGATTGGGTATTAATTTAACATTTATCTTACATCT
Organism: Biomphalaria straminea; assembly: GCA_021533235.1. Lineage (NCBI taxonomy): Eukaryota > Metazoa > Mollusca > Gastropoda > Planorbidae > Biomphalaria > Biomphalaria straminea. Next base: position 15,874,845 of record JADKLZ010000166.1, on the reverse strand, counting down.
AATGTACAGTAAATAAGTAAAAGCATGTTTTTAGGATAAATTGAATGTAAATTTTAGACCAAATATTATCAACCAAAAAAAAATAGCCATGAAATGATGTTAAATTTTAGTTGGTACGACTTCAGCTTCTCTAGTCACGGAATTATTTTAGAAACAATTTTTCTGTTCAGATTGTAAAGAGAGGGTGATTAGCATTGATTGTTATATCTACTTTGTACAGGTTACATAGGTGTAGTTAATAGAAGTCAAAAAGACATCGATGGTAAAAAAGATATTAGAGCTGCTCTGGCAGCTGAAAGAAAATTTTTCTTGTCACATCCTTCCTACCGGTGAGTCTCTTAAGTCACTGTAAGCAGAATTAGGTTCTTTGTATTTATAACCTAACATATTCTTGTTAGTAAATAATTCGTTTGCACCTCTACTATTTTAACTAAGGCTATTTTCAGTGATAAAAAAATAATAATTAAAGCACATTGCCAATTATTTGGCATCAGCTGAAATGGTACTTTCCCTACTGAGAAATATTCAGGTCCTACTAATGAATGTTTTCTTGCTCTTCCAAGCTATTAATAAGATTGCTTTCATTTGCTTTTGTTCACAGGCACATTGCAGATCGACTTGGCACTCCACACTTGCAGAAAGTATTAAACCAACAGTTGACAAATCACATCAGAGATACTTTACCTTCACTGCGTAATAAACTACAGTCACAGTTGCTCTCAATGGAAAAAGAAGTGGAAGAATACAAAAATTTTAGACCAGATGATCCAGCAAGAAAAACAAAAGCCATGATGCAGTGAGTCTATTTTTTTTTTCCATCATTTATTGCCATGGAGCTCTAGATGATTGATTAATTATAAATCATTTCATCAGTTAGCATTGACATTCAAACCTTTTAAAACCACTTGGTTTACTGTCAAGTCGATTGTTTACAATGAGAGAAGTGCAAGCTTTTGAGTTACATGTTTGGAGTTGTTGGTTGGAGCGTAGTTCATAATAGTAAAGAATCCCTTTCAGACCTTGGATCTATGGAACAGAGGATGTAATGCTCATGTTTTCTTTTTTGGCATATGCTCAATGAGAGTGTCATGTGATCAGCACAACCAACCACTTTTACTTCAACATATGTCAGGTACCCATTAGATTTAGTTGGTTTCAGGGGCATCTAAGTTAAAAATCCCAGTTTTCATCAAGATTTTAGCTCAAAACCCTCAGTTCACAAATCTAGTGTTCAACCACTCAGTCATCATGCCCCTCTAGTTCATAATAAGTAATGTTGATCTTTGATACCTTGTAGTCTTTTGCATCAGATGATGTTATTAGGTTGTCCAGTTTCCATCGCAAGGGATACTAATCGCTTAACTAATATCAGATATCAATAGTGCTTGGAAAATACTTCAATCCAGAATTTAAATCCAAGCATTTTTGAGGATTCTGACTTGGGATCCCTGGTATGGATGCACAGCATTTTACTATTCTTTCACCAGGCCCTGTCTAGTTTTTAATGCTCATTAATTTTGTGCTAAGTAATTTTGTTTTTGACTATTGAATACTCTAGGATGATTTCACAGTTCAGCACAGACTTTGAAAGAGACATTGAAGGCTTTGGCACTCATGTGTCCACAGAAGACTTATCTGGTGGTGCCAAGATCAATAGAATTTTTCATGAAAGATTCCCTTTTGAACTTGTCAAGGTATATACTTTTACATTTATTTTCAACAGCAATCATAGTTTTGTAACAACTAGCTTACCAATGTCAATATTATAAACCTGTTTCAGCACAAACACAACTATATTTTTAGATATTTTTTTTTAACTTGTAGAAAAAAAATCAATTGTATTAGTTTGTATTGCTTTATTTATTAGTTATAAAACATTTAGCATTATTTTTGTGTTCAATGTTATTGTTAGATGGAGTTTGATGAAAGAGAATTAAGGAAAGAAATTGCTATCACCATTAAAAATATCCATGGTATCAGGTATGAATTTCTTTGTAAAATTATTGAAAGCATTGACTTTTAATGAATTTTTGTGATAAAACTATTTTTATTGTTATAACACAAATGTTTGCATAATGTCTAATGAGTTTTTTTTTACCTGTTAATAGAACAGGTCTTTTCACCCCTGACATGGCATTTGAGAGCATTGTAAAGAAACAAATCAACCGACTTAAAGAACCATCTTTGCATTGCGTGGATCTAGTTGTTACAGAACTTTCTACAGTTGTTAGGAAATGTACTGAGAAGGTGAGCCCCCCAAAAAAATGAGAAGACAGTAAAATAAATGATCTGATCTCAGCCTAAACAAAATAAATAACCTGTTATTACATCATTTTAAATTGTATAATCAGATGTCACGCTATCCAAGATTGCGAGAAGAAACAGAGCGTATTGTGAACACACGTATTAGGGAACAAGAACAAGTGGCTAAGCAACAGATTCTACAGCTGATTGATATTCAGTTATCCTACATGAATACAAATCATGAAGACTTTATTGGTTTTGCAAAGTAGGTTCAAATCTTTTTTTTTTATAGAAATATATTCTTTGACTAATGTCCCTAAAATTGAGACTTAATTGTAGCTTGTAAAGGGGAGAGCGTTAGGACTTTAAATTTAAGACTGTTTTAAGTGCTTTCCCCCATCATCTGTTTCTTTTGGCAATGACTTCAATGATCATTGCTGCATTTCATAGTTGCAGTAAGTCACATCACAGAGTGACATTAATCTACATAACCATGTTAGTCCTTGATTTTTGTTGAAGCTATTACTGAATTTAAAATTTCTCTTCTGCCTTAAAATAGTGTTTAATAGTTTTTTTTTGTTTTTTTTTGCTTTAAGTGCCCAGCAAAAGTCAGAAAACACTAACAAACGAAAACTTGGCAATCAAGTAAGTTATTCAATTTTTTTTTAAATTTATTTTTCATTTCTTTTTTTTATTTAAGTCAGTTTTTTTTAGTGTTTAAAATGTAGCTACAAAATTTTAAAAAAAAATCATCTAATGGAAACTTGCAGGATTAGCTGCTTAATTCAGATCTCTCTCTTTTTTTATCACTATTAACCTGTGTCTAAAGACAAGTAAACAATGTTGAATTTATATAAGCAAAGTAAACACTTTGAATTTCAGATTTGAAGAGAATGCATGTTTAAGATTTCATGTGTATATTGCTAATCTTTCCTCTCTAGGTTATACGAAAGGGTTGGTTATCCTTACACAACATAAGTTTCATCAAGGGTGGCTCTAAAGACTTTTGGTTTGTTTTGACCGCTGAATCTCTCTCCTGGTACAAAGATGAAGAGGTAGGATGAATTTTGTACATGGATATTACAGTAGCTATTAAAAGTATAAACTATTGCTTCATGTTAAAAATTATTTGTGGACACATTTTTAAATGTAAAAAAAAATTATCACGCATACAAATGAACACAGCACAGTATTAGTATGTCTATAAAAGAAAGATCAGTCATGTCTCTTGATATTGACATTAGAGTGGAGTGGTCTTTTGAACATCATTTTACTTTATGAATTGAGCTGACTAAATTACCACAAATTCTAGTATTTTTACACATGCACACACACACAAAATTTTTAGTTGTTTTCATTGTATTCAATATATAATTATTTTCTCATAAATTTAACACTTGTATTTTGTCCACCTTGAATTCTTTGCATCCTTGTAAGTTTTGAATCTGAATGCTTGGTTTCAGACAGGTCACGTTGTTTTTAAAATGGTTTTGACTAATGCAAAGTTTTAGATAATGAAGATATCCCTCCTTTCCTTTTTACCCAGCCTTTTCTCTCTCTCTCTTTCTCTTGCTTCCTGTGTTTTGTCCAGTAATCTGTCAAAATCCTCCTCTCCTGTTTCTCTCACTTGTATCCAACCAGGAAAAGGACAAGAAATACATGCTACCCCTAGAAGGGTTAAAGCTACGGGACCTCGAATCTGGAATATTCTCTCGCCACCAAATTTTTGCACTTTTCAATGCTGAGAATAGGTATTTGCATCTCCTGACACACAGATTTGTATACAAACAAATAAATCTTTCTTGGTTGTTGTTTTTATTTTATTTTTTGTATACAATAAACACAAATTCTTAAATATCTTGACAACATAAACTAGTTTTATGGTAATACATCTCTTGAGGTAACAGGCTTCAGCATTTGTTTTTAGAGGTATTTTTTAATAACACTTTTAAAATATGAGAGAAATCAAGCTTTTAAAATTTTATCTAAAATATGTTTTTAATGATTTTTGGACTGTAGGATTAGTTTAAACTCTTGACAGTTGAAAAAGAAATTGGGTTATTTTATTTAACTAATTTATTTCAATCTAAATCCATATGCAGTTTTCAAATTTGCTAACTCTTCTTTAATTTTAAAATCATAGCATATTCAATAGAACTCTAAAGAGAATATTAATGATTATTTTTATGTGTGATCATGGCAAACAAAAGGATACAGAAGTCCCCAAAGCTAAATTTTGACACTAATTAAGTTTAAAAAATGATTTTGTATGCATTTGATTGTGGAAAAATCTATATATGTGAAAGAAGAAAAAGAATTATTTTACTCCAAAAAAAAAGTATTTTATGCTGCTATGTATTTTGAAAATTATCAATTCTAATATACAGTAGTTTGTACTTAAAACCTAATTTATTGTTTACATAATTTTAGATAGAATCCTTAGATTTTTTTCTTGCACCAAATTACAGGTCACTAAATTTGCAAAAATTCTTGTATCCTATTTGTCAACTTCTGCTCCATTTGTTGAGTCATCATCACATGTAGAGTTATGGGAAACAAGTTGTTAGAATTGAGAGCATACTTAGTTTTAAAATGAACATTTAATTAAAAGGGACCGGTTGAGCAATTTTACAATTTATTTTCTTGCTCTTTCTGTCTTTGATCTATCATGGCATGCCTTCGAGAAACCTGTGATGCTGTTAAATGTGCATAATCCTACTTCTGAATAGAACATGGAGTCTTGTTTACACTAAATCAGTTTATTACATGTTTATTTTCACTTTCTGCATGTTTGCAAATAGATACTTAACAATTGAACAAAAAAAAAAGTTTATCCTAAAATTCCTTTTTTGTTTCATTAAAATCTGTGTCAGCTTTTTTGTAAACTCATCAGTGTTGCCTAGCTCCTAAACAAAAGAGTATTTGTAAATAGTTTTCATGAACATTTGGCTTGTTGTTGTTGCTGTCCTTCATGATGCCACCCCCCTTGGTGTTGGGCCTTCCTTGCAGCATGAATTGAAACATTGTGTGGAGAGAAATAGACTATGGGTTCCTTAATTGCAGTAGATACTGGCATACATTGGATGTATTAATCATTGAATTGAACCTAGTTTAGCTTTCAGTATTTCACAAAGGAGGAGACAAGGCGTATTTACCCTCAGGGTAGCTCTGCATTCAACACTAATTATCCAAGGCTTGTTCAAAAAGTAGATAAAATGATTGATAATTTTTCTATCACTTGTGTTCACATTCTCAAAGTTAGCATTTCTCTTGTAGCTACAGATTTTTTTTTCTTGTCCCTAAAATGTCTGTATCAAAAATACCTTTTTGTTTTTTAAATTTGTTAACTATTAATTGACAGGAAAATACTAAATACCATTACATTGTTTCAAAAATTGTTTATTAAGGTTTTTGTATTATTGTACAAAAACATTTAGATATTGCTACAAACCTGATTTACCATTGTGCTCTTATGCTTGACTTATTTCTATGTTTTGACTTATCCATATTTTAGTATTGTCATCTAAGTTCAGCTCAAACAATGATTTGTTTCTGAACTTGTCATGCATAAATGTGCACACTTAAATTTATACCCTTTCGTTTACTTGCATTATTATCAAAAACTAATAAGCCTTGCCTAGATGTGCACTGGGGCATTTGCACACACCTTCCTACTCTACCAGCTCATCGTAGAGTGATTTTTGCCTCAATATTAGTGTCTGACCCAGTTGTGTCTTGATTTACCAGGAGAAAGACAAGAAGTACATGTTGACACTGGATGGTCTGAAGATCAAAGACAATGACCAGGGTTTTATGACCAAGAAATGTGGCTTTAGTATATTCAACCCTGAAGCCAGGTAGTCTCTAGACTTGGTGTCCTCCCAGACTGCTTCCCTATCACAACTTTTTTTATATGTTGACTTTTATGTGTATATTTGCTTAGATTCTTATATGACATGCATATTGACTTGGTTGTTATGGACTAGAAGCATTATAACTAACAACGCTTACATTGAAGAGAAATATAGGCACCTGTTTAAGGATGCATGGACATTTTTTTTTAGCATTTACTTATATTAGCTTATCTCCTCCTTTACCACAGTCAAGCTTTGTTACATCAAATTAAGACTATTGAATTGTGTTATTAATACATAAATCATATTTATACATAAGCTTTGAATAAAGTAAGTCAAGTGTGCAATATATATATATATATATATACACAAGCTTTGAATAAAGTGAGTAAAGTGTACAAAATATATATACATACATAAGCTTTGAATAAATTGAGTACAATTGTTCCTTGATCATACCAGATTCACAATTGAGAGTTTAGATTAATTGTCAGTGTTTGATTAAATATAATATACAGATACAGGTTGAATCTGGTTAATTAGGCCAGCCACTTATTTTGCTTTAAGAAGGACATGCTCATGTAATATGCCTTGTCCGTTATTAGGAAAGGATTAATTCCTGATGTGGTCTGATAAACCAGAATCAACTGTATATATTATCATCCAAATCTTTACACACACAAGAGTATTTAAATAAATAACTTGTTGAATATAAAGATTTGAAAAGCTCACAAAGGCAGTCACCAGAGAGTCCTGAAGTGAACACCAAGTTTAATGTAACAATGTTTGACAGCATTTGTTCTTCACATCTGCCATACTTCGTACAGTTCCAACATGGCGCTTATTTTTGTAATGACCTTTTTATATAGTTTTGCTCTGCATTTAAAATGGCGCCATGGTCTACCTGTCACTTGTGCAGAGATACAATTTGTCTTTTTGAAATTCAAACATGAATTTTTTCATTTGCTTAAATATCTATTTGGATTTTTAATCAGCTTATTGTTACCCTTCATTTTATTCAATGTAATAGATTAGAATAACATGTAATTTATACACACACAATGAACATTTTTACTTCTGTGGTCTTTGGTTGAAGATTAAGAGGTTTCATTGGAAATGTCTCTTTGAAGATCACAAATCAAATTAAGAGGATTTTTTTTTATCATTAGGATAGCAACTAGCATAAATTAATTAAAACCAGAACTTCATTGTCGGAACATTTCATTTAAAGTAAAAATGTAACTAAGTATATATATTTAAATATTCACTTCAAACTCTCAAGACATTGAAGTTCATTATAATGGGGAGAAGTGACATCTGCTTTAGTCCAAATAAAATCAGGCTTGTTACACTCTCACCACTCATTTATTGAATTTTTTGTCAAATTATTTTGAACAACCTTTCTTAAGGCCATTCCATCCTTTGAGGTGTTATCTGTGATTCTGTTTAGCTTAGTACGTTTTATTTTTTAAATGTTTTTTTTTCCAACATATTTATGAACAAACATTTGTTTCGTCCCATTCCTTCCCACTTTTGACCTCTTTGCCCTTCCATGTGTCCTGTTTCGTGTATCTGCTGCTGAATGGTAGGAAAGAGAAAAGCGCTACATGTTGCCATTAGAAGGCTTGCAAGTGCGAGATATGGAGGGCGGTTTTCTCCAGTCTAAACACATGTTTGCCCTCTATAACCCAGGGGCCAGGTAGGTATTGATATGACTTCTTAGTAGATCCAAATTTTTTTTATAACAAATTTCCATTTTTTAAGCACTCTATCATGGTGGCCCATAAGACCATTGCATATTAGTTTACAGTCATACCATATATTACTCATTAACTAGCTTAAAACCTAACTAGTAAAAAAAACAACTTGTTTATTGATGCTAAGCCCTTTTTCTATTCAGGATATTTGTTATTTTGAACTATAAGGGAATTCAATAAATAAATCTGTTTGACATTTCTCTTGTCTTAGTGAACAATTAGTGAACTGAAGAACTTATCTTGTTCAATTAGTG
>JADKLZ010000166.1:15855049-15866726 GCA_021533235.1 Biomphalaria straminea | reverse complement strand
CAATTAGTGAACAATTAGTGAACTGAAGAACTTATCTTGTTCAATTATTTGTTCTCCTTTTTAATCAGCAACACATTGGTTTCTATTTAATTTCCACTTTTACTTGTGTATTTCAACATTTGAAAATGTCTAACTTTATTGGATTAATTATTTATGGTCAATAAGAAACAAATTTAGAACCTAATATGACTTTAAATAAAAAGGGTTTGTGTGCTTAATAATCTCACCATTTACTGTGATAATAAAAAGGGTTTGTGTGTTTAATATTCTCACCATTTACTGTGATAATACATGATACAGTCACCTAACTAAATACCACTACTATATTGACACAATAGATCTCCAAGAGTTAATATAATATTGTTTATATCACTGCTCATATATTTAATAGTAGTTGTTTTACATAAAGTGACACATTTTTACAAACTAGACTTATCTTTTGCCCTTCAAATTAAAATCCATTAATCTTTTAGCTTATTGTAATAAATTCTGTTTTTAACCTTAACCCTTGCTCAGAATTTCTATAAAAAACAAAGTATGTGCTAGAAATATATTCTCATTCTCATACATTTTCTACCTTTAAGCATTTCCTATCAGTTTTTGCATAGAATCTATCTTAAAATTAAAATCTAATATTATCTTTAAACAAAAAATCTTCAAAATTGGTAAAAGTTACCAATATAACTTTTTTTCTTTGTGATCGTATTCTATTGTCTGTATGTGTGTTATGTGCATAAATCATTTTCTACACTTTCCATTTCTCTTGTTTTATTTTCCATATTTCAATTCCTATTGTAGCGCTTTAGTCTACTATTTAATGTATATGGTTCCAGTACCATATAGCTCAACATATATGCCGGTTGTGTCAGTATCTGCTGACAACTTCAAATGACATCAAATTTTCAGTTTGTTTAGTTTACATTTTGAGGTGGAATGCAATGGGAAATTCTAATTTTTTTTTTTTAATGAGACTATTAAATGTGATATTATTTGAATATTCCACTCTGCTTTGTGCATGTCAGCTTGGCATCCATCTTTAGTTCATATTCATCAGCACTCTGCTTTGTCTCAGGCTTGCTACTAATATCCTTTGCTTCAAGCTTCATTCAGCTGAATGTTTAGTTGGAGTGCTAATAGAAGCTTTAAATAATAGATTTGATCTATCATTAACCTGAGTGTTATTTTAAATAATAATATGTAGATTCATTTAGTAATATTGTTTCCAAATTTGTATCCCATTATTTATAAGTTAATAAACTAGGTTAATCTCTCTTATATTTATTGTTAGTAAAAGTTTTAATAATGGTATTACAAAATTAATGAATAAAAATCAAACCATTTGTTGAAATCTTTTTATTAAAACTAAATTTGACAGTGTTTGTGTGGTAGACAATAATTCTTGTATGATATGTCCAATTCATGAAGTCTCTCTATACAAGTCAGCTTCAACTAAATAGAAAGTTTTCTGTGTTTAGAAATGTCTACAAAGATTACAAACAATTGGAGTTGTCTGCTGAGTCCCAGGATGAGGTAGACAGCTGGAAGGCCTCATTTCTGCGAGCTGGTGTCTACCCTGAGCGTACCACTGATGAAAATTCAAGTGTGAGTACCATTTCAATCACAAGCCTATGTACAATGTGCTCTAGAGATAGTTTTTGATTTCACACTTTGCCTAATGTTTTTCTTCTAAAGTTACTACCTATATGTGTGATTCTATATACAAGTAAACCTCTTATATTAGGTACAGAAATTTTATATCCTTTGACATGCATAAAAAAACACCATGTCATCAACAATATTCTTGAATCTTAAAGTAACTAATATATTTTTCTTTTAAACAATACATCTCTTAATAAAAAAAATTATTTTGGCTAGCTATTTTAATCATAATGAGGTAATTAATAATAGAATATCCATATTTCTTTTTAAGTTATTTCATCTAGTTTTCTAATTGAATTCTTTGTGATTAAACAGTATCTAAATCTGGAATTCTTTGTTCCCTAATCGCAGTCTAAAGATGACTACTCATCAATGGATCCCCAACTTGAGAGACAGGTTGAGACTATACGCAACTTGGTGGATTCCTATTTGAAGATTGTCAACAAGACCCAGCGAGACCTAGTGCCCAAAACCATTATGTATCTTATTATAAGCAATGTAAGTTGGTAAACTGTATCCCTTAACCCTTTGAATGCAGGCTTATTGGCAGTTAGCCTGAAAAGTTTAAAAAAAAATAATAAAAAAAAATATTATTTTCAATTAAAGTTAAATAGTAATAAACAGAATATTACTATGACATTTTTTTCTTTAAACTTTTTAAGTCTGGGCTATTAATCTAAGGTAAGATGTTTGAGACCATTTTAGTAGTATGGCAAGTAAGCTGTTTTAAAGTAGCATTGAATTATTTTCTTCAGGATTCAGAAGAGTTCAATAACAATCAGGGTAAATTTATGTTTTGATAGAACAGATTTAGATACTGTTTAATCACAATGAAAATTATTTGCTATATTTCTGGAATTGGTCTGCATATTTGATGTTTAAAAGAATGAACAGAGCTCATTTAAAAGTGTACTTTACTGCCTCAAGCTAAGACAACTGTTTAAAGAAGAAGAAAATTGAATTGTCAAAAGTATATCTTCTTTCAAAGTATGCTTAGTGATCTATTGTTGTTGTTTATTTTACATTCTTTTATCATCTCGCAAAGTCTTCATGAGAAAAACCCAGGTGGACAGAGATCCCTTTTAGCTAAGAACTGCTTAGTAGTCAAATAAAGTACTTCTTTCTGACCTTTGTTCCTTTGCATTGTTCCATGAGAAAGATGATGTAAAGGACATCTTTTTCTGTGGCTGACATTTAACAAGAGTATTAGGTGTCCATCACAACAACCAACCATCTTTACCTTTACCAGGTACCCATTAGAATTGGTGGGCTCAGGAGCACTTTAAAGATCCCAAAATTCAAAATCCTAGCCTTCACGAATCCCCTCAGCTCTTCTTAAAAGCTAAAGAGTTTATCACTAAGCCTCCACCACCCCATTATTAGTAGTACAGTTTCCTAAAATAGGCCATGTTCTAAATTTTTAAGTTTGGCTTTTCTACTTACAATTATATATATTATTTGTGATTTATGCTACTAACTGTTCTGACTTGAAGCCTGAAATGCAGAAGAATTTGTGTAACATACCATTTTCAGATTCGGGGATTTATTGATAGTGACCTATTGGCTCACATCTATTCAACGGGTGACCAGGTAACTGCCCATTGCTGGCATGGCATGCTCTGGATGTCCTTATAGTTTGTGTTCACTGTTGTGAAGCTCATCATGGTGTTGTTGTTTTTTTTGGTTGCGCAGAGCCAATCCCTTTCTTCAGCCTGAGTCACCAGGAGCAAAGCCAGTCTTTGAGATTTAGTTTGAAATTACAAGGCTTGACCAATGATACTTAAAAGTGCTACACCGAACTGAGCTATCCTAAACAAGAAGCTTTTGACTTGTTTAAGGTCCTAATATTAGAAATAATAGTAGTTTAAAATATGAAACATAACATAAATATACTGTCTATATAACAAATTTAACTAACTAGCAGTTTCTACAAGACATTCTGAAAGTTTAAGAATGCTAAAATGACTAATCTATACAAAGTACTCTAATCAGGAAAACTAATTCTAACAACCTGAGCACACTGAAGTGTTGGTCAAGTTTTGAACAACTTAGATATTTTAGTTTTTATTTTGGCTTGGCTCAAGTTAAAAAAAAAACCTGGATTAAGTACAGCTTAGGCTGCTTGGGCCTGCTCCTTTTGTTTTCAGATGAAGGTGTTTATTAAAGATGATCTAATGCCTGGTTTGTACTCAGCTGGAGATCAGGTAGGCTTTCACCTCCACATCCATCCCTCTTCTCTCACATAGACATGCTAACACAATTGAATGTTTCATCACTGATTTTGTTTGGTGCCCTTCTAGTTTTAAATTTGTGTCATTTTGGTTTCAAATACTGTACCTGGCTAATTATATTTTTGTTGTGGAAAAAAAACATTTTCAAAAAAAAAATTTCCATTAAAAAAAAAACAAATAATAATTTAACCAACTGAACAGAAACAAAATTTTTATTGCCAAAATATATACCTAATGTTAGTCAAGCTTTGACTTTTGGGCTTCAGGCACAGTACCAGTATTCATAAAAATTGAAAATATTTTTTATAAAATCTATTTGACTGATTGAAGATTGAATATTATCAGGATACATAGGAAGTAGAAATAGTTTTATTGTATTCTATTCTAGAACCAAAAGAGTTGCTAGGGTAAGACAGGAAATTGTGACAGTTTTAGGGTAGAGAGTTACTATAGAAAACTGAATATGAAAGACAAGAGATAACATATTCCCTTCTACAAAAAAAAACATACTAAAGTTTAAAAGGAGAATGTTTTATTAAGAATCAGATATTTGCAGTGGACTAAATCACAACAGTAGATTCAAATATTAGCCAATATTTCATTTAAGTAAACAAAATGTTTTTTTTTAGAGTAAAGAACTAGAACTGAATACTGATGTTCTGAATTTCAATTCAACCTTTTTTGAAAATCGAGCTATAGAAATTAGTAATAAAACAGGTACCAGAATTGTGATGTGATCAGACTAAAATGCTGCCCTCATGTATAATGTGTATTTTACTACTAAACATTAAAAACCTGTTGATCATTTTAGCACTCAAAAAAAGTTTACACTAAGTAGCTTATTTTATTTGCAATGTTTTGGAATAATATGTGACTAGATTATTATCAAACTTTTAAATTGTTGATGTTGATGCACACATAAGTAGCACTAATTTGTAAATAAAAACCAATTAATCAATGCAGAATAAATACAGTTTTTATATATCCTAAGTTTAGATCTATACAGTGTATACACTGTTGCAGTGAGAGTTTTTCAATGTTTTAATCATGCTGGAAAAAATACATCCTAAAGAAACATATCTATTTCAATAAAATTATCTTCTGTAACTGAATAAAGATAAGCTAATTTTATTGTTCCAAATATGTAGGACTTTGATTACAATGTGTGCTATTAACATGCTCTGCTAACTGGATGTCTTAGTATATAGTGTAGTATGTATAGCAAACGCACTGCTGTTAATGTGATATTCAAGTCTGAAATATCTGTTGCTTTAATGTCTTACTTATTAGCTTGGTTTTATCTAAATATTTTTCATGTTTTATTTTGAAAACATACTATTGGCTGTGTTTTGGAATCCAAACATTAAGCTGGACTGCCATACAATTTATTAACTAGTCCTCTCCTATGTTGATAACTAAATTAAGCACTTTTTATTGTATTTTACTTGTCCACACTTCTAAGTTACATTAAAAAATAAATTCTACAAAGTTTGTAAGCACAAGATGTTAACAAAATGCCACTGGGTTCACTGTTTCATAAATATATCACTCGCATTCTTAGGGTCAGATGATGGAGGAGTCTGCAGAGGAGGCTCAGCGGCGTGAAGAAATTCTACGCATGTACCATGCCACCAAGGATGCCCTGCAGATTATTGCAGAAGTGTCTACATCAACTGTTACCACACCAACTCCTCCTCCTGTCAAGGATGACTGGCTCAGTGAGGAAAGTGCCAACAGTGGACCCGCATACAATAAGTAAGGGTTTGTTTTTTTTTTAGTTGGATTATAAGTATGAATTAAATGTTTTATTACAAAAAAAAAAAAACTCTTGGAGTTGAGGAATGATTAGTGTTTTCTGATTCCTTGTGGCTTTTTCTTGGTCAGTTCTACAGTATTTTCAATAAAAATGACTTGTGACTGCATTCACACTTATAACTAAATGCCTTGAGACACCTCAATCTCCACTTCTCAGAATCCTTAACCCTATCACTGTTATAAAACTACACAATTGGCTTGGTACAAAAAGAGAAAAAAGAAATGTGACAAAATATTCTATTTTTCCTAAGTTATTTCCTACGATTAGTAACTCTAAATTAATTTTTTTTCTTTTATATTTCTAAATTGTTTGTTTTCCAAGTATTCCTATTTGAATATTCATATTTCTTTGAGATCTTCCATCAATGTTTACATTTGTTGCTAATTTACTCAATGTCTTAGTTCTTATATATGAGCATTTCATTGCTATTATTATGAACTAATGTATCATTTTGTTTTAGTCGTCCACCTAGTCCTGCAAGGCCACGAGCTGCCCCACCTCTTCCAAACAGACCCATGGACCAACCACTTCAACCCATCAGGGCTGCTCCCGGTGTGCCAAACCGACCTGCTCCAGACAGGCCCATGCCAAGTATACCTGCGTTAGTATCCAATTTAATTTTGGTCCAACACAACTGTTTTTTAATATGTACTGGCATATGTTTCAAATAGACAGCACTGAAGACTTTAATAAGACAATTTAACTAGTATTAAGCTTAGATTGTCAGACAATTATTAAACAGAAAATCTTAAACAAAAGACTTGTCTAATAATTACATTGTGAACCTTTCTTGTGTGTAAGACTGCCATACCTACCTCTCAATAAAGCAAAAATTATCTAACAGCTTTAGTTAGATGAATCTTTTTATTATAGAAGATTTCATTTTTTAATCGACTTACAGATACATATTTTGGCACAAATGATGCAGATGAATATTGCTTTTCTGACTAGATAGAAGCAAACCTGTTTTTCTAGTGTTTTATGCATGCAATATTAAGTCCCATTGGCATTCTAAAATACGTAACTTAAAATTTCAACACTATTAACAAACTAGTTGATTTGTATTTTTATTTCAGTCGCCCTGTCAGTGGCGCCAGCAAGCCTGTACCTCGTATTCCAGACAGACCTCTTGTTCCACAGAGACCCAACTAACAGACATAGATCAATCTGGAATAGGTTTTGAAGTATAAATCAGAATGCTGTTTAATGTTCATAGTTTGGGAGCTCTTTGGTTTTTTAAAAAAAGCCAGCCCCAAAAGTTGTTTGAATATTGATGTATATTAGTTAACTAAGTAAACAAAACTATTTGTTTCTTTTATGTACAAACAATGTTTTTTGTTATAAATGACAATACAACCAATATGTTATACCAAGCTGATAAAATGGATATTGTGTGGGTGAGTGAATTGTGATTGGTGTATTATTACATTTTAGTCAAAAGCTGGGGATCTTGTGGCTGCAGGGAATATTTAATAGTGTCCAGAACAGGCTGTGATGACCTGAACCTCATAAAAACATAACAGAAATAATGTAATACTTGGTATAAGT
This sequence comes from Biomphalaria straminea, assembly GCA_021533235.1. Taxonomy (NCBI): domain Eukaryota; kingdom Metazoa; phylum Mollusca; class Gastropoda; family Planorbidae; genus Biomphalaria; species Biomphalaria straminea. The sequence continues at coordinate 15,859,472 of JADKLZ010000166.1, read as the reverse complement.
ATTGCTTTGTTAAAGTATTCTATGACTAACATGAATAAGAAGTTGAAAAGTAGATGAAACGAAAATATGGCTAGTTTTATTGATATTAAGACACCAAATCTTGCCATTAGTTTTAGTATATATTGTTAAAATGATTTTTGCTTTCTTTTGGCATTATACATTCACATTTTGACTACCTCGTATTATCTTGATGGTAGAATAGTCAGTGGTAGCTTTGTGGTAAATTCGCAATCATTGTTAATTGGATAGACAAGACCACAGAGCAGTAAAATATGTCTAAATAGCAAAAAGATAATTGTAAAACTAAAAAAATCCAGTTGATTGGCAAGTGTCCTACTCCCCTCACCCCTCTGACACTAAATAGTACTTAATAGATGAGAACTGAGCTTGTCAGTGACTATATATGATAACAATATAGTACCGACCTGAACATTCCTGAATAATTGTTGGCTGTATGGTTGAGTTTTCTTCTTCTTGTGTTAGGCTTAGTTTCCCAGTCACTGTATCCTCTACTTAGAAGACTTGTAGTTGTGCCGTTTAGCAATGCTTCGTCTCTGTAGCCAGAACCCCATGCTCCCCCTGCCACCCCTTCCTATGTATTTATTGATACAAATGCACATGTACAAATCTTATGGGTTGTTTATTATTGTGTGTTATGCTAAAGGTTGTCTTAGTCACTATCACTTTATTATGTCCTATGTAACATAGATCAACATTTTGCTCTTTCTATACATATAGTTTGTGAAACGTTTGCTGAAGCAGTCATAATTATCAACAAATATGTACAACTGTTTGTATACATGTGATCAACTTTCTATCAAACTTAAAAAGAGTGCTGCTTAGAAAAGCTCACAGTTTCTCAACTTGTAGAGAAATGTTGGGCAAATTCAACACTAACCACTAATGTAGCATGTTTAATTAAGGTGAATGGAGTTTTTAGAACAAAAAAAGGTAAGCTTTGGACTAGGTAGTTACTCACCACCATTGACCAATTTTCAGCAATGAAAACGTGTTTGATATACCCGTAATGATGTAAGTAGTATCATGGTTAATGACTTTGTTAAAGCAGCAGTATCGCCGCTTAGTTCCTAGATGTCATCTGGATGGATGATTTCATACTTTTCTTACTTATCTGTGGACTGTATCTTGTAGAAAACTGTGTGTAGCTGTAGTTTGAGCGGCTGGTCTGTGATAACGGCCTGTTAGATTATAACAGTGTCAATCTGTGCTTTATGTTGTGGGATCACTTCCATTATTTCATTTTTCTTGGAATGCTATAAATAGCCGTTTGTCATTCACTGAACACAATGCTATAGCCTGATCTCCAATGGATTTAGACAGGAGCTAAAAGGTTTAGTTATTCAGGATTCTCAAATTAGACAGTGTGGGGAAAAAACTTTGATGTGATTTTCTTCACTTGCTTTATCCCAGAAATCCATTAATTTGTCTCCCATTAGATGAGCTGATATTGTCTCCTATTGGCTGACCTAAAAAGTTTGTGTTTTGATTCAGTAGCCCTAGAACTGTTGTTTTAATGTGAAACTCAAGAACTTGGTAGAAAAATAATATTTTTTGTATGTCATTCTATCAACATTCACATGGTAGAGACAAGTAGTAATACATCTGTTGGGAGACCAGGAGTAATACATCTGTATAGTTTCTAGGTTCTGATTTACATGTTGGAGAACAGATTCGTATCCCAACCAATTTGAACAAATAATCTTCATAGTGATTGAAAGGTCCTGTGTTGAACAACAGTTTTTATTCTTCTAATATTTTTTTTTCATAATTCAGATTGTTCATCGAAAATATTTTTAAAGCATTCACTTTTGTTATGTTTTTTTTTGTAACTATTTGTGTAAACTAAGTAATTGTCAGAATTAGGAATGAGTCTTCACTTATAGCAATACTTCTGTACCAAGTGTATGAATAAACTTAGCATGAGTGCACTCCCCTTTGTTGACTTCACTCTTTCAAAATCTTGTATTGACTATTCACACAATTATTTTGTTTTGGTCTGGTTTACTGCTAACCTTTGGTTGTCTTTATGTTATTCAAGAAACATGATTTGTGTAAGAGGGATGTTTGATTTGCTAGGCTACACAATCAAGGCTTCTAACTAATGACAATGATATTAAATCATTGGTGAATGTGAACCTATTTTCCAACATGTTTTATTCATATTTTTTATGTGTGCAATCCGCTCTAGAGTATAATTTTATACAATCTGTCGATGTGTTTACAGATAATTTGGCATTACTGTGTCCAACATAGTTGCACAAGACATTAAGCGTTTCATTTCTCACTTAATGCTAACACAATATCAGTTTTTGGACATGTTTCTAATTTATATCTGTGTAAAATATCTTAGTTTTATTATTGAAAATCACAAAAAGCTTTAAACCCTTTTATCTTTGATCAAAAACTTATTTAATCATTTATTCAAAAGTTTAAATTCTATTGATTTTTTTCCACAAAATTTAGTGCACTGGTTAACTTGGAAATTTTAAGCTCAATTGAACATTTCAACTAATACATAAAGCATTACAACATTTGTATTATTGCTTATTAGCTTCTTTTTGTATTTTAATTTATTGCATTTTATTTGTTAAAATTATGGGTTTTTTAGCAATGATTTTAATTTTTTTTTCTAGTGTCTACTATTGATTTTATGTTAATTTATTTATTTCTTTTTTTTTTAAATTTATTTCAAAGGAAGCTCATGACATTTGATTCACTATTAGAAATTGTCCATAATTGTTTGTGTACTCACAACATTTACAATAAACATGACTATATGTCAAATGAAATTGTATAAATTAGTTGAATAGTGTATACACATTTCTTAAGATGAAAATGAAATATAATAAAGAAAAGTGTGTGTGTTTTTGGATAAGCTTATTGTGGCAGAGCTAGTGAGCTAAGGTATATCCTAATGCACAAAATACTTTTAGAATAGTAGATTTTTTTTTTGATTTTTTTTATTATAACTTACCTAAAGGCTTTTGAATTTTTTTTTTTTTTTTTTTTTTGTTCAAAGACCTTTTAAGTTGGTAGATGATAAGTTCTGAGTCCATTTCTTTTAAGTAGATTCTTACATCCTCCAACGTGTCCACATGTTAACCTTGTCATGCATGGTAATCAGAACTGAAATCTTTAAGTTGTGTTTGGGTTTCTTTACTGATTCAGACACCCTATTCCATTTTCTAATAGCAGCCTAGAAAAGTAGACTCATAATTTCATTATCAACTTATAAGTTCCAATCAAATGATGGGCTGTACGAGCCAAGTGATATAAGGTTTGGCTTTATAATCTATTCAGTAATGAAGACTAAGATTCTTTTGTTCCAGCTAAAAAATTTAGGAACGTCCCTGTGTAGGAAAAATAAAAGTAGGGTATGTAGCCAAAAAGCATGGATGTCTAGATCTTTGAGTCAATAAGATAAATATACTAACTGTAGACTATTATTATATCAACATTGTCAATAATGTTGAGAAAGTCTTAATAGTTTCTTATAGTTTCTACATTAACTTGTACATAAATATGTATCCCTGCAACTGAATTCACAATTTGGTCTCCTTAATAAAACATTGATATGCTGATAATGACATAAATACAAATACTTTATTTTTAATGGGTTTATTATATTTCTAAAAATAAAACATATCAAAATACAAAATAAATAAAATATTGATTTAAAGGTTAAGAAAAAGTTGATGTGTAAGAAATTATGGCTGAGTTAAACACCAGGTAAAAGCTGTGTACCCTGATGAGATGACTTTTGGAAGTATAATAGATAAGAGAATACTGGACAATCAATATGATGGTCCCATAAAGTTTTTTAACAAATGAATGAAAATTTTTTTATTCTTTCTGCATATTTTTGTGTATACCAATAGATTATACACTGAAGAATGAATCTATTTGTTAATTATTCTAATAAATGTAATTAGATGATATCTAGATTTATACTAAGCAAAACAAAAAGTAGATATATAACTTACATGTAGATTAGATGTTCAAATTCATTAGGTCACAAACTTACCTTATAAATAAAATATAAAAAAAAAACTGCATAACATTAATTGATAAACAGCATAGGTTTTAGTTTCAACAAAACTAAAAAATTTAAACTGAATTGCACAAGGTTGACAGATTGAGCTGTAGCTTCAAGTTAAACTTTTTGAAATACTTGAATACATTTCACATTGTCATTGCCAACTAAACTTGTAACCTATGGATTGAGAAAACAAGCAAAGTAGAAGAAATCATTTTTTTTTAAATATCTAAAAGGAGAAGAACGCTGCCCTAAAACCTTTATCTACTATTTCATATCCATAGACATACATCAATATAGACTGGAAAATGGAAGTAACTTCATGTAGCTTGAAAACATGTATATATATATATATATATATATAGG
>JADKLZ010000166.1:15807790-15830435 GCA_021533235.1 Biomphalaria straminea | reverse complement strand
ACTATCTATTGTTAGCTTACACAGTTCTGTGCTTCTATTTAACAAATTATAAGCATATATATCTTTAATTTATATATCTGTGTTTTTGTGTACTTTTCTATTCAGTGTGGTGTGTGTCTCTTCAATTATCATTATAAATATAATAATTTTGTTTCAACTATAGTGATCTTGTTTTAAATATAGAAGATATGCATTTTAGAGAAAGTTCATTAAAAAAAAAAGGTTTGATTTCAAAAGACCAAAATTGCCGTTGCCCCTAATGAGCATCCATTGTTAGGATTAGGCTTAATACAGTCATGGCTTGATTCCCAGTAAAATCTTTTGAAATATCCAAGTTATCCAGATACCCTTCCAACTTCCACCTCACCCATTTCTCTACCCTACCCGACGTAGATCTAGTTTCCATGAAGCGAATATTTTCTCGTCTGTCAATGATACTGAGGTTGAATGGCCAGATGGCGCAGATGTATGTAGATCAAGGTCAAGTCCTACTATAAGTTAACAATAATTACGACGCCTTCAAAAGCCAAGGGGAGACAATGACTAATCAACACTATTAAACAAACAAGCGGAGTGATAATCCTTGAGTGCCTTACCCTCCCCAAAATATACAAACTCAATTTTTTAAATCCAATATGGCACGGCTCTTATCAAAGTTCATGGCAAAATAGAGCAGAATTAATGCCTAACGTTTATTGGTCCCTTTGTTTGTTTATTTTTCTTAGGCCATAAAAATAAAATACCAATCAATGTGTCCTTCATGAGGCCGAGGCAACGTGAGATTATAGGCCGCCAGTCCCTTCATGTTACAACTTCAAGAATCAAAAGTTTAGGTCCATATATAGGCCAATAATAGCCTACTTCTTATAGTTCACTTATATTGTCTTTTTCGTTTGTTAGTAGCTAAGGTAGGACAAAACCAAGTGACACGATGCCCCGGGCGCCACACGTAAATAGGCGCAAAAAAATGTATTGTAGATATTTTAGTTAGGTAATACATTCGAAGGTTATTTGTATTACATTAATATTAAATACGTTTTATTTGTAAGTCTATATCTCTGTGTGATGTTAATGGAAAATGTGGAGGGGGGGGCGTCAATCAGGTGCCTTTCCCCCAAGACGCACGTTGTTCTCACAGCACTTTTATGGTCAGTAGGGTTCTCTATATGTATGTCAGTGGTATTTTAGTGCACACGAGTTGTTATATCAAACAACACTGACATTCTGAACACTGACACTAAGAAGTTACTTAAGTTTAAACGTGCACTGCGAAGATCTGAGTGTTGGAAAAAAAAAATAAACAAGGGCAATGCTAAACTTATTTCTTTGTGCCATATTGGCGTCAGATATCCCAGGAGGTATAGATCCATGAATACCAATGGGTGGACATGCAAATGACTCGAGCAGGCGTGCTTGAGTTCAATCGCGTATAATCTAATGGCAGCTGGATACAGCATATATTACTGTAACTGTTAATATACATTTTACCATTTAGTAGTATACCTATATATCCAAATATATGTATATATATTGGCCTATATATATAATGTTTGTATGTGTGTGTACCTATAATCTAAGAATAGAATGAATATGGGATGAATCACCTATTATGCCTGTATCAGATCATTGAAAATGTTATCTCTAAAAAAAAATTAGAATGCTTTTGTGGCCCTTGAGCACTAAAAAATTTAGAAAGTCATTTATTTAAAGTTATTTACTTACTAAGACTTAGACTACTTAAAAATAGGTTATTTGTTTGTAATGTCATTCTACTGGCCATAACAAGTAGACCTAATAACTGTGAAAAATTTAAGAGGCTCGCATAAAATAGTCAGTAGGACTCGAAGAAAAGTTATTGAAGTCTCATTCCAGCACACACTTTGATGAGCCACATTGGAAAAAAAAATAATTTAAAAATTTTTCATAATTCGGAAATCCAAAATCAATAGATATAGGCCTACATGTTTTCAAGTTACATGAAGTTACTTCCTTTTTCCAGTCTACATTCATCTATGTCTATGAAAATTACATGATCTTCAAATTTAAGAGATTAAACAAAACTCATAGACATAAATAAAGTACACACAAAGGCAATTCACAAATTTTCGTCTCATAAAACTCTCTTATTGGCGCCACTTTAAAACAAGACAATAGTTCTGACGCATCGTGACGGCAAATTCGCGAAGTTGTTGATTTTGTCGACTCGTGAAGATTCAGGCTTTGATCATAATGGTCACGCAAATGTTGTGGTCGCCCGACCTCGGTAACTAATCCTGTCTATCACTAGCCTCAGGCTAGGCCAGATTATCAGTAGATTGAACACACTTGGATTATAATGAAGGTGTTAACGTACGACCCATCCAGCGACACAATAAGCAAACAAACAAAGAAAAATAAACACAATGTCCTCCCGTATGATCTAATGAAAGAAGGAAAGACTTTTACCCCAATTACATCAGCACATATTATCAGTTTGGTAGCATTGAGACAAAGTTGGTTGATTAAATTACGTTAATTTTCATTTGAGAAAACTGATCAAGGCAATTTGATTGTAAAATTGAATTCTTCTTTTCCCCCTTCTTTGAACTAAGGGGCATGAACTATGCAATTATTTGTTATCAATGGGCCTCATTCACCAAACGTAAACAAACATATTCTCTTTATGTTCTATACACATTACGCAATATGTAGGGTTGTCACGTGATACGTAATTTTCATTATTTTATCAATCTTACGACGTGGCTTAATTTGTTTATTTACAATTGGTGAATGAGGTCCATTGAAAAAAAAAATGTTTCCAATGTGTCACGGTACAGATAAGACACCGTCATTGTGATTGCAGCTCAGTCCACCAGGCTGTTGTAATGTAGGCCTGTATACGACAGTGGAGTCAATTACTGTTATTATATAATCAACTATTTTATCAATTACTATCCAAGATGCACAGCCCTTTGGTAAGCCTTAACGTTCTAATGACCAATGTTGTTTGAACTAAAACTGATGGCAGTTGCTAAGATGGGAGGCGTCATATGAATGGCCTTGACTTTTTTTTCTGATAGACAAGCCCACGTTCTCATACTCTTGTCTACCAACACTGTCTAGCCTAATAGGTTACTTTCAGTGATTGACCTTAAGTTGATCTAGTTCTGTATATCAAAGCATCTATTGTATGAAGAAAATCTGCGTACACCATTGCTCTTCCCAAGCTTCTTGAATGGTCTCCACTCTATCAACCAGGATACAAGTCACCGTTGCCAAGTCTGCTCAGAACTGTGCCATTGTTGAAGTACGTTTCCAGGAACCGCCTTGTCAAAACAGAAGACGGGGTCTAGGGCGGTGGGGTGAGCTGATAACGAGGCTGGCATTACGTGAACAAGTTTGATATTTGCAGAAGTCAGCCAGGGCTCACTGATATCATAAATTGTGTAACTAGCTCACGGGCACACACACACATCCGGCTAAATTTGGCATTTCAGGTGACGGCGTTCTTGGCTAAGTATGTCTAGACGTAAAGAAGAGGGGAGGCGGAGGGCTGATTGACTAATTTTCTACATTTCAATTTTCTTTTCATGCAAGCTGCTTCTTTCTCCCCCCTCCCAACCATTTCGTTTTTATTTTGAAGTTTCATTTCTTTCTTTAGCCCTACCACGAGTCAGTAAACTCAATAATTAGTAAAAGGTCTGTCACATTGTCAGTAGAGAAGGACCATGTCATCTATTTTCTGCATAACTTTATGGAGAGGCCCGAACAAGTGAATGGCCCTAAAGAGCCCTTATAGAAGAAGAGAACTGTCTGATCTGTAAACCAGTGTGCTGGTCATTTCATAACACTAATCTCCTGTACCCTATAAAATGAGAAAGATAAGAAGTACATCACAGTTGTGTTAAATGTATCTCAAGTTTACAAGTATTGAAACACATTAACAAAGTATTAGATGTTATATAAAAAAAAAGCTTTACGTTGGCCTATGTAGTTTGTGTAACCTCCAGTATAACATAAGCGGTAAATCACAAAACTTTCATGTCACTTCATACTTTCTATCACAAATTGTTGACACAAACTGTTGTTTTATTTTAAATAATTATATTCTTTGTAACTGACTTGATTAGAAAAGGGGCTAATTATTCAGGATTATATAATGCAGCATTCAGAAATTAACATTTCAATATAATCCTATAATTTAAAATTAACAAAACTTATGAATGTAAAAAAATTGAGCTTAATATGTTACAATGCATATTAATTTTTAAACACAATAAAAATGAAGGTAGATTTGTTTTGTTTTTTCTTTAATAAAATATGCTTTCAAAAAAATCACAAGACAGGCAAAGGGAAGTAATAATAAAAAATCATGTACAATTCGGATCAGCTTTTCTTTACTTTCTTGGGGGATACTGTCACATACAGCACAAATGCACCTGAAAGAAAATATTAAATGGGGAGAGATTAATAAGCAAAATGGAGATAGAGTAATGAGCAAAATTTACAAAGTAAATATTGCATCTGAGATGTATGAGTTTAATGTAAAGCTCTGTAAAAAAAAACAACAACACACACACACACAAACCCAATCTGTTGTGTCTTATTATTCAAACTCAATAATATAAACATTGTCCCACAGTAAACATAACTTACATATCTTTCATCTTTTAAGTTGTAGATAAACAATAAAAGCAATGCCTTAAGAATTGTTTTCAGCTTATTTAAAGAAACTAACCAATGTTGACAGGAAATGTAATCATTTATAATACTATATTTTGAAACTTACAAAAAGACAATGTAACAATCTAACAATAAAGTTGTATCTAGCCAATGGATACATACCTATTAATGTTAGAGCAATCACTCCAGCTATAAGAGGTCCTGCTATAGCATAAATTCGAGGAAGAAAAAATGTGTGTATTGGTTGGTCTTGATCAACAAATGGCTTTGAATGCATATGAGAAAAAAAAAAACAAAGATATTCAAAATAACAATATTATAAATAATTATTAAAACTGATTAAAATAACTATGGTATTACACAGGGCCGGTCCTAGGCCACTGCAGCCTATGCATTCGCAGTGGGCCCCGCGCTTTGATAGGCCCCGCGCTAATTCTAAGTGTAATTATTAAATTTCATAATATATACGAAAAATCCCTGGAAATCTTAATTTATTAAAATTCTTCTAAAAAACTCATAAAAATCTCATGAAAAATAGACAAATTGGTCATTTGTGGGTATCATTTATTGCCGAAAACGTCAATTCTTTCCGCGATAAAAGAGAAAGGTATTGTCAGCTTTCATGTAATAAAATGTAATGATCGGGCGAATTTTCTTTATTTACTTTATATAGTCGCTGGCATATAAATAGGTTGCAAGGTTCGTAAAATAAAGTTAATTTTATCGCAATTAAGTAATTAGTAAAGTCGATTTTTTTTCCTAATACAAAATCTTAATTTCATTTATTATCCTTATTCCCACCCATACTAGGCCCTGAGCAATAGGTTTCGCATAGGGCCCCGCAATTGTTAAGACCGGCCCTGGTATTACATATTATTCCTGGCAGTAATAGTTAACATAGGCAATACAATTTTTATTGCATTAGTGACTACAATTCAGTGCAGCTTTAATAATATTCAGAGAAATACTATTTTACAAGTATGATTAACTTACCAAGATGATAACCCATATTGAATAATAAATAGCAATAAATGCTGATAATGAAACAAGACCCCAGCCTGTGACTTGATGCACTCCTGGAGTCTGTGGGGGAAAAAAAAAAGAAAGAAATATTTTGAAATAAAATCTACACCAACTGACATAACATAGGTTTAGAGAATAAAATGTTTAAAACACAGATGATGCCAGTGTTGATATGTGCACTAGGGCACGGTCAAATCAATACTAAGAGTGTCATCATAAAGTATAAAAGTTAAAGATAATTAGAATATATATCTATATTTTTTCAATAGAAGTGAAGTGACGTGAATGACCTAACAATACAGACCAAAAATTGAGAAATATTTTAAATATAATTTGAAAACACATACTGATTCTAATCAGTTTATTGACTGATTTTTTTTTCTAGACATCTCTCTCTTCACCTAATGATAATGCTTTAACTAGATTAACCAGAGACTACTACTACTACATCAAAAGTCCAGTAAATCTATCGAGTAGACAATCACAATCATTAATAATTGAACATCACAATAAAAACAAACATGCATTTTTATTTAAATCTATATAATCTAGAATAGTTTAATTCAACAATTGGGATTAAGTCATTAGGATTAAAAAGATACCTGTAGAAGACATGATTAGAATATAACTTAGAGCTATTAATTTTTTACTAATCATAGTCAATTCTACCTTAAATATTATAATATAATATAATTATATTATTTTATAATAGATCTGCAGTCTAGATCTACATTACACAAAACTAAATTTTAGATGATAATGATGGATCTAGATACAAGATCTATAGATCTAAATCTAGACTAAACGTCAATAGTCTAGCTATATTACTCTACAAGAGTCTACATCAGGAGTTCTCAACTGGTGGGTCACAACCTCCTAGGAGGTCAAATGACGATTTTCCAGGGGTTGCCTAAGACCCAGTCCCAGTGAAAAATATATTTTTAGTTAAAAAAAATTAATACTGTAAAAAAATTTTTCATTGGTAGTTATTTTTCTTTTTACTATAGTTGTCATTCAATAATAGAGATGTTACAAACAAGTGAATCACAATCATTTCAAACATTTTAATCTTCACTGCATAAATATTTATAACAGTAACAGTTTAATTACTGTCCATCAAACGACGTACATGGTGAAACGCAATGCTATGCCGTTGTAGAATGATCTATACACTATATTAGTTCTATGGTGAAGATTCAAAAGCACATATAATTAGTAATATGCCATGGATGTTATTGAAGTTTATATTTTCATTATGGAGCAACAAATAAAAATGATTTCTATAACATTAGGGAAAATACAGATGACTTTACGAATGGCCTGGGGGTTCCTGCAATGATGTACTCAAATGACTCATTTTAGTTACATTTTCACTACTCCGACTACTCTTGAGTAGGGACTACTTAGTCGACTTAGAATCTATTATATTCTATATATAATATTATATATTAATATACTAGACTTACTTGACTCTACTATAACTATCTCTAGGACTAGTCACTAGAGTGACTACTACTAGTACTACTACTTGAGTGGTAACTAGAGAGTCTAGACTTAAACTTAAGACTAGACGTCACTTAAAATTAAGTCACTAGACTAGAGACTAGAGTTGACAAGACTTATGTCTTAGTAATAGTTAGACTTTAGCCTAGACATAGTCGACATAGATCTAGTAGACATGATAAATGATTACATTTAAATTTAACTAATTATCTAGATAGTAGATTCTCTAATAATAATATTAATAATAATCATAATTATCATAGTATTCATACTAGACTTATACTAGTCTGTAGTCAGATGAGTAGTCATAGATCTAAAAAAAAATTCTAATCATATTGTAATTAATGTAATCTAATAATGTAATCATAATGATATTGATAATGAATCTTGATTTTATACCATTATTATTATTTAAAAAAAAACAGGTTCTAAATGTAGATTCTATATTTCGTTTTGCCAGAGTAACTTAGACTCTAGACTCTAGATCTAATATAGGTTGATGCTAGATTATTTATTTTTACAGCATCTAGAATCTAGCTGAGTGTTTATTTTGATTGTGTTTGTTTGTATGACACAATTCAGCAGTATGCTGGCTGGCAAGCTTAAAAATGTGAACTATTCCAGATTTAGAATCGACAGTGCAATTCGATTCTTTGTTTCATCAGCTGATTTAGATCTAGATCTAGATCTATTTCATTTAATAATTTAGATTTAGATCTAATTTCTTAAAAAAACGTTTGAAAAATACAATTTATTAATATAAATGCCCAGTAATACATTAATAGCTAAATCAACTAAAAATAGTCATATAGATCTAATAAATAAAAAATATAAATATTGTATTTGTTCTGCTAAAACTTTGTTTTGTTTGTATATGTTTTTTAGGATCACATTCTGAGAGTGGTAGAAAAGTAGTATCGCTGTTTATATCCATGTTGAAGTTCTGGGTAGTCTAGATCTAGATCTATATACGTCGTTACGAATTTTAGGCATTTGAATCTTTGCTTTATGTGCAGTTGACCATGATAAGTGGCTGGTGTATAAAATGGGAAGGGACTATTCATTCGTTGCTTTAAGTGAGCGTAGCGAAGTACCTCCCGATCTCATTTGTTATTTATTTGTGTTCTTATTCTGATAAATGAACTTATGAAGGATACTGTGTTGTGTACTGTTGACAGTGTTGAGTGATGACAGCTTTTTTTTCTTTTTGTTATTCATTGTTGTGTTGTGGCTTAGCATTAGCCTAGGGCCTAGGCCACTTAGACTTAGGCCAGTTTGAGTTGGAAACTTCACTAAAATCGAGTTACATTGTTTGTACACTAAGTCTGTCTTCTTGATTCGTGGTCGTGGCACTCTTGGACGGATTTAGCTTTTAGATCTAGATATCTAGATTTAATCATTCTAATCTATTTCTTTTTGGATTATCATTTTGATTCTACAAAAATACTGAATACAAGAAAGTGAGATATTTTCATTAAAAAATAGATCTAGCTAGACTAGAGCTAGATGTCTAGGTCTAGATCTAGAACTAGAGTCTAGACTACTTACTTTTATTTTATTTTCAAAAAATTTTGTAAAATGAAAAAAATTATAATGCTTATTATTATTATTAAACTTTATACAACTTAGTCTTAAATAAATAGATCTAATTAATAAAATTAAAGTCTAGAGCCTAGACTCTAGAGCTAATCTAGATCTAGTAATCATGAGTTACTCAAGAGTTAGTTACTAATACTTACTAATATAACTAATACTAGTCTAGGACTAGATGTAGTCCTAGAATTCTACGGTCCGAATTCTACTTCTAGATACAATGGAGAGATCAGATCTAGTTTAAGTAGATATTCTACTATTACTACTACAGTTATCTATTTTTTTTTTATCTAGATCAGTCCTAAACTCAGTTAAATTATATTACAATGTTACTTCAATGTAGATCTTATAAAATTAAAAAAGTGACAAGTTTTTGAACTAAGCACTATTGTAAATCATTAATGACATTATCATTAGCCAGGCCTTCTTATCCCTTATTAGACTTAGTAGTAAGTAGTTAGACTAACTCACCAACCTGAATAGAACATGATTAATTTAAAAGTAAATACTGATATAAATATTATATGATATTACATAATTATGCATTTTTAGCTACTTTTTGTATTATTAGTAATAGCTTTGAATACAAATAACAGAATAGTGATCATTTCAAATGCACCTCACTAAACCATACAGTCCATTGGCATGTTTGTCAACAATTTCATATAAAATATTTATGAGTAAATTTTACTAAATTTTATATTTATAAACCTTTGAAAAACTTTATTTTCTACTCTTATGCTCTCTACAAGGAATGGTTGAAATTTCAACCTAAAAGTAAGTGAAGTAGAGCTTTTCTATATCTCCACCCCTATCTATGAACATTAAAAGGCTTAATTTAATGTGTAACTTATATATAAAAAAAAACATCACTACTTTTTTTTTACAGCCTGCTTCAAAATAGTTAATTTTAAACAGTAACATTATAATTGCTACTTGAAATGAAACTGACATTCACTTGGAATTGAAGTGTAAAAGTATTCAAACTGTTGCACATTTGAACATTCCTTTAGAAATTAAGACTATAACATTATAGCCTAAACCTAATGTAGGTCGATGGGGTGGAAGTGGGGAGGGTTCAGACTTGGGCACATTGGGATGACAGTCTGAAGAATGCCACACAATCAGGCAGTCATCACTAATTTAATCATTAATTTGTCTCACAAACGGTACTAACACTGTAATTTAACTTTTCTCACAAACACATCTAACACTGTACTTTAAATTTGTTCTTTCTATATTATAAGATGTGATTCTTTGAATAATACGTACTTTTAAATATTTGTAAATCAATAATCTTATGTTGAATTTTTCTATTTTATAGTTTTCTAAAAATGGCTCACAGGCAAACCTACCAAGCATATGACACTTATTCACGCAAATCACACCCTGGCCAAGGCCATAACGGATTTGGAAGAGGACATTACCAAAAGTCCTACCATGAGCCTAAAAACAGGATGCCATACAATAACATGCAGGCATACAATGCTTCAACAGACTGTTGGCAATATTCCATGATGGCATCAGGCAAAAATGCAGCAGCCACACCAAAAAATGCAGCTAATCTGTCAAAGCAAACTCTCCCAAACAATGTTTTAGATAACTACCTTGAACAGCTCTCAAATGTTTGGCTCAGCAGGGAGTTCATCGATAACAAGGCAAAGGGAGAAGCGATCTACTCAAGGCTGGTGGCATTTATGAAAGATAGTCCCAACCCATGGGAAACTGCTCTGTACTTGATAACATCAGCACCAGATTATAGTGCAGCTAAAACTACCACATTGTCTTTCACAATTCTGACACAGTTTCAGAAATGGGTGGCCTCTTCAGAGAACACACATCATGGCGAAGAAGACAGTTTTCTTTCTGAAGATCTCCGCTCCAGGGTTTTCTATGCAACATCAGGGAGACACTTGCCTTATTTTAAAACTGCTGTAAAAGCTTTTCTGTTGGATAATCCTTGCAATGTATATCTATTACCTGCATGCAGAGCTCTGTTGGCTAGAAACAAGTTGGCAGAGGTAAATATTTTTTAAAGTTCTGTTATATATAAATGTAATTTAAAAGTAAAGGCAGTTGGTTAGAATATTAAGAACAAAAATTTAAGGAAATTCCAGAAATGGCTTAAGAATATTGTTACGATCTTCTATCAGGCGTTCTGTAAACACTGCTCAACACAGCACATCTAACACAAGAACTTGACAACAAGAGTTTCAAATAACAATGTGGCAGTTTAATAACAAATACATCAATATTCCCAAAAAACACTACAATTGGCTACACTAACTTCATATGCTTTGCTACATAACAGAACTGCCTAACTAAACACTACTAGTCTCTCTAGCTTGTACAGCTACATTTTTGAGGACTTACAAAGTACCGCACCGTCCTTACTGCCTTGCTGTTCTTTCTTACACACTGTGTCTCGATCACATGAGTACCATAACACGTGTCATATTTGCATGTACTAGCAGTAGATCTATATTGTTCTTGTCTATCGACAGCCATTGAGCTGTGTGATTGGCCTGAGTTGCTGTGTCATTAGGCAGCACACACATTAACCCTAAGTCTGCCACTGGAGTTACAACAATATAATATCTATATATATATTTCTCAAAAGACAAGTTCAAAAGTTCAGCCGAGTTAGCAACAACAACAAGTAAATGGGAAAATCCCATGGCGCAGCACTGTGTGAATGGAAATTGGTGCATCCCAATCCGCACTATTTTGTGAATGAAAGTGGTGTTTATATAATTCTCTTCTTCTCAATTTTTGTCATAATATTAAGAGTATTTCCAGATTATTGTGTCGTAAGACTATTGAAACTAGAACAAAAATACACAGATAGAGTATACTCTGAGGTTTCACTTTAGAAGTACTTTAATTAATATCACAAATTACGCACATTCGTTCATTAGATATGATTACGAAAGGTAACTCAGAGACTCTTCCTAGATCTAGATCTAAAACTCGAATTCAACTCTAAGATTATAGAACTTCTCTTTGCAGAGATAGTTTTATGCTTTAGCACATGAACATACTAATTATAGTCCATTTAATCAATTTAACATTCAAATTTGTTTTTCTAAAGCATTGTTACATGAGTGCAACTCTATTCTTAATATCCCGTAAATTAAGGTCAATTAGCCATTTTTAGCTCCATTCATAGTATTTTTATACAATGAATTCACTTATAACAAGTAATTGGGAAGATCCCATGGTGCAGCATGGTGTGAATGGAAATGGTGTATCCAAATCCGCACTATTTTCATTCACAAAATAGCATCTAATAGACATAGATAAATATAGACTGGAAAAAGGAATTAACTTCTTGTAACTTGATTTAATTATTTATACACCTAAAAAATTAGCACCAATGAAAGTGCCGGACCCACTTCTTTCGCATATGTTGCAGTGCCTAAGGCCTGACCTGGAAAATAGCGGCGTATGCTATGCCGCCGGTTGACTAGTGTAATATAAAAATAGGTTCACTTCCAGGTACCTAGCTTAATATGAAGACACATCTTACAATGATCAAGGCAAGGTCATTATAGACATACTAGTATCCCAAGTGTCATGTCTCAGTTTCTGATTTATACCCAACTATTTGGTTCTAGAGTATTCTTACCAATTGTTTTAAACTAATAACTACCATTGTATCCTTTAAGTGAGCAAATGTAATTTTTTGTGTGGGCAATTTAACTATTTGAAAATTGATTTTGAGTTTAAGACACCTAGTGAAAAACACATTTCTATACTAAAGACTATTAGAAAAATTTTATTTAGATTTTTATTTCTTCAACCAAACTAATTTGTTACTGGTATCTTTATCTATTTTTAGTGTGCTCAAATAGTTTGTATCCTTGGACTTCAGTCTCATTTTTCGCAATCAGAGGTTTGTGGAATTGAAAAGTTACTTTGTTATAATTATATATATGTAATGTGTATGCACTTCACTTAAATAGGAATAATAGTTGGATAACAAAAATTTAACTTTTGAGATGTTTTATAATTGAAAAACATTTTTTTTTTTTAGATATTGGTGCCCTTACTTTTGACAGACAAAGTTAACGTCATTGAATCCTATGTGATGGGAAACCCTGAGCAGCAAGCTTTGATTCTATCCCTCTTGGATTATTTGTGTGCACGCACCACTGATGTCATATCCTTTGTGCAGTAAGTCCCAGAAGAAAACATACACTAAAGATCATTGTATAGGATTATAAATTAGTCAAACAACTTTCATACAATTTTTGGGTTATATTTAGTTATTGTCACTGTCTAATTCTTAATCTTAAATGCATTTTGCCATTTTTCTGAGATGATCATTGAAATACAACTATTTACTAAAGCTTTACTTTTGTGATTGCCCTATTATCGAAGCTTGTAGTATGTATAGACTGTATGTCCACTCTTCACGCTCTATAGTGTTTTGTGACATTGTATTATAGGAGCACTGGCATTAAGTCTGTGAAGGGAGAAAAACTAAGTAAAAAGGTTTTAAGCAAGTTTGCCATGAAGCTTATGAAATTATATGACATACCACCAGGTAAGCTTTGAATCAAACACAATAAATTTAAGAAATATTGCAAATTTTAATATATATATATATATATCTCATTGGTGCATGCATTACAGTATATACACATATATACAAATATATCACATGTACATAATGAATATAATTTTTAAGATTTCTTTCTATTTTGTAAATATATAAAACTTTCTAACTATACACATTTTTATTAATTGTTTATTAGTGTTTATAAAATGTTCCCAATCACGTTCATTACTAATGTTAATGAAATTTGTAGATGTAATACAAACATGAAATTAAATTCATCATTACAGAGGCCTGTCCAAATATCTCTGAAAATAGAGCAATGGGAGCTATCAGATATCTTTTGTACAAGCGATACATTGAGGTAAAAATAATATATAATATCTGTGTTGAGTCGGTGTGGGCAATACAAAAAATTCTATTGGTATAAAGTTTGAAGTAATACAGTATATTGTGTACACAATCTAACGCTTTAATGTTCATTGAATATATATTATATAATTTTGAATTTTTTTATCCTGTGTCTTTTTAATTGTTATTATATATATTACAATATTTTTTTATTTTTTTTTTTTAGAAATCTATTGGCTATGATGGATGGGATGATATGGTAGAGGTATGTTTTGATTTTTTTTTTATTTTGTGTCTATTGTGTTTATAAATAAGGAATTTTTATTTTAATACAACAGAATTATTTTTTTAAAATTTGTATCATGTTGTTTAGGTTACATATATTTTTATTATTCATTAGAGTGCTGTTGGCAATAATAGCAGTTTAAAACAACAGCTAATAATGGAGCTTCTCAGCTACAATGATATAACAGAGGCAGTCAAATGGGCAGACAGATACAAACTTCCTGACAGCTCTTTGGATCCATGTGTTGTTGAAGCCAGGAGACAATTAAGGTTTGCTTTATTTTTATAAAAACAAAAATCCTTTACATTTATACCAACAGATGCTATATTAATTAGTCATATGTCTAATATCTAACAACTCTTTAGCTAATAATGATCTAATAGAGAACTAATTAATTAGTATATCTGTCGTACCTAGTTCACTGATTTTGAGTTGTAGGTCTATTGTGACAATGCTCATACTACCATGATAGTGGCACATCAATAAACAAACCAATCTAATAAATTTAGTTTTGCTCAATCATGTTTTTTTGTTTTAAATAAATCTATACAAAATCAATTTAAAACAATTAGTCATTGTTGATGCTCAGTCAAAATAATATAATTGAGAAATACAATCCTTGTTAAAAAAACAACAACATACCTCTAAAGTGAGTTTACAAGTTATCTCTTTTATAATATGGCACATGCTTTTAGATATAAGTATTTTTTTTAATAAATGGATTTTTATTAAAGCTTTCAAAAAAGTGTAGGGGCCTCCACATACTTAATTCCGACCCTTCACCCATGCAACATAGTTTGTCTGTACCTCACAAAGTCTTGTGTTTCAATTTGGTCCACCAATGCAACATATACTGTCTGTACCTCACAAAGTCCTTTGTTTCAATTTGGTCCACCAATGCAACATGTATTGTCTGTACCTCACAAAGTTCTTTGTTTCAATTTGGTCCACCAATGCAACATAGATTGTCTGTATCTCACAAAGTCTTTTGTTTCAATTTGGTCCACCAATGCAACATAGATTGTCTGTACCTCACAAAGTCTTGTGTTTCAATTTGGTCCACCAATGCAACATATATTGTCTGTACCTCACAAAGTCTTGTGTTTCAACTTGGTCCACCAATGCAACATAGATTGTCTGTACCTCACAAAGTCTTGTGTTTCAATTTGGTCTACCAATGCAACATAGTTTGTCTGTACCTCACAAAGTCTTGTGTTTCAATTTGGTCCACCAGGATTTGCTTTCCACATTTCTCCATACTATTGCTTTTCATAGCAATAGTAAACTGTTAAATATTTTAACTTGTAATATCTTGTAGAGTTGAGTGTGCCAAGTTAGAAATTCACTTCTTGCCTCACATTGTAATACAGTGTAGCGATGCTGTGCATAGTAAACAAATGTTTCTACAAATCCAGGCAGAACAACATTACAGAGACTGAAACAAAAAAGGAAATGGACATAGAAGAGAACTGGGAGGACGACATCACAGACAGTGTGCACTACCAGTTTCCACTCCCACAAAGTGCTATCACAGTGGTGGAGGATAAGGTGGACCTGAAAGCTTGTCTGGAAAGAATTACTATAGTGAGTCGTACATGTGTTTTACTTTGGTTTTACATTAGTTTTAACTATTCTGAAACAAAATGTAAAGCTTGTTGCCTGGAAATTTGGCCGGGGGTTACCTTTTGAAATTTGAACCAAAATTAGACTTTCTATACTTTTAGGAAAGTAAATATGAAGAAGAAACAAAAATAGACAGGATGCTAATCTGTCTGTTGTTTTTAATCCTCCCCTCCAACTACTCTGGCAACCATCTATCTACTTAGTGGTGCTGTTATTCTAATGTGTTAATATAGAATAATTTGTCCTCCCAAACTCAACAAATTTGATAATCCTCCAGCCTCCCCTCCCCACTCTCTAGCTGGGGTTTTCACCTTTTTCTACTTTCAAGCAATACATTTATATTCATTATGTACAATTTCAAGTGGTTTTAGTAGAAATTAAAATAACCATAAGATATAGTCAAAAGATATAATGATGAGTGATGTATTTCACAGACTGCACAGACTCGTTTGCATCTTATGCAGACAAAGCCATTGTTGGCAGGGGGTTTTAATAAATTCTGTTTTTATTCAGAAGCATCTATTCTTGGGTATCAAATGTGTTTTCTGCTGCCTTTGTAAGAGTTCTTCAGCTATATCTTTCAGAAGCTTTTTGCTGCCATCTGTTCTCCTCTATGCCAAAGGGCAAAGTCATTCCTGGTCTTTTATTCCATCTTTTATGTCAACCTCCTTTAAGCTTGGCATAAAACGATAAAACTATCACTTATGTCATATGGTCATCCTCAACAATGAATAGCTGTCCTACTCAGTGCAGCTGTTGAATAATTAAGAATCCTCTACTCTGTCTGAACTGGCATTCAGCAGGATGTGTTTGTTTATAAAATAACCAATGTATGCCCATTATAGAACACAGGCCCCATAAGTTTTCCAAAAACATTGTAAAATCTAAATTTCTAACTTATCGTTTTATGTACCTTCTGTCTGACAGCCAGAGACAGTTATAGGCATTGATGCTGAGTGGAAGCCTTGTATGGGTGCAACTGCTGAACAAGTGGCTCTCCTTCAACTGGCAGTCTGTGATCATGTCTATCTGCTGGACATGATGGAATTAAGGAATAGACTGTTGGAAGAGGAATGGGCTACCATGATTTCTACAATCTTCTGTGATGACAAGCTTGTCAAAATAGGTCAGTAGGCAGAAACAAGTTATTCTGACCACTAAAAAGTTATTTTATAAATTTTAATTATTGAAATATATTTAGATATATAATACATTTGTATTTTAAAAAATTATATATATTTATGATTAATACATTTTTTAAATATTTTATTCTGAAGGCTATGGTTTAGATACAGATCTGAGAATGTTAGTTAAAACTTTACCTTGCTTAAAGGAACCATTGTCTAAGATGGTGAGAGTAATTGAGCTGGAAAAATTTGCTAAAACGGTAAATTTTTAAAAATACAGAATCATTTAATCCTATAAATTGGAAAACACTTTAAAACAATAACAAACAAACAAGAAGGTAGAACCAAATTAATTAACTAAAAATGAATTAAGATGCTATGGGTACTTAATGAGCTTTTAGTTGACAAGTATAATTATCAGAAATGATTTATTTAGATAACATTTAAATGGAGGCACACTTTTTGAAATATGTATTTATTTATTGGCTTTCATTATTATTGGCACAGTAGCTGAGCAGTAAAGTGCTTGGTTTCCAAACCGGGGGTACCTGTTACGAATTCTGGTAAAAATTGGGATTTTTTATTATGGGATCTATGGTGCATATGGGTCAGCTCTAATGGGTACCTGACATTATTTGGGAAAAGTAAAGGTGGTTGGCTGTTGTACTGGCCACATGGCGCCCTTGTTAACCGAGGGCCACAGAAACATATGTCCTTTACATTATCGGCCCTATATACCATAAGGTATGTAAGGGGAACCTTACCTAACCACATTTCATAAACATCTTTTTTTTTATCAGTGATACATTGTTAACATTTACTCATGATAGGTATTCAATATTTTCAGGTTTTTAATGACTATGACACCAATTTGATTGACATGAAACCTGTAAGTGAAGACCAACCCCCAGGTAATAACATTAACAAATTAGTGCCAACTTATTGTTGTTACCTTTTACATCTTTTTATTCTATTTATAGATTGTCTCTATCTATAGTAAAAATGTTTTTTTCTTCTCTTTGTCTTGTTATGAAGTGATTGTCAAAAAACCAATGAACGAATTTGTGCCCAAATCCGAAGAAAAAGGCTTAAGTCTACTTGTGAAAAACACATTAGGCAAGCCATTGAGCAAAGGAGAACAGATGTCCAACTGGGAGAGACGTCCGCTCAGATCATCTCAGATATCTTATGCTGGTAAACATTTTTGTCGTTGGTCAATTTAATGTGTAATAATAATGTTGAAGATTGTTTACAGTACTACATTTGTAGTTTATAAAGCCAAATACTGAATAGCATAATAGTTGCATTCAAAATTTATCTGGCCCAAGGGCAACAACTCCATCTTCCAAAAAAAAAAAAGTTCAACTCACCAAAATCAAAACAATCTAATCACAACATGATATTCCTATATATTGAAAACCCGTATTTGGTACCTAACTTTATGTATATAAATGTATAGCTACAAAAACATATTTACAGTCATAGTACATTATGAAGCACGCAAAAATGCTAGTAAAAAGGAACATATGCATTTCTGTCTGCAAATGTTATATTGTTATGCATTCATATCCCAACAGCACTTGATGCATTTGTTCTTCTTGAGGTCTACAAAGTCCTTGTGTCTCAAGGGAAGCAACTTGGGTTGGCCAAGTATGAGATGGAACCACCAGTTGTCTTAAAATTGAAAACAAGAATGGATAAGAAAAGAGACATGGTAGCTGGTGCCAGCAACAAGACGAAAGTGTCAAAGGCTGTAAGTCATTTATTAACAATGAATTTGTTTTATAATACAAGGCTGTGGGACATATAATAGTTGAGTCCATAGGGAAAGCTATCACCTAAGACAAGTGAAGATGGAAAAAAAAGAAAACTAAGTTGACCCCTGTCAGACAATGGTTTTTGTCTGTTTTGAATGTAGTGAAACCTGTAGGTTGTTCTTGGGTTTGCATAGTGAAGTGAAATGCTTTCATCTTAATCTTGTAACTGAACAATTCAAGTATTTTTTCAAGACAAATTAGCTCAACCACTCTTTTAGATATTCGCTGATGTTATTGATGGCCTTTGTGTATCACTAGTAAAATATTAGATCTATATGTATTTATTTATTTATTATGCTTACATTTGATTTAGATACTGTTTTAAAGTATTTTGCATTGTGTTATGTTTAAAATCAAGTCATTCTTGAACTAACGAATATGATTAATTGATGTTGTTGCAGGTGCCTTCCACTGCTGCCTGTATTCAGAATGGTGTTAAGTCACCAAGTGAGTATAGATTTGTTTGTGACACAATGTTACAAGGCTTGGGCAGCCAGCTACGAAGTGTTGGTATTGATACTTTTATCCTGACTGATGGGCAGAGACAACCTGATGCTATT
The DNA here is from genome assembly GCA_021533235.1 of Biomphalaria straminea. NCBI lineage: Eukaryota > Metazoa > Mollusca > Gastropoda > Planorbidae > Biomphalaria > Biomphalaria straminea. The sequence goes on along the minus strand of JADKLZ010000166.1, from coordinate 15,811,329 downwards.
CAGGTACTTTTTTTTTTGTTTTACATTAGGTCTAGAGTACATAAAGATATAACCGATGACTTTAACTACATAACAATGCTAGTTATCCATTCATAGGCAGGGTAAACTCAAATGATTATCCTGTTCCATTCCAAAAGTACAATTTTCAATTGTGTGAAACATTGTAAGATGTTCTATGTGATGTCAGCAGTAGAAATTAACGATCAACCAATTTTTCTTAACAATAAGAGTACCGATATAACTGCTGAGCAGCTAACCTTCTATGTTTTGATTCTTAGGCTAAGAAATTCAACTGTACTTCTATCACACTGTGTTTTAGGTTTCATTTAATTTTTATTTTTGTATCTTTATAGTTATCATTGAGAGAGGATCGCATTGTGTTGACCTCAGGGAGGAACTTTGATAAGGTAAAGAATGTGTAACTTAGCAGCATACAGTTCAATTTAGAAATATTGAACACAATTACATTAATTTTTAAATTTAAATTCTGTTTAATAAACGAATCCATATTTCTATTGATTTTATTTTATAGCTTCGCTTACGAGTGGGAGATGAAATGTGCTATTATGTTCGAAACGATGTAAGCTCAATAATTCAATGCCGTGATGTGTTAAGACATTATAACATCAAGATAACTAAAGATGACATATTTAGTCGTTGTTCGGTAAGTTAAAAAAAACAAATAATTGACAAATTGCTGCATTGATACATTGAAACCAAAAAAATAGAACTTCTTTATGTAAATAAATATGTGTTAACAGATACACTTAGTGGTACTGCACATTCACTTGTTTTATTCTAAGAGTCACTTTACTTGTGCAGAATATGCTATAAATAAATTTTATATTAGCCTATTCAGACCACATTTTTATATTTCTCTTTGTGGGTCTTGGTGGTAGGCGTGTGGTGGTAAACATTTTTTTAATCAATCTAGAAGGAAAGAACATTTCAGGTCAATACGGTTCAAGAAATCATTAACATATTTTCCATAGCAATACTTTTGTATTCAACTTATCGCTTGAAAATCAGTTTATTTCTTTGGTAACATCATATATTTCATTACTTTTCGATACCAATACTTTTTATACTTTTTGTTGTTCTGCTTTTTCCTCACAACAATTATTAGTTCTTAAACTTCTTTCAGATGTGCAACTCTCTCGACTTTATCACACTTCCCAGTAAAGAAATGGAAAAGTTGTACATATTCAATTCTCAGCAGCGGAAACTGGGTTACACAGTACAGGCAGACTCCATTATTTCATTATTGGACATAGATCTAGAGACACAGATGACATTTGCTAACTATGGCATTGACGCAGCTAAACTTAAGTTACTACACAATGGGGTTAAAGTTCAGGTATTTTAAAAAAATCTATTACAAGTTGTTTTACAAACCTTTTTTTTTTTCAAAAAAAAAAGTCTTAAATGAATCTTGCAAGTCTTTAAGACTGAATTAGTATTGGCAGAGTCTATTGGTTATGTTAAATTAGATTTAGCTACAATGGAATTTGCAATTTTTAATTATAATGATGATTATTTTTGAAGAATAATTAAATATTTGTCTTATTACACATTTTATCTCGGTTTGGAAATAGAATACTTAAAACTATTTATTAATGAAAATTGGATTGTCTTAGAAATTTTGTAACCTTTTATAAAACAATTCTAAAATTGAGAATGACTACCCTTTTAAGTTGTTATAATTAACTATGTACTTGCCATCAAAAAAATATTTTTGGTTATTAATTTAACAAAAAATTCAATGCTGGGTACTCTTAATTACGCCTTTATATGAATGCAAAAAATTAATGAGATACAAAAAGCAAAAATACTTTTTTTGTGTGTGAAACCTTTGTAGTTCTATGAAAACATTTAGCAAGTAATGATTCTAAGATCTCAAGTTCCATTGAGAAAGCCTTGCATATGTTTCTTGCTGATTAGTAATAACAGTGTGTCAACTCACCACAAGTACATTATCTGGGAAACAAATTATCCTGAAATCTAATTTCTACTTTGTCAACATGTTACCTAAGAATTTATACAACTTAATTTTTATTACATGCACAGATATGTCACATTGTTCCTTTGTCAGACAAAGTATTTTATGTTGTTTTGTAGGTTGACAATCTTACTAAAGAAGAAGCTTTTTCTACAATCAAGGAATTTTACATCTGTACACACTGTGGAAAAGTTTACTGGATTGGCTCACATTACTCAAGAATGTGCGCACAGTTTGATAACATACTTAGCTTGACGACAGAGGAAGTGACCTTTAACCCTGAAGAGCTATTTGATGACGACCAGGAAGGATATTCTTATGATGACGGTGATAATCGTGGGGATTATGACTTCTGAATAAACTTTTTTTTTTCTGTGGAACTTCAAGCTAACTCAAAATTACATTCTAAAAAAATGTATTGGGATTACTAAAGTTCTATGTTACTGACATTGATCATTGTCAAAATATTCAGATAACACCAACCCGATAAAGTTGTTTTAAATAGAATTAAAACACGACAAAGCAGTCTTTTAAATATATTTTATTGATATTTTTAATAATCACACTGTAATCAACTTAAAATGTATGTCTGTATTTTTTTTTTATAAAAAATAATGCATCAGAAGAAAAATAAAAGCAGCATTATGTTTTTTTTTAAACTATAATCCAAGGCATGTGTGTGTGTGTTTTTTTTTCTCTGTGTTTGTAACTTTGTTAAAAGTATGTTGCTCGTATCATCTCTCTCTGTGGCATTTACGTCTCGTGAGACGATCTTTTCCCTTTGCAACTTCTTGTGTGGCTAAAGAGGCCAATCCCATCTAGGTCTAACAGTTCATTAACATATTTACTATTCAACTAACAAACAACATTCATACTAAAACATTCTTACTAAAGTACTCTAATTTACATACATGGCAACATTCTTAATGTTCATACTTACCCAGTCTTACATCTGTATCAATTACCCCAATTTACATATGACAATATACATCTCTACCTATGTGACCTAAAGTATCTTGTGCTTCCATGTGTTTCCACAAGGAGCTAAACTTTTGATTGGATCAAAATGATTCACCAGCCGATGACTAAAAATCTTATCTGATTAATTAACATCTTTCCAGATTTATGTTATTAATAAAAAGAGTTCTGTTCAGTTATTTGACTTTGAAAACTTAGTTAGATCCGAGTTACTTAAAGTCCCTGCAGTAACCAACATCGAGGAATATCCAACTTTGTTTTGAAAGTAGCATCAGGGGTGAAAGCTCTGATAAAAAGAAAGTCAGCTGAAATGAACAGTATTCCTGTTGAATTTATAAAGGCTGGAGGAGAAACCATGATGAGCGCACTTTTAAAGATTTACAGCAAGCTCTGACAGGAGAATGGCCTAAATTCTGTACATCATCACTCCTCCAAAGAAAGTACAAAACCATCAGCCTCACTGGCCATCTCCGCAAAGTCCTGATTAAAAAAATACTACAACGATCAGCCTTACAGGCCATCTCAGCAAAGTCATTTACAACCTTCAGCCTCACTGGCCATC
>JADKLZ010000166.1:15786378-15798806 GCA_021533235.1 Biomphalaria straminea | reverse complement strand
CTTGAATCTGAATTCTGAAAATCATTTTCAGGATAAATTTCTAGATCTAGATCTACTAGAACTAGATCTGTCTAAGTCGCTATCATTCATATCTAAAAAGATATTTAGAGCATAATCAGCACTAATACGGCAAGAAGGCCTGTCAGCCATGATGTCTGATGCAAAAATCGATAAAAATCACTAGTCACTTACGATAAAAAATATTTAGAACAATGAAAATACCTTAAATCCACTAAGTATCAGAATAAAAAAACATTAAAAATGGCAGCTCTAGCATTTCCTTAAACCATTTAATTGATTAAAAAAGTGGATTAGAAGAGAAAAAGAAGTAAACAGGGAAATAGTGATCGGAAGCTGTCAGCGTCGTTACGTTAACACGGCTGGGGGACTGGTCGCTGTCAGCGTCGTTTCGGTCTTGAAGAGTTAATGAGGTCAAATCAACGATGGTATCGTCAATCAGGAGAGAAAGAGTTAATAATTGGTAATTATTTTATTTGATACCAATAATGGAAATTAATCCTTCAGTATTCATAGATATGACTTATAATGTAGGGTTTGGTCCCCTTAGATAATTGTGCTCATTATTTCTCCCACACCCTTTCTTATTGTACCTAACAAAACATGAATCAATAAAATTATTAACCAATTAGGCAATTGATTATCTTATATTGGTAATTAATTATTTTGGTTGATATTGAATAAGGGGAAATAACTTCTTCATTATTTATAGATATAGTCATAAGAGTTCTTCCCCTAGATAAAGCTTTTTTTTTTTAAAGGATTTTTTTTTAAAATGTAAATCAGTCACATGACCATCATCTGACATTCAATAGAATTTAACATGCTGATATTACAATAAGCTTGTCACATTAAAGCTTTAGTGGATAGAATAAGGGTTTTGAATTAAGAGAGGTTTTGGGTTTTAAATCCTGATGAAGAATGGGGTTTTTAATTTCATATTTTTAGGACACCTCTAAGTCCACCCAATTGTAATGGGTTCTTGACATTAGGAAAAGTAAAGACTTTTAATCATTGTGCTGGCATCAGTCATATATACTGATCACCTTAACATCATCTGCCCCTTGGATAGGTAGGTCTTAAAGGTGATAGATTAAGAGGTCTATTTTGTAAGCTTAGCATTAATGCCTAGTTAGTATCACTAACCCTAACCTTACTAACTTGTTCAAAAATACTCTACAGTTTAGTTCCTGCAAACAAATCAGAAAGAAGATTTCTACATTTGCTAAAATTTTTTTTTAAAACCTTTATTTTAGATACATACATGCAGAAAGCTAGAAAATCATATATGGACTCACGAGCCAGGCGCAATTTAGGTCAAATTAATACAGAATTACAAGATGTACAAAGAATAATGGTTCAAAATATTGATGAAGTGTTGACACGAGGAGAAGCTTTGTCAGGTATGTCAGCAAATTATCTTGAAAGAGTAAAAAAACTTAAGGATTATTGGCATTAAAATACATTTAGTATTGTATGCATAATTTAATGGATGAGTCTTGGTGTAGAACAGGGATTATTTAAAAACATGAATTCATTTTTGCTTCTGTGCTTGATATAGCTTTTTATGGATGGACAAACATCATATTTTATATAGAATATTACAAAATAAACAATATTCAATAGTATACCTTTGGTAAAATTAAAATATACAACTATAATAATAAAGTCACATTGTTTCATGTGACTATGCAAACCAAGTTGCAAACTGCTTATTTTTCCCCTGTCTTTATCTTCATTTTAGACTATATAATAATAAACTATGTCCTATTATCCAAGACTTCAGAACATTTTAATAGGACTCCTTATAATCACTTAATTTCACTTATTAATGAAACTTCAACATTCTTTCTTCAAAACTATATCTTGACTTAATATACAATTTGCTTCTCTTAATGGTTCATGACTGATTCTAATTTGTCACCTCTGGCCACAAGATCCATTTTTTATTTACAAAACATTGCCCTGCTTTCATTTAAAACACAACTGTATAGTGTCCTGTGACTGGATGCTTCATCCATCTGTCCATTTGGGTGTATAGCCCTTTGAGAGTTTTAGTCCAGATTTACCAACTCCATCAACTGAAACTTATGGGTTGTTTTTCTGTGTGTGTGTTTTAAATAATTTAAATTTTAACACCTGCATTTGTCTTTTAGACAAACTTAATTATTTGATAGACCAGTTGTTGCTTTTTTATATAATATCTCATCCAAGCTAAAAAGTGGAAGCTTGGATACCAAATGAATATTAATCATGTTAATTTGGCTTTTTAAAAAATAATTTTTTTACCTTTTTTACTTGAAGAAAATAAAGCTTTGTATGTGATAAGTTGTTATTTATTTATAACATTTATGTTTAGATAATGTTTTGGAGCATCCATTTATTAGAGTTTTCTATAGTTGAAAAATACAAGTGTTAAACTTTTTGGGTATCATCATCAATAATAGTCCTGCTCTCTGAGCTCAGAAATGCATTTCCTGGCATCTAAAGCTCTCATGAAGAAAGAGGTTAAGAAAAAGATGCATTAGTGAAGACTATACCAATGTTTGATTACCCTCACCCCCCGGGAAATCCCCTATTAGCATGTTGCACCACTCCACATTTTGAGGAACACTGGTCAAGAATTAGATTTCTCTATACTTCTAGGTTTTTATTCTTATGCTAGAGATGTGCTTATATTGTTGTCCCCAGTATTGGACACTAAAGCCAGCAACTTGTCATCACAGTCACTTAAGTACAAGAAGGATGCCAGATACCTCAACCTGAGATCTTCCTACCTTAAAATTGCAGCCATAGTTATCACAGTCATCCTATTTTTACTGTTTCTTCGTTACTGGTTATTATGAGAGAGATGAGATTGTTAGACTAGCCCATTATGTGCTGCACTGGTTTGAAATTGTTTGCTTTCTGATGTTTGCTCCTGTTGTGCAGATGTTAACAAAATGTGTTAGAAACTGCTGTCATGTCGTATACTGTGTGTGGTGAGACAAGTTCCTGTTAGAGAGGTTTCAGTTTTTTGACAGAATTATAATAAAACAAAGTTTCTTAAATATCACAAGGCAATTAATTTTAGATGTATACCTCTATTTTTTAAGATGAATTTAATTGTTTCAATCTTACAATGAATATGTTAGCAAATTTAGACCTGCAGTAAGGGGGTTAGGTACAAAGGACCTTTTTTTTTTTCTTCTGATCCCCCCACCCCCTTTTCTCCCCCAAGAAATCTAGATTTGATGAGTCAGCACATCTACATTGATATGTATTGGACACTAATGCCAGCAACTTTAATTCCTTATAAAACAAACTAGTACTAGGATGATCTCTCTCAGACATCATAACATATTGTATTTTGGAATAGAATTGATCACTTATTCTTATTTGTTTTTTTTTTAATTCATTGTCCTTGGCTATATAATTGTGATATTGACTGAACTTCAGATTTTTTCAAAGAAATCTATTGTTTTATTTCTTTGCTTTTGAATGTTTTGTTCATCTTGTCATTTGTGTAAGCATTTGAAAGGGCTCTACAAAACACTTTTGTGTAAAGAAGTACTTTTTTTTTTCATGTATATGTCTTTGTTATGCTTGGAAATCTCATCACTGAGCTTGATAAACTGCTTACATATTTAGTGAATAGCATCAGGACAGGGAGTTTTTTTCTTCTTCTTGATATTGAGCAACAATTGATTTGACACAGCACATTTCCTTCAGGTGAACTGTGTCTGATTCTTTATAAGAATAATGTCTTATGATAATTTATTTAAATAACTGAAAATTAATATGATCAAAAGTTTTATACAACAACAAAATTGTATTTGCAACATAAGCGTTTTTAAAAATATTAATTTCTTTCAGTTACCCTTTATAAAATTAAATATTTGTTGTTATAGAATGAGAAGAATGGAAGTTTCTTTTTTAAACTTCTTCTTTATGAAAGGTTGGTTTTGATTCAGTGTTTTCTGTGTGTGAATGGACATTTAAAATGTAATATTCATGGCATGTACTTGAAGATACATATAAAAATGTTTATTTTGCAAAGATAGAGATGATTTAGAAATGTGAACTATTGTGTTATTGGCAATAGGATTGATGTTTATGTCTAGTATAAGCTTTTTAAGGTCTGAATATCTTAGATTCATTGAAATGTTTTATTTTCTATACAAATCCAGCATTAAAAACCAGATCTTACTATGTCAGTTAATTTAAAATCAAATTTTACTTCCTATCAATAACACTCATCTGTAGGATTGCATAAAATACTGTATTTTAAATTTATTTTGTTGTGAGACACTTTTTTTCTTTGAAAAATATTTCATTATGCTATATTAATATATGTTATTTGCCAATGTTTTGAATTGACAAAAAAAAAAAAAACTAACTAAATAAAAAAAAAATTCAGATTGTGAATTAACAAATTAAAAAAAATAATGAAGTGAAATGTGTTGTTTTTATTTCAGATGTTAATTTCTTTTTATCACATTGAAACATGATTTTTTAAATGCTAATATTTTCATTTAATCTTTTAATTCTCAGTTTTAATGGTACTAGTGTTTATTTTTGTGAGAAAATGTTGAAGTATATTGAAATGATGGTACCAATAATAAAAATTGTATGGTACCAATAATAGAAATTGTATGTATTTTCTTTAGAAGGCATCAAATGCACTCAAATTGTACTGGCTATGAGACACTACTTATTGCCCACTTTTTTCTTGTTCTGGCTGAGTCAAAACTACTTCATGTCAATTCTCTATTGCCCTATCTGAGGCACTACTTAATATCAACTCTTTTTTTGTTCTGAGGCACCCCTTCATGTTAACTCTCCCTTGCCCTGACTGAGGCGCTACTTAATATCAACTCTTTTCTTGTTCTGAGGTGCTACTTCGTCATTTCTCCCTTGCCCTTGATGAGACACTACTTTATACAAACTCTCCCTTGCCCTGTGTTCTACAAACTTCCTGTTTTTTCCTCAGGGTTGACTTATGAAAACTTAACCATGGTTGGGTTATACTGCTTCACAGGGAAGGTTTGCTTGCAAGATTTTTCTCTGAGATAGTCATTTTAGGCTAATGAATCCTTCCTGTATAAAGCTTTTTAATTTTGTTTCCCTATGGGATTCCAGCTCTGATGGCCTCATCATGATGCTCTTGTGAAATAGATATATTATAATGTGAGCAAAAACTGCTCCCCACTGGATTACTTAGTTGCTCTGGGAACAAATGCATTCAACACACCCATCTTAAAGATCTGGGTGGGCATTCAACTAGCCCAGTGTGAAACACTCCCCTTTTGTCTTCAAATTATCTGTCAGCTGGAATAGTAGTCTTCAAAGTATGAAGGAGTTCTCTGGTTTATATGTCTTCAGTTACTTAGTCTAAAAATGAAAAAGTGTGATACACCAAAATGGACCATCATATAGAAGCATGGAAGAAGACTCAGTGCTTCAATCCTAACTGCCAGGAGAAATTCTTTGTAGTCATACTGTTTCATAGGGCCAGCATTAGCTCCTATCCTAAACAAATTTATGTGAGATCAGGTGTCTTAAGATGAACATATATTTCTTTTTTAATGTGGTGCATGCATGATTTGGAAAGTGTTAGTATAAATTGAAATACATGATGAAAATTCATTTTTTAAAGCTTAATTAGGCCTCAGAAACCATCAGCTAATATATTTTTGAGGCACAGAATCAATATTTTTTAATCAACCCATTTAATTCTCAGCTTTGATTTAAGAGAATGGTTAGGTCACTTTGAGTCTACTTCAGAAATAAAAACAAAACAAGTATGTTATTTGTCTGGTTTCACTTTACTGAATACAGCAATAGAAAGAAGAAAAATGTGGCTTTTTTTTTAAAAAAAAAGGTTATCACAAATCAAGGGGGTAGAAAAAAATGTATCTACAAATGAATAAAATGATCACACCAATTCTGTCAACAAAATATGTTAAGTGTTTTAAATGTATATTTGGTGAAGGAGAGATGTAAATTCATTGTTGTAAGTATTAGATCAGCACCATTAGATTATTCTAAGAATCAACAAAGCAGTAGTGGGGAAATCATTTTCGATATGTAATATTGGATGGCAAATAAAAAGACATGCATGGTCTTGCAAAACACAGTACAATTAATAACTTGACAAAAAAAAAGTTTGATAATAGCATCAAACATAAAAAAATGTAATAATAAATATAGTGTATCAGTTGTACATTAACCAAGAAAATAAATAATATTTATTTATTAAAAAAATAAATAATGTAACCATTTACAGCCAAAAATTCACAGCCAATATTTATTTTCTAATACGAGTCATCATTGAACTGGAAGCCAAAAAATATTAAATAGAAAACAATATCAGCTTGTAGTGTTTTTTAAACAGTTATAAATACATAGATTTTATTTTGGCTAAAATTCCTTATTTTGGCTTAAATTATTAACATGAGAGTATGGCACTACAAAACAATAGTATCAACAATATAAAAATATTTCATATTATTCAAGTATTCAAAAAAACATAATTGATTTTTATGTGCTTTTTTTTTTAGGTTTAACACATTTTCCCTGGAATATCTAAAAAAAAATCTATTGCAGCGAGAGTATGAATAAAAAAAAACAACTTTTTTTTCAGTAGCAGATGAATACTGAGAACAAGAAACAACACATTTAATTGCATTTAAATGTAGCCTATAATCTTTGTACAAGATACTTATTTTTACAGTATATTCAAGTTTTTTTATATTATCTAAAAAAAAAACCAACACATTATTTGCATCTTGATTGCAAATAATACAAAGAGTTCAATTAAGACAGGCATAGACCTAAAAAATGTATAGATGTGCTCATCAGTAGACAAAGCAACAAGTTTAAGTGGATAAAATAGATTCTATATTGCTAAAACACAGATCAAACATTTACTCTGGCATTACTTTAAAATTTCTTCTTTTTTAATTATGGACATGTATGAGCAAAGTTTTGATGGATAGTTCACAATTTCCAAAGTTACACAGAATATCAAAAACCTTGATATAAGTTTAAGTTACCATTGCTTGGTCTCCATAAATTTTTTAACTTCCACATAGACTTCATCAATTCCACTTTCTGCTGAAATCTGAAAGAAATATAAGGTATAAAATTCAGAACAAATAGAGTAAATTTTCTCAAACTATTAAATTTTTTATTTGCATCAGAAAATACAATGGTTGAATATTTTACTATTTAGCTGATGAGCTAATTCTAGGTTGACTATTATCAAGAAATGTAAAATCAGTTGGCCAAAAGTACAAAATACCCCTCAAAAAATTTTTGGAAATGAAATAAAATACTTCACTCTCAAAAAGGGTATTTTTAGCAACTAATGTGTACAAGTTATATAAAAAAAAAATTAAATTTCATTTGTCTCAGTAATTTGTATATTTTAATTTGGTCAGAGGATTTTTGTATGTTAATATTATCTGATAATTTTTCATTGTTCTCTCTGTCAAGCTCATTAAGCAAAATGAAAATAAAAAATTGTTTAGAAGAAGTTAGTGTGTCTCTAAAAGTCTCTTGACTTAATAATCTTAAAATGTGACAGTCTCTGCTCAATCTTTTCTTTCTATAATTTCTCTGACCTACTTACATATATATTTTTGTTCAAAAGAATTTTTTATAATTTTAAAGGCCCTAGACATATTCTGCAATTTAGTTGTTTTCATTGTGGATAAACTATTGTTTGACAGCTAGTCAAATATGCTAAGAGTAGAAAGTGTAAAAAAATGACCAGGTTAAATGGTCATATATAGATGACCAGATTTTTTTCAGATGACAATGAAAAGATTTTTAAGTAAACTTGTAAATAGGAACAGAAAAAGATAGAAAAAGTTCAGAATTATGTAACAATCAAGAAAAAAATCTTTTTAGAAAACCTGAAAAGCAAAGCAAAGATAAGTATTGAGGTCATTGTTCTGTGGTCATTATTCATTGATCAGTAGTAATCCCTGTGCTTCCTTTATTCAACAATAATTGTATATGTCTGTCAAGTTCTACTATTTGTACAATTGATTTATGTTTATTTGTTCATCATGTCATTTGAGAGAAAAAACTCCAAAATAAGACATGACACTATCTATTGATTGCATAAAGTAGAAACTACTCAATGCAAAATGCAAGGACTTACTGACTTATTATAATTGCAGTTACATTAGCCCAATTATAATTCAAGGTTAACTATATTTAATATTAAATTAGTGATGAAAATGAAAAACTTACCTGGCATACTTTGCCAAATCTTTTATAATAGTCAATCACAGGTTTAGTTTGATTATGGAAGGTCTGAAGCCTCTTTTTGATTGTGACTTCATTATCATCCACCCTACCACTGCTCTTGCCACGCTCCAGCAGACGAGAAGTCATAGTTTCATCTGAGACATCAAAGTATAAAACATTGGTGCATGGTGCAACCTGAAACAAAGAATGGAATTATTTCATTAACTAGCCAAATTAAATTAACTAGACCATTCCTATTCATTAATGAAACATTGTTATTCGGCATTTAAAAAACAAGCTAATATGAAAAAAAAACTCATTTAAAAATAAACAACTTATCCAAGAGGAAGAAAACACAAAATATCATGCAAGAATTGTAAGACAAATTTCCTTACAGACAATAAAGATTATTATTATTATTATTATGTTAGAAAAGAACGAGTATTCTTTCTCTGGCAAAGCCAGGGTCGAGTTTCGTTAAAGAGAGACAAAATTCATCGTATTCCCTTTATCAGTTTCCACTGAGGAATTTTCTGGTGATGTGGCAGGTCTGCAGCAGTACCGCCCTCTGACAGGCAACGAGAATGTTCTTAGGAATGCCCAGAGCCTTGAAGGTATCTGTGAGGTCAGTTGTTATTATCCCCTCGGTTGATATGACAATGGGGTATATTGTTATTTTAGATAACTTCCATAAACGCTTAATCTCCAAGCCTAGGTTCACATACTTTCGCTGTTTTTCCAGCTCAGTTTTTCTTAAGTTATGAGATAGTGGTATGGCAATGTCAATCATGACAGCGGCTTTTTCTTTTTTATCGATAAGCAACAGATCAGGGCGATTAAAATCTACAGTTTTGTCGGTCAAAATAGGCCTATCCCAGTACAGCAGGTGATCAGTAGACTCGAGAACCTCTTGTGGTGAGTATTTGTAATAAGGAGGAGTATCCTTCCCAAACAAATTGTGCATCAAAGCCAAGTGCTGGTGTATTAGCTTTGCAACTTGGTTATGGCGACCTAGGTAGGCAGATTCCGATAGGGCAGGACATCCTGCCATAATGTGTTTAATCGACTCACCCGAATTTCCACATTTTCGGCATTTGTCGACAACATTGAGTTTTAGGATATGCTTTTCGTAATTTTTTGTCCTAATTACTCTGTCTTGTATAGCTGTATTATTATTATTATTATTATTATAAGAATGTAACAGTTATTTTCAATAGCAAACAAAAAAAATAAGTAACAGTTAATTGACTAGTTGGTTAATTTTTAAATTGATTCATATTTTGTTAGGTACTAAAAAAAAATTTGTTTAAATTTTAAAATTGATCGTAGAAATAGAGAGGGAGAAATTAAATGTACAATTACTTAAGAGGGCAAAACCCAACATTTTTGAACATATTTGTGAATACTGAAGGATTACTTTCTTTTGTTGGTTTCAAACAAAATAATTAATAACCAGTAATTAATTGAGTAATTAGCAATTTGTATTTTCATAGATTGTATATGCCAATAAATAATTGTTTCAACTTGATCTGAGAATGGATGTGAGAGGAATAACATGTTCAAGTTTTTAGCATAGACAGACAGAGTGTGTTAATCAAAGCTTTGCAACAAAAAATAGCAGCAAGATAAGAACGGACCTCCTTCTCAAATTTTAATCCCTGTTCTAATTCTCTGGGATATCCATCCACTAGGAAACAGTTGGTCTTAGTCAGATTGGAGATCATGGCATTTTTCATCAATTGTAGCACCTCTTCCTAGAAATAAGCAAATTTTTGTATCAACGTACATTCATATTAATCAAGGGATAATTTCTTTAAAGATATATATATATATATATATATTTATATTAAAGACAAATCCTACATAAAAAGGGAAATGGAATACGCTTTTTAATGAAATCAAAATGTAATAGACAGCTTATCAAATTTATACAGTTAACTAAACATTTAGAACATTTTTTATTTATTAAATAGAAATATTTTCTTTAGATGTGTGTCATTATAGAATGCATTTATTTTCTAATTAAAATTTATCCACTAAACATTAGATTGGTAAAGTAAAATGGTGATTGTTTTTTTAAATGCCACCACAGAACATCTTTCAAATTGTCCTGGTAATTCTTTTACTAAATCATTATACAACAATAACATATTTTTAGCAAAATTGAATAATAATAATAACTAATTATCATTAAGAAAAGAGTTGGTGGAAAACTTATGGAAGAAAACAATTTTTCACAGAAAAGAAGAAATCAAGAAAAATTTGCTTTGAATCATATTAAAAAAAAACATAACAGACTGACCAGTGGTACAAGATCTCCTTTTTCCATTATTGCATTTAGTCTTTTGCCACGCTCTGATCCAGATTTGACCTCGTCTCTCAAGAGGTCACCAGAAGACAAGTGACAGAAGCCATAATCCTTGACAATATTTGCACACTGTGTTCCCTTCCCACTTCCAGGGCCACCTGTGTACAAGAGAATCAAAACTCTTCAAATGTCTGCATTTTGGACAAACACTTTGAGAGCTTTGGATGTTATGTTTGTCACTTTATGTCAAAACAAAATTTAAATTTTGATTTTAATGAAATCCTTTGTTTGACTTTTCTAGATCTCTGACATTTCTGACCCACCATAATGATAAAAGTCATCAGGGAAGTACGCAATGAGGCTCCAGAGGGTTACGGGTATTTTTATTTTAGATATAGTTTTGTTTCTTTAGGGAAATAATACAATCTAAGTTTAAAAATACACTAAATTTCAAACCATTTTTATCTTCTTTTAAAGTTGTATAGTCTTTAAAAAAATCATGGATATAATAAACATTATAAAAGAATTTTTTAGCACTTACCTATTACAAATATAACCTTTGAACTTTTCAAAGCTGCTTCATTGGCTGAGGAATGAATATAAAAAAAGGGAATAAAAAAGTTGAATTATAAAAAAAATATTTTTAACTATTGCAATAATAATAAATGCTTTTTTTTTTAAATGGTGACTGACCTTCAACCTCATCAAACACTTTCTGTACCTCTTCAAACACTTCATCCTTGCCTTTTTCAGCACTGACCTATAAAGAAACAAAAAAACAACAGGTTTTAAACTTGATTAAAAATGTAATTTGAAAGCCAATATAGGCCAAAAATATTATTAAAAAAAAATGAATGTAGAATAAAAAAATACTTTCACAATAAAAAGATTTATTGCAAAATAAGACTAAATAAATGAGTGAGAAATTATTTTTTTTTCCCAAACTTACTCGTACAACTTTTTGCTGCTTTGTGTAGTAATCAATAACTGGGGTGGTAACATCGTGGAAAGTTACCAGCCTCTGTTTGATTGTCTCTGCATTATCATCTGCTCTACCACTTGTCTCTGCTCTACCCAACAATCTTTTGGTCATGGTCTCATCAGAAACATCAAAGTATAAGACAAACTGTGGTGCACAGATCTGTCATAGACATCCAGTTAAAAGTTTAAATTTAAGCCTTTTTTTCTGGTGGCAAATTATATGAACTAGATAATCAAAATGTAATTTATTTGCATAAGCAGAGATGTAGTCCTATACATTTTAAGTGTTAAAAAATAAAAGAAGATGAAAATTAACAATGAAACAAGACAAACATAAAAAATACTTTAAAAAAAACAGCTTATATAAAGTGAAACTGTATCAATTAGTTTGGATCAGTCATGCAATTCAAATTTGTAATAGATCTAGACCAACAAAAATAAATCTGTGATTAATAAGATCTATAATATTAATTAATAATATTTTTACCAATTCTTTTTGTTTATCACTATTTCATGCTTTTAGTTTTCTCAATACGCTAAGATCCTATCTGGACCAGTTGGGAAAATGGGAGGGAGGAGAAAGAAAGGAATATCTGGGTGGATTTTATCATAGTCTGCTTTTAAAATAAGAAAATAAATTTTAAAGAAAGAAATGGTGGACATTTTATTACTAAAATAATTGTTCATATTCACAGTTTTGGAGCAAATGTTCTGCTAGGATTAAACTATCCCACATACCTCTTGTTCAAATCTAACACCTTGTTCTAGTTCTCTTGGATATCCATCTATGAGAAAGCCTTTACTGGAGACAACTTTCTTAAGCATTGCTTCTTTCAGCAGTTGAAGAACAGTATCCTAATGTTAAAATAACAAATACAAT
>JADKLZ010000166.1:15759166-15785978 GCA_021533235.1 Biomphalaria straminea | reverse complement strand
TTTTTTTTTCAAACAACATAGATATGACTTTGAAGACATAATTGCATTGTTATTTTCTTACAAAGTAAAGTTTCCTTTCTGACCTTTCAATCTATGGAGCAGATGTTTCTATGGCCAATGGTTAACAAGCAGGGAATCATGTGGCCAGGAAAATGACCAACTGGCTTTATTTTCCCAAACTATAGTCAGGTACCAATTAGAGTTAGGTGAAATTCAAAAGGCCAGTCTTCACCAGGAATCAAACCCAAGACCCCAGGTTCAGAAGCTGAGTGCTTAACCACTCAGCCACCATGCCCCAATTTTTTTTTTCTTAAAGCCATCATCCAATGCTTTGTATTAAACAACCAACTTACCAGTGATACCAGTTCTCCTTTTTGCATGATTTCTGTCAACTGTTTCCCCCTTTCAGACCCTGACTGGACTTCTGCTCTCAGTAAGTCACCAGAAGACAAATGGGTGTAGCCATACTTCTGGACAATGAGATCACACTGGGTGCCTTTACCACTACCAGGTCCACCTGATTACAGAGTGCATACATCAGTGGAATTATTAAGTGTCAAAGTACATAACTAAAAATTGATTTAAATAAATACAATGATGATCTGAATTTTGTTTTATGGATCAAATGCTTAAAAATTAAATAGTGTTTTATATTGATTCATTTGTTAAAAGTAAGAACTAAAAGTGTTTGTGAGCAATTTAAAAAAGCAAGTTATTTAAATATGTCTAGAGATTTTGTTTTAAAAGCAACTCACCAACAACAAAAACAACCTTTCCAAAGCAATCTGTAAACATAATTTTGAAATATTTCATTTAACTTCAACTATGACTACTTTCAAGCATCTATTATATACTTGAATATCACTTGTAAAAAAAAGATTTATATATGGTTGTTCTACCATAAAGTTTTTTTCTTACCTTTAGAAGGAGGAATCTTTTCTTCTTCAAAAACTTTGTCTACCATTTCAAATACTTCATCTGTTGTGCCTTCAGCATCGATCTGTTATTTTTAAGTGGATATAACATAAAATACTGCACTCTTCCTTAATCTTAAGATTTGAAGACAATGTCCTCATAATAATGTCTTTCTTAATAATAATGTCTGTTAGAACTTTAATGAAAATAAAAGAAGTAGTAATAAAATCAATCAGCCAAAAATCATTAAAAAAACAACAACAATAAATTTGTATTCTCTAAAATTTTTGATAGTGGAAAAGAAATTACTGTTGATACTAAATATAAAAGCATACTATGAATGACAAATAAGGAATATCTTATATGTGTCCTTCCAGTTGTCATTTAGTACTATAACTTAGAAACTTGTTACAAACCATTTTGAGCTTGCCATTGCTGTTGTAGAGGTCAATTACTGGCTGTGTGACATCATGAAAGGTTTTCAATCTTTTCTTGATGGTCTCATCATTGTCATCAACACGACCACTGTACTGTGCACGATCTTTCAGACGCTTTGTCATAGTCTCATCTGACACATTGAAGCATAGAACAAACTTGGCAGGAGCCACCTGCAAGTCAAAACAAACAACATTTTTTGAATTAAAAAAATGTGTAATTTTTCTTATAACTTTTGCATGAATTAAAAGATAACTGTTAATTTTTGTATTTATGCCATCTTATATTTGTGCAATGTTATCTCAAATATTTATAAATTAAAAAAAAAAAGATATTGCACACACAGAGAAATCAATCTAAAACATTGTATAATGATCAGAAAATGTATATTTTCGCTCTATAAGCATTATAAATACTGGGCACACCATAATTATACCTACTTCTTGTTCAAAGCGAATGCCTTGTTCTTTTTCTCTGGGGTAGCCATCAATCAGAAATCCTTTACTGACTCCAGCATAAACTTTCATGGCATCTTTCATTAGGGCTAATACAATATCCTGATTAATAAATGAAAATAATGTCTTAAAGAAATCATGGGTACATTGTTTCTAAATACTTCTAGTTATGCTGCTTTTAAGCAAAAAATATAATCTTATTTAGTCAATATAAATGATCTAAATCAATATAACAGTCTTGATTCACAATAAATACAAATTATTACCAATGGAACAAGATCTCCTTTCTCCATTATTTCAGTGAGCTGTTTGCCTCTTTCTGAGCCAGAGGCTACTTCATCTCTCAATAAATCTCCAGAAGATAAATGAGTGAAACCATACTTCTTGACAATATTTGCACATTGTGTGCCTTTACCACTCCCAGGCCCACCTTCAGAGAATAAATTAGTTTTACAAAAAAATGCAAAGGATCTGATAAACCATTTATAACAAAAATTGTTAATTGTGACTGATTTAAAAAAAAACCTATATCTGTTGGTCTTTCATCAATTGTTAACTAAATAACAACTTATCAATAAAACTTAAAAATTTAACAAGGTTACAAAGACAGTTTGTGTAGAAACACAAACTTAAAATTGGCCCCCCCGAAGTGGTCCACCCAGGTCTCTTTTCTTTGCCTCTGTTATGAGTTAGTTGCTTAATCAGTAACAAAATCAAAACGTGAAATTAAATGCTGTTTATAACATTATTAATTGTCTTAAATTAGGTCTCATTTATAATGCATACTAAGTAGGTTTTCTCTTTAAAAAACTGCTTGCATACATAATTTTTTAAAATTAGATTTTGAGCTTTTAGAAAAGAAAAAAGTATCGATTCCATCAGAACTTTGAATGATCTAAAATATTGTGATGTCCGATTTTTATTTTCTCTTCTACTTTCTGAGGTATAAACGGGATGGACGGACAGACAGACAGACAGGCCACACAAGACTAATAGCGTCTTTTCCTCTTTTGGGGCCGCTAAAAATCAAACAAACATTAATATTGCATTTTAATAATACACTCAAAGAGTTTCTATTCATTTTATTCATGTTTTAAAAAAATTCTTTTCAAGCCTTTAGGCATTACATTTATGCTGAAAGTCAACTCAAGCTATATTGTTATGAATTATTTCAATGATGACTACAGAGTTAATGAAAATTTAGCTATAAATATAAATAAAAGGGTTAATATAAATGGAAAACTTACCTAATACAAATATTACTGGCACATTGATTAAATCTGTCAGTAAAAAATAAAACAATTTTGCTTGATAAGTTTAGTGTATTATCAAAATGATATGATGATGTGATTTTTGCTTTAGTTTATTTTTTTCAGTCTCTTTTGATGATGCCATACTTTTTTTTTCATTATAATTACTATTTCAAAACTGTTCAGAGTTAAAATTTTCTTATAATTTTTAAATACAATGTAGAAAAAAAAACAAGTACAAGAAGATAATTAAAACTGATATATGATGTACGATATTTGGGAAGTCAAAAACTTTAAGATTCCTTAACTTTAAGTGTTAAAAAAATCCATCACAACAGTGCAATTTTTAACAGCACTCTAAATGTAAGGAAGATTGTGAAAGTTATATTGTAGTGCAAAGATTACTAATAAAATAGATGAAATTTCTACCAATCTACAAGTCTCTATTTTAGTAACAAATAAGAATGTAGAAATAAAAACTACAAACTAAAGTTAGATAAACACTTTATTTTTTTTTGACACTAAGAATACAGTTTGAGCTACGGTATAAGTATATAGAAAGATTGTAAACAAAGTAAAGACAGAAAAATGAAGGATATTGGCAGGAAGTTATACTTTAGTTTATAGTTGATACATTCTAATCAATCAAACAGTTTTACATTTAAACAAGTAACATAAAAAATTAAAAAAACACTAATTCCTCCCTTGTGAAACTAATGACTGTTTGTAAGAATAATTATTTCATTCTCAATAACTAATAGAAAGAAAAAAATCCCCACCCCCCTAAAAAATGGTTAAGCCAATGTATAAATATAGAAGATTCTAGTTTGGTGATTTAGCTTCAGAATTGGAAACATTAAATAACAGTAGTCTAGACTAAGATAATGGATCTAGATATTGTAGAGTCTAGTTAGATAGTATTGATAATGTTTATTGATAAATTGTATTATATAGATATGTATATTGTCACAATATAATTTTGCAGTCCATCCACATAAAGAAAGTGCACAAAATGTTCCTGGAAGTCTATTTATGTAACTCTTTACTGAATATACAAGGAATTCCCACAGGTGGTGTTCAGAATGGACAAAATTTAATTTTAAGATGATTGCATTTTGAAAAAGTAATTGCTTTCCCAAAGATATACAGCATCTGTCAAATTCCTAGGAAAATCAATAGTACCATTTTCATCATATGTATCCAGTTTCCAAGTTTTGCCTATGATGAGTTTGCAAGCTAATAAGAGGAAGTCTTGAAAAAGGGAAACTACATTGGCTTTGTATATGAATGTATGACATTATCCTCAAGCCATGGCACATGATTATTACATGCAAAGACACTCTGTCCTATAATAATAAAGATTGGTTTAAATATTAATGTAGAGTTTTTGCATGCCTAATAATTTAGAAATAGTAGATTTTGGGCCAAATATACTATAAAGGCTGACCCATTATTTCTGGGAAATACATTTATTAAGAATTGTATTTCATGCTGGCATGCACTTCTATAACTATAACCTTTATTTGGCTTTGGTTTTGTACAAAAGAATATAAAGTATTAGCTAACAGTATACACAGGAATTCATTTACTAGCTTTTTCTATTTGTTTAGAAAGAAAGCAATACTATTATATTTGTAACATAGATTCAAAGACCTGTAGCATTTGTCAATGTGTTACCATGATTTTAAAAATGGCACATTTAAAAAAAAAATGTGTTACAATAAAAACATGTATTAACAAATGTAGAAACATAAATATCGTTGTAGATTATAAACACTGAATGTGTTTTTAAGAAGAAAAAATATCAGAACCACACTTTTCCACATCAACTTACTGATCTTTATTGTATGGAAAGGCTGATAACATACTTTAACAATTGGAATTATATTTTAGGAAATAAAAGCTGCATTTCAATGCAACCATGATTAAATTAGATGATGTAAAGTTCATCTCTTTCTATGGCAGACTTTTAGCAAGAGCTATTTCAATGTCCAGCTTTCTTTAGTTTTCTAAACAAAAAATGTCAAGTACTAATTGAAAGTGGATGGAGTTAAGGACATTATTAAATCTTGAATTTCATACATCCCATTTTAATTTCAAAGTCAGCACTCATCACACCAACATCATTTACTTAGTTTAAAAAAAAAAGGAATAATTTTGAATATAAAAAGAAAACTTTATATATAATGAACTAAAAAAAGCAATTAATGTGAAGCATGTAAAAATAAAGAATACCAAGAAAATTGTTACAAGTTTTGATTGTTTTGGCTGTAATAACATTGATTTTCAAAAAATAACAACATAAATCATGTATATTACATCATATAAATATATACAATATATTCACTACTTTTTACAATGAAATACAGCATCCATATATCTCTGTTTAGAGTTTTATCAAAGAAATATTTGTTTCAGCCTAAATAAATGTCTGCAGAAGAGTTAAAAACAACTTAATAAAGGTTGTACCCCATCTGTTTGATTATATAGTGCTCACACACTTGCTCATGCTACTTAACGTTAAACATTTTCTATTAGTACTGGATGTAGGCCATATATTCTAAATATTTACATAAAAATGGATTAATTGTTTACAATAATTTTGGCACTGTCATGTTTTTACATCTTTCTGATAAGATGTTCATCAATACAATAACATAACTATTTATGTAGACAAACATCTATTTAGTATTGTAATTTTATTTAAAGCTCAAATAATATTACAATATTATTTGTTTCATGTAGTATGTTTCATTTTTTAAATTTAAATATTTAACAATTCGTTTCTGCATTACTGATATCTTTTACCCATTCTATCACCAAAAAATGGTAAAGCTCACAAATTATTACAAAAATAGTAAATATATTAGTATCATGTTTATAATATTTAAGAAATACTCTCAGATGAAATGTCAATTAGAATTATCCTACATCCCTAAAATACAAATTTAATATTTATAAAAAAAAAAAAAGATCTTCACACATGATAATTTTTTTTTTGTAGAAAAAAATCACTGCAGCCTTTTCAAAAATGTTTTATAAACAGAACAAAGACGAAACATCTTTTACATTTTAATTTTAAATTATTAGTAAATTAGCCATTCTAATTTAAATATCACATATTATATATATTTTTTTAAATTGTTACAGTTATTTAATGACATAAGTAAATTTCACTTCTGCTTCTTTTCTAAGTCCACCTTGTCCTTAGCATGCTGCATTGCTTGTCTTCCCTAAAAGAGCATCAGTGGTAGATAAAATTATTTTCCAGGGGAGATACATGCAAATGTTTCTATGTATGTACAAAGTATATTGCACTACTGACACTTTTTAAGCTACTTTGAATGGTCTATTTTATTTTAATAATAAAGTTTTAACAATTTGAAAACTAAAACCTTTTCTGAAGTTTCAAGAACAGTAATAGAATAATGTAAAAATTAGTAAATTTAAAACATTGAAGTTTTACAGTAGACTTAGATTTCATATTCCTTTTTTCTTGCCTTAAATTTATAAAAAAAAAAGGCCAATAAATGTCACAGTTTAAAGATCCATCTACCTACCTAAATCTGTTTTGTTTGTCTTATTCCCATGCTGCTTGTAGGTAAATAAAATGAATATGGATTGGTTTTATTAGGTCTCATTAATATTACAGACATTTATTATTCCAAAAACGTTTTACTACAAGGTATTTCCTTTCTTACAGTGAATTTTAATAAGGTGAATGTATAACTAACTAGTTTGTTTTGTTATATTTCATGCACAGAATAGGGAAGTATTGATATTTTTTTTTGTTTTTTTTTTTTTTTTTTTTTTTTTTTAATTGTGCATTTTTAGCACTGATAGAATAGTTATATTTCCATTTTAACTATTTTGTATATTTGGGGATCTTTCAAAATAGCCTGCTTAAATTGATTTTTCAAATTATTTTGAAATTAGTCTCCAACTTTTTATTTTCATTGTCCTTTGTTTTTCTTTAGGCTCCATTATCTCACCAAACATTTTTCTATAGCGCTTTATCTTCTTTTTCTCTCTTACTGTATTTTATTGCTCTTTTGAATGTACCTGAATATAAAATATCAGAGCAGATTACCTGCCTTAAAATCCTCTTAACAATTTTAAAGGAGAAATGGATAAATAAGGCAGATTTATATTCTGAGCCATTGTGTTATCAGCCTAAAATAAATTTCAGTCATTGTCCTTGTTAAGGCTCATCATTGGTTATATTTTGCATACAATCATTTGAAAATATATTGTATAAGAAAAATAGTTTAACAGAAAATTTATATGAATAAAAAAGAAAAGAAAAGATTAGTTTAATAAAAAGTGCATAAAATAATTTTTATAAAAGCATTTTTGTTCATAAGTTTGTCATTAAATGCAAAAGAAAGATTTTAGCTGATCATATTGAATATAAATTAGCAAGAGAAAAAAAAATGTTTCAAATAACTTAGTAAAATGATTATAATTTACTCAATATTTAGAAAGAAATTCAAGTACAGCAGACTGAATTGCTAAATTAAAAATAATAAGTAGATCTATTCAATGATATGATTTTTTTATGTGATATTGTTTTTAAGAAGTAATTTTAAAGAAATATTCTGAATTGACAATTAAAAATGAACTTAATTTTAAATAAAATCATTAAAATTTATAAAATTATATATTCAACTGAATTCATTATAAAATTTTATTGAGTGTTAAATACTATGAAGCAATAAAAAAAAATAGAAAAGAAAGTACTTTTACAAAAATGTGATGTAAAAAGAAAAATGACTACCTAACAAAAGTAACAGAGAATACAGGGGAGGTTATGCTTCAACACATCTAGAAGCTAAAGTTGTTCCACTTGTTAAAGTGTTTGCCTCACCTAAGTCGCTCGAAATGTTCTCATCTACTGTGTCTATATTTTCTTTATCCTCCACATTTTCATTTTTTTCTTCTTCTGTTGCGATTTCATCAGTGGAAGTATCTTTCTTTCCATCATCTGTTTCCTCTGCATTTTCTTCTTTACTTTCTTCATCCACTGTATTGTCATAGTTTTCTTTTAAGTCACCACTGGCATCACCAGCATCATCACCAGCAGTTTCACCATCAGCAACAGGTTCTTCATTTTCTTCTCCCTTTTCATTACCATCTTCATTTTCAGCATTCTCATCTGTCACCTCATCACCATCTACACCATCTTCATCCTTACCCACTTCATCAGCAGCATTCAGCTCATCCTCCTCTTGCTGATCTGTAGGAATTTTTAATGAACCCTCCCCAGAATCTTCCTCATCTCCAAACAATCCACCAGTTTCATCTGGCTGATTGTCAGCAGTAACACTCTCATCACCTTCATTCACAGCAGACTCTGTAGAGCCGTGAACATGAACAGAAAGGAAACATGAGAATATCATCAATACTTTCTAGCTACTTTGTTTCACTTGCACAATGAACAATCAGAATAGCATTAACTGAACTCATTTCCAACGGAAGTTACATATTTTAAAGCATTTAAAAACGAAACACAGGAATGTACATAGCTTATCAAACAATTAAACAGAGAATACTGCTATTTACATCAATAAATGGCTTTCAAAACGCACACTTGGTTAAATAGCTTTTCTGCCAGCCAGGAACTACAATAAAACTTTGAACTGAATATTTCATAAATAGTAGGCCTAATAGTTTTGAGTATGTAAAAAAAAATATTTTAAGTAATAAAACAATTGTTCGGTAATTTTATCCAAAACAAAAAACAGAAAAGAAATTAGTCAATAGTTTTCATTATTTACTTTTAACCATTAACTTTTTGTTTATTATAGTCTAAGTATCAATAAAAAAAAATGCAAAGTTCCTGGCTAGGTTATAAGTTTGTCAAATCTCACCATCCAAAGCATCAAGTTCTGCAGTGTAATATGGATTTCCGTTATTGTCTCCGGTTATACTTGCAACACCAGCAACCATAACTTCTTCAACTGGTTCTCTTCCATCATCATCTTCATTAACATCTCCAATTTCTTCTTTTAATTAATTAATTAATTTGTTTATGCATGGTAAAATTTTAGATTTTAATTCTATAGTTTATATTTAGGTGCAATTTATAAATATTTATTTTCTCAATGAGATTAATTATTAACTAATTATTTTCTATATTTAATAATTATGATTTATGCAAAAGCTAGTATTTGAAACTAGGATAAAAATTCAATTAGAAATATTTAACTATATACATATATGCAACTGCAGGTCTGAATCTTTACATATGAAAATACATTTATAAAATACTATTCATCTTACAATATCTTGAATAGAAAAAAAAGGCTAAGTAGTAGGACTACTAAAAGTATTTTAAATTAGTCAATCATAACCATTTAGTTAAACAGTTTCAAGAATCTGTGTACTTCAGACAGCTGACACACTATCAACAATAATAATCTACATTGTAACCTAGTGTTGTAATTGTATAACATTCATATGTATTCAGAACTAAAGTCCAAAGATTCAGAAACGAACTATTGCTTTTTCCTGTTAAAAGCTTTGAAACAAAGGAGAACAACATGCTTGTTAACATTATCACACCACAATTATCTTACTAACATTGATAGGAACACACATAAAAACATACCTTTGTTGTTAGGCTCCTGTTAAAGAAAATAAACATTTGATATTAGGTGATGAAATTTAGTTTATTATTTTGTTTTATTTCATTTTTGAAAGTAAAGATCCCCCCCACCCAAATGTATTTTTTATACCAATAAATAGTGTATGAAATATAGCATTTCTTTAAATGAGTTGAGATGGCAAAGAGCATCACAAGTGACACCACTGTCCAAATTAGTTGCTCTTTTCAGACTTAAGAATAATTATGGAGTATTATGTGCAAGTGAGTGTCATCTGCCCAACACAAAAAAAACTGTTCATATTGCCACATGATATCCTGAGGCCCCTTCCCTTAAAAAAAGTTGATTCTACTGAACTGTGCAATGAGATGAAAAACTGACTTGTTAAATCAGGGCTTGAAAGCTGAAAGCCCTACAAAAAGCATGTATATTTATATTTCAATAATCTACAAACTTTTCACAGCTTACCTGTAATGCAGGCATGATTTTAATAGAAAATGTTCCTTATTAACTTCAAACTTTACTACTTCAGAAAGGAAATTAAAATTGTACAGAAACAAGAAGATGTATCCACTTCACTAGATATCAGTCTAATTAACTTTCCTACCAGGTTTTATAGACAGCTAGGTACAAATAGATTTAGTTCTTCATCAACTTAGTTCTTTCTATACTACAAATGTATATCTAAGTTCAACAGCATTTACATTACAAAAATAATGTATAACTCAATTTTGTTTCAATTGCCACAGTAGTAAACATCAAGTCACTACTTGAAGAAGTAATGTAAGTAGAAAAGAGAATGTATGTATAGAACAAAAGTAAACCTTGCTCACACTATGACGATGTAGTTGACTTCTCTTTTAAACAAACAAAAGTAGATCTACTGAGTAACAAAGAAGTTGAGTGCTACTGATGTGAAGTATTAGTTTCAGCTGAGGTAGCTCTTTTTGGTCCAATAGTGTGGGAACGAATTATATAAACATGACATAGCAAGCTTGTTGTTACAGTGGTTACGTTTTTGGGATGGGGAGGGGCTCAAAACAAGATGGACAGTTTGTGATTATTAGGGTTAGGAGAAGGGGAAAGAACTTGTAATCAAGATTGTAGGCCCTACATATTAGTTCACAGCTACAAAGAAGTGCAATGTCTATAGATTGAAATGGTTGTCATCGGTGTTGGATTTACCTCTATAAGCAACATAAGCTATAGTTAGCAATGGGGGCTCCCAAAAATCTAAACTAAATGTAGGCCTATGGCTTTTGTAAATTTATTTAAATTGTGTTAGTTCCTATTGGTGACATGCGTTTTAACTAGCTCTACGTTTAAATAGCTGTCGAAGCAGGTGACAGAATTTCACTCATTTAAATCTAGGTCTAGCTGTTTTTATTTTTATCACTTGTAGGCCTACTCCAAAAAAGAAACTCAGAAAAGAACTGAACAAAGATGTTCGGTGACAATGGTAACAAAAGTGGCTTTTTTTTAGTAAGTAAACTATGTGTACAGATAAATCTGTTTTAAAAGCAGGTATAAATTTATCTAAAAGACAAACAATGAACGAGGATGTTTAACTGTCTCTTATCTTATTGAGACCCGGGGATTGAGAGAAAAGAGATGGTTTGGTTTGGTTTTTGATTTTAGGCACATCGGCACAGTATAGGCCATGTCGTGCCCGTAGTCCCTTAAGGACTACTCTCCCTCTATAAAAACAAGGGCCAAAGTCCATACAATTACATCATTAAAATCAAGGTTTACAGTTAAAATATTATAAGTAAAAATGTAAAAAATTGGTAAAAATCAAGTGTGTGAGAGAGAGAGAGAGAGAGAGAGAATGGGAGAGAGCAGAAAAAAGAGAAAGATAAAAAAAAATAAAGTGATAGGAAGAGATGAAGGTTGATGAGAGATGTCGGGAAGAGTAAAAGATTTTTAAATACAAAGTTAATGAAGAAAGAGAGAAAGAGGGGAAGAGAGAGAGAGAAGCTGGGGAATATTGTCTGAACGGATAATGAGAGAGAGAATGAGAGAGTAAGAAGTGAGGAAAAGAAAGAGCAATGGTAGGCAGTGGGAAACAGAGAAATAACAGGCAGAAGAAAAGAAAGGAAGGAGAACAAGAGAAAGAAACTTTTGTTTAAAGGTTGAAAGATAACGAGAAAGAAAGATAGGACGAGAGAGAAAGAAAGATAACGAGAAAGAAAGAAAGGACGAGAGAGAAAGAAAAGCCACGTTCAGACAATTTGGGCCTACAGTGGATAATTTTGTCATCTGTAATTTGTTGCATTATTTCTGTACAAAGTTAACGTCAGCAGACAAATTAGTTCAAGAAAATATGCTGATCTTGTACATTTTTAAGTCATCAAATTAACAACTCCATAACTTATTTAGCAAATAATTAAATCTATCCTTTTTATAAATGCTGTTGTTGTATTTGTTTTTTGCTGATTAATGTATAAGTTAACTTTGATGTAGGTCTATTTCTCAATATTTCACGCAGCGATCTATCAACTTTTTATAACACGATTCCTACAACTCTTCCAATATTAAAGAATACGACAGATCTATGTCTACAGAATGAAGCAAGACGTTCGCCTACAGAATAACTCCAGATTTTTTTCTAATCAAAAGTTGAGTCATAGACAAAAAAAAAAACGAAAACAAATGACAAGAGAAACCACAGCCTTTTAAAACTCCAAGCATAAAAACTAAACACTGGCAGAAACACACACAAGTTTTAACACCTCACAAAAGTAAAAAAAAAAAGTGTCCGGATTTAGCAGAGGACAACTAGCATCCCCTTTAACGATGATGCCGACCTTTGTCCCAAGAGGTCAAGGACGTTTACCTTCGACATTTTACCTGGCAGGTAACCGGGGTGTGAGCGCTAGTGAGGTAAGCCTTCTTCCCCCTCCCCTTCCTCCCAACAAGCCCACTGTGTGTGTGAGCAAGAACTCTAGTCATTCCAATAATCTACCGGAATGCTAGTACTCAAGGGCTTTAGATAACAAAAAATGTCTATGAAGCTAGAAGGGAATAGATCTAAATCTACTTGAGTGATTTTTGTTTTTAAAAAATGCTGAGATTATTTTTTTTTAAGTTTTTACTTCTAGACATTTCCCTACCTAACAGCCCACTGGTATACAGACCTGGTGAAATAGTGTCGACCTATGTTAAAGAATTATGCGAATTACTTTTTTTTTTTCGCTATAATCAACAACAACAAAACAAGATCACAAACAGAGTTTGTGTTATCACACCCCGCCGAATTCACCAATGGACCAGGAATATTCACGCTTGATCTTGTTTTAATCATTGAAAGTAATACAAAAAAAATCATTAGTCGTTATTTTTCACTTAAAAGCAAACAGGACAACACGTCGTCAATAATAATCCTCTTTTAACTCTTCTGGAATAAGGTTTTGAACAAGAGCTCTATTGAACACATATTTGATTTAACTGATCCATTACAAAAAAAAAAGAACAAAAACTTCTAAGATACGTAGTTATCCCAACAGTTTCGTTTAATACGTTGGAGTGCAGCGCCATAAGCATACATAAGAATGATGAAAACAAAAATTAAATTTCCCTTATCAGACCTTGTGATCAATAGGGCAGATGTTGAAAAGGTCATCGGCTTCTATGGCCTATGATTAACGAGGGTGTCATGTTGCCAGGACAACAATCAATGGCCTTTACTTTCCGCAACTCATTAAATTAAAAATTCCAGAGTTCGAAAACCCTTCGGTTATATGAAAGAATTTGTTGGAAGGCCCGATCACTCATTAAAAAAAAATTAACATTTTGTAATACCACCCAATAGGCAAAGAAGTTGTCTGAACACGCAAAGAACTTGTCAGAATGCCCGAATACGTAAACCCCGAAAATGAAAGAACTTGTCGGTATGCCCGAATATGCAAAGCTAAAGTTGAAAGAACTTGTACGAATACCCAAATACATAAAGCCTAAGATGAAAGAATTTGTTGTTGTTTTTTTTAACTTGTAATAAAGTAGAGCCCTTTTTAAGACTAGTGAAGCATCTGCTATTCACTAAATGTACCGTAATTACAGAAGAGCATAGATGCATTCTCCGTAGCTTTAGCTCAATAGATAATGGTATGCTAAAACGTTATGCTTGAAAGCAGCGAGATATTGACACTGTAGTAATGTATATATTCCTAGCCAATCAAAAATGCGTAATGCAGAAGTAATGTGAACTTTAACCTGTTTGTCAATTACCTTTGGGTTTTAAAAAGTAAACAAGGGAGGCAAGGACAATAAATGACAAAAAAAGAGCGCACGTCAAAAACAACAGGTTAACCGAGCAAGTTAGCTGTACTAGTTAGGTCTGCACGACTGGAGTTCTTTATAATGTTTCTGATTGTTCGTTTGGTGACCAACTAGACGTTTGAAATCTATGGGAAAACTGGTTTTGTTAGTGACATGTTCAATAACTCTTTTAAAACAAAGATTCTTTGACAAGGCAGTAGATCTAGTTACCTGCAAATATAAACACATTCGATTGATCCTAACCTATATTTTTACTTGAAACCGACTTGAACAAATTTTGTTAAGTTAAAGGGGGGGGGGGGAAGGATTGGGTCCTCGGCAATTTAAAAGTACGAAGCATGGACATTATGGGACGAATATTGAAACATACACTTGACGGATTTTTAAGCATTTGTAGGCTAAATAAAATTAAACATATTTTTTAGTTTGGCTATTAGTTTGTGTTCTCAACTTATGTAAATCATTTTCCCATCTGCTGAGAAAGGTTCATGGCTAGATAAATGTACGGCAGATCACACACTTTGTGTCATAGATGAAATAATTTCCCAGACGAGTGCAGATATGCGAGTACGAAGTAAATATTGGATTTAACATTGGAATGACGGCTAACAGCCAGACAGGTTAAGCCGTATAAGTGAAAACATAAGTCCTGGCAGCATGTTCATTTTAGACTCAAGAAACTTAGCACTCTTGGAATAGGTTCAGAATTATTCGTATGACTGCAAACTGATTGTTTGCTAATCATCTAATGTAGGCGTATAGAAATTATAATAAACATATAGGTAACTCTGCCGGCCCAAGTAAAAATAAAATGACTTTTAGGCCATGAGGCCTTTATCAGCTACAAAACAAACAAACAATTAAATCCAATTAGGCATATAGATATAGTTAGCGTCCTTTGCTAAAAAAATATGTAACGTTCGGAAAGCCAAAAAAAGTTAAAGATCTATGGGTTATTCATGACCATATCAGCTTATACATATAGGCTATATATCAGTTTTTGGTGGGGGGGGGAGTCATTTTGAGTTGGACGATAATCGATGTATTAGGAATGATGATCGCTGTTTGGAGTGATTATCGTTGTGTTAAATGGGAATGTTTGGGAAGAGTGTCCTAACAGCCTACATTTGTAGTTGGTTGCTATATTTGTGGCACTATATGATCTAGCTAAAAATGTATATAGGCCTACAGACAACCAGCTAAAATTAGTTACAGGAGAGACTCTTGAGTGAGGCTGTGATCAGATGGTCTGAAAACAGTATGCTACTTTCTTTAACGTTTTTGACAGTAAGAATAAATATATCAAGTGATGGCTAACCTTCTTTTATATTTTTTTTTTAAATAATAAAGAAAAAAGTATTGAAGAAATTTGACTGTTTTGAAATTACACAATCTTTTGGTTCACAAACAGATGTTTTAATTTATTGTAAGTCCATTCTCCGGCTATGGAAGAAAAGCCGAATAAAAAAAAAGGGGGGGGGGTGATCTTCTAATTTGTCATTTCTTGCATTTAAATATTTCTTATTAATTGACATTTTCATTTTACGTAACTTCTATTTTAAGTGCGTGCTTATTTTACGTTTTTTTTTGGATTTTTTAAATTACTTCCTAGCCCAAACCTCCCTCAGGACGACGAGTGAAGGCAGCGGGCAGGGTTCAAACCCGGGACTATCGAGACGACGCCCTAGGTATCCCTAACTGCTCCATCCACACCCTCACTCAACACAATCCTTTTGCTGTTGAAATCTTATAACATCACACTGCTGTAGGTAAACTTATAAAAAAAAACAACATAGACCTAAGTATATATACTTGAAGTATTCCACTGCCGCATGATTCAGCAAACATTAAGTGTACGCTGGGTATATAACCTGACCACTTTATACAGCGTAGTTTTAAAAATGCGTGAGTCAGTCCAGTCAGAGGACCATCCAGCCACCCTTTCTTTCCCTCCTCCACTGAGTGTGTCGGTGAGTCCGTGTCTGCTTCATACATGTGGATCGATATTTCCATTCCCAAACTATATCTACCAACACTGCGTTTACCCTCAGAGAAATCTACACATGTATTTGTGCGTTTTACCATTCAAGGTTAAATATTTAGATATCTACACATGTTTTTGTTTGTCTGACACTTGAATAGTGTTCTAAATTTAGATCGTATCTACTTTACACTATTGTACGTTAAGACGAAACAAAAGTGCAGAAAATCTATTATATCTATCTATCACCAAGACTATAACAGGCGGCTATCATTTATAGTTAATACTTTAGCTTACACGAGGGCTACATATCTCTTTTTGATAGAGTAAGCATTGTTTGTTTAATATAGGTCTGCATCAAAATCCTTGCTTTACAGTAATTGTATTAAAAAGAGAAAACGATTGTGTTTTGTATATCGCGTGTTGAAATTAGTTTTATAATTTATAATAGAATTTACCTTCTTCTTGGTAAAGCAGCCAAAACACTTAGCTAGTAATCCAGGCATCTTATAATGTTATAAAACAGCTAATAAAAGATGAGCAAATTGTTTTGTTTTCCTTGAGCTGTGTCAATTCAAAAGAGTCTCAGCACATTTATCCACAATCATATACCGTTATCCAGGGTAACAGGGGGGAGCCGCGGAATGCGCCCGACTCACCCGGCACGCGTATATACTAGCGTAAGACCCAGCCCATTGCACGTGCGCGGTTGTAAACGATCAGCTGCAGATTAATGTAGGTCAAATATTGTTCCAGTGCGCGGTTCCGTAATGTGGAATCCTATAAATAGTTCCTACCAAATAGTTGTTCTTGTTGCGAGAACAATTTTCGTCCATAGCATAAGCAACATAGGCCTACACATGTTTTGTTTATTATTTGTTATGTGAAAGTATGATAGGCGACCGTAAAATATCTAGATCTAAGCTATAATCAAGTAGGCCTACTTTATGCACAAAAGGCATTTCCTTATTTTATAATATAACTGGATCAGTAAACTTCTAGCTGAATTTTCTCCGCAATATATAATTTATTGCATTATTTCCGTCCATTAACATGAGGATCATATTGCTAAATGTGCGCACTTTTCTCAACTTAAATATAGTAGGAAAGTTGATAACCGTCCGGCCAGGGCCAGTAGTGCTTTTGGACGCCTGCAAGCCAATTAAAGTTTGGCGGAATAAATCGCACCACCTGCTTACAAAAAAAAAAAAAAAATCAGTGTCTACCAAGTAGTGGTTCTCAAAAACTCTTCTATTTGGATCTGAGACATGGGTACTATCCTTCTTGAACTCTTTCAACAAAGATGTTTGCGCTCCATCATGGACATACGGTGGCAAGACCGCACAGCGATGTTCTAGAAAACTAGCCTTCAAAAAGTATAAACTGAAATGTTAAATTTACTAAGGCTTTAAATAGCCTACATACTTATGTCTTCTCGCTCTCTCTTTCCCTTCCCCTCTATCTTGTCTCTCTTGTACTACTACTCAGTTATAATCCATCGGTGTAATGCAGTGATGCTCAACCTCACTTGGGCGGCGGGCCATTTTTATATCCGACATTCCTTTCGCGGGCCACATGAAGAAAAAGTGGGGAAAAGGGAATTAAACAATAAACTAATTTTTATTAGAAACCATTCATGAGAAGTTTATCCTAAGCCACTTTTACATATCCGGCTGCATGGTTGAGACGCGAAGACGAAGAACTGAATATAGAATTCTAGATGTTTGTCTATAAGACGATACGATTACGTTTCAAATGATTCATCACTGAAAATGTTTGTTCCCACTAATAAGTCCTTGTAATTATTGTAATAATCCATGACACTTGTTTTTTTTTTTTTAGAGATTTTAAAAAGCTTATGCAAGAAACACAGAGTATAAATCAATAGTCTCCACCACACCATCACTAGACGTCTATCAGTTTCAGTTGTAGCTATGTCTGGGCACTTCAAACATTGGTCGCAGATAGATTTTAGAAACGACGACTCAGTTTCAGACATGGTCCAGACGGAACATTTTGCCACATCATCATCATCATCATCATCAAAC
Source organism: Biomphalaria straminea (assembly GCA_021533235.1). Lineage (NCBI taxonomy): Eukaryota > Metazoa > Mollusca > Gastropoda > Planorbidae > Biomphalaria > Biomphalaria straminea. Next base: position 15,768,011 of record JADKLZ010000166.1, on the reverse strand, counting down.
TCTCTTGCAAAAGCCCTGGACAGAAACCTTGTTATCTTGCGTAGTGCATACACGTCACCCACCATACATATCGAGAATATTTGGTTTCCCAGATCTGTCGAGGCGGACATCAGCAAGTCTGGGGCAGTCAAACAGAATATGAGACACTATTTTCTCTTCTTCCCCGCAGTGGAGGCACCGTGAATCGAAATTTGTCCATAGCCGTGAGAAATATAAACCAACAGGACAGTGCCCTGTCCTGCACTATGCTATAATAGCTTGCTCAGGCCTGGACAGCCTCCACCACGGGGAAGTGCGGTCAGGGCCAGGGCGCTTCATGCGCTCACAGACTCCACGGGCTTTTTGGGACTTGTCCCAGCACTCAAACCACTTTTCCATTTTAGAATTTTGAATTATTGTCAGAGCATGATGAAAACTTACAGCCTGATCAGTGGGTGAAATGTGCCCTCCCTGATGGGCTAAGGAGTCTGCAATAGTGTTGCCAATCACACCTATGTGACTCAGTACCAACTGCATTATTACAGGTGTGCCATAGTACAGATTTTGAGTCAGTGACAAAACAATCTGTTGCCTCAAATGTCCCTCGCCGAGTTCAGAGTCGATGACCTTTAAGGCTTCACAGACTGCCATGGTCTCCGCATCAAAACTGCAAACACTACCACATGGTCCAAAGATTTTTACTGAGTAAGAGCCAAGAAAGTCCAGAAAATAATCATACAGACGACTCTTATACACTCTCATCAATCCTCTACTCTAGGTTTAATCTAACAGTTGCGTCTCAAACCGAAAATGCCAACTTATTTATTTATGTGTTTGATTTCCTAAAGCTATTTAATGTTATGTTCATTAAAGAGAGCCACTCTTGCTTTCTAAAACAAAATGTTGGCTTACCAAGATACCAATCCATTTACTCTACGTGTGTAAAGATATTTTTAAAACTTTTTTTTTGAAGTGTAGATTTTCTACACTTTGTGTCGACGTTTCGGCGGGCCGGATAGAACCACGTCCCGGGCCGGATGTGGCCCGCGGGCCGTAGTTTGGGCATCACTGGTGTAATGGACCAGTTGTACCTAAATATTTTTTTAAGAAAGCTATTTGTCAAATGTCTTAGAGAAGTCTGTTTGCTCATTATTAGGCCTATATATCTAAGCCTTTTGAAAAATCATCGTTTCACTAAATTTCCTAAAGCCATGTTGTACGAAGTAAGGACTATCTAAGTGGTTTATGATGTTGTTACATATAGGCTATATATTATGTGATCTAGTATTTTACATGTGATGCTGCTAAGTGATGCTATCTGTAGTTTCCTGGAGGATGTTTCCAAGTTGTATTAAAATTAATTTTCTCTGTTATAGATAAAATAGTTTTTCACTATAATAAATACTTCAAAGTAAATAATTTCTTTTTTTTAAAAACTTTATTGGAATAATTATTTGTATGATTTATATTCAACAAAAAAGAATGTTGATTTTGAAAATTGGGAAAAAAATGAGTATTATCATTTTAAAAGTACTGAAATGCTTGCTGAATTATTAATACATCTTTTTATTGTTTTACTACTTGTAAAATGTTTGTTAGTAAAATGTTTTACATGTTTCGGGAATTCCTTAAGAGTTGAAGATAGAAAAATTATTTCCTAGTCCAAACCTCCCGCAGGACGACGGGGGATGGGAGTGGGCAGGGTTTGAACCCGGGACCATCGATAAATCGATACGACAGTCCAGCGTGCAAACCGCTCGACCAGGCAGCCTATATCATATTTACTAACTTGTATTTCTTTCTGTTTAAATCATTTATCTAAACAAAAAAGTGTTTCACTGTTGTAGAATGTTCTATGTCAATATGAATAATTGCAACAAAACTAACCTGATCAAGTTGAAGTCCATACAAACTATAGTCAATGACTTTCACAATATCATAGAAAACTTCTGCCTCATCTCTGTCTCCATCGATCTAACAAAACAAAATATTTTTTTTAGTGCCTGCACTTATGACTTTTAAATATATGATATGATATTTATTGAAAATTTAATTTTAAAGCTTTTTGGTGGCCAACTCAAAGCCTATAAAATAAACTGACAAGAGAATGACAAAAGGAAAGTTTAATTAAATGTTACTTGAATGTTTCTCAATAAATGTATAATGAATAATGTTTGAGCTCTAGAATTGGCTTGATTAGCCACTCCAGATTCTGCCCTCTCTCAAGACTAAACCAAAACCAGTGATTCATCTGGGTGCATCCATTGACTTTCGAGACAGAAGGAACCACATACATATATCTCCTTTTAACTGGTTAATTAATTAATAAGTCAATTTATTTTAGCATACTTCTCAGAAAATTATTGAAAAAGAGTTTCTAAACTTCTCCCTGCGACTAATGGAAAAGGCAAATATGGTTTCTATTGGAGAAAGTAATAAAGGAGAATTAATGTGATGGTCATACAATGGAATCTGAAACCATTGCCCTGTGAATTTATTTTTACTTTCACTTTTTAAGAAGCCTAACATTTTTAAAATGTTTATAAAGTCTACATCAACAAATGCCTGCACTTACAACAATCAATTTATGTTCATCATCAATGGCTTTCAACAAGGGCAATGTATGTTTTGCAAAGAAGGCCAGTTTTTTTTCAATTGCAGGAATGTTGTCATCTATTCTCTCAGATCCACTATCACCTCGTAGTACAAGTCGAGCATGCAAGTACTGATCATCACAATCTAAAAGTATGGTATATGAGTGGCCACCAATCTGTTGAGTTAGAAGATGAACATCAAATTATTTTTTTATTTGGCATAAAATAATATTTTGTACCTATTTTTGTCAATATAAATATGATTAATTCATCAAGATGATATTATTAATAACTTTATGGCTTATAATCTAATGTCTTAAATTGATGAACGCACCACAGCCACTAATTTTAATGTGACATTATTTCCTTTTCAGGTGAAAAAAAAAATTTTGTCCTTGGCTGACACAGTGTTTATGCTAATGCAGATTCAGTGTGCAGTTGTTAGAAATACAAATACAACCTCTAAATATGGGACTGGATAACACAATGGCAATGCTTCCTTTTCTGTCTTCTTCCTATTTGACTAGCAATTTCCCTCTCTTCGAATTTTGCAGTGTAGGACACTCTCTTCACTTTACCCATGATGCAATTAACATGGTAATCTTGTGGCTATTAGTTAGGTACACATATCTCACAGGGACAACTAAGGTGTCCCATGAATAATAAAAGAATTGGCTTGTGCTAGCATGTCGAAGTTGCTGAATGCAATGGAATAGCTGTGTCTTAGACTTCTGCCTTAATTTTTGCCGATCATCAGAAAAGCTGTGGCTTAGATTTTTGCTGTTATTTTTGCTGATCATCAGATTTGGTCTAGCTTATATTTTAGAATATTCAGTAATTCTGTTTGTCAGTCAGTGTCACATTTATATCAAATTAATAAAATATTGGATTCTATGTATTATTTTGTATATCAATAAATGGCCTAAAAATTTAAGCATATTGTTACGAATCTCCATTTCCTATCTCAGGCTTTCCGTAAACACTGCTAAACACATAACACAACACATCAAAGAATCTGACAACAAGAGCTCTAAAAATAATCTGGTACTTTACTAATGTAAAATATAACAGCCAATACTAGACAATTGGCACATCAACAGCTACAAATGCTACACTGTACATCACAAACTAAACTCTACTGTCTCTATCTCTTCTGGACACGTACATTCACTTCAGGACTCGACCAGGACTGACTTCATAACCAGACTAACAGACCTGGTCTCCTCCATGTCCTGTCTTGAACTGCTTGCCTACACACTCTGTCTCTGGTTTCTCCTACACACAGGCTTATGATCAGATGACCATAACAATGGTCACAATTGCGTGCAAAGTTCATGCCAGTACTGTTCTTTCCCCTTCGATATAGCACGCTAACTGTACTACTTGCCTGTGTCACATATGTCAGCTGTCAGTTAACCCTTTTGCGCCCCCAATAGGGCAAATAGGGTTAGAACAATATTTATGAATTAAAAGAAACACTCTATATTTATTTATGGCTGCATAGATTATAGAAAAACAATGTCCTAAAGTACATTTTATAAGTTAATGAAAAGATTGCTTTAAAAAGTATGCTATTGTTATTCTAGTAGGCCTAATTTATTTTTTAAAAAGTAAACAGAGCAATTAAATAATTGTTTTCTTACATTTCTGTTAAAGTTTTCATATTGTAAAGCATCTCTGGGATATCCTTCAACCAAAAAAGCTCTAGCATCAGGAAATTGCTTCATGGAATTTATCAAAAGTTCTTCTGTGATGTCCTATATTTATACAAAACAAAAATCTGATTCAATTTGAATAACTACAAGGCAACATAAGTTATAAAGTGATTGAAACTGGTCAAACTGGAAGCCTCAGAAAAATTCATTACTGATGTTGGACTTGTTTTATTTTTTCCTTAAAACTTCACATGAAATAAATGAAAAATGTAAATCTTAAGAATGTAGAAACTTACGACTGGTGCCATGTCTCCCTCTCTGAGCAGTTTTGTTACCATTGCCCACTTATCATCCGCTGTTCCTCTCTCAGTTATTTCTTTGCGCAGGATGTCACCCATAGATAAATGAATAATATCATGATATCTGGCAGTCACTTTAGCACACTGTGTTCCTTTGCCACTTCCTGGTCCACCTAACAAACAAAAAAAATATGTTATTGTATTTGCAAATTGCATAATGGTTTAGATTTTTTTTTTACTGTCACTCACAATAAACAAAGCTGGCAAAAAGTGTTGGTAAAAAGGTTAAGTGGGTAGTAACGAAATGATGAAACTTGTGTTGGGTCAAAAGCCAAATTTTGTTTTTAAAAAAAATGACACATTTCAGTGATGGTCACCTTTTAAAAGCTTTTATAGAAGACATTGAGTGGCTTAGTGTCATAAACTGCTAGGCTACCTAACAAGGGTGCTCGAGTTCAAATCCCAACATAAAGTGAGTTGTGTTTGTTGAGGGAGAAAGACAGCACAGAAACCTTCTTCCAGATACCTCTCCCACACAGCCTGGACCAGATCATATAAAAATGTGCTATACAAGAGTAATTTATTTTTATTCAGGTGGTCTAAAGTTTGAGAAGGCATGACAACAGAAAGCCAGAAATTGTCTTTTTTTTTAATTCCAAATCCTTAGTAACCTTGACTATATTATTATTTTAATTGTTTGTTCAGACTCCAAATGTTTTATTGGTCTTTAGCTATTTAGACATGAGATAATTAAAATTTTTGACAGAGTCTTAATGGGGGAACAAGAGCTTTGTGTGAGCTCAGCTCAAGCTCACCACTATGGCTTAGAAAAAGCTTTTGATTGTTAATATATATTAATTTAATTAATTTCAGTTTAATGGTTGAAATACCTGCTAGAAAAATAACAGGAGCTTGTGGTAAATGTGATAGGCGACCTTCATCTTTAACCTTAATTTCAGGTGGAGGAATGTAAGTCACTGTTGGCCATTTTAAAGTTTGGTGCTGAGAGTTTTCAGGTGGTGTACTGGGAGGTGTAACCAATCTTCTAGCCATCATTTTAGTTGATGTCGGCCTGGGTCCTTTTGGCGGTGCTATGGATGCAAGTAAAAAGATATACTAGTTCAATATTTTATGTTGAAATATAAAATATATAGTTAAAATGTCTGATAAAAAAGGATAATAAATTTTGGTATTTGAGACTTATCTAAACAGAAAATATGTCAGAAATTTAACAAATACAAAATTAATAGAGACAAAAAGTTTGCAAGCCCTCTGATATCTTTTAATTTAATTTTTATTTAGAAATGGTAATTACTTTAGCTAGTGAAATTTATAGTATGTGAAGTTGAGGTTGAAGTCACTTAAGTATTTAATGCATTCTCAATAATTAGAATTAAAAAAAATATTCATGGCAAATGACAGAGATGAATGATACTTTCTTTAAATGTGATGCTCAGGATCCTTATATAGCAACTCAATTCTATTGCTAGGATCCTCTTCTCTAGCTCTGCAGTCAGTGCCCAAGACCATGACCAGGGGGCGCATCAGTCTGACTTTGGTGTCGAGGGCTATGCCTTTCTCTTTTCATATTGTTTTAAGTTTTGCCAGTGCTGCTGTGGACTGTGCAATTCAGGGCAGTAGTTTGGGTTTGGTTCCCTCAGCTAAGATAATATCTCTGGGGTATTTAAAACTACTGTCACTTGTCAGCTTTTTACCTGCAATGCTGATGCCCCTTTTAAAGCCTTGTATGTTGGCTATTGATCATAAATGTATGAATACAAGTTTAAATACACATAAAACAGAAGACAAGGTATGTATTAGACTTACTAGGAATTCTTCCATTTTCTAAATTGGATATCAGTGTATCAAACAGGTATGAAAGTTCTTCTTGTACTTCTTCTTCTGATTTATCCCCATTCACCTGTAGTTAAAAGAGGAAATGGCATAGATTATCAGTCATCAAAGAGTGTTTAGCTTAAAATACACTGTCGCAGTTATTAAAGTAACTGCATAGTTAAAATGTTCACATTCAAATAGCGCTGCGTTCATCACTAGTTGATGACGTAATTTGCTTTATAATATTTTGTGTAGTAGGGGATTTCCCCTTGTTGCTTCGTCATAATTTCTTATGACATAAAATGATTACATAACAAGGCTTGGTTTCGTTTGGTTCTTGCACTCCATCTTAAGCTATAGAGCCAAGCTGTACTTTGTGTGAAATCTTGAATTTCTGCTTGGATTTTAATAATGGGTAGCCATATTGTTGTTCCTTGGTTGATATTCTGTAAGGATTATTTTGACACCTGTTTAAGGGTCTCAGTTTCCAGTCTTAGTTTCAGTCTCAGTTTCAGTATTGAGATCTAGGCTTTAGGCTACAGGACTGTGGTTGTCATCTCAGTCTGTCTGGTGTTTCAACTGTGTTTACAAGTCTGACATTCCAGATTCCGTATTGCAGTTTGCTTTGTTCAGACCTGTTGGTGTTTATGAAGTTCTAAGCTGTTTGATGCTAATTTGGTCTCTGATGCTGACTGTTGGTGAACAGTGGTTTGGATAAAAGATAGTTCTACATGTATTGAAGATTATGTGAACTCAAGTATAAAATGTATTATTTGAGGTGATTATCTTTGATCTTAAATAATATTAAATTATTTATTGTAATCACATTACAGGTATTGGATTTTTCATATCATACTATCTGCACTTATATTTGATTATCATTATCATTGATCAGATACCCTTATCCTTGTAAATTTTTTAATAGATTAAATTCATAATTTTTATTTTAATCATCATACACCTAGTTTATTGGTTTATGTATAACTGGATGGGCCAAAAACTTACAAGTTATAATTTAATTATTTTAATTATAACATATGCACACACTGTAATTCACATTAACCATAATATCTAGACACATTACATTGTTAATACTTTAATAATTAACAACTTAATAATAATTCAGTAATTAAACAGTACAAAGTCCTGACATACACTATCAATGTTTGTTTGCCAATGAACTAATGCACTTATACAGTAGGCCTATACATAATATTTTAATGATATTAACATATAAAAAAAAACTATTTTTATAATGTTTTGTCAGTCATGCTTAAAGCTAAGTAATATTTACTGTACATGAAAGACAATTATGCAATTTACAAAAAAATTGACAGAAACTTACTACAAACAATTTCCCAGCATCATCAAAATATTTTAGGACGGGAAGTGTTTTTTCCTTAAAAGTGGCTATTCTTCTAGCAAAGGTATTTGCTGAAATGTCTTTTTTTTCATTTCTGCTTTTATCTTGCCTTTGGAACTTGTCTATTAGATTACTTTCTTCACAGTCCAGAAGCAACACTGCATCAACTTTACTAATCTGAAATTTACAAATTAAAACATTAAAAAAAATATTTCTAATAGTGGTATTAAATTTTTACCCCTTTAAATATATTATAGTGTATATCTAAACATTGTATCTCATTTTTTTTAAATTGTTTTTTGTTGGGTTAGCACTAAACAGGCCTTATCTTATCTTATACGTTACTTCAAAAAAAGAAGATAATTACGACCTATGCGTTTCATGTGTCAATCTAGTCATGCATGTTATCTTATGGTATGGAAATTAATGAGCTTTTTCTGTTAAAAGATGCTAATAAAATTAATTAATTTAAAAAAAGAAAATTGACTAAAGCAATTACAAAATAGTGTAGTGTATATCTAGGAAAAATTTAGCTAATTGGAAAAAAAATATTGTGTGGTTTTGTCTTTGTTCTTTATTATTTCCCTTTAATTTAATGCTTTTTTTTTTTATCTGTGAGTTTTATTTACACTTGGATAACATTTATTTCTTATTTATAGGATACTGGTTTTAAGTTAAAGAGTTAATAATGTGATTTTAATTCAGTATAAACAAAGTACTTCAAATAATAGTATCCAATTTAAAATTAACACTATTTTTTAAATACTATTTTGTAAAATTTATTGCATTAAATTTTTGTTTTAAGTAACAATGACATAATTCTTGATATTCAACTAGCAATACCACTTGATTGATCCTATTAATTTATTACATAGACATAAAGAATGTAAAAATATACTTTAGAAAATACTTTTTAAAAGTATGTTAATTATTCTAAATACAAAGTATTGCCGAATTACTTTTTTTTCAAACTCCTTTGCTTGTTCCATATCTCTTGGGAATCCTTGAATAATGAAACCTTCAGCTTGTGTGTTATGTTTTAAGATGTCATGAAGTAATTCTAATGTCACTTCCTATTTACCAGACATAAATGTCAGTACAGATACATTTTAAAAAGAA
>JADKLZ010000166.1:15693645-15740934 GCA_021533235.1 Biomphalaria straminea | reverse complement strand
AAAAAAAAAAATGCTATGCTATTTTGTGAATGAAAATAGTGCGGATTTGGATATATTATTTCCCATTCACAACTTGTGGCGCCATGGGATCTTCCCAATTGCTTGATATAAGTAAAGCGAATGCTTGAATTCATGAATGAAAAATACTATGAATAGAGTAAAAAAAAAAATGGCTAATTGACCTTAATTTACGCGATATTAAGAATATAGCTGCACTCATGTAACAATGGTTTAGAAAAACAAATTTGAATGTTAATTTGATTAAATGGACTATAATTAGTAGGCTATGTTCATGTTCAAAATCATAAAACTATATTTGCGAAGAGTAGTTCTATAATCTTCTTAGAGTTGAATTCAAGTTTTACTATTTAGATCTAGATCTAGATCTAGGAATAGAGAGATAAGTTACCTTTCGTAATCATGTCTAATGAACGAATTTACGTAATTAAAGTACTTTCTAAAGTGAAACCTGAAAGTATACTCTATCTGTGTATTGTTGTTCTAGTTTCAATAGTCTAACGACACAATAATCTGGAAATACTTTTAATAATATGACAATAATCTGAGAAGAAGAGAATTATGTAAACACCACTTTCATTCACACCGCGTGCGTGCGCCATGGGATCTTCCCCTTACTTATTTATCTCTTGAACCTTTGAACTTTGAGGAGAAGAGAATTATATAAACCCATAGACATATATATATAGACTGGCAGATGAAGAACAAATTATTCCACATTCATTCACAAAATAGCGTTGCGCCGCATGCTATGCTATTTTGTGAATGAAATAGTGCGGATTGGGTCCATTCACACCGTGGTGCGTGCGCCAGTGGATCTTCCCTATTTACTCGTTGTTGTTGTCTGACCTAATTCTTTGTGGATTATATATATAGATGGAAACTGTATAGCAAGGCTAGAGAAATTGGACAACAATATGAGATGTCGCAAAGCTAAGTGAAAATATTTAGGGGCTAAGAAGTTCTAGTAGTCAAGAGACAGTCACACAATGTACTCAAGCAGAAGTCTAAAGACAACTCAGAAAGATTATGTAGAAAATGCGGCAAGAACCACGAAAAGGGAAAATGTCCAGCAATAGGAACCACATGCAATTTTTGCAAGAAGAAAAACTTCTGGTACCGGTATCAAATGTGCAGAAAAAGACGCAACGTTAATCTAGTTGAAGATGACAGCCACAGTGATGAAAATATTGTACCTTTTAGCACTGCAAATAACCTGTCAAAGAAGGATAAAGTTGAGAATATTAATGTCGTTGAAGACAAGTGGACTGTAAAGCTAGTTGTGCATGGAAAGACATTAGTTTTTCAAATCGACACTGGTGCAAGGTGTAACATTTTTGTCAAGTCAGAGTTTAAAAAACTTGCTTACTCAGCAAAGTCACTCAAGTCTTACACTAATTACGTCATTAAGACTTTAGGAGCGGTGGTGCTAGCCTTGAAGAATGATACTCAAGAGGTGAAAGCAAGGTTTGAGGTTGTAAACCTTAGTCAAGAGAACATTTTGAGTGGTGACACTGCAGAACGAACTACTACAACAAATTATACACAGACGTGAATTTACCGATGATTCAGTGCATATGATCTCAGTAAGTGATTCGAAATACAATGAAGGTCAAGACTGTACAAGCAAAGAACTTTCAAAGTTTCGGGAAATAATTATGACTAGTTGGCCAGACACAAGAATTGAAGTCATGCCATATTTGGATTCAAAAGACCAGTTATCAAATTGAGATGGTATTATATACAAAGGTCTGAGAATAGTCATGCCACCAAGCTTACGTAAATACATGCTAAATCTGATTCACAAGACTCACATAAAAATAGTCAAGCGTAAGCAGCGAGCTAGAAAAGTCATGTTTTGGCCAGGCATGAATGAAGACATTGAAGTGACAGTTAGGGATTGTAGCAGGTGTGCTGAATATTATTATTATTATTATTATCATAGCTTTTATATAGCGCTACTTTCATGCTTATAGCATACTCAGAGCGTTTTGGTCCATCTCATTTGTGGACCCGTGGGGGGGGGGGGAGGTATCTAGGAGTTGGTTTTCCGTGCTGCCTTTAGGCGCTCTAAACACAACTCTGCCCGAGTCAGGTGTCGAACCTCGAGCCACCTTCTAGGTAGCCAAGCCAAGTTCAAGCGCACTTAGCCTCTCGACCACGCTTCCCACAAATGTAATGACACTATTAATTACAAAAAAAAAGGTACACTGCTTGCATTGGAATGTCTTAATTTTGGTAAATGTACCGATACACAGAGTACTCGATTTTTTTTCTTATTTGGAGGGGAAGTGACCCACCAACATTTTCTTGAACCAGGGCACACGGCTACCTCTCTACGCTACTGAACTATTTCTTGCATTTTATCCTATTGTAGCCAAATAATCTTCAGAAATGCCTTTCAAATTGGCGCACCGTTCACAGCGCACATCTTGTCATTGTAAAAAGAATGCGATTGAAAAAAAAAGCATATCGAAGAAGGGAACGGGGATTGTTGTAGGCCTACTGAAGTGATAGGCAGGGTTGATTGCTGAAAAATCATCAACCTATTTGCATCACAACAAAAACGTCATGCTCATTATCGCTCACTATATAAATCACAGACATTATTTCAGAAGAACTTTAGTAAGCTAAATTTGTTCGTAGTCAACATTTTCACTTGTAATAGTTCTATATGATTTATCTCTCTCTTACTCAAGTTTTACTGCGGTGTTAAGTGTGAAATGCATTTTTGCTACCTTGCCTCGGGCCCTGGTTACGTGGAGAACCGTGTTGACGGTGTTGTAACTACCAGATCGTGTTCCCATAGTGATTTCATCTTAAAGCAATTCTTGGCACGAAAGAAAACATCTTTTAGCATAAGCCTAGCTATAGATACTTCGAGCTGACTGGTAGCAGAGTCCTAATTGCCCTAGCATAGCACTGAGTTCATTATGTTCTTTCCACACTAATAACTTCAGGAGTTGGACTGGTTGTCAGAGGCTATTTGAGACGCATGCCGTTGGAAGCATTTTATAGGTAATGATGGGCTTAGGCTCATTACCACTTCCGGCGTTAACAACCTTGCGGAACCAAGGTGTGTAAGACTACACTTATCCAACCTCTGCACGACCTGCTTTGTAAATGTTGGCAAGAAGGTGCTGTGCCACAGGATCTGCGGGATGCAAAGATCATCACCCTGTACAAGAACAAAGGCGACAGGAGTGACTGCAACAACTACAGGGGAATCTCTCTCCTAAGCATTGTAGGCAAAGTCTTTGCTCGAGTGATACTCCCCAGGCTACAAATACTTGCTGATCGAGTCTATCCAGAATCACAGTGCGGCTTTCGCTCCGAGAGATCCACAATTGACATGATTTTCTCTATCCGTCAACTTCAGGAAAAGTGCAGAGAGCAAAGAATGCCTTTGTACATCGCATTTATCGACCTGACCAAGGCCTTTGACCTTGTCAGCAGAGAAGGCCTCTTTAAAATCTTAGAGATAATAGGCTGTCCACCCAAGCTGCTAAATATTATTGTCTCTTTCCACCAAGATATGATGGGTACAGTACAGTTCAATGGCGCCTGCTCCGAAAGCTTCAATATAAACAGCGGAGTAAAACAGGGATGTGTCCTGGCCCCAACCCTTTTTGGAATACTCTTTTCAATGCTAATCCACCACGCATTTGATAATTCCACCGAAGGCATATATCTCCATTCCAGATTTGATGGCAAACTTCTAAATATTGCTAGACTGAGGGCCAAAACTAAAACCAGAAAAACCCTCATAAGAGACATGCTCTTCGCGGACGACGCAGCGGTTGTGGCACACTCACAAGAGGAACTTCAGCTACTAATGTCCCGCTTCTCTCAGGCCTGTAAAGAATATGGCTTAACTATTAGCACAAAGAAAACAAATGTTATGGGACCTCCTGCTACAGCACCACCCTCCATTCTCATAGACGATAACAAGCTGGATGCCGTGAATGAATTCTGCTATCTGGGATCCACAATTCAAGACGACCTTTCTCTAGATGAGGAGATAAAAAAACGTATAGGGAAGGCTGCATCGACCTTCGCTAGACTCAGGTCAAGAGTTTGGGAAAACCAGAAGCTAACTACAGCGACCAAAATGGAAGTCTACAAGGCATGCGTTATGAGCACGCTGCTGTATGCCAGTGAATCATGGACCACCTACGCAAAGCAAGAGCTGAAGACTGAACTCGTTCCATTTGCGATGCCTTCGCAGGATCTTAAAAATCACATGGAAAGAAAAAGTGTGCAATACTGAGATCCTTGCACGAACAGGTATTCCCAGCATCTTTACAGCCCTCAGTCAACGCCGCCTGCGCTGGCTTGGACATGTTCGCCGGATGGAGGACAATCGCATACCGAAAGTCATCCTCTACGGACAACTTGCGTCTGGCTCAAGAAAAACTGGTCGCCCCCACCTCCGTTACATAGATGTTATAAAACGCGACCTCAAATCAGTGAACATCAGTACTGACCAGTGGGAAGACATAGCTCTAGACCGCACCAGATGGAGAGAGACAGTGACCAAGAAGGCTATGGACAGCGAAAGAGCATGGGCCTCAGCTCTGGAAGAAAAGCGGACAACGCGGAAACTGGCCAACTCCTCTACCACTGTAGCGAAGACCACCTTTACCTGCAATACTTGTGGACGGGAGTGTCTCTCCAAAATAGGGCTCCACAGCCACACGAGGAAGTGTGCGAGATGAACCATAGTCGTTCTACGACTGAAGGAGGCCAATGAATGAATAACTTCAGAATTCTGTCATTGATCTTCTTTAACATTTCTTGGAAATGTCGAGTATCTGTCATGCAAAGTGGGCTGCTAATCACATCACAGTGTGTTTCAGCTATTTGGTAGCCTGTGTATGTGGGATGTGTGGCTGGGGAGGAGGGGAGGGGACCAAAACGTAAACAGACGTAGGATAGATCCCTCATAGACATAACATTTGTAGCCCAGAGTTTCAAGAGTCTACGACACTACTCTCAACAATTTCAAATGGCAAATAGATCGAGCTCTTCCTACTTTAATTAAGCTCCCAATAAAAGAAGTCTCTGTTACATATTTTCAACTAACTTTAGTATGATTACCAAATGGCTCACAATTTCATTTTCAGCAAAATTTAGCCTAATATATGTTGATTTATATTTTTAAAAAAATCTAATGACGGGTGTAGATATTGTCCTGACTCTCTCCTGCGACATCTTTCATGATACAACCGTGACTTCCCTGACCCCAGGCCTTCCAACTGGTTCGTGACGTATTTATCTTTTTTTTTTCGTCCGGTGCTGTTTGTGGGGGCATGGTGGCTGGCATCAATGACATACTAGCAAAATGCTGCGAGTTCGAAACCAATGTTTTGAATTGTTACCCTTCTAATAGTGTTTCCATCTGACTCAACTGCGTACATGACAAATGTTCAAGTGTTGGGTATAAGCTTGACGAAGGGATGCGTTAGCAAACATTTATATTCATAGACACAAGACAATGAAGAAAGTCATCACTCAGAAGTCCCTCCTCTGAAGAAATGGGACAAACTTTGTTAAAGCTAAACAAGTTTACAAAGGAAGTTTGTGTGGAAAAACAAACTCAAAATCGTCCCCTAAATTGGTTCGGCTCAGACGAAACCAATCGTTATTGCGTTATTGTTGTAACCGTTATAATGAATGGTCTCGAATTGTCTCGGCTAAGACAGGATTCAATATTTTCAGAAAGAGTATCGCCAGAAACTATAAACAACAAACTATCAACAATTATAACCTTAATCTCCGTCGATTCAATAATAGGAGACGTGCGAGTGTCGATACTGTTGTTTTGATAGTTCAATTAAAGACTTGATACCAAAGGATACGGAGACTTATTAATGTTATTATTATTAGGCTAATTTTTCCCGCCGAAAGCGTTTTTTTGCATACTTCACTGCAGTAATGCATTCTCCTGACATATACAGCTCATTATTCATCAATAGATTTCGGGGCGAAGCCCCAATGCGAAAAGCGTTTTCTTGCATTCTCCACCTAAAAAAACGCATTTTCCTGACCTAAAGCTCACCATTCATCCTATTAAAAAAGGGACCTTTTGAACAATGTTGAAAAAGATTCTAATAATATCAATCCATAAAAGTATCCATCGCCCCCTCCCGACCCCACCATACTAGGGGGGTGCGAGAGGGGGAGTGGGCGAAATCATCTAAAAGTATGTAGAAATCTAAAATAATTAGTATATATTATTAAATATTATTAAATAAGTAATAAATTCGTATTCCAATTGTGTGAATTCTATACTAAAATTCGATCGCCCCTTCCGCCGCCCCCTGGATCCGCCAGTGTGGTGGAATAGCATTTTACTTGTATAATATGAAATACCACTTATTAATTTTTAAAAAAATTATTACTTCAAAAAAAAAAAAAAAGAAGATAATTACGTCCTACGCATTTCATATAGTGATCAATGTCGATTAATGACTTAAACTCTGCCAAGTCATTGGTTTTCCTGGCTGATCAAGGCAACCCATTCTTTCTCTAATGGCACTAGGGAAGAAGGAGCACTCGTACGTTTTTGTTGTAGTGACATACTAAATTAAAAATGAACCTCTATCTTTGTGTCTTTCTCGTTATTTCATTAGGTTTTATTATGGTTTAGTGTTTATGTATTGTAGCTGGAACAATCAGACCAGTTAACTACCTCACCCTAAGGTCAATGTTAGTCAACAATCACAAAGAGGAGTGGCTCAACCAATTGGGCACCAGGAAACACAGGCAGAGTCATGTACAAAGAAATGACTATGCCTAACAAACAGGAGAAGTATTAACTTCCTCCCCCTCAAAGAACAATCTACAATTTTCCAAATAAGAACAGGACACACACCTATATAAAATTACCATCTGAACAAAATAAACTCCACACAACTCCCCCTTTGCACTGTATGGCAGTGCTGAGCAACTGAAGAAAACAGCACATTTTTTTTTCCGTGGCACACATTTCTAAGATAACTTTTCATTTATTATTACACCTAGATATTTTGAGTTCTTAGTCTGTGTAACTGGTTTACCATTAGGTATTTTTGTTATTTGTACTTAGTTTAGAAATTTAAAAAAAAAACAAATAACATTTTTTGGACAAAAAATCTATAACTTTGCATAAATGTGTTAAACAAATTATGCTAAATAATCTACACTCTTACTGAATAGTTTCCAGTTTGTTTGTTTTTACTATTAATAGTAAATAGTTGTAAAAATGGTGCATTTCTATGCCAAAAATGCTTGCATAGTTGATTTAAAAAATTTAAGTATTTTGCATTCAGAAAACATAAAAGTAGCCATCACATCAGAACTTTGAAAGATCTAAAATGTTATGACATTGGATTTTCAATATTTGTTCTAGTTTACAAGATATAAACAGGAAGGACAGACAGACCAGACTAATGTGTTATTCTCCTTTTGGGGGTTGCTAACAAAGCTGTAGCATTGGAAATCATCAAAAATATTTTTGATTATTTAATGTCTAGTTAGATTTAATCTAATGACTTTTGAGTCTAACTTTGTTTAAATGCACAATGGAATGTCGATAAGCCTGAAAACAATGTTTTGCTTTAATAAGTATGATTATCAAAAGCACTGTAATTAAGCTAGATAAATACATTATGAACAAGTATATTTTACTGAGTTGAGTAACAAACTAAAAATAACAGAACTGATATTAAATCACTGAAATTTGTTTACCATTTACATAAAGATGGATAAAGTTCAATCCAAATCATTTGTGTTTTGCTGAATGTAAGTTTAAAGGCAAACAGCTTTTAATGCAAGCAAATACAATGAACAGAAAAAAAGTCAAAGTAAAGATATCTATGTAAATTTACAAAGATATTTGGTAAATGAAAGCCAAAAAAAAAGCATAATTTAATATTTATATAGCAGCTGTTTATTGTTCCCAAATTAATTAGTTAATTTATTTTAAAACAATTATTTGATATAAATGCATACCTGAATTTTAAATAAAATTCTAAAGGCTTATTATTAAGTCATGGTGAGATTCAGATTTGAGATATTATAGTACACAGATTTTATCTTCAAATACTGAAAAAAAAACAACATAAATGACTATACTGGCTAATAATAATAATAATAATTCTTTAAATGGAAGACTTATAAAACAGTTAAGAGTAACGAAATAACTTGAAGTGGGTAGAGCTAACTTGAAATTAAATTTTACAAATATGAATAATGGAGCCTTATAAAATTCTTATAGTACTTTGCAAAAATGTGACAAAAAAAAAACCACCAGACATTAATAGTTTTTGAATAGCTCTACTTTTACTTTCCTAGTGCAGCTTAAATTCAACTCTTTTATTGTTTGTAAATTATCTGACTATGAGAAATATTGTTTGAGAAATTGTAGCATAAAAAAATAACTACCATTTTATAAGTTTTTTTGTCATCCATAATAGAGTAAAATTCGAGGATAACATTATATAACCCATCTAATTTTCATTTCGATAAGCAAAAGTTGAAAAACTATGAATTGTCAAGCAGGAGCTAACCCTTTGATTTGTAATATTGATCCTTATTATCTTTTAAATTTTTTTAATGATATAACTATAAAAATAATGCATAGAAAAAAAAACATAAAAAAGATGTGTTTTTTTTAAACAAAAGTGGCATTATCTTTAAACAGTTTACAAAATATTTGTAAATACAAAGATTTCAAATAAACACAATAGATTAATTATTTGAAGAAATTATATATGGCATAAATACATGAACTTATTCGTAAAATATTCTTAACAAAAAAAGATATTACAATAATAAGAAATCACAAAAGTCAACAAAAATAGAATATAATGCACTAAAACAATCAATCAATAAATAGTAGATACAATTATTAATATAAAATATAGTTCAGCCACTATTATTGAACAGGCATGATTAGGAAACAACTAGTCAAAATTAGTAAAATTCTTAATTGTTTTATTCTTTTTATTTTTCTAAACTGCTGTAATGGTACTGCATATGCTCAATTTAACACTTCTGATATACAGGTTTTTCTTTCATTAAGACTTCCGATTAAAGTTGACAGGTGTGGAATAGTCCATCCTTTTTCACACTCCAGGAGAAACACATATAGGCTAGGGCTGAGGGCTTTTAATAATGATGATGACCCATCACCAGCCTGAGACATGCATTTTTTGGTTTATTAATAGATACAGAAATATTTCATAGCCATCAGCCAGGCTTTGAATAAAAAAAAATGGTAGCCACTTATCCTATTTTTACTTTCTAAAAGAAAGTCATGATTACGGAACACCAGATGTTGTTTATTTAACAAGCCCTTTTAGTTTAATATTTACATACTAACATAGTATTATTGGTATTTATGTATGGAATATATATTACTAGATATAAATTAAAAACAATTAGAGAATAATATTACATAAATAACCATAGAATTTATGATTACCAGACATTCTGCACAAGAAGGACATGTGCTCCTATTTGAAGGCTAGTCCGTCCTGCAGATATGCCTAATTGGCAGAAAATGTATGTTGTTGTTTTTTTGGTGTATGATTTAATTATAATTGTAATCAATTAAATTTTTATATATTAACTGTTTTTTTTTATTTTTATCCTACGTTGAAAGGATTCATCCTTCCTTCTATCCTGCTTTGGCCATTTGCATGTCTTGTAATTCTAAGGTTTAGAAAAACAAATTCTGAAGATTGAGATACAGAAAAGACATAAGCTTCCAGAGACCCTACATCTCGAAGCCATCATAAGACACTCACAAAACAATGGCTCCAGGCTTGCTGTAAAAGTCACCCAGAATTGGTTTTACAAACCCCTTGATGTCTGGGCAAGGAAAGAGACTGATTTTGTCACACATTGAAGTATATATCTTTCAAAGACACTGGAGATGGATAGATCACATCCTTTGCTAGCCTGTATTCAAAATAACAAGGCAAGCCTAAACCTGGCACCGCCCCAAGGAAAAAGGAAGCCCAGGAATAAAGGTGCTGCGATTTGGAAACAGATACCAAGCAAATGGGCAAGATGAGGGGACAGTTGGAGAGGCTTGCCCAGAAGCGAGACATATAGAGGAAGCTGATTAGTGGCCTATTCCCCTGATGGTACCACATGCAGAGATGAGATGATGAAGCAAAAAATTGAAAACTAAAAGTGGCAGCAAATTGTTAAGTAATAGTGACTCTATATGATTTTTCCATGCAAACATATTTAGCTAAATGCAATCCATCTTAGACAAAGGTTGTAAATGGCAGGAGACCCATGTGTTATGACTGATTGATAGCCCATGTCAAATAAGTAAGAAGGTGAATCTCTGGGGGCTATTTCTTCATGAATACCGCCTCCATCGCCACCAAAAGGGCCATATACTTTACCCAAAGTTGTATGAAAACACAAGCTGTCTATCAACCATCCACTACGAATGCTGACTTTGATAATAAATTCATTTGGCTCTAACTCCACAATGTGAGTATTCTCTGCATGGTGAGTCACTCCCTTGGAATATTCAATATCACTACAATGCCCATCCATCGACTGATAAACTATTTTCATACCACCAATTATCTCAGCTGTATCCCAAAGTCTGGTCCATATTTCTATTTTCTGAATTTTGAAATTGGCATCAGTTAGCTTAAAGTCAGGGTGATCATTTACTCTTCCTACTTCTCCCCCACTAGCATAACTCCTCAAACCAGGGGTGATAGTATAAAATGCCAGCTTTCTCTTTCTAAACCAAGAAGGCGGCACTTCTGATGAGGATGCCACCAAAGAAGCAAATTCTGGCTCTTCTTTTTTACTAATTATATACAATGCTTTTTCTCTAAGAACTAAAGACCTTTTTACAATGCTATTATTCCTAAACTGTTTGTAACTTTCTAAGCAATTATTAACTTCCTCTTCACTTATCTCTGGCAGCCTGACTGAACTAATTAAAATCTGGATTAAGTTAGGATCCTCCTCATTTCTGATTAATAAATATCTCAGCACTGCTTCAAGAACAAGTTTTTCTCTATCTTTACTTCTCATTATTCCCTGATTTTGAAAAAGAACCAGATTATCGTCATCCAAGATTTTAGCCAAATAATGTGAATCTAACTTTGCAAATCCAACAGTTCTCGATACTGAATCTAAATTTTCCAAGAGAAATTTGAAAGCCTTTTGTTCCAAATCATTTATTACAAAACTCTTAGCAAAGATGAGAGCATCACAAACATTGTCAATGTCAATGTGAGATTTCATGTAGGTTGTACATTCCTTTTTAACAAATTCAATACTGAGATAATCAGCAGCTATCAGAACACTTTGTACATTTTCTGCTGTTATATCCACTAATCCAGTGTAGGCATATTTCAACAAAATATCAAAATCCTCAGACGAAACATTCTGTATAATAACCTCACCACTTCCTTTTTCATCAATCTAAGCAAAGACAAAAAAAAATATTTATTTTACTATCATTGTAAATAAAAACATGAACCTAATAGTAATTAACTAACTGTAAACACATTAAGTAAAAAAGTAAAGTTCACCCTTCAGACCTTGTGGTCTATGGGGCAGATGATGTAAAGGTCATCTGATTCTGTGGCCTACGGTTAACGAAGGTGTCATGTGGCCAGCACAACAACCAACCGCCTTTACTTTCCCCAACTAATGTCAGGTACCCATTAGAGCTGGGTGGAGTCAGAGGTGCCCAACGATCCCGAAATAAAAATCCCAGTCTTCACCAGGATTCAAACCCGGGACCCACAGTTAAGAAGCCAAGCGCTTTACCGCTCAGCCACCGTGCCTCGTAAACACATTAAGTACTTATACAAATTTAACTTACTCCTATAAACAAGCAAAATATAAAAACTCCTTCAAAAAAAGTTTATCTAAGGGAAGAAATCTGCAAATACAACAATATCTCCCAATAATGTAGAAGTTATTTCCCTTATTCAATATCAAACAAAATATTTAATTACCAATATTAATATTGC
The DNA here is from genome assembly GCA_021533235.1 of Biomphalaria straminea. Taxonomy (NCBI): domain Eukaryota; kingdom Metazoa; phylum Mollusca; class Gastropoda; family Planorbidae; genus Biomphalaria; species Biomphalaria straminea. The sequence goes on along the minus strand of JADKLZ010000166.1, from coordinate 15,728,908 downwards.
CTCCTACAATTGGGAAGCAGCTATGGATTATCTCACGGAAATGAGAGGAATGCCTAGCACTGACTAGTGTTGGAGCGATAATATTGCCCACATTGCACCCCCCACCCCTTTCATGCAGCTAATGTATCCAAAGGAAAGGCAAGTACCAATATAGTTTCAACTTGATCAGAGAAAGGGTGTGGGAGAAAAGAGCATGTACAATTTCTAAGGAGGACAAACCTAACAGATTTGAAAATACTAAAGGATTAATTTCCCTTGTTGGTATCAAACAAAATAAAAAATAAATTTAATAATTATTTTTTAATTGATTCAAGTTTAAATTTAATCAGAGAATGAGTGTTGGAGAAATAATGTGTACAAACTTTTTACCTGACAGACAGAGTGAATCGATATAAGCTTTTTTTTAAAAAAAGGACATAAAATAAATACTTTGAAAAAAAAATGCTTATTAGTATACATGTAATTTATTACATTGATTCTTGTGTTGTCAGGTAAAAAAAATTTTTGTGCACATTTCAGCTTGATCCGAAATTTTAGTGTGGGACTAATAACATGAACAAACTTAACTTTTTTACCAGACAGACAGAGTGATTTAATATAAGCTTTGTAATAAAAAAACACTGGACAGCTAATTTGTTTTTAATTTCAAAATCTGCAAAATTTTTAGTTACTTAAGATCATTATATTCAATAAGCAGATAATAAAAAAGGTTATCTCAAAGAAGTGCTGAGATTTAAAAAGAAAAAAAAAAGATCTTACTGGAACAGAATATACATATATATCTAAATTATATAGTGAAGAAAAGTTTTCTAGAATAGTTTTACTTGACAAGAAACTAAGAGAGTATTACTTGGGGTTTATTAATATGCTCAGTGGCTCATAAACAGAATTGAGAATGTAAAGCAAGTAGTTCCTCTTTCAGACCTTGTGGTCTATAGGGCAGATGATGTAAAGGTCATCTGTTGCTGTGGCCTACAGTTAACGAGGCTGTCATGTGGCAAGCACAATGGCCAACCGCCTTTACTTTTCTCCAACTAATGTCAAGGACCCATTAGAGCTGGGTGGACTCAGAGGCGCCCAAAGATCCCAAAATTAAAACTCTTAATTCTTCACCAGGATTCGAACTCAAGACCCCCAATTAGGAAGTCAAGCGCTTTAGCGCTCAGTCACAGCATCTTGAAAGTTGAAAATTAGGATAGACGGAGATCATTCATTACTCTCTTATATTTCTTGATTTACTGATGACAAATACTTAAGTCAAACTTACCAAAAAATGTGGCAGACTGGCTTGAACCGCTAGGAAGTTGGGGGCTTGTGGTTCGACTCCTGACTCGAGCAGAGTCGTCTTTACTGACCGCCTAAAGGCAGCATGCAAAACATTCTCCCGAATACTCCCTCCTTCACAAAAGAGATTGGAACAGAGCACGTAAGACAAACAAACAATTGGTTAGTTTACCTTAAGCAAGGGAGGGAAATAGTCTGACAGAGAAGAGAGCACAAGTCGATGAGCTGGAAATTTTCTTTTCTCCACAATTACTATGACATCAGTGTAGAGACCAGACTGGAGATTCTGCCAAGCGGTTTGTAATAATTTTTGTGGTCTCTAAGAAATAAAAAAATAAATAAAAGCAAATCTTTATTTAATTTGTAAAAATGTAAAAATTTTTTGTTTAAAAAGGCAATTAAAACCATTGTACGCTGCACCTTTCACCCTATGAGGTGCCCTCCACAGCCTGAGAAAAGCTGCAGTAAATCATGCAAGTTTGTAATGGGCTTGTTGTTGTAAGATCATTCTCATCAATAGTACGATAGTACTTAAGTCAGGAGAAATTGGTCAGTTTTGACATAAAAAGGAGTACCGATATTAAAGAATCATGACAGTGAAGAGGCATTAAAATATTTTCTTTAAAAAAACCTTTTGAATCAATCTTCTTGCTTAGGTAAAAAGATTCTACTTAGAAGATTTAACGAGGTCCCTAAAAATTTGGTGTTAATGTTCTTTTTAACTGATTCATACTAAAGCTGAAAATAACTACAAGGCAAATACAAGTGTTTTTTTTGTTTGTTTTTAAAAGAAAGATCATTTTTGCATCACCATTGTAAGCACATTAAATTCTAGACATTGGTACCAACAAAACAAAATACAATAAGCCCTAAAGTAAAACATTTCGATTACTCCATTAGTATGTATATCTAGACATTTTTTACGCTTTTTTTTTATGTCTGCTTGTGCCAAGATATAGTTTTTCCCATATGAGTGTCACCTGGTGCAGACTGCAGCCCCTCTAGTGACGCCACTGGACAGTGGTATCACTTGCTATAGCAATATTTTCTAAGTTTTTAACAGAATAGTATCAGGTTCTTCAAGCCTTAATCCTTTTTAGAGAAAATTCAAATCTCAAAACAAACTACATCTAATGTTTGAGGATTTCACTTAAAAGGTGTAGCTTTCTAGGATATAATATCCATATTATTCAGTTATTTTCCTGGTTCCATTATTACCAAAAATGAAACAAAAATTTGGTTAACATATATTACCTTATCATCATAGATTGCTTTCACTTCCTTTTCAGGTTCTAAGTCTTCTGTATCATTACCATCACCATCCACACTTATCTGTTCCTCTGCCATGACTTGTACCTATTCATTAAATCAAGAGGTGAAGCTGAAAACTATTCAACATTATACATGAACACCTAATGAATAAACAAGTTTGTTGAAATAAAAATAAAAGCTGCATACTAATCTCAAAACTCTCTATTTTTGATGTGCAGAACTAGAGAGGAAGATCTTTGCAATGGAATTGAGACGCTATAGAAGGATAATAGGTATCACATTAAAAAAATACTGCATCATTAATAAGGAGATACAAACACAATGGCAAAAGGGCCCCAAAATGACCAGCTGACCACTTTCAAAGTTAAACTAAAACTTTATGGCCATATCAAAATATCCTCAGGGTTCACAAAGACTTTCAAGGAAAAAATATGATATTTTGGGTTTTTGGCACATCTGTACTATTTAGGCCTTGTCATGCCCATAATCACTCAAGGGTCATTCTTCCTTCATATCCCAAGAGCTAAATTTTATACAGTTAAGTCATTAAAAACAAGAATGGACAGGCCTGTCGATGAAAAGATTATATTCAAGGCAAAGACAAAGAGGAATGGAGAAAGACAGTTAATAGATCATAAGTGGAAACCCAATGGTTCAACAGACTAAGGGATAGATGAAGGTGAAGACTTTTTCTCCACAGTCTGACTCACATCGCCCTCTTAAACTATTTTAAGCCTGCCATAATGGTGTGAGAAAAAAGAATGGAAATTGGTGAGAGAAAATTCTGAAATAATATTGATGACATATTCTTATGTCTACCAGTTGTGTCAAAAATAAACCACAGATAGAAATTGTCAGATATCACAATGATGACGTTTTAAAGTTGGGAATAATTATTAAAAATAAAGGAGTGATAGACCTAAAATCTACACACACAAAAAATGAAAGTACTCAAATACAAAGAAGGTACAATCCTTTTTTTCAATAATCAAATGTACTAACACTTTCTTTCCTTTTTCCTTTCAAGAAAAATGTTATGACTGACAATATTTGCATAATTTTTTAAAAATATAAAAGGTTGTCCTTGCTGGAAGTGGTGATGGATATAAGCAATGCTTCCAAATGGCACACATCTCAAACAGCCTCTGACCAGTCCAACTCCTGGAGTCTGGCAGAACTGTTTTCACAAACAGATAAGGGAAGGGGCGAAGCTGTGTAGCTGTTGCCTAAACCAGTATAAGCTTCAGGCAGGAAGGGCTCAGCCATGGCTGGCTACCCACCTAGGAGAAGGAAAACTCTGAATTCAAACCTCTGTTTCCTTGCAGCTATACCTAATTATCGGAAAGGTTTCAGGAGTCAACCCTGAGGAAAATCAGGTGCAGTGACCCTTATGCAGTTCGCAGCACCCAGTGCTGTGAGGCTGCTGACTCCAAACTGTACTGGCACTTGCTGTTCCTTTGGATACATCAGCTGCATGGAGGGGGGGGGGACTAATGTGTGGGTGACATCATTCCAACCACAGCTAATGTCCAGATTTTCATCTCATTTCAACTTCACGACTGAAGGAGGCCATATAAATAAATCATGTAAATTAACTTAATTTTTTAAAGGGCTATAGATACACAAGCCAGATACATCTAGGTGTCCAGTCTTGAAAAAAGAAAAAAACATAGATCTAGGTATGGATGATGTGATGAGTATAAACACATATGTGATGACCAACTGAGTTTTCACATCTAAATTATAATTATTTTCACTTACCTCTCCCGCCTCCCCCAATTAACCCTCCTGTGGCCACCTGGGATATCTATTAATAGGCCTATACATTGGAGGTTATCAGCCTGTTTATCTTATCTGGTCGATAACACTAAGTAAAATAACCCACCCCTCAATCAGTCGAATCAGAGAAAGCGGCTTATATCTTTGATGTGCTCATAGAACTTGCCAATCTGGTTGCTTAATCACTACGGCTGTTTCCTGTCTTTTCTTCTCACTGGACTACTTTGTAAATCTGTCTGAAGCGAAAAAAAGTTTAGCAAGCCATTGGCATTTTTATTTAACAAACATGTTTCCTAGACTAGCACAGACAACATTACTTAAACTGTGTCTCCCCATGATTGGTAGACTCTCCTCCCGACTCGACTGACACCGCATCTAGTGTTATTGTGCCTATAAAAGCCCACATTCTGAATACTCTTCATTTTTTTATTCAAAATCAGTGTGCTGTCGTCAAAACTATTTTACTTCTGAAAATCATTTATATGTTTTCTGACTTGTTTTTCAAAGCTATCATTGCTTCCCCCTGCACTACAAGGGTATACAACAATCAACTAATGAGCACTGTCTCGAGATGGTGCCTATCATGACAGCTGACCCCTCCTAACACTTGGAATCAAATCCATGGCAGAGAGATCTGCAAGAGAGTGACAAATGGACAATGGAATATTGAGCTAGGGATGGATCTAGATCATCTCATCTCTGCCTGGGGTCCCTGTGATAGTAAATGTTGTTGTGTCAGGCCCATCCTGTTATTGTAACCCAGTAACCCACATTGCTGACATGTCGAAAGAATGTGCTAATTAACTTATACGGGGGATAATTGAATTCCTTTTAGGCCTATATATATATATGGATGATCTAACTTGAATAAAAGAGCATTTAAACAGACAAGAAAGTGTTTGTTAGACTCTACTAGTCTCTACTAGCCTACTATTACAGTCCCCTCTGTGGTATAGGCTACCAACCGGCTTCCTCCAGTTGTCTCAGTTCTGGGCAAGTCTCTCCAACTGACCCACATTTTGCCCATCTGCTTGGCATCCATTTCCAAACTGTGGCGCCATGTATTCCTGGGTTGTCCCTCTTCCTCTTAATTTCCTTAGGGGTTCCATATGAGATGTGATGATATGGAAGCTATTACAAGGAAAAAGCGCAAACAGGGACATCCTAGTACAACTTGGTGCCACACTTGAGGTCCTCAGAGGAGTGGACAGTAGGTGGGATGAGGCTTCAGACATTGCCAGTGGCAGGTTTTTGTGGAGGCAGCTTGACACCCTATGCGCTGAATGCGCGGGAGGATCTAAGTCCTAAGTAAGTAAGAATAGCAGATTTGGTTTTTGAACTAAAACTTTTTTATAGCAGGATAATGCACTGTAAATACCTCAGAATATGCATTTTTTGGCTTTACTTAGCGGAAAAAGTGCTTGGTGGCAAAGGGGGAGGGGATTTCCCACGCCCCACACTCTAGAAAAAAAATTCTGGCTACATATGCACCCATGGGCATGATCTATATAATTATTATAATTTATGCATGAGGCTATTTTATTACTAAAATATAATATAGAATCTATGTATATTTAGATTTTAAATATCTAGATCTAGCTTATATAGTTATAGATCTTTAGCTGTAGACTATATAATAGTCCTATATTAGATATAGGCTACTAACTTACTTACTATATGGATAGATTGGATTCATTATAATAAATAATATATTAATATATTCAATATTGATTTGATGATTATTACACTTCCACTTATACACAGTCAGCTACCAAAACAAAAAAAAAAGACTGGACTGGCACTGGACCCTTTTAACTTTTAACTGCCAAAAACTGGTAGACCGGTAGTAGATCTAAAATTTATATTAATTATAATTTATAGATAATACTAAGATAGCCAACTTAGGCAAATAGATCTAGATCAGTGATTCCCAAACTTTTTTGTCTCATGGACCCCTTAACATATGTTTTCTGGTTCTCTGTGGACCCCCTGCTTAAGTTATATTGAATTTTAGAAAATTCATCAATTTCAAATTACACATTTTGTTTAAATAATTTCCAACCACTGACATGAGGAGTGAACAAGTAATTTCAAACGACATTTTAAGTTGAATTTATTTTTTTACAATAAATTTATTAACAATATTGAAATTTAAACCCATTATGTAACAGTTAATATGTATTGTTAACTATCACTAAACACGGAAACATTTTGTTTTGAAAGGTTTGCAAGCTCGACTTCCATTGCTACGGAGATTATAATTTTTCATGAGATTTGTTATTTTAGTAAAAGGTTTCACAAAGAGCTGTTTTTCGTGGATTTTTTTAGCCATAATAATTTGAATAAAAAAAATAAATCATTACCAGACAAGTTGACTCAGCCAGCTGTATAGAGAAATATTGTTTGCAGAAATATGTCGTTTGCAAAGACTTAAATTAAAAGAAAGAAATATTTAGCTATATTCCAACAGAGCTAAAGAATTTAGTGAACTCTGCTACAATATCATTGCTCTAACAGAGTTTTCATGGATTGTTCTCAGAAAGCCACCACAAACGAAGGAGCTGGAAGACTCATTGAATGGCCCAATGGAGAAAAAATACAAATAGTTCTAAAAACGTTAACGGCTGGCTAAATCATTCCTTTTTTTCACGAATAGTAGGTCGTTTTCATAATTTCACAAGATATTTTAAGACACGGTAGGCCTACAGCAAACCATTATATTTTCCTTAAAATTTGAAAGCAAATATTTTGTCAATTGTAGAACTTTTGTCAACTTTATCATGGAGTGTTCAATAGTTTTTCTAATTTTATCAGGGTGGCTTTGTCTCCAACTATCCTTCAGCTTAGGTGATTTCATGGTATAATTACATAAAATGTTGTTAAATAAAAGACAATGTAAGTTCCACAAGAAAAGTAGAAATATTTTTAGAAATTAACACCACCATTTATTTTATATTTAAATTCAGCCATGTTAAATATTAGTTGTCTCTAGACCAAATTTAGATTAAATGAGGTATTAAAATTTAAAATGTTTTTCATTCCAATAGAACAATACGAACATAATGGCCTAGCTATAAAAAAGTATAAACAATGTATATTTGTATGATATAATATAGCCTTTAATAGGTGATTCCATATTAATGTGAGATTTATATTAAACTCAATTCCTTCTTAAATGAGATCCACTCTCATGGACCCCCATTTGCATGTCATGGACCCCCAATGGAATTCTTTTTTTCCCTTTCGTGGACCCCTTGGAAGTCCTCGTGGACCCCTAGGGGTCCATATGGACCACTTTGGGAATCACTGATCTAGATTATGAGATAATTTTAGACCTAGAGTCTAGACTCCTTCACTTGTTCATCTAATCTAGATTCTAGATCAAGATATGGCGAGACCCTCCTACAGCCTACGCCGCCTACGGATTATCAGATTCAGATATACTCACTGATATAGACAATTTATTAGTCAATATATAAGTCTAAGTCTAGTCACTCTGTGACTCTAGTATAAGTATAGTATAGTCTTTATTCTATAGTCTATAGTATAGTGTCTATAGTATAGTATAGACATATAGACTATAGAGTATAGTCACTATATATTGTCTATATTGTCACTATAAACTATAATAGACTATAGATCTATTATATAGATCTAATCTAGTTATAGACGTCTAGACTATAGAGTCTAGAATCTATACAAATATCGATCGATATATTTATTATATGATCTAGCTCTGCTCTAGTTTACAATGCATGCATCTATCAATATCATCTACATTTATTCTAGATCTATATATAGATAGATCTAGTTAAATATAGTACTCACAATAAGACTACAAGGCTGCGACAAGGTCAAGGTTGAGATTACTACTTTTTACTAGCTAAGTTAGTAACTAGTAAGTAACTAGTTAGTAACGGTGTCTAGTCTATACTAGACTATCACTATGCCACTATGACTATAGGATAGCATAAATGATTATTAAATGAAGATCAGAGAGTAAAGAATTGTAGTTATCATTTTATCTAGATAATATTATGTAGATCTAGATATAGAGTCTAGCTACATATATTTAATATTATTTTATAAGACACCCAACATATAGATCTAGATCTATTTACTAATCGGGAAAAGAAAAACACGATGATATTATGTATTTTTAGTATCGGGTTTTTCCGTATTCATCATAATTCATGCATGCATTATCTTGTCTTTGGCTTTCAACAATCTGCTGGCATTTTTTTTATATACTGCCCAAGTTCTGCCAAATTGAGCATTTATTAGAAGTATTGAACATTTCTGCATCTTTGAAGAACTGATTGGACTTGATATAGACATTATAGAGATAGAATCTACTCCATGAAGAAAAAAAAAGTATCAGAGAAATTATAGACCTCTATTTGAGAAATCAAAGTAATATGACGTCTTGACGATATCATCGGATATGTCATCTATCTTATATTTTTTAATACTTATACAGCCGTTGTTTAAAAAAAAAAGAGAAAATGCTACGTCCTACGTGTCAAGCATTAACTGTACTAATGGAGCACCATATATCATGACTGGTAGAGATGTTGAAACTATCAATGCTTGATAGGGTTTTTATAGGTCGTAATATTGCATCATACACCAAGAGTTTCTATGTGAGGATTTGCAAAGATGCGATCCGTTTTGATTCTAGATCTATATTATATATGTCGATTCAAATATAGGCATTATATATTTCTCTCCATTACAGGGTGGTATTTTAAAATCTATCATTATGTTTTATAATGGAATTTTTTTTTAAATATATATTTTTTATATATTATATATATGACTATTTCGTAGAATTAAAAAAAAATCACAGCGTTATTTTGCTATATGTCGATCTATATTTCTATACTATGTGTTTGTGAAAGTTGGACACTGAAGCTGAGGCTGAAAGAATTTAAGAATCCAAATCTTTGCTAAGTGCTACAGAAAAACAATATGGGTATCAGATATCAGGAAAAGAAGATACAGTTAGTACTTTTACAAGTCAACACTCTGGCTGGCAAATAAATAAATAATGACTCCTCAATTTTGTAAGGAGACGAAAGCTGAGCTGGTTCGGCCATATTGTAAGACATTTTATGACTCACTATCAATATATATATATAGTATACAGGGTACAATGGAAGGAGCATATGGAGAAAGGGTCGCCCAAAGAAAAGCTGACTTGATGACATAACAGAAGACCGCCTCTCTCTCGATATCCTGCAAAGAACAGCTGCTGACCGGGAAAACTGGAGGGACTTCGTTACTCGAACTGTCACAGCACCCCATACGACGAAATTCAAGGGACAGATATAAAAGAAAACTTGGCCTATTAATAAATATCTTTTTAACAAATTCTCCCTACACTTCTATTTCTTTGCAAAGGAAAAAGGTCGTCTCTCGAGTGACTCGAGATGTAAAAGTGCCATACATTTGGATGGCTAAATGGACGTGTTGTCGGACTGTCGATACCTTCTGTTTGTAAGAGATTTCATCTATTATAGCTATAAGGAGTAGCCCTAAATATATATCGAATATTAGCACAGCACGAACAAAGGTAAATTTTCTAAATTGGCAACATTTTAAAAACATTCAAAAGAAGGACTGGAATTTATTTTAATAATCGATAAACCAGGAATTATACTAATGGATAAACCTTAAGACAGGCCCTAGCGTTTATGATAACAACCTTTGCCCCTTGCCAGTTGAGCGACTAAACGAAGGCGTAGAAGTAGATATAATCTAGATTATATTCTAGAGGGGATCTCTAGATATTAATTATATAGACTCTACTTTAGATCAAGTTTAGACTAGATATAGATCTATATTTTTTTAAAATCAAGGATAGCGGATACATCATAATTTTCATATTCATATTGCCGGATAGCTTCAGAGTTCAGACAAGTTCAGCGGCGGCTTCAGCCTACTTCAGTAGGCTTCACAAATCACATCAACTAATTTTTATAATTAAAGTTATTAACTAATAACTTCAACTAGATCTACTTCAAGATCTAGATCTAGAGAATCTAATAAAATTTCTAGTCATAGTAGAGAGTAGAGTACTAGAGACAGAATTGATAACTTGATTAACTTGATAGAGTCTTAAGTTACTCTAACTCTTAGACTACTTACCTTAGCCTTAAGTGAGTTAGTCTTAGACTTAGAGTCATACCGGCGGTAGTATCAATTATCAAACTCAAAGTATGATAGTGACAGTGACGATAGGATAGTCTTATGACCTAGATAGATTCTAATAAATTCTAGTCTATTGTTTATATTATTATTATAATATTATAGATCTAGTCAATTATTATAAATTATACCTACATCTAGAATATTCTAGAATCTAGTCACAACACTTATAACTTTTTATAAGACATAGACATAACGTCAACTGTGTGAGACTGACAATTGTCACAATACAAGTGAATATAATACTAATACAGTCAAACTAACTTACTTAAATTCCAGATACTTCAGTGACAGTGTCAAACTGACAATACTATTAGATCTACTCTAGTATTACTAGATCTATTAGATACTCTAAAATCATAGAGAATCTACTAAAATAATATGAATCTATCATAATAATTATAAAATATTCTATGATTCATTGATTTGAATCTTGATAATTTGTCACGATGGCTGTATTGGACAGTCTGACTTTATGGCAATTCATAATTATTTTCCTATTACTTGCGATACCTGTGGCCTATCAGCTTTCTGGCACTTTTAAGTATTATTTCAAACTACTGATTTATCATACCCTTACAATTTTGATTGGGTTAGGAGTTTGTTTTTATTCTTTACCAAGAGGAAGAAATCCAAAGAATCATAAGTAAGTTATTTTAGTAATCTAATTCTAGAATGTACTAGATACTAGGCCTAGATAGTAGATCTATAATCTATATATAGAGAGAATATTTACCAGTTCATATATTTTTGACTAATAAGAACAATTAGATCTAGATTTATAAGTTGAATAATATATATAATAGATCTAAGTAATGGTTAAGTTGACAAGAATAAAAACAACAAATTAAAAATATGTCATGATGGGGACACAAGCTAACAACATTGATGTGATGCTCTTTTCAGTTTTGTGACTGGATGTGTCAAGCTGTTCCTATGGAGAGCTGTAGGTGTCAAAGTGCTCATAAGAGGCCAAGAAATACTGGAGAAAGATGAGCCTGCTGTCATTGTAGTCAATCATCAAAGCTCTTTAGATATGATTCGTAAGTGATATGAAATTTTTTTTTATCTGGGAAAGTGATGGTTGAGTGGTAATACATCTGTTATCTGAACTAAAGCTCTTGAGTTTGAGAGTTTAGTAAGGAAAGCATATTCACTTGATGTTAAATATGTTTCTAATTAAAAAATCTTGGATTTCAATTTATTTAATAAATAATGATAACCGGAATTTACCACCCATCCTAGTAACATCAATATGAAGTTTTCCTCACTGTGTTCCTATGATTCTTTCAGCACTGTTTACCTTTTGGCCAGAAAACTGTGTCAGTCTTGCCAAGCGAGAGTTATGGTTGACTGGTCCTTTTGGGCTAGGTGCCTGGCTATGTGGTACAATCTACATCAACAGGCTTGATCATCAGAGTGCTCGTAAGACAATGGAGACAGCAGCCGAATTAATTATTAAGAAAAAGGTATTTCTATCAATCTTTTGGTCGGAGTAACTATTGATTAATTTTATGAATAAGTATTTATTAAATCGTTTTCTAAAGTATATTGTTTCTTAATTGAAATCAAAACGGCTACTACCAACTTGACAACTCAACTTCAAATAACCTAATAACTTTTTGAGTGTAACAAATTGTACAAATGGCAACCTAAAACTTCTTTCTGTTTAACTGCTGCATTGTACTGATCTGAACTCATACTGGACCTGTATTACTAATACTGAACCATACTTTTTTTCAACTTGTTGGACTTTCCTTATATAAGGTTCCCCAAGTACATCTTAAAAACAATAGCATTTGCCATGGGCCCATCAAAAGTCCATTCTAGACAGTTGTTTATCTCTCAAGCAGTCTAACTGTAGAGTTTTCTCACAAGCATTTTCTAAAGGTGCATCTGTCATCATGTTTGATCACTCACAGCACTCTGACTTTTGTTACCTGTGTCAGCTGGCCTCTGCCACAGCTAACCCTATCTGCATCACCAGTTCATTTATATCAATACTATCAAATTTTAAAAGGAAGCTAGATATTTATTAGTAAATATGCATAACATGTTTACCTAGAAAGTTTCTCAAGGTTACCTTATTAATTGGAGTCCTAGCATTCAATTTCCATTAACTTTTACATTGCATCTCTGCAAATGCTGTCCATTTGAAAAGTTAAAATTTGCCAACTATTGATAAATGCATTTCTTTTGAAAGACTGTTGTGCAATTCATTAAGATTCTTATCAGCTATCAATGTTAATCTTCTTGTGATAATTACTGGTTTATTTGAGAAATACAGTGCACCTTTCCACTTAGACAATATAATAATAATGGCATTGACCTGATATGATTTTTTTTCTCTGTAGCTTAAAGTAGCAATTTTTCCAGAAGGAACTCGCAACTATAATGGATCTATGTTGCCATTCAAAAAAGGTGCTTTTCACCTCGCTGTGACAGGACAGGTAAAGAAACAAAATGCAAATTTACAATATTATCAACTCAACAATTTAACATTTACAGTATTATCAAATCAACTTTTCAACATTTACAAATGATTGACTTTTTTTTTATTAGGTACCTATAATACCAGTGGTGTTCTCTTCCTATGACAAGTTTTACAGTAAAAATGATAAAAGATTTGATGAGGGCAAGTGTTTTTTTTTTATTAATGTTTGTAAATTTAAATGGTGATCATCTTTACTGATAAGTATGGACAAGTCAATCCTACTTTGAATCATAAAGTAACCTGGAAAACAAACTGAAGATTTATTTTTTATCTAGATTTACTTCTGTTCAATTGGTCTTAGTGAATTTTAAATAAAAAACAAAAGCAAAAAAAAAACAACACATTTTAATTAGTGTTGAAAACTTGTTACTTTCTGTCAAAGTGGGTTGTACTAGTTTATCTAGGGGATAATATAATTATTATAGCTATTATAGCTTTTTATATAGCGCTACTTTCATGCTTATAGCATGCTCAGAGCGCTTTGGTCCAATCTCATTTGTGGACCAGTGGGGGGGAGGGGGTATCTAGGAGTTGGTTTCCCGTGCCGCCTTTGGGCGCTCAGTAAACACAACTCTGCCCGAGTCGGGTGTCGAACCTCGAGCCCCCTTCTAGGTAGCCAAGCAAGACTAAATAAAAAATATTCAGAATATGTACTAATTGTGGGAAATAAGTTAATGCATTATTAATTATATAAATGAACACACCTCACGCATGCACTCAGTTTCGACCACATGGCCTGGTACATCCAAATACTACAACATGGAGATGCAAGGCTCAAACTAATCAAGGATCAATCACAGCTCCAGGGGCGAGCTCAAAACTATACACTCCATTGTAGCCCCAAGCCTAACACCCTGAAACAATAACTTAGATCTAGCTATACAGCTATATCACAGAACTTTCATTAACAAGCATATAGGAATATCAACCTGATCAATACATTTATGTACCGTAAATCAGTGAAAACTGTAGCACAAACAGATTCTACAGCTAGAAAGTTCTCTCCGCTACAAGAACAATACAGGATCTAAGAGTGATGTAACACCCACTATATTCTTGACAACAAAACATACCCTATGCAAACTACTTCCTATATACAAACTACTTCCTATACTTCCTATACCTAAAAACACAACTATTAGACAAGAAAGAAAACTTCTTACGATTAAGAAATGAGAATATTGTCCATTTTTTTATATCTCAGCATTTTATTTCGGAAGCTATTTTAAAGAAAAATAAAAATTTTAAGCTTCAAATTTTTTTTCTAGCAAAATTAGACTTAATATTCATTGTATGAGTTCATATTTACTGTAGGGTATCTTAAGTCTGTAAAATTGTTCAAAACAACTATCTACATACAGCTTTCTTGCACAGGCTTTACTGCTTGCTCAGGAAGACACAAATTTATTGTTGACAAATGTCAAACACAGTGGCTGAACTAATGAGACATGGAGATCTTGCCATGCAAAGATGATCATTATATGAATTTTATCATTGAAAATTACTCAATGATACTTTGAAAAGATATACAGAAAATTAGAATTAATATTTAAAGTGAAATATTGTAGCAGAGCTAGGTAAAAAAAATGAATAGATAATTAGGAAAAAAAACAATTAAGCCCCAAAAATTGAACAGCTTCATTTCCATCTCTGTAGCAGGAAACAAGTCCAAGCTAAATATGAATAAAGATTTAAAAGAATCAACCTTTTATTGTTGTTAATTAAAACTTAGATAGCTACTACTTAAACAAATAATTGATGTTTTTTGTTTACTGTCTGTGTGACTCCTTTAGGCAGTGTCCTTGTTGAGGTATTACCTCCTATACCCACCACTGGTCTAAAGACTGAGGATGTGGCTACACTCACAGAAACAACCAGGAATCAGATGCTGGCATGCTTTGATCGCATCAGCAAGGAAATGAAGTAACCTGGAGAGCTGGCCTCTACTTTTGCTTGATGCTATGTTCTGTCCTGCTTTTTCTTTTTCACTCAATTTTTTTTTTAGGCAAAGCATTAAGTTACAGACACTTGTTGAATATCTGTTGTGTCAATGTATATAATAGTATCAAGTTTGACAAGATCAGTACAATATTATGAATGCTACTTTATATATGTGAATAGCTTGTGTGATATAAGTGTTGCTGGGTGTAAAAGAAAAAGAACTGCATGGATCTGATAACTTACATTATTTCTTGAAAGTATTGATTAAACTCACACTATTGAATCAAATTATGATTGTAGACATGATAGTTCTTTCCATATTTTTTCTTAATTTATAAAAGTACTAGAAAACATTCTAGAAGTTGTAAAAATAATAAGTAAATTTTTGTTTAACAGCTTTTTATATTATCTAAAGGTTTAGTTAGACGAAATTTAAAATCCATCATGAAAATGAAAATTAAAAGAGATGAACATGGCATTATTTCAGAAAAAAAAAACAGCATCTAAACAGTTGTAATTTTTTTTAATTTAAATATTCCTAGTTGTAAGTTGAAACATTCTCATTCATAAGTCAGATAAATTTATTAAAAGGCATTTCACATTATTTTTTTTTTTAAAGAATTGAGCTTAGCAAAGAACTTGAAATATCTTATTAAAAGTTGTTTAAAAGTAAAGGCTTGCATATTTTGTTTAGAAATCCATCGACATAAACTTCTATACACATCTCTTTTCTTGGACTTTTGCTTGATTTTAAAATTGCCTACATACCCCATTTTTTATATTTTTATCATACAGAAAAGCAAACATTTACAAAACACTTATTTCTCTGACAATTAAAGAAAATAAATTTATGATTTTGATTGAGCTGATTAAGTTATATCAGAAAATATCAACTTTTTTTGTATGCATGTGGAAATTGCAGCAAAGAAATGAAAGTGTCTAATGGATGTATAAAAACTGGTGAGACCAAGTCCTCCCCTGCTGGATTCTTGAGCAGTCAAGTGTTTTTATTCATGACAAAAATGATTGTCTTTCATATTTTATCTATTTACATTTTTATTCCTTGAATGAGTCAGACTTGATAACTATTTTATCTCTGCTGTATTCATGTGCTGCATAAGTAGTGTTATCAGACCTTAGTGATCAGTTGTTGTTTTTTGTATCATGGTTGTATAATTCACTAGAACAACAATCAGTATTTGAAATGTGCTCGAGAAACTTACACAGATTGTATTATACCTGTTGAGTGGTTTCTTTCAAACTACTCTTGAGTTGTTTCTATGCCCATTATTTTATCAAGCATTCATGCTGATGAATTTATTGTCTTCTGTTTTGTAATGACTCAATGAGTTGTTTTTAAAGAAAATTTCTTGGTGCTGTAGACTTTGAGAGGATGGATCACATTCTTTAGAGTGAAGACAAACTCACAGAACTAAATATTCTGTCTAGTATTTAAAATTGGAAATTGATATCTTATTCAGCAACAAGTGTCATGCAGGTCCAAGATCTGATGGTCAGATGTTTTAATGGTGTTTGTTAAACATTTGTTGGATAGATTTATTTCATATCTTAAGGTACTATTATTAAGAATAGCAGTGTTTTTGTTTTGTGAGTCATAAATTATTTTTTTTCTTCAATGATCTTGTCTGATGTTGACAATAATAGGATTGAAACTTTGATTAAGCTAGTGATGTTTAAGGCTATGTGCGACACTAAACACCTGCTTTTTTTATTTATCAATCAAATTACTCCAAACTTTATATGAATATGAATAACCATTTTAAAATGTTAAAAATGTTTTCTTATTAATGGTTGTCATGGCAATGGCCACCATATTGGATTTTTGTATATTGTTTCTAAATCGCTAAGGCTTTAAAACTATTTAAGCTATTGCTAAACAAAAATATACAATGTGTAGACCAATGATTCTAGAACATTTTCTATAGAATAGTTTCTGAATATAGTAAAAACTTTTTTTTAAATTTTTTTTTCTAACCTTGCTACTTTTTTTTTCAATTTTTTCAAATATTTTCTTGCAATTAAGACAAAATATTAATTCAAACTTAAAAAAATGTTCTATAGAAATTGTTGTACATGGTATAAACAATAAGCTGGACAAGTTTGATTGAATTCTATGCAGAATTAGTGAAGGAGTAGTAAAAAAAGTGAATAAAAATAGTATTTTGAGAAAATCGAAAGAAAAGAAGACAAATTTATATAAAACTAATGTAAATACCTTACAAAAAAAAATTATAAAAAAATAAGTAATTATTTGCCAATCGTGAAAATTATATTTTCATGTCCAGAAATGGTTGGGCTATTTAAATTAGGTAAAAACTGAAAATTCAAATTTTAGACCTTTTTACCCAAATTTAGTGTCCCACATAGCCTTAATGCGTAATACAGGGTTACCAGAATCATTCTTCATTAAAATGATTTGAAAAGAATGGGTTCAGCATTAGTTTATTATTGAAAGTATTTATGTGAAGTAACAACTAAGTGCTGTTTCATGTCCATGAAGCCAAAAGAACAGTTTCATAGTTTTTTTATTTACATTGTCATAACAAATGCAGTAGAAAATGTATGAACTATTGTCTCAGTGTTCTTAAGTAGGGCAACAGGTTTGTCAACAAGCCATACCAGATGTTATTTTGTTCCATTGCCAACTATAAGCAGAGTTTTATTTTCTGGTGTTTATATTTTGTTCTTGAGCTTCAACTTCTTTTTATTTTTCCTTGGCTACTAAATACATTATTGAATCTTTAATTGACGAGAAATTCAAAAAATGCAAAAAAATATCTCTGCTTTTTATTCAACACTTGTTTATTGTTTAGTAAAGAAATGAATTAGATTTAAGTCTTTTCACACTCTATCAAATCATTTACACTTGATCATTTGTTTAAATGAACACCCTCATTATATAATATATATATATAGATAAATGTCAGCTATGTCTAGAAATATTTCACTGTTACCTTTTGAATTTCCTAAGCTTGAATTAAAGAAGAAGATGTATAAATAAAAAGGATTCTTTAAAATGTGGACAAGTTCAATGTACCATTTTTATAGCCAGTTTTACATTTGATGTTTCACTTCCATCATTAAGTCATTTATGATTACAGACAAAACCTTTTTTTTATTTATTTTTTGGTCAATCCTTTTCTATTTCGATACGGTAGCACGTGTATGTTATATCAATTATATGGCATTTTAAACTGGTCCAGATTTGAACGCATCAATTGTTTCTTTAATAAAGATGTATTTTGAATCAAGAAACCCTTATTGTATGTGTAACCATAGAACTGTACCGCAGTATACTTACCGCAACTGTTTTCTCTTTTTTTCCCCCTTTTAATATTGTGTCATTCCTTGGAAAGTAAAAGAAACAAATCCAGAACCTTGTAGACATTAAAAACTATACATTGTGGAACTGAGTACTCATTGAAGTCTAGAAAATATATTTGAGAGGGGGCGGGAGTAAAAGTTTTTTTTTCCCAACTTTTAAAGGGGGAAAAAAAGTTTTATGATGTTATTTTTTAAATTGATTTGTTAAATTGTTTTATTTTTTGCTTAATCTGTTGTTGTTTTTTTTTTTGTTTTTTTTTATTTGACAGTTTTATCTATAATTACTAATTATATGTAAGATTAGGTAGCCATGTCTTTGTGCAAGGGGAAATAATCTTGATTTAATTACATAGTTGTAAATTAACTGTAAGATTTTCTTTTTGAATTGAAAAACTTTTCTAGCAGGTGACTCACAGTACCACTGTTTCAATGGCTTACAGTTTCTACAAAAATGTGTGTTCAGTATGTTTGGACCCAACTGTCCTTTTTTTCCAACTGGTGTTAAAATTCCCATCTGGTCTGGCTGGACTTATGTCCAAATTGTAACTTTTGATCAGCCAGGCCAGTACCGGGGTACTCACAGTGAGATATGTTGCACTTATGCTGTACTTGATCTCGTAAAACATTTGTACACTGGACATGTGTGGATTATTGATGATAAGAAGTCTGACAGTTGGCCTTTGTTGACTATATCTTATGTAGACTTGTACATGTTTAATAATATTGAAGTGATAATGTTATAATTGTTATAGTGCTAAGTATTTCCTTTCCAATTTGATTTTTCACTTTTAAACTTTGGTAAGTTGATTACTTTTTTTTTAAACAATTGTTTTATTATGCCAGATTTATTTTTAGTTTGGCTATAAATTCGATACTTGAATAAAAAAAAAATAAAAGACATTTTTACTTGAATAATTTTTAATTGTGTTGAATTATTAAAATGACTAGTTAGTCCTGGTGCTAAGTACTTAGTATTGAATTTCACTCCCGTCTGCCAGAGATCCTAACAGTAATAATTCTGGTGCATCTTGCTTCTTTGTGTCAAAGCCAATTTTTTTAAAATTTAATTTTTAAAAATCCAATTTTGAAAACAACAAAACGTTACAAGGGCCAGCTTTCCCTTTAGTCAAAACAAACTATAACAACAAACGTTACAAGGGCCAGCTTTCCCTTTAGTCAAAACAAACTGAAAACAACAAACGTTACAAGGGCCAGCTTTCCCTTTAGTCAAAACAAACTGAAAACAACAAACGTTACAAGGGCCAGCTTGCCCTTTAGTCAAAACAAACTCTAGCTTAGGGCTCCTTAAGATATATTTAGTATATAAAATCTAGACTTGAAAATGATCCGAGGAGCGCCTTATCTTTCAAATAGGTTAGGCCCTTTTCAAGTCTTAATATGGCAATGCAGCTTTAGTCATCTTCAATGTCAGAATTTCTTTATTTAAAAAAAAATCTTTTTCAATTTTACGAAAATTTTCTAGCGACATCAGGTTATTTGTTTTTTTTTTTAGCAAACCCATAACAAAAGATTGCCAATCATTATATTGCCAATAAATACACGGGCACTTCAACTAAGTTACTGACACCAGCTTCAGTAGAGGGATGAAAGAAAAAAAAATGGAAAGACCTCTGCAGCCGTAAATAAACTTCCATACAGAATATGAGATGGATTCCTCTTTGATGCCTGTTTACACCGAAAACATTTCTATATAGTGGTGATAAATGTTTTTCTACAACAGTGGGAACTTTTCTTCTAGTCTGTGTCCGACAGAAATCAAGGCGAGCTTCTATTTATTTTATTTACTTGGTCTAAAGAGGGTCGTGCGTTAAGCACAATGGAAACTAACGCACACCAACATAAAACACGTGACTTAAAGTAGCCCAAGATAAGGACATGAAGATGTCCTCTACTGTTCAATCTTATGGCGTCTCATAAACCCCACGAAATACATATTGAGCTGGCCCGGACAAGTAGACGTCCTTATACAAAACACTTAATCCCTGATCATTGATGACTGCTTTAAATGTGACTGTTAAGTTACCGCCTTTCATCTCGATTGTTTTTCGGACGAGCTCAACTCTTTCTGTGTTGATAGAAGAATCTGACGTCGGAATGTTTAAAGCCGTATTTATAATATTGGCATCCTTAGCATGGTGGGTAAGCGCTACGGCCACTGCTCCCGTTCCGCAAGCCAATGTTTCGTTCTCCACCCCCCTTTCGTATGTTCGGACGTAGAGAACATCGTTGTCCGTTGCTTTTACCACCACTTCTGGTCTATGCTCATCCGTATCTTTAATTGTCGGATTGTTTCTCTTTGACTGGACGAAATTGATATTACTGCCCTTGTCTCCGTAGAGTTCGTAGCTCAGTTTTCTCCCTGCTTTAAACACATTCATATTTTCCAATTCAGTCGTGATAAATTTAACGTGATGAGGGGAGCCTGTGTTTATGTAGAACTCTTCAGCGTTGTACTCTTTTATGTCTGAAGTCAGGAAATCTCCAAATTTGACGAAATATTCTTTCAACTTCATCCCCCCTTTGAAGGTTTCTTGTATGATTCCAACGTGTCGTCCAGTTGAAGCTTCAAACGTGTACACCGACTGGCCTTGACATTCAGGGTTCTCCAAAGCACAATCTCCTAATATTCCGGCAGACGACACTATGCCTAAACTTTTGGCGTATGCCAAAGCGCAACGACATCCGTTGCCACAAAGGGAGCCCTCCTTGCCGTCAGCATTGTAGTAAACGATTTTAAAGTCATCTGACTGACTGAGCTTGATCTCAACGATACCGTCTGCGCCGATCCCAAAATGTCGGTCACACATGTGACGTCGAGTTTCGTCTGTTAGACTGTAATCATCACCTCTGTTATCGAAGACAATAAAATCATTTCCTGCTCCGTGATATTTGCAGAATTGTATGCAGGTCATTATGAAGCAACGTCTGCGAACAAAAACAAACAAAAACAGTGAATTAGATTGAGAACACACAGATTCAGATTTTGTTTAATCGTTGAGTAGATCCGGGCTTCTCAAACCTTTTACTTGTGATACCCTCAAAGAGGATGCCCCCTCACCTTTCACTGTTTTATGAAGCCAGTTATTTCCTGCAGAAATGCATTATTTGGCGTCAAAATGAAAGTAGACTTAGGCCTATGTTAACAGTTAAATGGTAGGGCCTTATCTAACGGCTAGAGTAAGGAACAAGAAATGTAGGCCTATTCATTTTTAAATTTGACATTTTCCAACGCAAATCTGTAAACTGTTTGGATGTGATATATAGATTGATTAAAATCCATTATCATTAATCGTTTTTAAAAGCATGTAAGATAGAAACTTTGTTGTTGTTGTTTTTTTCATAGCCTTTTTTTTTTAAATATTTTAAACAGTGACATTTAAAAGCTGACATTTATGTTCATAGTGACAGAAACTTATTTCGTCAGATTTTAAAAATTGATTTCTAATCCTCACTACTTTGCGTAACTGTTGACTGTGCTATCTTACACAATACTTGCTAGAGTTAGAAGCCCTTGTGTTTACTTTACTTCTGCACTCAACATGCCAACTAAATGGCTAGATGGAACAGCGTGCAGCGGCGATGTAGATTTGTGTGCTTAGAAAGTGTTTTGTCATTTACTTTCAACTTAGCAGCCTCGATCTGAGAATGAGCAAGGGGTTGGCTGATAAGGCGTCAAGTGTCTTGCAAAAGAGATTAGCCTACACCAGGGGTGGGCAACCTTTTTCTATCGAGGGCCGCATTAGTAACATTTTAGGAATCAAGAAATCCAACCATTTCATTTTAAATAGTTTCACCTTTCAGCAAAGGAAAATGACAAAACCTATTATCACTAGCTTGCTTAGAGAAATGGGAAAGTTTTGTTTGAAAAGATTTCACATGCATGTACGTTTCATGTGCTAGCAACCCATTGCAGTATTGTCGATGAAAAAGATAAGTCTGTCTTTCACTCTTCAGTAGAAATATTAGTAACAAAGTCACAGTTCATGCCCTTCAAGGGAAATAATGATTTCTTGATTAGTAACAAAGTCACAGTCCACGATTTCTTCCTTGTGATCCCATATTCTTTTCAATACCTTAACCATGCTTAGCCAGCGGATACTATTGTGTACCGAATGTTTTTCGGAACTGCCTGTTAAGATCCTTAGCTCTGATAAGTTTGTTGACTGACATATTTGGGTCAATAATATGTTTGATATTAAATAAAGCTTGGCGCAAACGTTCCCGTTGACTCCGTTTAGAGTTTATGGTTGGAATTTGTGACTCTTGTATTTATTACATAAACTCTCAGTCAAAGCCCGTGCCCCATCGGTTGTTACACTCGCCATCTTTATCTAAGCCAACACTTTCAACACAGTTCTTCAAACCATCACTTGAGTACCAAGTCTTGGTTTATTTGAGTACCAAGTCTTGGTTTATTAGAGTACCAAGCCTTGGTTTATTAGAACTGTTTCAGAAGAAATCCACCATACTGGGTTCAATATACTACATTGGAATGTGTGGCAGAGGCCCCACATATTTGTATGATAAGCTAACGTAAGCAAAAGTCAACACCCTGAAGAACGCCTCTGTCATAGTTTTGGCCGAAACTGAAACTATAGACAGTGTGATGTGCTGAGTGATGGAATAAAAAATCAAATTTTTATTTTAAAATAACGAGTCTAGGTTTAATTCCTCTCAGAAAGCCCTCATGCTTTAAGTATTTTTCAAAACTATACATTATGTTATTTATCATTGTTTATTTTTTCTGTTTATACATATAAGCCAGAGGGGGTACATTGCATAATATATGATACAGAGCTTAAGGCTATCGGCTTTCGTTAATTATGCAAGTGGAATGATTAATGAAGTTGAAAGATCATCAGTGTTTGAAGTCGGACTTTCTGATATTTGTGTTTTGTGTTCATTGTGTTAAGTACAAAGCATTAAATAAACACAATCATCATAATAAATCATATTTGTTTTTTTTTTCCGACAATGTAAAAGATCAATAGTAGGAGTGTGGAAATGATATGCGGTCTTAGTAGCTTAGCCGCATTGAGTTAAAAACAGCCTCTTGACAAAGCCCGCTAAAATAAAATCAACAAAACCCATATCTACAATAAACCTTTTCTAGTACTCTTCCCTTGAACCAGTGGCGCAGCTAGAAAATTTCCATCGTTTGGTGGCCCGGGGGTACTTACCTCTTTGGGGGCCCCTACATTTTACGTAATACTTAATTTTTTAATATAAAAAAAATCATTTGGGGGACCCCTCAAGTGGGGGCTCGGGAGGATTTTCAAATTCTCCCCCCCCCTCCTACACCCACCCTAGCTACGCCACTGTTCCCTTCAAGAGCTAAAAAAAAATGACAAAGTGGTCTAAAGTTTGTACTAGAAAAGTGAATATCTCCTTGGACACATGGTAAGAGGCCTTTGATTAGATTAAGCGCTGATACAATCATGCCCCTGTAGTGCAAGAGAGTTTGGCCCTGTAGTGCAAGAGAGTTTGGCCCTGTAGTGCAAGAGAGTTTGGCCAATAGCCAGTGGAGGAAAAAGAAGAGTGAAACGAGAAGTAAAGGGAAACCTGCATCCATTATGCATAACTTTGAGGGCGTCGATACGTCATCTCGTGTATACATTTAGTTGCTATGTCGTCTGCAAAATTAACTCGGCTTGATTTACACCAGAATGCGGCCTGTTTTATGTATTTTTATGACATCGTGTATGGAAACAAGAAAGAGAAGTGTGGATAATATACACGTTAATCTAGTCTTGATGTTGGGTGAAGAATTCCATTGTCTATTGTCACACAACAGCTTGATTTGCTTTAGACATGTCGCTCAATCTGGACAAATTGTTGCAAGATGCCTGGTAGTTTTTGCTATTTTCGAGAGCGATTCCGATGGACGATAATTTTTTTTTTAAATCTCAAAACTGATCAAGATCCTTAGTTGGTATTCCAGGTTGTGCTCGAAAATGTATCGCAGGACATAAACCTGTTCAGTGCCTGATTTGTATTTTCGGAACCGGCTGTACAATTAAACACCTTATCCGTAAGGAGCTCTTAAATAATTTGTAATAAAAATATGTTTAATTTAATATTTCTCGATACAATAATTGTACATTTTTAATTTATGCAATAACTTATTATAAAATGTAAAAAAAAACAACATTATAAAATAGAATAAAAAATTATGTTCGTGTGTAACCCTCAATCATGGAACTATACTGCCTCAATTCGTCTACAGTTTCATTGTTCAACATAAAAATAAAAAACAAAATAAACAACAGTTGGTTCTTTTTTTTAGGTGGAGATTATTATTTTCTTGAAGTGTGACACCCCGAGCTTACCGTACCACGGGACACTTCAAGCCTACCGCACCATGTGACACCCCGAGCTTATCGTACCAGGTGACACCCCGAGCTTACCGTACCACGTGGAACCCCGAGCTTACCGCGCCAGGTGGCACCCCGAGCTTACCGTACCAGGTGGCACCCCGAGCTTACCGTACCAGGTGACACCCCGAGCTTACCGTACCAGGTGACACCCCGAGATTACCGTACCAAGTGACACCCCGAGCTTACCGTACCAGGTGACACCCCGAGATTACCGTACTAGGTGACACCGACCCTAGTGACTCTACTGCTCGCACAGATCTCCTTACAATTGTTTAAAGTTAAGAAAAAACGAAACTTGTCCTTAATATTAGTGTTGGCAACTTGGCGTACACTACTTTTTTTATTATTAATTTAATAATTTTCATGCTTTTTCGTTATATTTTACATTTTTCTATTTTATTTGGGGCCACCAAAGTCAATTTGCCCAGGTCTTCCACGTATCTAAGGCCGACCATGATTAGATACATAAATAAAACTCTATAGCGCCAGATAGGCCTTCTCAGCTTTGAAAAAATAGAGTTAATGTAAAATTTTTAAAAATTAAAGTGTTAAAAAGTGAAGTCGAGATTTTTTTTATTTTTTTTTGCTTTCTAATCTGAAACATTATTTTTTCACCACAAAAACAAATCTTAACTATACTTGGGATCTAAAATAATACTTTATGTATAGTCTTAGATACTATATTTACCAGCAGGTATTTATTTATTTTTATGGTTTTAAACTATTGGCACATTCAATTAATACAGCAATGGCAAAGCAAACACGTTTTGCATGTTATGTATAGTCTTTTTATCTTCTTAATATATAAAGTCGAATGTAAGGAATACGTATGTACGTATTTATGTATGTATCATAATGTGTGTATGTATGTTTGTCCTTCATTGAAATCAAAATCGTTTGACCAATTTTGATATAACATGGCGTAAATGTACCTTAGATCAGGGAAGAGACCTTGGTGTATGTTAAAGGCTCTTTCCATAACCGGAAGTGTCCGGAAGGCCCTAAAATGTATCTTTACTAAAGAACGAAAGTTTTTAACAAATCGGGTAAACACGTTATCATAGTATGTTATATTCTATTATGTCGGTTAAACTGGTATAGCTATTTTCAAACTCTACTTTCATTTTCGTGGCAAAATAAAAAAAAATGTTAAGAGAATATTCGACATGCTTAACATAAACCTAAATCCAATCCACTAGATCAGTAATACATAAACTAAGGCTCGCAGGTCGGGTAGAATATAATATATATATATATATATATATATATATATATATATATATATACATACATATGCCTATATTTGTGGTAGTTGCGCAATATAACAACCGCCCGGTAAGTGGGGAGAATCAATATATTATGTCAATGATATTCCTAATTACTTGTGCGTTTCAAAAGTGCTTATGAACTTTCATTAAAATACAGGCCACAGTAAAGTACAAGGTGCAATCTGATTGGTAGTTGTGTCTTTAGGATTTCTATAGCGATATTTAGCTTTACTTTTTATTTGATATACATCTCGTATTACAGAGACATTTAATCGACTTCGAAATCCCGGATGGTATTTCTCCTTAACATTACCATATGAACCCTACCTTTACATTCTGTTATAGACCTGTTCAAAAACAGGTGGGAAAAACTGGGATGTAATGGGTTGTAGAGCTGAGATTACGCAAGTAAAGACTACATATTTAATTGCGCATCTAGTGTAGGCCCTATATACTGGTATTATCTATAACTAAAATATTTTTTTCCTTAAATTTCTTTTACATAAATAATGCTATTGCTTTGACATATCAGATTATGACAATACTTTAATTAAGCTCACGCCTGAAGCCAGTGCTATTATTAGCAAATGTCTTGATGCATTTATTTCATAATACCATAATATATACATAATACCGATACAACAGCGAAATGTTTAATTTCTGATTTCTTGTTATTTCATAATGACATTGTTGAAACAGCAAGTTTACATTTTTTGCCTCCCTTTATAAATATTTATAGATTACATTTCTCCACTTACTCCACCCAGTCCTTCAATGTTGGCGAAGAGAAAAACAACACATTATCTTAAAAACAAACTAGAAGATTGGCAGTTAGTATTGTACAATCAGAGGAAGGGCGTGCTTAGGATAGACTATGGTTGCCTGGTCGTGTGGTATGAGCTCTGGACAGTCTCAATGGTCCTGGGTTCCAGCCCTGTCCGCAGCCATTCCCCGGCGTGTCGGGGGGGGGGGGCGGGCCGGGCTAGGATGTAGCTGTAGTAATCTTCAATTCTGGAGCAAAATTCGATACGTGCAAAATAAACCAATTGTGGTTAATTTACTATTTTCAAAAGTAACAAGGTGTTGTTTTTTTTTGTAACAAATGTATTTATTTGTCTATCTAGCACAAAGGCGTAGTGGGGGAGGGGGGCACGATGAAACAATCACTATCTACAGGGGGGGGGGGCGCTACATGAAGCTTTTATTTCTATGTGATGTTCATGGAAAATGGGAGCAGAGCGCCAATAATGTACCCTTCCCCGGGCGCACGTTATGTTCACTAAGCTATGCCCGTAATCTAGCATTGGTGTAAAACAGGGATTCTCAGCCTGGGGGTCGATTGACGACTTGCCAGGGGTCGCCTAAGGCCATCGAAAATATGGATTGTTATTTTCTATTCTTCTATTGCTGTATGTGTGTGTGAGTGGGGGGAGCCGCGGCAGAGTGGGGCGTTGTAAAAAGGGGTCGCCGAGCTGAAAAGGTTGAGAACCGCTGGTGTAAAGTACATTAACTAACGAAAACATGGCTAAGGCCAAACTTTTAAAAAATGGAAGGCAGTGCTGAAGCAGGCCTAAGCCCCTAAATAGAAAGTTGACTGCCTTCCATCACATTACCGGTACTCACTATGGGAATATGCCTCTAGAAGTCCATGAGAGTTAAAAGTTTTTACTTGCAAATACTAAATGTTGCTTTAGCTGTTACATTTAACTGCAGAAGTGAACAGCATCTGTCTCCTGCATGGATTAACTGAAGCTAAAAGTTATCATATAACATCTATAACAAGTATAACCTATGATCTTATAATTGCTGGACGACCATTTCCAGCCACAACTCTCTATTCAAGTACCACAAATACTTTGCATCCTAGACTACAATATTCTCTCTGTTTATAACGTCAACCATCATCAGAAAGACCTTCACACCTGTGGTAATGGGGTCCATTCACCAAATGTAAATAAACAAATTTAGCCACGTCATAATATAAAATAGTGAAAAATACGGATCACGTGACACCCTTACGGATTGCGTAATTTGTATAGAACATATAGAGAAAATGTTGTTTGTTTACGTTTGGTGAATGGACCCCATTGTGTGTATTTCAGAGCTTTGACCTTTCTTTTTCAAGCAATGTAACTCTTCAATGACCAAGTGTTAAAAGGTAGTTTTACAATCTCTCTTTCCATCTTTCTCCCTCATACACACGGAGAAAAACTTGCACACTCACATACACACGTAGACTATAACACTAGCAAACAAACGTATTTCACAATGTACACGGATAATCTTGTAATCTGGCCGTGTTAGTAAACACTAAAAGATCGGAAACATCTTGCACATTGAGAGGGAAGATTAAAAGTATCGTTTAGATATCTTATCTCTGTAATTCATATCATTCCGATACACGCCCTCATATGACTAATACACTTGCCTGCCTTGATTCCTGATCCCGTACTGAACGTTAAATCGCTTCAAGCAGCTTTCATAGAAACTCTGGTATTCAAAACTGATAGATCTACAGGGCCAACTGTAAACCAGACACATGTACTGTACAGGGCCAACTGTAAATCAGACACACGTACTGTCTAATACAACGTTTCTCAAACTATACATTAGCGTGTACATTTTTAGTAAATCAAAATATTTTGTTAAGATTAAAAATATATAGAGAGGGTTATATCCAGTTTTCACAAAGCTTTTATCAACTCTGGATCAAGTTTAAACTTTGCACAATCATTTATTGGCGAGATAATAAATGAATCAATAATCAATCAATAGTCAATTAATGATTGGTTTTTAATTATTTTGTTTGAGATTGAGTTAGAGAAATAACTTCTACATTATAGAGAGATAAATTTGTAGGTGCGGAATTTTCCCCTTTAGATAACTTTTTTTTAAAAGGATTAAAATAAATATTTTGCATGTTCTTCATCATATCAAACTCAAACACCGAAGATTCTTTTTTTTTCTTCTAGTAGTCCTAAATTGTGGAGTCAGTTGAAGAACACATTCGCGGAATTGAAAGACTACAAAAGTAGTCTACTTTGTGAGCGTAACAAATAGTCCGACGCTAACAACAACTTTTCAAACATTGAATATTGTCGTGACTGATATAAACAACATCTGGAATCCATTAATACATCAGCATTAGCTCTTTTGTGTAAAAAAAAAAGATCATGATAGGTCTAATCTAAATTGGTCACTAAAAAAATTGATGATTCTAAGGATTATTGCAAAAAATTACAGCTTGTTACTAATGTTTTGTCCAATTTTCTAAGTATGAACCTTTCTGCCTGGAATCACTGTGGATGGCGAAAGGTACAGAACTAAATCAAAGTTTTCTAAATCTAAATCCCTGAAGTGTCTGTCTAATAACATTTTCACACCACCATCAAAATTGAGGTCAACATTGTTGGTGGACAATTTTTTCAAAAATATTAAATTTTGTAGGTGTTAAAGAATCTCAGCTGCACCATACTTAGTAGAAGTGTTGTAACATTATCTTAATATTTTTAGTTCTGTAAGTTTCTGGTGACGAATAGTAACTGTTGGCTTAAGTAACTTGCAGCACAAAGTTAAGAAAAGAACGGGAACTTATTGATTCTAAAATCGATAATTCATCCTATAACAAGAAAGTACTGAACTAGTTTCAGTTTGTAAAACAAATTACGTATTCTAAAATCAGATTGAAAGCTTTTTTTATCTTGAATCTTTAGCATTGACAAAACATTTTTGTTTTAAATATG
This sequence comes from Biomphalaria straminea, assembly GCA_021533235.1. Taxonomy (NCBI): domain Eukaryota; kingdom Metazoa; phylum Mollusca; class Gastropoda; family Planorbidae; genus Biomphalaria; species Biomphalaria straminea. The sequence continues at coordinate 15,699,174 of JADKLZ010000166.1, read as the reverse complement.
CCTCTAGACTTCAACTAAGAATCTATCTTGGAAGCTTTTTAAAAAAGTAAATTCTTAAACACAGACGTGTAATATTGCATAGTAGTTACTACAGTTCTATTTTTTGTGTGCCACTATCGGAAATAACAACAAAGTAAAATAAAACTTGTCTTTTAAACGACAACAAGCATGAAGAATAGAAATTATTTTAAACATGTGTCGACAGTTGCTTGCGGATTCTTAGCACTGACCATTCTACTTAAAGCTTATCAATGCATACACGCTGAGAAGCGCTGAATATAAGTCTACTATCGACATTTTTCGTTAATGTGTTTTAGGTCATGACCTTGTCCCTACCTGAATCTAGAGCAGGATTAACTAGGCCTAGGGTTAAACTTGATTTTTTTAAAATTCTTTTCATAGGCGATTTCCTTTTTATTCTTTTTCCTCATATAAACTTTTAGATGCTAGAATAGAATGGAACTCTATGGAATCTATTGTTCTATTTTATTTGTTGTAGAACTTTATAAAACCTATAGTTCTATTTTGTTTGTTGGATGCTAACGTTCTATTGACACGGGATTTATTCAAGCAACGAGCTCTAGACCTAGGCCTATCTACTTTCACTTCTGTCATAATTTTTTTCTCGAGCAGCGACGTAGGTAAAACTTCATTGGTGATTTTTGTTTTAAGCACTTCTTGCTACAGTTGGTTACGGTATAAGTGCTTGGCTTCCGAAGCTGGCGTCCTGGGTTTGAATCCCTGTGAAGACTGATGACATTGATGGCCTAGCAGGGACAGAAGACGAACTAGACGACCTAGTGATGCGTATTGACAAGACTTCAGCAGCTTATGGCATGCAAATAAATGCAGAAAAAAAAAATTATGACCAATAGCCAACAGGGGTTTACAAAGGCCATCAGTATTGGAGGCGAAAAGCTAACTAGCGTTAGCAGCTTTAAATACCTCGGAGCTATTGTCTCGGATGAGGTCCTAATGGTCCGAATAGCACAGTCCACAGCAGCCCTTTCTAAACTTAAGTTAATATGGAAAGACAAAGGCTTAGCCCTCGGCACCAAAATCAGACTGATGCGCTCCCTGATCATGGCCACATTTCTATATGCTTGTGAGTCTTGGACGCTGACTGCAGAGCTAGAGAGGAGGATCCTAGCAATGGAATCGAGAAGCTACAGAAGGATCCTAGGCATCACATTTAATGACCGCATTACAAATCAAGAGATTAGAGACAGGGTTACTGCAGCGCTCGGACCCCATGATGACCTGCTAATTTCTGTGAAGAAACGAAAGCTTAAAATGTATGGCCATGTAACAAGATCTTCGGGATTCGCAAAGACATTCCTCCAGGGAACAGTACCAGGAAAAAGAAGAAGAGGCAGACAGAGAAAGCGGTGGGAAGACAACATCAAAGAATGGACATGCCTACCATTTATAGAGGTTTTAAACAGGGCAAAGGATAGAGATGAATGGAGAAAGATGGTCTACAAGTCTTGCTTGGTGCCCCAACGGTCCACCAGACTAAGGGATAAGTAACAGGTAACAGGTAAGGAAGACTGTTATTTTGTATTTTGTCGTTTTCAGGGCGCCCCCGAGTCTATCAACTCTAATGGGTACACAACTTTAGTTGATGAAAGTAAAGGCAGTTGGTCGTTGTGCTGGCCACCTGACACTCTACTCGTTAGCCAAAGAAACAGATGACCTTAACATCATCTGCCCTAGATAGTAAATAACGGACTAACATCAACATTCTTTTAAGAACAACCCTTTCTTCAATAGATCTGAATGAGAATAACTGCCTTATTTCCATCAGTTTCTTTGTGGAGGTCTAACTAGGATGACCCATTGCATTCTCACATATCTTGCCTGTAATTAAAGTCTAGGATTAGATTCTGTACTTCTTAAGACGATATACCCAGTTTTAAACCTAATCGATTTTCTTTTGTTGTACAAACTTTGCAGAGTTGAAACTTAAAACAAGGCAGGAATTTGAAATTGATTTTAACCGAGCCCTTTTTCTTGTTTGCTAAACATAAATGAGAAAGACACGCATAGTACACTTTGTCTGAATGTTCGGGAGAGTTATCTCAGGCACACATAGAGTTGTCTTACCAACTACTCTCTCACACACAGAAACATAAAAATCTCGCAAACATATTTGTCTTACCCCCCCCCCCCCCGGTCGCGGGCTGTGCGGTGGCGGGGTATATTGTCATATGCCGCTGTGGTATGTTTATTTGCTGGATGTTGGATTATCATTTGTTCGACGAATGATCAGAAGATGTTAGAGTATAATTGTTCAGAACAGATGCATTCCTATGCATAAACTTGAGTTCGTATCAGTAGGGCTATGAATCATTGCATATAAACATTCCATACATACATCTGTCACTAAAAGCTGTTGCTTCTGTTGATTCCCTACGCTAACTGTCGATATCTTCTTTTTCTAAAATTATGCCACTTCAAATGTCACGTTTAAAATCCGTCCTATTTGCTGTGTATATATGTGTGTGTGTGTAAAATCTGCATCTATATAGGCTTCTTGCATTTAACCATAGACATAAATAAATATAGACTGGCCAATAAGAGATTTTTATGAAGGGAAAATTTGTGATTTGCAAATTAGTGCGCTTTACTATACAGCATGAGCAGTATAAAAGTTAAGTATTCATATCTATTTCAGCCATAACCTATATAAGTATTACAATATTTTTATTAGTGTTTTTTTAGCGTGACTAATGTCAATTAATCATAATGTTCATTTTTTGTTCTGAAACTGTTTTTTAATTTTAGCTTATTTCAACATTCTGCTGAAAAAATCCCTAATTTCACTAATTTAAAGTTAAGGACTGAATCCATTACTACCTTTTTCCAGTCTATATTTATTTATGCTATCTATGTTATTTTGTGAATGAAAATAGTGCGGATTTGGATATACCATTTTTCTTTCACACCATGCTGCGTAGATGAGGAGTCAGTGTAGTTTTGTTTAATCTCTAAGACTGAAGATCGTGCAACTTGTCAGATTTCGGAAATCCGAATACAATGGATGTACATTTTTTCAAGTTACATAAAATTACTTCCTATTTCCAGTCTATATATGTCTATGCATTTAACATTCATAAAGATTGTTCCTTCAGTTTTTCATCTATTTGGTTAATTCAGCTTTTATGCTAGTCTCCTTGTTTATCCGGAAACTACTCTTTAATTAAAAGACACTATAGATGTAGTCAATGTCAACCTTTATTTGTAGAATAACGTTTGAATCTCTTTGAAGCTCTTGACGGCCGCTGTGTGTAACAATTCTTGTCCCTTTCATCACTTCCTCTTGTATCGCGTCCTGGAGAAATAATCATGGCATCAACGTCTTTAAGTGAAGCTGTGGGGTTTTCTTCTGTTTTGAGGTTTTGGGCTTTAAAGAAAATATGAGCTTGGGCATTATCTACGGGTTTTACTGAAGTAATCTTTTTGCAATACTAATAAACTATGTATTCATGCAGCTGAAGCTTATGTGCGAAATATCAGCTCGATAGGTTAATGAAAAGTTGTCGAAATATATGATTCAAATTAATCTTTGGCTATGGTGAGCATGTGTGTTAATACTAGAAGGAATTAAATAGGTTTCAGCGCAGAAACATAGGAAAGGGTGATGGGACAGCCCCTCCCCTTCCCATACCCATTTTGACCATACTGGCCCCCTTCGAAGCTACATTCATTTCTACCATAATCTGAAAAGTCAAACACTCTTAACAAAATTATCTGTCTAGAAACAAACACCTACTTAATTAGCGTTGAGTTCCATTTGCTTCATTAGATGAAGGTCAGAGCAATGCATCCTTCCTATCGTGTTTCTTGACATTTCAAAGTTAATGATTTGTAAAGGTAATGCCAAACAAAAATTAAACTGTATCCACCTATAGGTTGATTTTTTCACTTTGCTGTAACGTTGCCTCGTTTTGAAACATTGTATTACATGGCACATCAGTCTCCAAAGTCTCACACATCCACACACACACACCTACCCAATGATTATATCATTATAATAAAGAACCAGATACTTAAACATTTCTCAATGTACCGTTCATTTCTCTCTCGCTATATTTTTTTTCTTTCCATAAGACTATAGGCCTATATATATATACTCAGCGGAGGAAAAAAAGGATAATTTAAAAACCTTAAGTTTAATTCTGAAATCTTTTCAAGATTAGAAGTTGACAAAATATGTCTTGCGCTATTGACATTGATAATACCGTCGTTAGCGTTTCAATAAGCTAGACTAGCGTTCTAATTAGGAACCAAAAGACATGTATATTTCATTGTCAACACCAACACACAGAAGTAGATTCTCTGAGAGGTCAGAATTATTTTTTATTATTAAGGCATACATTGCCATATGTCGTATGTGATTATCATTTCCTACATAATGTCATTAGTATTTTCAAGATAACCCATAATTGAGATATTTTTGTTTACACTTGATTGGCATTGTAGTTTTTTAATTGTTGACTTCTTCCGTTTGTTTTTATTTCATGTGATGCACACTATCAACTATTGAAATCTTTAACTTAGTTTCTAGTCAACAGTCAAGTGTAACAATCATATTTATGTCAGTGTATTGAAAAATTCTTCATCTATTGATTCTATTCCATTGGTTCTCAATACCAAAAGTTATATTTTAAAGTTAGACTATATAGATCTAGCTCAGTAAGTTTTACAGTTGAGTTATACCGTGTGATTTACATATATCTATCATTTGGCTGATTTGGTGGCTTTGCTAATTATGTAATACATTTTCTAGACACTGAAAGTTAATGTTGATTGCTTATATAGTTATTTTTTTCTTAATTGAACGCGTTGACGTTTATAAAAAATATATTTTTTAAATCACCTCACACCTGCAACGGCTAGGAATCAATAGATTATTTTGAAACCTGTTGTTTTCTGTTTTAGGGAATTTCCGGTGTCACGCTTTCAAAACATTTCGCGTCTTGAACGGACTAATAAAAATAATGTATTCGTCTTTCCCCATTCAATGGCTCAGTTCTCCTCTGAATAAAAGAACCCCGACGGACGCAATTGGTCAAAGTAAAATGACAATAAATACAAAAAATTGAAAAAAGACGTCTTCTCGTCTACCAACAGTTTTAAAGTTCTGCCATTTGTGAATGTGACATTTGGTCAGAGGAAATCAACCCTGGAGATATTTCTGGATCCGTCGTTGAGGACAAAAGAATCCTGCCTATTAACTAATGTGATGAGATTTGTCAATCTACTCTCAGTTCCGTGTCCTTTGATAGGGACAATGCCTTCATGTTTAGCTCATACAAAGGAGACTTAGACCTAAACTATGACTTGTGTTTGGTTTAAAATTAAAAACTTCAATTTTCTTACACATTTATTTCACGTAGCAAGAAAAATTTAAATGCTTTTGTTTAATGAAACTCCAAATGCTGCCAGTAAGATCAACGATAACAAAAAAAAAAGTTCAATTCAACATCTACTCAAGAAAAACATATGGCTATAGAGAAAAACTAT
>JADKLZ010000166.1:15658999-15692310 GCA_021533235.1 Biomphalaria straminea | reverse complement strand
GATGCTAACAAGAACCGCATAGAGAGCATTCAAACTACTGGAGAGCAACTCATTGAAAAGGATCATTATGCAAAGGAAGCAATAAGGTACTAATATAATTCCAAAGTGAGCCTATCTGTTCACTCTCTTTCCTTTGCTATAGAATGTTTTTAGTCTAATGTTTTCTGTAGTTGTTTTGTTTAATGAACTTAATAGCAGAATTTTTAATCATTTTGTTTTTAAAGGGAACGTGTAGATGAGATAGAGCGGCTGTGGTCAACATTACAAAAACAGACAGAAAAGAAAGGTTCTCCACTTTTTTTTTCTGCAATTCTTGTTTTTCAAATGTTAATATTTCTTTAATTTTTTTTATAGTCGTTATATTTTCAAAGAAGTAACACAATGTTTTTTTTTTTAGGAAACAAACTGAATGAAGCTGCTCACCAGCAACAGTTCAACCGCAATGTTGAAGATGTGGAGTCCTGGTTGGCTGATATTGAGAGTTCTCTAATTTCCGAGGATTATGGAAAGGTTAGTTTCAGCTGATGCCAACTTTGTGTTGTTTTCATTGTTTGCTGTTCTCATGCAGTGTAGCTATTTCATTCATTGCCATCTACTGTCAAAAACAAAAATTTATACATAAATTTAAAAAAAAGGGTAAATTGTGAAAAGTATTTTGCTAAGTTTATCATGATTTTAGTGCAGATCACTTTTCTATGTGATTAAAAATAGTGCTAGCATTTTTGTGTGTGTTTTATGTATATTTTTATACTTATTAATTTTTTACATTGTGTTTTCTAACATGTCATTCATTATCTCATAAACCTCCCTGACTATTGGTGAATCCTATCATTTGTTTTTATTTTCTTTTGGGTGCTTTCTATTTTCAACTATCTTTCTACAGAAATGCAAAGATAATTTTTTTTTTATTTCACACTTAGCAACCAACTAAATGCTTTTCATTCAATTCATAATATTCTTATCAAAATCTACTACCTTAAAAATAAAAGAATATAAAGTATTAATAGATAATTTTAGTTTGATACATGTAGTTTAAGCACTTGTGACAGATATTGATTGTATACTAGGTAACAGAAAAAAGACAAAAGAAATCTATTTTTATCTGATTTTGAAATGATAGGCTTATTTATACATAAACATTTCACCAGTAGCTAGAATTCAACTTTTTGCTGTTTCTTTCATTTTGAATGGACTAATAATATATACATTCCATACTACCAACAAAATAGTGTTTAAGACATTTTATTCTTACTCTGACAAAATATTTTTAAAAGAACATTTCTCAACTGATCCATTTAGAAATTATTTTAAATATTCAAGTATAACCTTCCACCATTTTCTTATCTACTGAGCTACAACTAGATTTTAGTTCTCTATTTTTATTTCGCCTCACCCTCCTCTTCTTTTTCATTGTTTTATTTTTTCTATCCCTTCTCCGTCCAACCCCTTCCCAAATATGTTCTACTAGCTCCTCAAGAGAAGTGTAAGTTTTCTCAGGCTATTACCTACATTTGTAGTTATACTTGGCGCTAAGCTGGTCTCACAGTACTTTAACAAGCTCAAGATGCAGTCACTTTTTTTTAACTAGAAAAACTTGAATACAAGAAAAATGAAATTGTTAAAATTTGGTAAAATAAGCTGATCAATAGCAACAAAAATGTAAAATTAGAGTATTTCTTAAGATTTAGGTACAATGAATAATTATCTGATTGTTTTGTGAGCCCTGCTGTGCCCTAGAATATTTTAGGTATGACTATCTTCCTTGAAAGTCTGCCCTAGACAAATGTATTATCTCTTTGCTTTTCCTTCTTACTGCTGGCAGCAACAATTACCTAAATATGTAGAGGTGTGTGACATAACTTTTTAGCTTCTTATATTTCATCATATGTAGTTCTCTTGGCTGTTCTCATTTTCATTTATTTCAAGCACAGTAATTATTAGGATGAAACTTTTTCTAGACCTTTGACAAATGTTTTGGCTGTGTCCACCTGCATGGTCTTATCTATTTCTTAACATGATTCTTTGAAAACTGCTAGATTTTATATTAGCCTAAATGATCAAGGAAGATCTTTCATAGGCATTTTCTAAAAATGTATGTTTGAAATGTACTTTGAGATTTACTGAAACCATTTTTTTCTTTCTATATTTGATACTATAATAATATAATTGCTTAGGCACTATGGTGGTCATCCATCTGGTTACCATGCATACCACTCACAAGTTGTTCTGTCAGATACATAAATCACTTACACGTATTGTCTTGTCTGTTTTTGCATTAGCACCATTTATGACTAATAATAATGTCAAATTGTTGTTGAAACCATAATTCCATCACTATTTTTAAAACTCAACGTTTGTAGTGAACAACAAAGAAATCCTTTTTTTTCTTTTGGAATAATACTAGCCCAGATAAAGAAAAGATAAATCTTCTAAAATGTATGATCTATTTGCATGTATTAAAAATATTTTTTGTAGATTTTGTAATTTTTTCATATTATGCTTTATCTTCTTTATCTTAACTGCTGAAAAGCAAAACTGGAAAATGCTTAAAAGTTTTTCTCAATTTCTAATTTTTGCGAGTGCTCTGATGAGTGTTTCTGGGGAAAGGGAAAGTGCTTGCTCATTGTGCTTTCCAGACAATCCTCTCACAAGTTATTGCACTCCCCTCATCTGACTAGTGAACCTTTTTATTTTTCTCTCAGTTGATTACACTTCAATTAGAAAATTTTCATTTTTAGTCTTTAATTTATTGAAGTGTGCATAAATAATTGCATAAAGTCAATTATAATGAAGCTATTAGGCCTGTTCTATTGTATGCTTATTAGTGGATATTGTATGAATGCTGTAGTTGTAGTACACAGGCTATTATTTGCCTGATGAACTTGGTATTGTATTGGCATTTGTACTTGTAGACTTACATGATCTGCACCTTATTCCATGCAAACACTGGTCATAGTATAGATTTGCAATCTTGTACATTTCTTTATCTTGTCATTTTTGTATTGAGTGATTTTTTTAATATATTTTTTTTAATGAAAAAGGATTGAGTCTTTCAGACAAGCTCTATAGTTATAAACACTGAGAAATGTGTTGCTGTTTTTTTCTCCAAAACATTTAAAATTATAATTGCAGTACTAAAAAAAAACAAGCCTTAAAACAATGATATCCTGAATTGAAACAAACATAAGAAATAAATGTTGATCAATAGTTTGACAAAAGAAAATTATCTTGATCATGAAAATTTTGTTACTTAATTTACTTAACATTAGAGTGTTACGATTTGCAAATTTGCCCAATGGATGTGATTTGAAGTAGCCAAAAAATGTGCTCCTTGTCTGTCATATGATTTTATTTTCTTAGGTTTACAGGTTAGCAAGTCAGTTTTATTTGTTGATAGAAGAAAATATCATTCTTTAAAAAAAAATTATCGTTGAATTATTTCAGGATTTAACTAATGTCCAGAATCTGCAGAAGAGACATGCCTTGTTGGAAGCTGATGTTATAGCTCATCATGTAAGTGTTGGTTGATTTCTAGGTTAACTAAAAGTGGCTGAGTCGTTAAGCGTTTTTCTTTCGAACCTGAGGTCCTGGATTTGAATCTCGGTGAAGACTGTGATTTTGAATTTTGGGATTTTTAGGGCGCCTCGGGTCCACTCAACTCTAATGGGTACCTAACTTAAAGTAAAGACGGTTGGTTGTTGTGCTGGCCACATGACACCTTGCTAACTGTTGACCAAAGAAACAAATGACCTTAACGTCACCTGCCCTATGGTCTGAAAGGGAAACTTTTAATGTGGCTAAAGACTAGGTCTTTTGGTGAAAGTCAATATTGAATCTTCTAAATCTGTGAAGTAATACTTATTATGTCCATTCATTGAAAATCTTTTTCCCTGATATTGGTCAGACTTACTGAAAGTCCCAGCATTAAAAATGTAAAGTAAGTCTTTAAAATGCCATTAACATTTTTTTTTGTTAATGTTAAATGAGATCAATAATATATATTTGTTTCAAATTTGAGACTTGAAGAATGAGAAAGCTAGAACCATAACCACATTATCTTAGAAACTTTAGTAACTGTACTTAGTAACTTAGACATACATTTTATATCAACATCAATAGTAGAGCAAGAAGATTGGAGTTATATCTCAACTTTATTCCAACCTGTGCCCCTCCTATGTCATCTTACAATACATAAACACCAATTCATTGTTTCTAATATACATGATTTGACATCCAACTTTTCCAGGACCGTTTGGACCAACTCCAGTCACAAGCTACACTGTTTCAGAATGGTGATCACTTTGACAAAGACAACATCAGATCTAAACAAAATGAAGTTGTGGAAAGATACCAGAAGTTATCTGTAAGTGGAACTATCTTTTCAGAGAATGTCAAGTAATATATGTATTCTAAATAAAAAGACATCTTAATATATATTTTTCTGTTCATTTAAACAACACAGAATCCCATTGCTCAGCGCAAGCAAAAATTGAATGAAGCTTTGAAGCTACAGCAGTTTTTAAGAGATGTTGAAGATGAAGAAGATTGGATTCGGGAGAAAGAGCCTATTGCTTCTTCCACAAATAGAGGTATTTCTATATTTGTGGTTTTTAAGGAAACACTTTCTTTTTTTAGTGGAGCTTAACCTTTTAAAATTTAGTAGATTTAAAAGAGAGTCCTATAATTTCTGTTAATTCTCCCTCATCATTCAGGTCGAGACCTCATTGGTGTACAGAATCTGATGAAGAAACACCAAGCCCTGCAGGCCGAAGTGGCTGGCCATGAGCCACGCATCAACAATGTATGCCAGTCAGGCAATGACATGATTAAAGGTGGTCACTTTGCAGCTGATACCATCAAAAGCAAGATCTCAGATCTAAAGGAGAAGTGGCAAGCTCTGAAGGTAAATCTATGCAGAAAAACATTCATTCACACAACATTTATAATGAGACATAGTCATATATTGTTTTTTGTTTTTGAAGGAAAAAGCTCAGCAGCGTAAACAAGATTTAGAAGACTCCCTGCAAGCTCAACAATACTTTGCTGATGCCAATGAAGCTGAGTCCTGGATGAGAGAGAAGGAACCAATTGCTGCTAATACTGACTATGGAAAAGATGAGGATTCTTCTGAGGTATTATTATTTTTTTTTCAATTGCAAAATGTCAAACATTGTTATCATTACTTTATATTCTTTCCGACATTTACATTATAAAGTCAAGAGGTATTTCCTACGTATTTTTATTGTCTCTGTAGGCTCTGTTGAAAAAGCATGAAGCCTTCATGTCTGACTTGGAGGCTTACCGAAGTGTCATAGAGGGACTAAGAGAACAGGCCCAGGCTTGTAAAGTAAGTTTAAACAACTGTTTTGTGTCCACAATTAGACCATTTCTTGAAAAGCAAAACATACTTTATCAAAATAAATGTGGTGTACCATTGTTTGATGGATTTGTCTAATGGTAGTGTAATAAGTGTATGAAATACAATTAGATCAAAGAAGCGTTTGTCTTTGGTTTTCTAGCAGCAAGAAGCTCCTGTAATTGATGACATTGGTACAGAGAAGGTTGTTGCTCTTTACGACTACACAGAGAAGTCCCCACGAGAAGTCTCCATGAAGAAAGGAGATGTGCTGACACTACTCAACTCTGCCAACAAGGTCATTACATTGGACATTACACTCACATGTTGTTCCAATATATGTTTTACTCTTGTATGATAGGCTTTTACAAAATGACTAATGAAATGTAAATTTTACTAAAACTAAGATGCTTTTTTTTTTATTAGTGCTATGAGGACAGAATTATTGCTTTGATATCCAGCTTATGCTGTTTGCCCAAGCAAAATATCAAGCTAGTTGTACTCACTATTTAGGCAAAAGAATTTCAAGATTTTTTTCTGTCTCAGGATTGGTGGAAGGTTGAGGTCAATGACAGGCAAGGATTTGTGCCAGCAGCGTATGTGAAAAAGTTGGATCCAAGTCTATCTGCCTCTAGAAATAATCTTATGGATGAGTTCACAATCTCTGTCAGACAAAACCAGATTGAAACACAGTTAGTATTTAGTACTTCAATTACTTTAGTTTTTTTTTACCAATATTTTAATAATGTTTAACTCTTTCTCTCCATAGTTATTTTTCTCATTCCAATAACAGACATGCTTACCGTCCCGCATTATGCGGAACCGTCCCGCAAAATCATAAAAAAAGGTCACATGTTCCGCTGTTCCACACTCGTGAGTTTTTGTTCCGCCAAGTCCGAATTCTGACAAAAAAAAAATTATTATTAATCGTGCGAAATGAAAATACTGAATGCAAAATATACATATAGGTCTGTGTTTATTGTTTACATTTCATCTCCTCCCGGACCCCTGTGTGTCTAAATTTTAGATCTAGACTATCTACTTCTAGACACTTAGTGTTAGTACATAGATCTATAATAGATCTTGATCTGGTAGTCTAGATACTAAATCCATTCTTGTAAGCCAAATGCTCCATTCAAATCCCTTTCCTTTCCTGACAATGGAACCAGATCTAGTAGAGTTAGAGTTGGTTATTTAGTTAAATTTAGTCTAAGCTAAAAGTCTAGTCACTTGTCTAAATAATGATAACAAAGACAAAAGCATTTAAAAAAAACATAACAAAAATGTAATTAAGTTAATTAAGATCTAGATTTTATCTATTACTAAAATACTTAGTAAGTTAGTCTAAATTACTTTCTAGAATCCAGATATAGATCTAATATCATCACTAGATCTAGAAATAGACTTAGACTTAGATTTTAGATCTAATATTAATAGTAATAATTAGTAAGCAATAGACTAAATTTCACTAATAAATACTAAAATAGATATCTAGTACAATTGCTGAATTAGAAGTTGATAGATCTAGTAGATATCTAGAGATGTAATAGGCCTAAATTCACTATTTAGTTCTCAATACGTCCGTAGATCTATATATAGAGATAAATATTAAGAACTTAGGTCTTAGAGGACTTGTTAGATCTAAAATAATCTAAATTATTCTAGAACTAGAGACAAAATTTAGAGTGACTTGAGGAGAGGTCTAGCTAGAAAAGCTATTCAAATTCAAGTAGATCTAGAATAATCTAGTATAGTTACTAGATTCTAGATTTAACTAGTTCTAGTAGTAACAAATACAAAATAGATAGAAACATTAGAATACATTTTGAATTGAATTCATCATATAGATCTAGAGTTAGAACTATTGATTGAATTACATACATATTTTCTTACTTTGAATTAAATACTATTTACATTTATGTATAAGAAGCAAACCAGCAAATATTGTTATTTAAGTAATAATTGAAGTTTTATTTATTGCGCGCAATACAGCTGCCAAACATAAGTTTATGTTCCACATTGGGGCCCAAAATTCCACATTTTCAGCCTGAGTGTTCAGATTCTGGGTATTGGGGGTAGGCATGTCTGCGATAGTATTATTCGCTTTGCTCATTTGTATTTCACTATCCTGTTATGATTAAACTTCAATACCTTTTTTGGTTGTTATCTGAAAATGTTATTTGTAGTATTGAATTATAGGAGAATATATACTCTCACTAAAACGCAAATAAAAGTTTATAAATCCAAATACCAATTTAGTTTAATGACAGTCGCATCAACGTTGGAATCGTCAATTAGGAGAGAAAGAGTTAAATGACTATTTATATATATATATATTTTTTTAAAAATAGTTCTAAAGATCTATGTCATGAATTCAGTGAAATTTCAGTTATTTTGTATCTGCACTATTTATTTCTAGGTATGCCAATCTGATAGATCTAGCCAACCAACGACGTGAAAATGTCCAGGAGTCTAACCGTGCTTATCAGTTGGTTAGGGAGGCTGCTGAGTTGGCTGCTTGGATAACAGAAAGAGAAAACACAATGGCTGGAGAGGAAGTAGGAGATGACCTTGAGCAGGTGGAGGAGATGCAGAAGAAGTTTGATGACTTCCAAAAGGTCAGTCCTCATGTGAATCAGTTGAATATCCTACACACAATTTTATATTGATAGTTGTTAAGCTTGGAATAACATTACAATAGTGAACAGACATTATTTATTTCCTTAACAGGACCTGAAGGCCAATGAAGCCCGCTTACAAGAACTCAACAACATTGCAGATAAACTAACTGCCATGGGCCATACTGAAGCTGCTGAGAAGATCAGAGAGCAAATCATTGTAAGTAGGAAAGTATGCACATATCTATAGAAACAATTCTAAACAAGATTTCAAAGGCAGTTAGTGTTATTCAACAATTGAATGTGATCTAACGATCAACTGTTATTTCTATTTAGACATGATAACCTTTTTTTATGATTTTAGTGTGTAACACAAAACTGTCATGTAAAATAATTGAAATTCATCATAAAAACAATATTCAATACAATGACTTGTTTATAACCTAATCTAGATTACTTAATGTTTATTCTGTGGCATTTTACGTCTCGTGAGACGATCTTTTCCCTTTGCAACTTCTTGTGTGGCTAAAGAGGCCAAGCCTTGATACACAGCTGCAGTTGCAGGTTGGGCATATAAAATCATGTTTATAGTGATGCATCTGAATCTTATCTGATTCCATATTCTGATTTTTACATTGTCCTTTTTTTTGTCATCTCAGCAACTGAATCAGAGATGGGTTACACTACAGCAGGTAACTGCAGAGAGAGCTCAGACACTGAGTAGTTCTTTTGAAGTGCAGCGATATCATAGGTCAGTATTGGTAGTAGATAAAATCATTCAACACTCCATTCTGTAAAAATGAGTTAAATTAATCCAAAACATTTCATCTAAGTTTTATCCATAAGTTCCTTGTTGGTTTCCCAGAGAGGTGGATGAAGCCAAGGATTGGATCAAAGAAAAGGATGCTGCTTTGAACAATGACAACTATGGTCATGACTTGGCTAGTGTTCAGGCCCTCCAGCGTAAACATGAAGGCCTTGAGAGAGACTTGGCTGCTCTTGGAGAGAAGGTTTGGCTTATTTCTACTGACATTTCTATACTGTGGCTGTAATGATGACTTGATCAGAAGGCTGTCATGTGGTGGCAAGTCTAGGCAAATAGCTATGTTCTGAAATGTGCAACATATTTCACATAGCATTGTCTGGATGTAATCTTGTTATTAACATAGTCCCAATCTCGTCAGCTATTTGATTCTAGTTATTTATTATTTATAAACTCTGAAAAGTATTTATTTGTATGACTATGTTTGTCTTTTAAAGTATATCAACTTTTGTTCCACCGTGATATGCATAGACCTAAGGATGAAAATGCTTACGTGCATAGTGTTCTGATCAGATTTAAAATATAAAATCTTTTTTAGTGCTGAAACTAATTTTGTTTTTGTTCATAGGTAAGAGAATTGGATGACATGGCTCAGAGACTGATGCAGACACATCCGGATCAAGCAGAAAGTATTTACGACCATCAGACAGAGATCAATGAGATGTGGAATGCCCTGACCATCAAGGTAATTCAATTCCTGAATACTTGATTCACTTTTATAACACTACTTATTCATTTATTCAATGTGTAGTGGACTAAAGGGATACAATGATTTGATTCTATCTTGCTTAGATTTTAGAATCAAAAAGTTGTAATACAAATCTGATTTCACCACCTGTGATTGAAATGGGAGAATAGCTACTTTGGTCTTCTAAACAATACCTTAAGTGGATGAACTAGAATACTGTTTTTAAAAATTATAAATGCTTGGAAATTCATGGAAATAGCTCCAGTAAGGGCATACTAATATTATTCAGTGATATGTGACCAATGCATTAAAAATATGAAAAGTACATGTAATATAGAAAACTACTTTTACTACTGTATAAGAAATATTTACTCTCTTGTTATGCACTTAATACACAGTATTGGTTAGTTTCAGAGAGAGGAAATAAAATAACTTACATTACATAATTTTGTTTATTTTAGTAATATTTTTGCTTATCTGAAATATTCCTTTATCCGAAATGTCTGGTCCTAATTATTTCGGACTATCAGGACTACACTGTACAAAGTATCTGTTAATAAAAATATTTTAGAAATTTTCCTTTAAAAGAAACATGCTTATTTTATATTCTAATTTACAGGCTGATGCTAGAAAAGTGAAGTTATTAGATGCCTATGATTTACAGAGATTCTTAAGTGATTACAGGTAACTCACTTTCATTCAAGTAAACTTAACTTGAACATGAAATGATACATTTTACTTGGTAATAGGGAATATGTTGTTTATTTTCTTAATTTATTTTGACCAGGGATTTGACCAGTTGGATTAACAGCATGACTGCTCTTGTCTCTTCTGATGAGTTGGCTAAGGATGTGACTGGTGCTGAAGCTCTTTTGGAGAGACATCAGGTGAGTAACACTCTTCAAATGTTCTAAGTAACAGCATTTCAAAGCTATTGCTAGTACAAGTGTTTCAGTCAGTACAATTTTCTTAACCTAAACAAAAATATGGGTATACACAAAGTACATTTTTAAAGCTGTTTTATAACAGCAGTTAGGTCTTGGTGTGTTTGTCTATATATATATAGTTATATATTGTCTGAATGCAGCTGTTTTTTTTTTTTTTTCGATTATCAGAAACTGTTTCCATGGGCTTTCATTGTTGTACTATGATGAAATAGAAACAATTTTGATGATTTTACATTGCTCCTATCCCTAAAGCTACGAGTTCCCCGATTGTGTAAACCCAGGCTCTTGTTTCTGCTGGTCCACTATGTTCCTCTGGTTTGATATTTTTTTCCTATTGCTACATTCAGATGTTCAGTTCCGAAATTGTCAGCCACTACGGCATCACAGCTCTACCTGGGGAGGAAGATGATGAATATTTAGAAGAGGTAGAATCACACATACAATTGCCTGAACAAAATATTTTGTTTTTCAAGGAATGACACCTTTTTTTTTTTCATTTAATTCAGCAACCCAAGCAAAATAAAACTGTGTGATTAACCAAAGTACTGAGTAGATAGGTCCATCCAAACTTAGTTCAACTAATCTCTTCAACTAACAAACAATAAGAAATTCATTTTTTTCTTATGTTCTTCTTTTTTGTGCATGATGGAAGTCAATGTCTTTAATAAGTGTTTAGGAGTTTGGTACACTGTTTAGATAGTGAGGCATGCTGTTGACAGATCCAAGATGTTTAGTTAGGCATGAGTTCTTAAAATAGAATTTGTGATTTTACTTTACCAGTCTTTTAGGTTTTTTTTTTCTTCATATTGTTGTAAAGTGTAATGGCATGTTGAAGATTATTTTTTTTGGATAAGATATAATGATTAAATTGAGTCATTGTCTAGATGGGCTATTGCATGTCAGAGCATGTCTTAAGTTTTTTTTTCTTTCTGTTTTACGTGTATTCAAGTTTTCATACATTTGAGTTATGGTGAATTGAGTTACCTGGAGTCATAATTTGTCTAGACGTAGAAGTTATTCTTTATATACTAAAAGTCAGTTGCTATTGTAGTATATAACACTACATTTTTGAACTGAGCACTGTCTATCACTGTAGTGATCAGCTTTTTGTTTTGTTCCTTGCATGAATTTTTCTGTTGTCAATTTGCTAAGTTAGTAGATGAACTGGCAATCTTATAGTGAAGATGTGTATGATTACTTTTTGTGCTATGAAGGACACTATATTCAGTTTCTGACTTTTATCTGTTAATACAGATCCTTCCTACATAGGTTTTTCTCTGTTTTCTACTAAACATACTTGTATGTGTTGACCACAGGAGCACAGAACAGAGATGGATGCTAGAGCTGGTACTTTCCAAGCTTTTGAACTTCTTGGACAACAACTACTTCAGAACCAACATTATGCTAGTGAAGACGTTCAACAGAAATTAGAAGAGCTGGCTAAGAGTAGAGAGGAACTGGAACAGTAAGTCATTGTCTGCTCTGCTATTTGATGTTCAATCAGACCAAGTGGCCAACTTACTACAATAAATCTAACTCAACTTAAAAAGTATCATACTCCTATGGATAAGATAAACAAAAATGAAATATTTTCTTTTTTTTTGGGGGGGGGGGGGGGGGCGGGGGGGTGCAGATTTTATTGCCTAGCTACACACACTAGAATTATAATTCTAGAGAATAAATCTTTGCTATTCAAATTTTAGTAAAAAATTATTTTGTTTAAAAGATGTTTTTTTAAAAATAAATACACAAAATTTTAAAATCCATGCATAATATGACTGAGCTCCTATAGAGGTTAAATCTATTTAGCTTTTCAGTACATTTTTCTTAGTACTCTATCTGCTCAAGCAAATTATTGTTCTAAATTATGTATACTTTCCTATATGAACATTTTTCCTTGCATTGCTCTACATAGGGCCTGGATAGCTCGGCGCATGAAACTGGACCAATGTTTAGAGCTTCAACTGTTCTATCGTGACTGTGAGCAAGCTGAGTCATGGATGGCCTCTCGTGAAGCTTTCCTAGCTGGTGACTCAGTGGATGGAGATAATGTTGAAACTCTGATTAAGAAACATGAAGACTTTGACAGAGCAATCAATTCACAAGTTTGTTATTTTCTAGTAGTTCATTTATTTATTTAGTGTCAAACAATTAATCTTGTCTGTTTCTCCATATTAAATTTTAGATATAAAGGGTTGTTATTTTTTTCTAAATCCAAATATTGTATGTAATCTTCAGGAAGAGAAAATCAACTCTCTTCAAAACTTTGCTGATCAGCTGATTTCATCCAGCCATTATGATGGACCAGCAGTTGCAGAGAAGAGAGATCAAGTACTTGATAGGTACATACAAATTTGTGGTAGTAGCTGTGAGTTTAACTTTGTTAGAGCTAATTCTTCTTACTAACACTGATGATGTGTCTACATTTCAGGTGGTCTAAGTTAAAGGATGCTCTCATTGAGAACAGATCTAAGTTGGGTGAGGCCCAGACATTGCAACAGTTTTCTCGGGATGCTGATGAAATGGAGAACTGGCTACAAGAGAAGCTACAAATTGCTTTGGATGAATCTTACAAAGACCCAACAAACATTCAAAGCAAGCATCAGAAGCATCAAGCATTTGAAGCTGAGCTTGCTGCTAATGCTGATAGACTTCAGTTTTTGTTGACTACTGGACAAAGTAAGATCCTTGCATTTGTCTAGTTTTTGGGCCTAGCTTCAAAGTAAGTAGCTAGTGTCAGACTTAACCTGCTGATAATGATTCCATCTTTAGATTTGATTGATAAACGCCAGTGTGCTGGCTCAGAGGATGCAGTGCAGAATCGTTTGGAGAGTCTGCTCAGCCAGTGGGAAGATCTTGTGGCCAAGTCTGCAGAGAAAAGTGAGAAACTCAAGGAGGCTAGCAGGCAGCAGACATACAATGCTGGTGTCAAGGATATAGACTTCTGGCTTGGAGAGGTCAGAAACATTCTGTGTTTCATAACTATACTTATTCATGCTGATTAAAAACCTGATTGGTTTATTAACCTTCTTAAAACAACGCAGCCGATCTATCGGCACAAGGCTATATGGCAAAAAATTCTTGGTAACATGGTTTAGAGGTAAGGGTGGGTAGCTGGATAGAGAAGCCCCATTTGAGAACCAAGGGATAAGCGCCCCAACAGGCTGTTTTAGGCTCTTTTTTTATTATCAATTTAGTTTAAACATTTGTCAGGGAGACATAAATAGGATGCCAACTTTCTACTCAACAAACAGCTCAAAAAATAATCCCTCTGTCATAAATGGATGGACTGTCACTGTGACAATAATGAAGGTGTTTGTTTCCATGGTACCTGGGAAAGGGGGTGGAGAAAAGTAGTAAAATAACGTGATAGAAGTGTCTGAAGGGTCCCAATGTGTCTTGTTTCCCTTAACAAATGTATTAGGGCTTATTCAAGTCTAAAACTTTTTAAAAAACTCTTACCTTTATAATTCTGTTGTTTTGAAAAAACTTTTTTGGAATTTTATATGCATAAATTATGCAAATTAGCTTGGTTTATTTAAATAAATGTTAATATTTCAGATAAATTCCATAAGATTCAATTAGTTCATTCATTTCCCTTCAATAATATATATAGTTTTGTGTATGTAAAGTAATTAGTTTATTTGTTAGGAATTTTTTTGTAAGAGAAGTGTTAAGGCTGGAAATAGTGCTAAAATGCTCCATCTTAAGAGGATTAAGATACAAGGTTTTCCTTAATTTCACAATAATTTTTTTTATGTTCATTTTTTTTGTCAGGTGGAGCAAATGTTGGCTTCAGAAGATCATGGCAAAGATTTGGCATCAGTTCAGAATCTTCTTAAGAAACATCAGCTGATGGAAGCAGATATAGCAGCTCATGAGGTAACTGATTAGAATTCATTTTTGAAATGCTTAATTTGAATGAATTCAAAGCATGTTTTAGGAAGCATTCTAGCATGTCTTAATTTTATTTTATGTTCCTTTTCATCTCTAGGATCGTATCAAAGACTTAAACAACCAAGCTGATCAGTTTGTGGAGGCTGGAGTCTGGGATTCTGAGAGTATTGTTACTAGGAAACAAACTATCAATGAAAGATATGAAAAGTGAGTAGAGGAATTTATTTTAATGAAAGCTAACAAAAAAAAAAAAAAAAACTACTTGAATTTATTTCAAAACAAATTTAATTAACATGAATCTTTCACAATTCAGTTTATCTATTTTCTTTGATTACAATGATGCTGCAGTATATAGAAATTTTGTCTACCTACTTCTTTTTAAACAGGATAAAAGAGTTTGCAGTACACCGCAGAAACCGCCTGAATGAAGCCAACACCATGCACCAGTTCCTACGTGATATTGATGACGAGGAAGCTTGGATCAAGTTAGTTCTGTTTTTAATTTTTATTTTTGGCACCTTTAATAACAATAAAACAAAGTTGATCTATTCAGTTTGACACACCAAGTTAAAACATTTCTATCAATCACAAGTAAGTAGATTTAATCACTGAAATATGCTTTTTAAAGATTAATCTCTATAAATTTAACAGGGAAAAAAAACTGTTGGTTGGCTCAGAAGATTACGGCCGTGATCTGACAGGTGTCCAGAACCTGAGGAAAAAACACAAGAGACTTGAGGCTGAGCTAGAGAACCATGAACCATCTATACAGGTGAGGCAATTATATCATCTTTTTACTTAATTTGGATTATTGAATTTATCAGTGTTTGTTAATTCCTCTTTTCTTCTTTTACTCGTTACAGTGGAGCTCTGGTATTCTCTTTATAGTCTGTTTCTTGTTAATTTACACCTGAATCTTAAAACATATTTTTAAACATTTAAGTTTTTTATTTCTTAAATATATTATTTGTTGGATTGCAGGCTGTTCAAGAAACTGGTGTCAAATTGATGAATGAATCAGCCATTGGTGCAACAGACATCAAAAAGAGACTGGAGCAATTAGCCTCAAGTTGGGAAGAGTTGAAACAAATGGCTGCCAACAGGTATACAATTAACTTAGTGAATTCAATTTATGGACCACATTGGGTTGCAATCCTTTTTGCACTAGTTACCTGTTGGTCTGATTACACAAATTGGACATGTCCTGAGTTACAAGATAGTTTTTGGCATTTTAGGATTCTGTCAAAATATGTGTTGGTCTGATTAGCTAATGCTTTGTATTTTATTATGATGCACCTCCTTTTGTGTGTGATAGAAAACAATGATTGTTTCTGTTGTCTCACAGAGGTGACAAACTTGAACAGAGCTATGCCTACCAACAGCTGAGTGCTAATGTTGAAGAGGAGGAGTCATGGATCACAGAGAAACAACATTTGTTATCTACTGGTGATCTTGGGGATACAATGGCTGCAGTACAGGTAGTACAAATAGTACTTGAACTAATGTGATTTGTATAAAATAAAAGCTACTTTTATACAGATAACAATATTGTCGTTTAACATTTTTAGGGTCTTATCAAGAAACATGAAGCTTTTGAATCAGACTTCCAAGTCCATAAAGAGAGATGCTCAGAAATCAAGAGGGAAGGACAAACACTTATCAATGAGGTTCATTTGTTGTTGTTTTTTGCAACTTAACATCAATATAGAAAATATTTACAGGATAAATTACTTATCTGTAATAAAAAAAAAGCATGGCAACAGCATCACAGACTTTCTGGATAGAAATGACTGGCACTATCCCTGCATCTTCCTAGTAGTTTTCTTTACACCTGAAGATCTAAAGGTCCAAAAAAGGAATGTGGGCAAAAGCCTGTGATGTCTTGGTATACATGAGGCACCCTGATTCTTGCAAACTATTATAGGCCAGTTTACAATTGCTCAGCAGAAGAGAAAACCATCTTGTTCTTCATTACCTGCCCACTTCAATTTCCAAATCCTTAGCAAATCGGAAAAGCTACTTATTCTTGACCTGTGATATTCCCATTTAGTGCAACCCAGAGAGGATTTAATTGTCTCAAGCCTTATTCAAATGTAATTAGATGATAATATTCTCTCTAGGGTTCAAATATAGTTGGTTGTTTCATAGTAAAGACTGGGTTGTCCAACCAGAGGTCTAGTTAAAATCTTGGTTTAGGTTGGCATTGTCTGGCATCAAGTTGTTAATCCAACTCTTAAGTATAACTCTGTTAAAGAACAGAAAAATGATTGGTCATTGTGCAATCCACACATTATTCACAATGGGCCTCATTCACCAAATGTAAACAAACAACATTTTCTCTATATGTTCTATACAAATTACGCAATACGTAAGGATGTCACGTGATCCATATTTTTCATTTTTATCAATATTATGACATGGCTAAATGTGTTTATTTACATTTGGTGAATGAGGTCCATTGGTTACACAAAAAAATCAAATTGGTCAATATGGGTCAGTAAATAGTTTTTACTGAGCAGAAAGCAATTTGATTATGAGACCTTCATTTAAGATGTTTGCAGACACATTATTAGATCAATTAATATTAATACTTGATCACAACATATTTCAG
This sequence comes from Biomphalaria straminea, assembly GCA_021533235.1. Lineage (NCBI taxonomy): Eukaryota > Metazoa > Mollusca > Gastropoda > Planorbidae > Biomphalaria > Biomphalaria straminea. The sequence continues at coordinate 15,675,370 of JADKLZ010000166.1, read as the reverse complement.
GGCAACCATAACGCTGACAGCATTAATCAACGCATTGCTGGCTTACAAGAGAAATTGCGTGACTTGGACCATGGTGCAGCCAAGAGGAAAGCAGCCTTAAGTGACAACTCAGCTTTCTTACAGTTTATGTGGAAGACTGATGTTGTTGACAGCTGGATTGGTAAGTGGATTGAATAATGCTCACTATTTATCCTTCAATAAACTTATAGAAGTTATCTAAGTGTAATCATACGTTTGTTATTTATTTACATTTCTATTCTGACAGCTGACAAAGAAACTCAAGTGAGATCTGAAGACTATGGTAGAGACTTGTCCTCAGTTCAGACTTTCCTCACAAAACAAGTCAGTGGTTGTTGTTTTTTTTTAGATGGTAATCTTAAAGTTTTTAAATTTAGACATAATTACAGTGTTGCAGTCATTTTGCTTATTTGATTTTTGATAGGAAACATTCTCTGCTGGACTTGCTGCCTTTGAGAAAGAAGGCATTCAGACCATCACAAGCTTAAAAGACCAGCTGATTGCTAGCAAACATGAGCAAACCCCAGCTATTGAGGCTCGTTACAATGCAGTCATGTCTCGCTGGCAGAAACTCCTGGCAGATGCTGAGGATCGCAAGCAGAAGTTGCTTCACTTGCAGGACAAGTATCGCCAGATTGAAGATCTGTATTTGACTTTTGCTAAGAAGGCTTCAGCTTTCAACAGTTGGTTTGAAAATGCAGAAGAAGACTTAACAGATCCAGTCAGATGTAACAGTGTTGAAGAAATAAAGGTAACTTATGAGTGTTGCATTAGTGATATTGCTTTTACCTTGAAGTTTTAATGACATCCATGTTGTTTTAATTATAAACATGGGATTACCTTAATTAATATTTATCATCATTTATTGTTAATTGTTCATTCGTATACATAGCAAGTGAAAAATAACCATTAAAAATTTTTTATAAGGATACCAGCTTAGACAGTATTGGCAACCTTTTTTATTGCATATAATTAGCCTCACTATGATACTGCCATTCTGAGATATATTTTGAGACTGCAGTCAAAAATTAACTATTAGTAACAACTATAAAAATGCTTATAATTAAAAAATGTGAAAAAAATTATATTATTTAAAAGTCAGGGAAAAATTGAAATGTAATAACTTCCTTTTATCAGGCATTACGTGAAGCCCATGAACAATTCAAGGCATCACTGAGTGCAGCTAAAGCTGACTTTAAAGGACTGGAGTCTCTAGATGCCCAGATTAAGAGCTTCAAAGTTGGACCTAACCCATACACCTGGTTTACCATGGAGGCTCTGGAAGAAACATGGAATAATCTACAGAAGATTATCAGGGTAAGCTTCAGTCTATTGAATCCTACTTGCAGGGCTATGTCCCTTATATTGTATATCCCAGTTTGTCTTAAATAGATTGTACTTTGTATGACTAAATTATTTCAGTTAGCCTTGTGTCAGTACACATGAGTTATTTAACCATTAGCATTAGAAATGTGAAATCTTTTGATTGTGTATGTGAATATGCTTTGGAATTTGTTCTTTATGTTTAGGAACGTGACAGTGACTTAGACAAAGAGGAGCATCGTCAAGAAGAAAATGATCAGCTGAGGAAACAGTTTGCTCAAGCAGCCAATCAGTTCCACACCTGGTTGACACAGACTAGGTAAGATTTCTATCATTTGTTCTTCATAGCTTTTGATTTTATGGTCATAAATATTATGAGCTGTCATATCAGTTGTATTCTGTCTGATTCTTTCTCAGGAACTGGGCAAAATGTGGAGTTTTGTTTTAATTAATTATCTTTTATTTATCAAGTATGAAGATTTTTTAAAAATTTTTACGACTTACAGTTTTGAGAATAGAACACTAGAGTCAATATGTTAATTATAAACTTAATTTCATTTTGGGTCAGTTTTGTTTATTTTTTTTATTGTGAAAATATAACTGAACTAACAATGTCTGGGAAATGTTTCATTTTCTTTACATCCATTGAATCTAAATCTTTATTTCAGGATGTGGCTACTTGATGGGTCAGGACATTTTATGACATGTTTGATTGTGTGTGTGTGTGCGTTCCAGTGTGCTTCGTTCTCATAGCTCAACATCCCCGATGGCTGGTTGTTCTTTAAACAATGATTGGCTTTTCCCCTTTGCGTTTTCACATGACTAGTGCCTTTTTGTCTCTGTAATAATCTGCTGAAATCATTTTCAGATAGGCATCTACAGTTCATGAAATCATTATTTTTTTTTAACGATTTAATCGCATTCTTGTTTTTCTGTGTACTTGGCTTTAGTTTGAAAGCAAATAATTTATTCTTACTGATACATACAAATTAATTCCCCTTCCATGACTGTGTTTTTAAAAATGGCATGGTTAGTTTATGGAGGGAAATAGCATGTTGTAGAGTGATCTTATAACCAATGTTAGACTTTACAAAAATAAGTGATATTTTCTTTTTTGTTTTAGTTTCATTGATGTGTGTCTAACTAACATTAGTCAATCTAATCAGCTCTTTCGCATGAGTTTATCTCTTTCAACAATTACTTTTCTATAATGTCTTTGAAGTTGTTTCAAATAATGTCAACAAAATATCATCATATACAAGCAGAATGCTTACAACTATTAGCAGGCTTTGTTAGGTGTATCCTTGTCAATTGTTTATTTAAAACAAAGTATCCAGGAGTTTGATACTTCTTTGTTATTGACAGCATAATGTCTTTTTTTTTGTATATGTTCTAACATCCAAAAAAAAATGAAGCCTAAGACATCAATAGTGATCTATTACTTTCATATCTTTTTGTTTTCATGCTTTAAAATGAGCCTTCAGTGTGATATTAATAGACTTTGATTTGTGTCTACTACAGAGCTGCCATGATGGAAGGTTCTGGAACTCTTGAAGAACAGCTGGAAGCCACTAAGGTTAGTAAGCTAAAACAGAAATTGTATAGGATATCAAAGACTCCATTTGATTTGAGAACTAAGTGTCTGGTATGTCTTGAAATTATAAATTACATGTCTTGTTCATTCAGAGAAAGGCAGCAGAAGTGAGGTCTCAGAAGGGACACTTGAAAAAGATAGAAGATCTTGGGGCTGCCATGGAGGAGAGGTTGATTCTTGACAACAGGTAGGTCAGGATGGAGCTTCTGGTTCATTTTGAGTTGGAAATAGCTTTAACTGGGTAACTAACTTGTTTTGTTTCTTTTCCCTAGATACACTGAGCACAGCACTGTTGGCCTGGCTCAGCAATGGGATCAGCTTGACCAACTCTGTATGAGAATGCAACACAATCTGGAGCAGCAGATAGAGGCCAGAAACAGAAGTGGCGTTTCAGAAGATGCTCTGAGAGAATTCTCTATGATGTTCAAGTCAGTTGGATTATGTTACTTTTGTTCATTAAAATCTGTTTTAGACACATGTGTATAGTCAAAACTAAGGGGGTAAAAATGAAGTGGTCAAGATAAGTAAGCTGATTTTCTGACATTGTGTGTAATTATTATTTTTGTTTGCAGGCACTTCGATAAAGACAAGAGTGGTCGACTTGATCATCAAGAATTCAAGTCTTGTCTGCGAGCACTTGGCTATGATCTGCCAATGGTGGAAGAAGGTCAGATAGATCCAGAATTCCAGGCTATACTAGATCTTGTTGATCCAAATAGGTAAGCAGGTTACAGTAGATTTAGAGTAGTATGACCTGATTGTACATTAGACAATTTAAGATTATTTTATCTTTGTCATATTCACTGATGTTTTAGGACTCAAGTTCTGTAGTGTGAACATTTTTATATCTTATCTAATACAGACGTTACTTTAAAAAAGATGATTATGTCCTACACCTCATGCATTTAGTCATGCATATTAACCAATGACCTAAACTAATACTTAACATTGTTTACAAATTTGTTGTATAAGTTTGATAATATTAGACAATTAAATCTAAGTTGAAAATACAATTTCATTAATTAAACACATATTTCCCCTCTCCCTTTTTTTTTTTCCATTCAGCATTAATGAGATATTTTGTGTAAAGTTTTATAACCTGAAAGACTTTTTTTTATCATTACATATTTTTTTTTTACAGGGATGGCTTTGTCTCTTTACAAGAATATATGGCATTTATGATCAGTCGAGAAACTGAGAACGTTCAGTCTAGTTCAGAGGTCGAACAGGCTTTCCGAGCACTTACATCAGGGGAGAAACCATACATTACTGCCCAGGAGTTGTATGCAGTAAGTTTGACATTTGATCTGTTGTGTTTAATTTTGATGCTGTTCTCATTGGCTGCTAGTCACATAACTCGCATTTTATTTTGTTCACAGAATCTAACAAAAGAACAAGCAGACTATTGCATCACACGCATGAGACCTTACGTGGACAAGACAGGCAGAGCTGTACCAGATACTTATGACTATGTGGACTTCACCCATCAACTATTTGTCAATTAACTCCAACAGCAACTGGCTTTTAGTTACACACTTTTATTTATTAAATTGCTTGCTAGTGATTCTGGATCTTTTATTAAAATTGATATTTCTCTCTAATTGAATATTAGCTCGTTAGTATTCAACTTTGTCAAAGTTTTTAACTGTATCAAAAGGTTTTTAATTATTGTATATTCTGCAGTTTCGACCACTTTTTGTCAACATTCTTACTGTCAGTTTATTCAAGACTTGTATCATTTCTGTGCCCAGTTTTTCTAAAAAAAATGACTGTCTCTTGATCAGTTTTCGCTTCGACCTTCTGTTTTCAGCCTTATCAGCAAAAACCTCCATGTTCTTGCTGCTCATGATCAAGAGAAAGAATAGATTGTACTGGACAAAATAGTTTCAATTATGTGCAATTTTTCTTTATTGGTTGTGAAATGTTTTTCTCCTTTGCTTTGTATGAGGAAATATTTCCTAGAAGCCTTTAGCTGCTTTTATTGATGTCTGTAAGTATTATGTCTACTATAATTAGTGTCTAGAGATAATTGAAATAATTGTGCACATCTCTGTGTCTTTGATATAATTCTCTTTTCCACAAGTTAATATATAATTAGTGTATGCTATTAGTGTATAATTCTATTATGCAAATTAATATACCATATTAATTACTGTGTACTTTGTCATCTTCATTTTGTTTCCCCAAAAGTATTTTTAAAGAGATATAGTCAGACAGTATTTTGGCTTGTATTAGTTTGGGAATCAACACAGGATTACTATTTTTTGACATCAAATAGGTTATGTTAATGCTTCAAGTAGTATTTTCTGTATCTATATATTATGTTCACTTGTGTCCTATTAAATGTACCCCTGCATACATTGGCTTTGTTTTTATTTCAATTTCAGAAATTAGTTGTATCAAAAGTTTCACTTAACCAAAGAACACAACATACAAGTTTAAACAAATTCTTTCTTTTCAGATATTTTATTTTCAACTTTCTGATTGTTCAAACTTAATCATACACACACACACACACATATACAAAAACATATACAAAAAACAACAATGAAGCAGTCTTAAAATCTTAAATGCAAACTAATTACAAAAAATACACAGGAGGGATTGCAGACTTAAAGATGACAATAATTCACCAATTGAATGATTACTTTTTTTGATCTCCTGTGACAACCTTTGAAATCCATTCCAAATAAGGTGGATTTCCATTTTCAATCTGCAATGTTGAAAGTTCAATTTATATGTTATTAAAATGTTAAACCAATTTTCAGTGGTACACTTCTATAGTCAGTAAATAAAGTAGAGAACTTGTACTTACTGGGGCACTAATTACTTCAGCAACGTCATAGGGATGATTTTTTCTAGAAATACAAAAAGAATATCTGATTTTAAATTTTCTATAATATTGGTTAAAATTTTAAAGCATTTTTGTTTTCTATAAACATTTTTAATTTCCTTTGTATTAAAAAGTTTTATTATCTAATGATCATCTCCTGAATAATTCTACACAATATGATATATTTTTGCTGAAAATCTGAAAAAATATGCCTGCAGTATTGCTGACAACTCTATGGCCTACTTCAGTTGAAAAATTACTTAGGCTCTCTTTTGCCAGATGGGAGCCGGGCATTTGATATGGTCAGAAGGCAGTTTCCTGCACATCAGGTCCCCCCCTCTACAGACAGTTGGTGTGTCCAGATAACCAGGTTCTGCAAGGATATAGTTTGGTATGCTTAGGGTTACTGGTTCTATTAGTATTACATTTTTGCAGGGGTGCATGCAGATGCCTTTCCCATATTTGGCATAACAGCAAAGTAATGTTGCTTTGTATTCAGTGTTCATTCGTCTAGATGAACAGCCAATTAGCAACCCTTCCTGTCTGAAGCATTTTGGTTTAGGTGCCACTCTCATTTGTTTCTTGTGTCAGTTTTAAATACAGTTCCTGACACAATATTTGAGCCACACACAAAGACAAAGGGGGTTGGAAAGTCTGACCGAAGCTACCCGACACATGCCACTGGAAATATTTTATAGGTAGATGAGTGCTTCCAACAAAAGAACCTTGTACAAGTATTTGCCAATTAAAAAAATATATCACTTACAGGTACCAGCAACCCTCTAGATCTAAACTAACTTTCATGAAGAGCAACTCAATGTTACTAACCTTACAAATTCAGAAAGCTCATCAATTTTCACTGTAAGAGTTTTAATCATCTGCAAAGAATAACAATATGTCAATGATCAAGTCTTGAATACATGGAAAGATGTTGGCATCTAATTTACATTAGACTATACAAATAAATATTAAAACACATTACCAACCAATATTAATTCTGAATCTTCTTGTATTTTGTCTTCCCATTCATATCTGGAAAAAGATACAACAATTTGAGCTAGCAAAAATTACATTAAAACAGTGTAATAAGATTTGTTTGAAAATCATCTATGTCATCTAAAATATATGTTCTAATGCACCCTGTAGGAACTTTGCATGAGACAACCAAGCCATGTTTCTTTTTTTTTTTTTAAAATAAGAGACAAGCACCAGGAAATAGAATATTTCATTCTAAGACCTTGTATCAGAAGAAAGAGGGGGAATAGATCTACAGAACACTAAGTCTCATTAATGTGTAGTTAGCACATCTATACTGTTAAACAATCCTGCACATGTGTGAGGTGATTATTTTTCCTTTGAAAGGTTTCATTTTCGGCTCATTCTCCAACAAAAAGGTAATCTATTGCAGAAACTTTTAATCTACAACAAAGTTGGATGAACTGTTGTGAGCCATAGGTAATAAACATTGAATTAATGAAACAAACCAAGTTTCTCTCTGAGGCCAGCTGTCCAAAGGACTGCCTACAAATATGCAAGATAAAAAAAATGAAAATAAAATATTTTTTAAGCCAAAAATAATTATAATGTTACACATTATTGCTATAATGTTACACATTTGGGCTGAATTTATATTAAAAAAAACACTATATTGTATAAAAAATTACATGGTTAATAACTTACTGACAAAGCCAAGAACTGATTAATATATACTACTTACATTGAGGTGACTTGTGGAATAATGTTGACACATGCAGCAAGTTTGTTTTTGACAATGTCTCTGTGGAAAATTGGGTTGCAGTAAATAGAGTAAATAAAATACTCAGAAAGACACAAAGATAAAGGCACAACATGAAATTCTTATTACATATGCTTGGACAAATTTGTAAAAGTGGTCATTCTTCCCTAGTTCCATTAGAGCTTGGAATGGTTTGCCTGAATTTGCCAGGAAAAACAATAACTTGGCAGAGTTTAAGTCCCCAATTAATAAGTAGGACTATATTAAGAATATAATATACACATAGATATGTGTAAGATGTAATTGTCTTCTGTTTTGAAGGACTGTAATTTATTAGATTTTACGCAAATGTAAGTATTATACATGGCTACAGAAAATTAGTTTACACAAAAACCTACTGTCATGTTACATTTATTTCCATGAATTTAGTCCGTTAATGCGATAAATAATTGAATGAGTATAAGGGTGCTGACACATTTTATGATCTAGCTTAAGCTATGACAAAAATGAAATCTAAATACCATATATAAGAACATACCCTGCAAGCTTCTTGCCAACTTCAATGTTTGGTACAGTGACAAAAGCCATTGATGCAGTACCAGATGTGTAAGATCTGGTTTGTAATTCTGCCATTGTAACTACTCGACGCAGAACACTTAGAAGTAATGGCATGTACAAATCTGAGCCTATTAGCTAAATTTATAGTTGAACATAAAAGTAGAAAGTAAGCTGATAAGTAGAAATCTAGAGACTAAATAATGTAAAAAGAAAATGTCTTTGTAAATGCTTAAACTACAAGGCTTCAATTCAATGGAATTAATGGTAGATTCTAACTAGGTCAAGAAATTTTCCCAAGAAATCCTGCCTTTTCATAAGAAATGCTATTTTACATTCAGGTCAAGTTTTATGGGAAATTGTTATCTTTATCTTACTATAGACTTTATTAACTACAGTATTGTTATGGAAATTCCCACAATGAATTTGCCTGCTCTGGTATTCTTGCAAATGTTTTCAATTTTTGGCATATCTTGAGGATGTAGACTATGACTCAGAATTACTTACTGAGTACTGAATAACAAATTTCCTAGAATATTTATTTTTTTTATTAACTGTCAATAACCATTAGCAGGAACATGAACTTGATCTACTCATCTAGTCTAGATTTTATACTACTACTGAATTTTAATTAATGTTTAAAAAAAAATTACCAGCACAATAAAAAGAACTGGTGCTACAATGATAGCTGCTTTGTGCATTAATTTCAAGTAGAAGAAGATCTAGATCTATAAGACTATATAAATATAAATAAAAGATATTAATTTTAGAGTCAGATTTGACTCACACTCACAGTACTGAATAGACTGAATAGTAAATACTAAAGTGGGCTAAAAAGTTAAAAAAAAAAAAAAAAAAAAAAGGACCAGTTTCAAATTTAAGTTTAACTTGTTAAATTTCACGATTACCCAACAATAATTAGTCTAGACAGTTCTAGTCTCTAGATCTAGATTCTATATCTAAATTTCTAAATCTGTTAGATATCTTTTCTGTAATCTAGAATCTATATCCTTTAGTTTACGTTTCTACCGTTCTACTATGGTTTTATTTTGTCAAGTCAGGGGATGCCACTCTGTTGAAATTATAATAAAAAGTAAATATTATTGCCATTCCATTCATAAAGACAACATACACTCACTGTGTTTAATCATGGTCATGGTTAGTATAGGTCCATGGTTTAATGTATAGATCTAGAAGGAATCTAGATAGATATAGATCTAGAACTAAAATCTAGATCGATATGAAACATTTTTGAAAAAAAAAAGGGGGGGATTTTTTTCTGAATAATTAATAAAGCTATTTGTAATCTTGCGAACTTCTGGGGTGGGGGGGGGGGATACGAGATAGTAAAAAAAAAAACCTACTACTAAAGTAATATTTGTAGCAGAAATAATCTAGATCTAGTTAAAAGTCTCATCATCTGATATTATTTTGTTTATAAATTTAATTTAGTTGTTACATTTCTATTAGACCTTTCAAATAATTCATTTACAAGACGAATTAAGTCCTTCCTTTGGGCCAATCATGAAAAATAGATGCAAAAAAATGGTTACATGCAGATTTGTACCATAATTGTACGTAAGCTCATTTGACTTCTGTTTTAAGATCCAGGGTTCATATCACATCACCTTTATATCTTTTAGCCTACTTGTATGTATTTTTGTCCATGTCTTAAAATAAAATAGTAAACTATTTAAAAAGGACTTGTACTACTGACATGGTAACATTTCAGATGATGACTGAGATTGGGAAGGGCTTAATTTTTTTTTCTCTCGGATTTTGGAGCGAGACATTTTATGTTCCCGTTTTTGAGCAACAATCTGTGAGCCTCACTTTAACACGAGGTACGAATTACTTACTTACACACACACACACACACACACACACATAATGACACATATGAACTATTCTATAGGCCTACCCACAATTTAAACCATCACTTTTTATAAGGACTGCACAATCTAGAAATTCAGATAGACAATCAAATCGTAGACCAAGTGCAAGACATCTTTTACCCAGGCACAATCATAAACAATAAGCTGACAATGAACACGCTCAAATCTTTAAGCTGACAGAATGAACACGCTCAAATCTTTAAGCTGACAATGAACACGCTCAAATCTTTAAGCTGACAATGAACACGCTCAAATCTTTAAGCTGACAGAATGAGCACACTAAAATCTTTAAGCTGACAATGAACACGCTCAAATCTTTAAGCTGACAGAATGAACACGCTCAAATCTTTAAGCTGACAGAATGAACACGCTCAAATCTTTAAGCTGACAGAATGAACACGCTCAAATCTTTAAGCTGACAAAATAAACACACTCAAATCTTTACACCAAGCTGACAGAATGAACACACTCAAATCTTTACACCAAGCTGACAGAATGAACACACTCAAATCTTTAAGCTGACAGAATGAACACACTCAAATCTTTACACCAAGCTGACAGAATGAACACACTCAAATCTTTACACCAAGCTGACAGAATGAACACACTCAAATCTTTACAACAAGCTGACAGAATGAACACACTCAAATGTTTACACCAAGCTGACAGAATGAGCACACTCAAATCTTTACACCAAGCTGACAGAATGAGCACACTCAAATCTTTACACCAAGCTGACAGAATGAGCAAACTCAAATCTTTACACCAAGCTGACAGAATGAGCACACTCAAATCTTTACACCAAGATGACAGAATGAACACACTCAAATCTTTACACCAAGCTGACAGAATGAGCACACTCAAATGTTTACATCAAGATGCACCAAAGACTTTTCTATCTTTTGACGCTAGGATAATTTAAATACAATAATTATACTTTTGTTGTCTAGTTACCTTTACCATCTACCATCCGTTGTCTATCACCTGCTGGTAATGGGACAAAGATTTGTATACCTACTAAGTAGCGCAACTATTTCTTTTCTTAAACAAGCATATAATATCACACAAACACAGCTTCCATATTGTGAAGAATTGCTTCATGAGAAATGTATAAAAGCTCCTTTAGTCCACTCATTGCTGTTGCAAGGGTGGCTACGGATTTTAAATTTGAAAATCCCCGCTGGCCCCCACTTGAGGGGTCCCTCAAAAGAGTGTCCGAAGTTTGTTTTTACATTAAATATTACGCCAATATCTCATGTTATGATGTCGAATGTCAAAATGCAGGTGCGCCTAAAGAGGTCTACCCCCCGGGCCCCCTAATCCCTAACTACGCCACTGATTCCACATTCAGTCAGTGTTTCAATGGCATTCATCTTCACCGAGAACATATTATAGGAGCCCAAGTTATCATGACAGGTTGTATGGTGACGCCTACGCACTACCAAAGACAGCAGGGTTTCTGTCCAGGGCTTTTGCAAGAGAGGATTTAAGCCTCTCAAGCCCTCACTCAAATGGAGTTTGATGATGATGATTGTTGATATGGTGTGCAAATGTGCACGCGTTCGATATAATAAAGTGTTGTTCTCCGCCATGACACTAATGGTTGTTGTTTGCTTATTGCTGTCTGTGAACCTAGATCATATTTAACATGGTGGCAGCGGTGTATTAATGATCAGAGGTAATCATTAATCAGTATATAAAGGTTTATTGTTTGCAATAATAAATAGGCAACAATTACAGGGCTACGCTGTGCAATGGCAGCTAGAAATTTCCTTCCTGTACCCGAGCCGCTCGAGGTAGAAGGTAACATGGCTGCTAATTGGCAAAAGTTTCACCGGAGCTGGCGAAACTATGAGTTAGCCACTAAATTGGCGGAAGAATCAGAGGAGGTCAGAGTGGCCACATTTTTAACAATTATAGGGACAAAAGCAATGGACGTATATGAAGGTCTTGAAATGGAGAAGGGAAAAGAAAGAAAGATGGAAGAAATATTGAGCAAATTTGAACGTTTTTGTATTGGAAAAACGAATGAGACTTATGAACGCTATGTTTTCAATACTCGTGAACAGCAAGAAGACGAGGACATTGAAAAGTATATTACGAATCTGAGAAGATTAGCAAAAACATGCAGGTTTGAACACCTGGAAGATATCTTAATTAGAGACAGAGTAGTTCTCGGTGTTAGGCATTAATGTCTCAAAATGAAATTACTACAAGATAGTAATCTCACATTGGAAAGATGCAGAGATATTTGCAGAGCCTACGAGACAGCCTACAAACAGTTGAGGCAGATACAAGCCGACCCTCCAATAATTGATACAGTATCAACACTCTCAAGAACAAACGTTCGGAAAGGTGAATGCAGGTATTGTGGAAGGATCCACGAGTACATCAAGGAAAAGTGCCCTGCGTGGGGTAAAATTTGCACAGCGTGCAAGGGTAGACATCATTTTGCCGTTATGTGCAAAAGGAAAATTCAGCAGGTATCAGATGATATGTCTAATGATGAAAGACAGCAACAATCGGACACAAGAGATGAAGTCATGATGGTAGAAAATAAATGGTTGATGTCTTTAGAGAACAGCAAAACGAAAAGGATGACAGCAGTTATGGTAGTGAATGGTCACTGTATAAGGTTTCAAATGTATAGTGGAGCTGATGTAAATACCATACAGGAGAGATACGTAAATAAGAATCAGATAGAAAAGGCAACGCAAAAATTACTAATGTGGAATAAGACTGAGATGAACCACATAGGGAAAGCCTCTCTTACGACAAGAAATGAGAAAACTAACGAGACATTTAAGATAGAATATATAGTTGTACCAAATAATCTAACATGCCTTCTAGGTCATGAAACGTTAACAAGAATGAACTTAATCAAAGTCAATAAGGATATATTTATAGCATCAGTTGTAAATAGCCAAGAAGAAGACGGTAGTCCAAAGTTTACTGGTGAGTTGGGTGACTTGGGAGAAGTGTCTTTAAAGATTGATAGCAGCGTTAAGCCCAAGGTACTGCCGTGTAGAAAGATCCCTATATCTTTACAAGAAAGAGTTAAAGAGGAGTTAAAGACCCGAGTGCAGAGAGGAATCATAGAACCAGTGATAGAGCCTACAGAGTGGGTAAGTCAGATGGCAATTGTGGAAAAAGCTAATGGAAAAATCAGGATTTGCATAGATCCACAAGCCCTGAATAAAGTTTTACTAAGGGAATTCTACAATCTTGCTACATTAGATGACATATTGGCAGATTTTAACGATGCCAAAATATTCAGCAAATTGGATGTGCAAGAAGCTTTCTGGCATGTCAGGCTAGACACAGCGTCATCGAATTTGACAGCTATGATAACCCCTTTTGGTAGATACAAATGGAAAAGATTACCATTTGGTCTGAAAGTGAGTTCAGAAATTTTTCAGAGAAGATTAAATCTAGCACTAGAAGGACTGAAAGACTGTTTCAATTACGTTGATGATATTATAGTGGTAGGAAGAGGAAAAACGAAAGAAGAAGCACTCAGAAATCATGATATTAACCTAAGAGAGCTGATGAAAAGATGTCAAGAAAAGAAGATTAAGCTGAACCACGAAAAGTCTGTTTTTAGAAAAGCTGAAACTAACTTTTTGGGTCATATTATTACAGAAGCAGGAATAAAACCAGACCCGAACAAAGTATCTGCGATTTTGAGTTTGAATGCTCCAAAAGATATTTCATCGGTCCGGGGATTCTATGGCATGGTTCAATATCTTGCAAGATTTGTTCCAGACTTGTCGACAAATTTACAGCCCATAACAGAGCTGATTAGAAAGAACACACCATTTGTTTGGTCTGATCAATGCACACGAGCTTTCAACAAGATAAAACATAAAATATCGAATCATTGTGCACTAATATATTTTGACCCTAACAAAGAGCTTACATTACAAGCAGATAGTAGCCAGAATGGTTTAGGAGCAGCGTTATTACAAGATGACAGTCCAATAGCATATGCTTCTAGATCATTAACAGATACTCAGAGAAGATGGGCACAGATTGAAAAAGAATTGTTAGCAGTGGTTGTTGGTTTAGAACGTTTTGACCAGTATACATATGGCAGGACAGTTATAGTTCAGAATGACCATAAACCACTGGAAAACATCCTTCAGAAACCACTCAGTTCTGCTCCGAGAAGGCTACAAAGTCTAATGATACGACATCCAGTTTCAATATGTCAAAGGCGAAAATTTATTCATAGCTGATACTTTGAGTAGAGACTCATCAGAGGAAAAGAGTGATATCCCTGATGTTTGTGTCAATACAGTTGGACTGGCAATACCAGATGCAGTGCTGGAGAAAGTCAGAATCGAGACAGAGAAAGATAGAACGATGCAAACACTTATCCAGTATATCCTAAACGGATGGCCAGACAAACATAATAGTCTACCTGAACTCAAACAATATTTTTCACTAAGAGACATGTTAACATACGAAGACGGACTCTTGTTGAAAGGAGAGCAAATAATAATACCGATATCACTTCGCAAGGAAATAAGAAGAAAAACTCCATGCAGCACACCTGGGAGTAGACTCAATGAAAAGAAGAGCAAAAGAAACAGTTTTCTGGCCTGGATTGTCAGCTCGAATAAAGGAAATAGCCAACTCATGTTACATTTGTCAGAAACACAAACCAGCAAATCAGAGAGAAGAATTAATACAGCACGAAATAGGTTCTAATCCGTGGGACAAGATTGGAATTGATTTATTCCAAATGTGTGACCAACAATATCTAGTTATAGTGGACTATTATTCAGATTTCATAGAGGTAGAAAATATGCAGTTGACAACAACACACGCAATTATAAAGAAACTGAAAGTTTTATTTGCAAGATATGGAGTACCCAAGGTCTGTATATCTGATTGCGGACCTCAGTTCACATCGGAATATTTTTCCAAATTTATGATGGAATGGGGAGTGACTCATTTCAAATTCTCCCCAGGACAACATCAATCCAATGGAAAGGCTGAGTCAGCAGTTAAAATTTTTAAGAACATAATGAAGAAATCTAGGGAATCAAAGTCAAATGCTGGTGAAGCTCTGTTGGAATTTAGAAATACTCCAAGGCAAGACACAAATCTAAGTCCAGCTCAGATGTTTTTTGGTCGGGTGACTCGAACACTGATACCAAATAAAAGGAGTAACATTAAGATTTCTACATGTCAAGAGAACATTATGAGAAGGAAAGAAAAACGCCAAATAAGTGCAAAGACATCTTATGATAAGAAGTCAAGAAATTTAAGTCAGCTGAGATCTGGACAGATGGTCTATTTCCAATCACCTAATGACCCTACATGGAGACGTGGAAGAATCCAGTCTCAAGTCAACCAGAGAGCTTACATTATTCGAGTTCACAATGGTGCAGTGTACCAAAGAAACAGAGTGCATATCAACCCAAACAGAGAAACAGAACAAGAAAATATATTCCCCGATACTGACGACCACGTACAGGACAATAGAACTCATAATCAACACATTCGCCACTCATCAACTCATCATTCCCTGCGACCAAGAGATCAGTTAAAGAAGCCGACAAGATTCAATGACTATGTGTCCTAATGAACTATTGATTTTGAATATTGATTTGTAAATGTTAGATTTTCATATTCATTAAAGCGTATATATGTATTTGATGTTTTGTTGTATATGTTGTTGTGTTTTTTTTCTTTTTAATGATACTACCCGAATATATATTGGTTGTATTTGCCTCTATAGCGCTATTGTTATAGTATAATGCTGAGGTCAAGAGGTGGACAATATTATTGTAGTCAAACTGAATTTCCATTGGATTGAACCAATACAATTATCTTGTCTCTTATCATTAGACCCAGCTTACATTTATCAACGGTAAAAAAAACAAAAAAACTTATACCTTTCTAATGAGATTCAACCCATAATAGTAACAAGTGAGTGTGGGAGGGATTTTTTTTTTTCATATATAATAATATAGGGTCTATAAAACAAAAAAAAAAAAAAGAGAGGCTTATATTAAACTGAAACTATAGGTCTATTATTTTATAACCTACAAAATTAAAGAAGAAAATTAGTCGTCTTATTGTTGCCATATTTTAAATGGTTTGAAAGACAGATTTATGCTAGATTGGAAACACATGCAGATACCCCCTTCCTTCATCGTTTGGTATTAACTAATGATTGCATTTCGCATTAGAAAGTAGACGACTCAATATGTTTACAAAATCAATACGAATCAATGTAGAGGGGGCGGTGGAATAAAAACATTTACGTGCCCCAGGTGAAATATTTATATATCAATATTTGAATTGTTCAAGTACAAAGATGAACTACACAGTACAAGAATTACGGATGGGCGACATAGTATAAGAATTACAGGTGGCGACACAATAAAAGCATTACAGATGTGCG